>JAQQAC010020895.1:41879953-41975115 GCA_029783875.1 Phataginus tricuspis | reverse complement strand
GTGTGTGTGTGTGTGTGTGTGTGTGTGTGTGTGTGTGTGTGTATTCAGGGGGCTGGGCACCTGCTCAGGTGTGGACGAACTTGTCAGGTTTCTGGGCCTCTGAGTACTTAGCTCAGCGCTCTGCTCATACGAACACTGTTCTGGGCTGAATGTCTGTGTTCCCCAAATCCACACGTTGAAACCTTCCCCTTCAGAGTGATGGTATTGGGAGGTGGGCACTTTGGGGGGTGGTTAAGGTTAGATGAGGTCATGTGGTGGAGCCCCCATGACGGGATTAGTGCTCTTATGAAAGTCTCTTATTATAAAGGTGCTCTTATTAGCGCTCTTAGGAGAGACTTCGCTCTGCACCCCGTGCACCCTATCGTGTGAGGACGCGGCCAGAGACGGCTGTCTGAACGAGGAAGTGGGTCTCACCAGAAGCCGAAACTGCCAGCGCCTTGACCCGCCAGCCTCCACAACTGTGAGAAATGTTTGCTGTTTAAGTCACCCTGCCTATGGTAATCAGTTCCTGCAGCCTGAATGGACTGAGACGAGCATACTCAGCCAAAGAAACCTTAGAAAACAATTAAATATCAATTTTTTCCTGGTGCGTCTGATGAGTCATGCTGGGTGGCACGGAGCTGTCTGGCATAGACAGCACTGCCTCTTACCCCTGTAACCTTATGGACGGCAACATCCCTGTTCAGAGCAGCAGAAATAATTGCTACGAGCATGGATCCTGGAGCTGGGTCGCCTGGGTTTGAGCCCGCCTGTCCACTCACCCCCTCCATGATCCTGACCATGTGACGCGGTAACCTCTCTGCACCTCAATTTCCTTGTCTGTAAAATGCCGATTTACCACTGCTTTCCTGCCTTATAGGACCGCTAGAAGAATTCAGTGAGATAATGTAAAGCACTGGGAATCGGGTCCACAGTAAGCCCTGAATAAATATCAGTTGCTATTCAGTCACTAAGTTTTTTAAGACACATCCTTGGGTCAAACTGTAGAATAGAATACCCGTGGAATTACAAGTTAACATGCAAACCTGTTCTCTTGCACATGCCGTATCCCAGACTCAGCCATCCCCGTCCATGACTCACCTGGGCTACAATCCTCAGAAGAGCAAGAAACCTGGCTCTATGGTGTGTGTGTTCTCTGCATTTTCCATTTTACCTTCTGGGCACAGGAATCCTAGTGCCTCAGGCCTGTGGAAGCTTCAAGAGCCTTTGAAAATGGTTGAGCTCCAAAATATGGGGGGAAAAACCCATTGCAAAATCAGAATCAATAAATGTTTAATTAAATGTCTAGGAAGCCTAACATTATGTCAAGCTCATTAATTGTTCCATTCAGTCATCATAAAAATTTCATTACACTTTATTATATTTAAAATGAATTTATAGGTGAAATCTCATTTTGCAAGTATTCCCAACAATACCAGCTGCTTGGTGGAGAAATGGTGGCCAGTTGCCCTTAAATGAATTTCTTGTAGGCAAATAATTTTGGAAGCGACATGATCAAAAGATCTTCCGATTATAAAAATAAAAGTTTGATGTGAATTCATTTCAATATATTTGTTGGGATGTGGGAAAGGGCTTTCTAAAAAGAGTTGGGTGGGGGAGAGAGGTGTGAAAACAGCCCGGTACTGGCACACTCCTCTCCCCTCGCCCACCCCCAGCACAGGGCCACCTTTCCAAACCCCCAACTCACTTTGGAGGAAAATCTTCCCGTGGGCCTTCCTTTGCTCTCCAGGGAAAATCTCAAGTTTCTGCCACGGCCTTCAATGCCCTGGCCCCTGCCCATCCCCTGACTTATGTGTCCCCCAACCCAGGTCCCCTTTACTGGCTGGCACTGCTGGGAGTGGCAGGGCACCGGGGACTCCACCTGGGCCACCTGTCACCTCCTGAATTGGGCAGGGTGGCCTCTTCTGCAGCTGGAGTGTGAAGTGGAACCGAGAACCTGCATGTGGCACAAGGAATTATTTGGTGGAAGACCAGATGAGTAAATGGGACTACTTTGCCCCCTTAGAGGGGACACTTGGCGGGACAGCCCGTGCTCGCTGAGCAGGCCATATGCTCGGTGCTCTGCTAGCACCTGCAGGTACGCACAACCTTTGCAACAACCCGGGGTAGGTACTGCTGGGCTCCCTTTCTCGAAGGGAGACACTGAGGCTTGGAAAGAGTGGTGACTTGCCCCAGGCACGGGGCTAAAAGGGAAGGGTGCAGGGACGAGAGCCCCAGGTCTGTCTGACTCCAGAGGACATGGATGACCAGTGGAGGCCCGCTGCGTTCTGCCTGGAAGGGCAGGGAACAGAGCCAGGCTGGACCCCAGAACCAGCTGCCCCAAGAGCCCACTGCCCTCGGTGCAACAGCTGTGCTCGACCCTTTCTTCGTCCTCTGCCCATAGCTCTGTGACTTCGTGGAACCCCTGTCTCTCTCTCTGAACACCTTTGGTTCTCTGACCTTTGCTCCTGACCCAGGACAGGTCATTACTCATTTGGTGCCTTCAGACATCTCCACCCCCTCCCCTTGAGGTGAATTCACACAGGAAATGTGAAAATAACATCCAGGCTGCCTGGTAGAAAGGAGATGGGGTTTTGCCAACACAATGTGCAGTAAAAATATCTCTCTTTTAAAAGAGAGAGAGAAATTTAAAGATTCAAGATCGGTAACATGTAATTATCATCTGGTTTGGGCGGAGAGTTCTAATAGTTTCCAGAAAAACACAACCATGAAAAAGGAGTGTGCTTTCCAAGGCACTGGGTTTGGGCTCCAGCAGACAGCAGTCGCATCCTGAGGCCACGGAGGGTCTTCCCTGGCACAGTAAGGGGCACCTTGGGGGACCCGGCCCCCCTCAATAAACAGGTTCCCATGAATGGATATACCTAAAGGTGCAGAGGAGGTGGCTTGATCCTTTCTTGGGGGAAAAGTAGAGTCGGGCAATGACAGAGACAGCCAGGCATCCCTGAATATCTGTTGTCCCCCATTTGAAGTTACAGAACCCCCAATATTCTCTGGATACACTGTGGCCCAGAATAAAGACTACCTTTCCCAGCTTCCCTTGCCAGGCCAGTCCTCTGCTGTTCCCAAACAAACCCATTTTGCTGGTAAAATAACTGGTTATTTTATTTTCAGGTAAACAGTTTCAACACAAAACAGTTAAAAGACACCATGTGTTAACTGAACCTGGGCCCCCTCCCAGACATGTCTGTACTGTTTAAGCCACTGATATTTGGATTAAATACAATCCTTGTAGTCATAGTTACCTTGAAAAGCTCTTAGACTAAGAGGAGAAATACAAAATAACCCAAATCTTTAAAAGCAAGAACCCCACTCAGTGTGATTAGATACCAGACATGCCAAAGAATGCTGTGGAAGGTGGGACCCACCCACGTTAAACTGGTTTTTCTTTCTCTTTCTTTCTTTCTCTTTTTTCTGGGCCTAGTGCCTAAAGTTACATAGTGGAGATGCATCACATCACATTTTCTAACTTAGGTAAATTTTGTGAGGACTTACTAAGTGCTAGATAGATGTGCTTTTTCTTTTTCTTTTACCCTAATTTTTTAAATCAAGATATCACTAATATACACTCTTATGAAGGTTTCACATGAAAAACATTGTGGTTACCACATTCACCCATATTATCAAGTCCCCCCCACACCCCATTGAAGTCACTGTCCGTCAGTGTAGTAAGATGCCACAGAGTCACTACTTGTCCTCTCTGTGCTACACTCTTTTCCCCGTGACCCCCCCAACACCATGTGTGCCAATCATAACACCCCTCAATCCCCTTCTCCCTCCCTCCCCACCCCTCCCCTTTGGCAACCGCTAGTCCCTTCTTGGAGTCTGTGAGTCTATGGCTGTTTTGTTCCTTCAGTTTTGCTTTGTTGTTATACTCTAGATGTGCTTTTTCTTATTTATTCTCTGTTTTATAATTAAAGAAACTGAGCCCCAGAGAGGTGGTGGCCCACAGCTAGGGACCACCAGGGCTGCCGCTGGGACCTGCCCCGGACAAGGCAAAATCCTGTCCAGCTGCATCTCCCCCAGTATGCGTGGCCTTCTGGGCAGAGCAGCTTCTCCTGCGCTCCTGGGGGCCACTCCGAGAGCCAGTGTGGAGGCCAGACGTGGCTTCTGGATGAACATGGCAGGAGGACCATGGGAGATAGGAAGGGGCCATCCAGACACTGTTCAGATGGACACAGGCCATGAGGGTCCCAGCCTCCACCACTGAAACACAAGTGGGGTCCTTGCAGAAGCGAAGCCAATCCTCAGGGTCAGGCTGGAGTCCCTCAGGCTACCCTGTAAGCCCACTGGACAGCTGGGTCAAGGCCTGGGCCTGGGGCTCCACACTAAGAGGTTGGCAGCATGCAGAGAAGGAGCCAAAGAATCGGAATAGGATGGGGGAGTGGGGAGAAGAGGGGGCGCGGCCGGACAGAGCCGGATTTCCTAGTGGGAGGGATGAGTCGGGGTCCCCATAAATCAGGGGGACTGACCTAGGAGGACCCGGCCCAGGTTGGTGAGTGGGCGCCACCTGTTGACCAATCTTGAAACTGCACCCCTCTCGGAGCTCGCGTCCACCATCTCCCTCAACAGCCCCCATGACCCGCGTTGGAAATTGGTACTGTCACTTCGAGTGCAGATACACATTTCTTCGGTTTTACAAGAAAAAGGAACAAAAGCAACAGCATGGTTTCCTGTTCTTGTTGAGCTGTTCAACAGGCCACCTGACGCCAAAGATGACCTGAGGCCCGCGGCCAGCCCGGAGAGAGGCGCTTTAGTCCGTCTGCTGTGGACTGCATTTTCCCTGCTTGCCCCGTAAAGACAACTTTGACGCAAGCCCCCCAGACCCCTTTCCCTGCTGTCTCTGTTCCCAGCCTTCCGTTCGCAGCGGTGCTGGGGCCAGAGACTCCCAGGGAAAGCCCTCCCCGGCCTTCGCAGCTGGAAATTCAGGGCTAAGTTCTTCCCTCTGGGTTGCCACCCCCAAAGCCCTTCACCGCTATAGACCTCAGTTTCCCCTTTTGTTATCTAGATGACAACAGTGGCTCTGAACTGCTCCGGGCTTGGTGAGGGGCCCTTTCTCCAGGAACAAGAACGTGGTGCCCAGCTGCGCTCGTGGGTCTCTGGTCAGACTGCTCGGGTGGATTGACCCTCTTAGTCCTCAACACGACCTCCTGGGGTCACTGCCTTTATAAGCCCCATTTTACAGGTGAGAAAACCAAAGCATGAAGAGGCTGAGTGATTCGCCCAAGGTCACCCTGCCAGCACACTGTGTGGCCCGGGTGGAAACCGCACACCTCCACAGCCTTAGGCAAGTGCGCTCACTGACCTGAACCTCTCTGGGGAGGGACCCAGCGCTGGCCCACTCTGTGAGTAGTCAGGAGGGCACAGGAGATAGGAAAGCACACAGTAGGTGCTCATTAAGAGAGCTGTCATTTTGTTACGCACACGAATGCTTGCAGGGCACCCACCCACCCACCCTCCTGGTGTCCCGGCCTGTGTGTGGGTGTCAGGGGTGCGGGGAGGGGGCAGCGGCAGCCACTTGGGAGGTTGGGAGGCCCTGGCCCCAGGGAGTGCTCCGGTCAGCTCATCCTCACAGACACAGACACAGAGGCCTTGGCCATCAGTTCTGGTTTCACTTTTGTTTCTTTCAAAAGCCACTCACAGAGGTTTCATTTCTTCTCCAGAAAACTGATCAGGTCGGACTGACTAAGCCTCTTTCTGGGCTGTGAACAGCTAACACCGCTCTACGAAGCTGATGTCCCTTCCTGGCTGCCAGAAGCACCATGCTCAGTGACGTAGGGATACCCAGTCTCAACCCAGCCCGTCCTCTTCAAGTCACAGCGTGGGAGCTGGACGCTGCACCCCCCACCCCAAGATTCCTGGGCTTTCAACAGCTGCTGTCCACATGGCCGAGGCCCCTGCTGACCCAGGCAAAAGAGGTACTTTCTTCCAAGGAGCAGTGGGAGACCCCTGTGGGGTTCACCCTCCTCTTTCTGGCTCCGTTTGTCAGTCCTGATTACAGCAGTGAACACAACACCCTCCTAAAGCGCAGCAGTAACGGGGCCGAGGAAATGGTGAGTGTGGTGTCTGAGCCAGGAGGCCAGCTCTGCCTGGGCACCTTGCAGGGCACTATGCATGCATGTCGCTGAAACCCTCGAGCAAGTGCAACAGTGTTTCCATTTTACACAACGGATCACTGAGTCCCTGGCAGGTGGAATGACTCAGGGTCACAGCAGACATCTCACTCTCATTTGGAGAAAAACCCAAACTGCTTTGATGAGAGGTGCACGTGGATGTCCGTATTTCCCCCTTGTTGCGTTCTGTCCTCTGATAATGCTTTACTCCTGACAGAATGCCAAGGAAATAACCACGTGCTGGATAATCGCAGGGTTGCCACTGAGGGCTTGTGGGAGGGGGGCACAGGGTGCTTTTTGTTTTGTTATCATTAGCACATTTACTCCTCAGCACAGTCTTTGAAGCAGCTATTACCCCTATTTCACAGATGGAGAAACTGAGGCAGAGAGGTCCCAGCCAGTAAGTGGCAGAGCTGGGGCTCAAACAAGGAGGAAAAGCTAGAGCTGGGGCGGGGTGCCAGCAGGTGCCGTCCAAGCAACCAGGCTGGTTCCTGGTTACTGTCTGGCCCCATGGGGAGCATGCAGGCCCCAGTCACTTGGTAGCTGAAGTTAACTTTGTCCCCTGTAGGCTAGGTTTCCCTTTCTTTATGGTTGTTACTTACACCTTGCCATTTCCAGAGGCAGTAGCCGGGACACACCCCACACACCCCACAATCCTTTGGGCTAGGCTTGTACTCACAGCCCCCACCCGACTTCTCCTTGAGGGTCCAGGGAGCGGAGGTGGGTGGGGCTCACCCAGGAGCAGACTATCTAAGAATCAAAACATTTCAAGATCAAGGCAAAACCAGTGGTGGATTCATTCGGCGCTGGTAGTGAAGTTTGGTGGGTGAAGGCGTGGGTGCCCCGGTGTTCTGACCGCACTTCGCCCCGAGCTGCGGTCGTCACATGGGTCAGCCCCTCCCCCACAGCACTGCCACCCAGGAACCCTGGGGACCCGGAGGGCACAGGACAGGCCTGCTGCCCTCCAAGGTCTCCCCAGGTAGGGCCTCAGGGCTCTGGGAGCAGACATTTCATGGTGACACTAGGCTGCTGCCCACGGGGCTGTCTCCAGCAACCCAGCCAAAGTGTCACCAGGAAATCTCTGTCCCCCACTGGGCTGTCTCCTGCTCCCAGGGCTCTGCTGGGCCGCGTCTGCCTGTCTCTGCCTGTCCTCTCCCTCTCTCACAGCAGCTGGCCCACGTCTGTGGAAGCCTGTCCAGGAGGCGCAGGGGCCATTTGGAGAGTTCCTCCCTGGGCTTCCAGGGTGCTGCTTAGGATCCCCACTCAGGCAGGGAAACAGACCCAGGAGAAGCTGCCTGCACCCCGCCCAGCATCATCTGGGCAGACATCTCTCCAGGTGTGGACAAAGCCATCCACTCACTCATTCACACAGTCACTCATTTATTCAAGGTACCACAGTGACCAGGCAGGGGACGCCTGGGGACATTCTGCAAGAGACCCCCACACAAACAGCACCCCACCCACTCAAGGCATCCACTTTGGCTTCCCCAGGAGGTGGTGTGTCTGAGCAAGAACTGGAGGTTGCATAGACCTTAGACAGGTGGAGACAGGGGAAGAGTGTTCCTGACAGGGGAACAGCATATGCAAAGGCCCAGAGGTAGGTGGGGCTGGTAGGAGCCCAGAGGGGTTGGCGCTTGCAGGGAAGCTGAGCGTGTGTGAAGATGAGGCCGCACAGTTGGCAGGTGCCACGTGGAGGATGAATGAGAGGAAACCCAGTGGGAGTTGGTGGGACTGCTGAAGTCTGCGGCGCAGTGACAGAGGATGAGGAAGTAGAGGCAGAGAAGAAACAGGATTCAAGAGGGAGTCAGCAGCAGTATGTCCAGGTCTCCACAATTGGGCTTCAGGAGAAAGACCCTTTCTGAATGCCTCTGAGGTTTCTGACATGGGTAACCAGCAAGGTGGACGTGAGCCCAGGAGGCAGGGTCATGCCCCCCGACCCGCGGGGACTTGGCCTCACTCCCCCCACTTCCTCCTGCTCTCCAGTCCCGACTGTGCCCCATCTGCTGCCCTTCACTCCCCTCCTCCCTGAGGACATCCCACTTGCCCCCCAGCACTCACATGGGGCAGAGGACACTTGGACGGCCAGGGCACCTCCTCTGGCCACCAGGCTGTCAGGCCAAAGCCACTTCTGACCAGCCCCCGTGCCCCTCACTGAACGGAGATATGACTAATGGATGTCTCTGTCCCGCTGCTGCCCTGGACCCCTCCCACGGGACGCTGCCTGCCCCCCAGGCCTCCAGCCCAGGCTCTGTGCTGTGGGCCTCCATTCTCTCCCTGCCCCAGACCTTGAAGAGAAGAGCCTGCAGGTGTTGAGGGATGCCGGTTCCCCTGTGAAGATCGTCCAGTTGGCAAGGGAACGCCAAGTGCTCAAGAAGACACTCAGCCAAGTCCTCTACCCCATCAAGAAGGACTCGAAAGTTGCCCTCAAAGGCCAGGCGACGTGGCGCCTTTGCGAGGATGGGGCTGGCGCAGTGGTTCCCACAGAGCCAGCCCAGCCCAGCCAGGGTAACCTGCCACTGTGGGTTGGGGGAAGGAAGGACAGGCCAGCATGAGCAGTCCTGGCCACGGACAAGTGGGGTCTGGGCCTGGGTTTGAATAGGGGCTCCACCCCTTCAGGTGCGTGATGTCCCCCCATGGTGCCTTAATTCCTTTTTCTGGCCCATAGGGTTGCAAGAGGATTAGGTGCAAAGGACTCAGCCTTATGCCAGCACATAGTAGGTGCTCAGCAAAACATTAATAATAATAATAACAGAAAATAAATGATAACAATAGCAGCGATAATGATAGAACAGACTTAGAATCACACAAGACGCTTTTTCCTAAAATTACAACCCACAGGCCCAAAGAGTGGGCATGTGTCAAGGAGGCTGGTGTGGTGCCCAAGGGTTCGCCTCCCTCCCTCACAGCCCCAGAGGTAGCTAGGTGGCATTCTACCCACCCTTTCCCAGGGTTAATCAGCAGGGAAGCCACACCTCTGGAAGGCTGCTGGGCAGCATTTGAAGCCAGTTTGTTTAGTCTGGAATCCAGGTTTGGACTGCCTGTGTGCAGGGGCCCACTGTGGGGTGTCCCTGCCTCTCTCCTGTTCCTCCACCCACTGACCCATCTTTCTTTCTCCAGCAACGACCCCCCAGCAAGATGGAGCTGCAGTTCCAGGGAAACCCGGCCCTCAGCTCAGTGAGCAGCATAAGTGTCTTGGTTTCCTTGCAGCTCCCAGGACAATGAGCCCATTTCCTTTGACCCTTGGGACGGTGCATGTGTTTGGGGGCCATGCTTTATCCACTAAGCAGTTCCCACAAAGTGTTCAGAGGCAAGCAGCTCAGTTTTCCCAGTGGAAGAAGCTCAAAGGCTGAGAAATCATTCGCCTGATCGATATTTGACATTTATTGTGCAACTACCACGTGCCAGGTCTTGCTGGGAGCACGTCACGTTCATCCCTGATCCTCAGAATAACCTCTGAGAGGTCTTATGATTATGCCCATTTTACAGTTGAGGACAGGGGCACAGAGGGGCTGGGTCTGCCCAAGGTCGCACAGCTAGTAATGGAGCAGGTTCAAACTCCAGGGGTCCTCCTTAACCACGCACCAGCCTGCCTCCCAGAGGAAAAGATCTACAGGTTTCTGGAAGCCTGTGGGCCCCATAAAGCCACCGCCATCGCCCAGGCCCTGGGAATGAAAGCTACCAGAGTCAAGTGAGACCTGTATGCTTTGAGGAAGGAGCGCCTTCTGAACCTTGACCAGAATTCAAATACATGGACGATTTATGAGCCAGGTAGTCCCTTCCCTGCTGCCCACACCTGGACAGGGCCAGGGCTTGGAGGGGTGGGCAGAGCTGTGAAGACAAACCATAATACTCAACACTTGGCCTTTGTTGGGCGCCCTGCAAACCGCTCTACCTCATCAGACCCTCCCAGAGGCTTGCAGTGATCTTGCCAACAGGTCACTGGAAAGGGGTACTGGGAGGGAGGGGTGTGCTGGCAGGCATAAACAAGGAGGGCTTCCTGGCGGTGGTCCGAGGCTGCAGTTACAGAAGGCACGGTGCTGGGAGGGAAGGCGGCTCCCCCTTAATCATCAGCCCTGCGGACAGAGCTCAGCCTGAGATCACTGACAGTTTTCTGTAAGCCCTTTGCCCAGTGTAGTTTTAAAGTTGCTGGAAAACTTTAAAATGCTGGACTCAGATACGTGCAGGGAGGAGGGCCAGGACCCACGTAGCCGTGGTACGCAGCAGGCCCAGGGCTGACAGCCTACAGTGCTTTTAGGGCGTTCGTGGAAATGTTCTGATTTCTCTTAAAATCAGAAGAGATGAATATTATAATAGTAATAGCTAATTATGACTCCAGCCTAGATTATATTTGTTTTTATTCCAACGCTGTCTTAAAATGTAAATTTATATACTTTTTAGTGTAAGAGGAATGTGGTCCCATGTGTGGAGTCGGCAAAGCCCCAGGCAGGCACCCACCTGGCCCGTGTGGGTCTGACGTCCCTGCTCCTGGTGCCCGAGGGGGTTTCAGCCTCCGAGGAAGGATAATGTGCGACAGCGGCTGGATGTCAAGCACTGGTGACAGATCCAAATTCTTAAAAATGCCATGTGAGTCAAACAAAGCTTGTCTGGTGGACAGAAACTTTGCAGCCTTTGCTAAAGGAAGAGGGGGTCCTGGAACTCAGTGGTCAGGGCTGGGGATGCCTCACAGTGAGGGGGCAGCGGGTCAGGGGAGTGGAAAGGTTCCTGTGATCCGCCTGGGGCGGCAGAGGACACACAGGCAGGGCGACCAGCCTCAGCACCGTCCTAGCGCGGCTCATCTGAGACCCCTGTGGCATCTGGTCGACACCCTTTCCTGGGTCCCACCTCTGGCCTGCCGATTGAGCGCCCCAGGGTGGTGTCTGGGAATCTGAATTTTAACGCCACCAGGAGGTTTGGAACCCCTGACTCCTAGAGGGAGGTCAAGGGAATGAGTGGAATATTATTTGCAGAAGATTCTGGGGGAAGGAATCAGTCCACTGCAGTTGTTAACCAGCAGAATCCCGTCCCCACGATACGTCAGAAGGGACCAAACAGCCACATTGCCATTGAGAACTCTGAGGACATTCAGAGGGGACGTGGGAACATCGCTGTGAGACAAACGGCCTCTGGGGAGAAAGGTGAGCCCTCAAAGCCGCAGAAGGGGCCTCCAGGGGCCACCTGACCCATTCAAGCCTCTGAGGAGAAAGGGCGGCTTTCGGGTCCCCAAGGTCCTCCCGCACGGCCTTTCCCCACAAGGAAGTCTTCCGTGGTGCCTGGGTCAGGCCTCTCCTGTTTTCCTGTGTCTCCAATACCTTTTGCCCCGTCTTTAATGGGACCTGATATTTTCCCATGAGAAACAATTCAATTCGCTCTCCCGCTGTAGTATTTTGTTTGTTCTGAAACACACTATTTTTTCCCACATTTTAATGTCTCAGAAACTATGAGGCTCCTCACTACTGCCACCCTAGTTTTGAAGAAATGTGCCCCAACATTGACCACCCCCTCCGTGACAGACACTGCTGGGCGGGGACAGGGCCGCCTATCTGTCCAGCCAGCGGACATGAGAGAAAGCCTCAGCTCAAAAGTTGGAATACTCCCTGGGACCTCAAGAGACCCTTTCCTGGCTCTGGGCCTCAGTTTCCCCAACTGTGAAATGAACTTGGTTCTAAAATCTCTTGATTTAAAATCTAGATCAACATTTTCCCAACTTTAGTCTCTGAGCTCCACCTTCCTAATTTTGGCCATGCCCACGTCTGATTATTTACTTGAGGTTGTTAAATAGCTTGCCTTTTTGTTCTATTCCCATTTATTTTAAAGTAAACTTTTACAGCATTACCTTAAGTTCAAGACCAGGAAGGTCACCACAAAAACATATGCTTCACAAGGTAACGTCAGAGGCCCGGTGTGCTCAGTGTGGGGGGACACACAGACACGATGACCCTTCCTGCTCATGGGCACAGAGGGCTGGGGACATGGGGCGGCGGAGCGTGTGCTCAGTGTTTGGGTTTTCGAGGGCTCCAGTGACGCTCAGGTAAAAACCCGGGGACCCCCCCCCACCGACTGCTCTGCTGGGCCCACCTGCTCTCCAGTCCAGAGCCTGAAATGGCCGTTCCCCATCCTAAGGTGTGTAGGAAGAATTCACAGGCGTTCCCCTCAGTCCGGCCAGGGCTTTATGTGGGGGGGTGAGGGGAGACCAGAGGGTGGGGGTCAGAGGCAGAATTGCTGCACTCCCTGCTAGGCCTGACGGCTCCCCTCTCCGTCCCTCCAGTGATGCCAGCTGGTCCCTCGGCTCAGAGTCCCCTGGCTGGATCCTGGGGGACCGAGGACATCCACATGGGGAGGTCTGTGTTCAGACGGGTGCAGCCGGGACACGCCAAGATGAGACTGCGTGCCACCCCGGCCGAGAGCCCTGCCCGCAGCCCCTTTGGCAGCCCCCAGGTAACGGGATCACGTGGCCGTCCTGTCCCCATCCTACCCCAGCCTCTTCGGCTCCTGACTGGACAGAACTTGAGCTCGTCTTTGTGAGAGAGAGGCATGATGGGAAATCCCTGTCCTTCCACCCAGACTATAGCATAGGGTAGAGCAAGTGGGCTTTTAGATCCAGCCCTGGGGTTCCCCTTCCCTACAGCCCTCCTCAGAGAACCTGTTGCCTTTTCTGAACAAAGGGCCTGGGGCAGAGGCCCAGACAGAGGGTGGCTGGGCTGGAATGGCGTCTAAGGAGGGCGGAGGACAGGAGCCTCCAGCCCCTGTGCCCTACTAAACGCTGACAGTGACCCTGAGGGCCCAGGCTGCATCTTCTGCAGCACCGGCAACCCAGAGACAGCCCCGAGGAGGAGGAGGGGGGCCAGGGGCCGGAGGCCGCAGGAGGAGGGGCTGAGTCACAGGGGTCAGCGGGGCTGGGCTGCAGGGGAAGGTGGGACCCGCGCTGCCGCCCGGGCGTGGGGGCAGGGAACGGGGCAGAGGGGGGCAGAGGGAGCTGGCAGCCCAGGGAGGCGAGGCCCCGAGAAAGGCAAAGTCTCGGCTGTGGGCTGAGCACCGCCTGGGCCGCTGGGCACGTTCAGGAGAGTGGGCCACAGAGGGCTCAAAAGCCAAGCTGGGGGACAGGGCTCTGCGACCACTGCCCCGCTGCTCCCACGCCCCTCCTGACATCTCTCTCCTCGGCTGACCCACAGTCTCTGCCTCCACTGTCGGCCCAGAAACTTTGTTTGACATGAGGATGCCAGAACCAGCACCTCACCCAGACGGCGGCATTGCCCAGAGAGTCCATATCAGTTTGTGGTTCCTAGAGGACGCTGCCATCGGCCACAGAACCAGCATGGCCACCAGCCCAGGGGCAGCTGGTCCAGGAGGAGCTGCAAGGCCTGAAGTCAGCAGGAGGGACCCTGGGGAGCTGGGAGAGGATGCAGGGGAGCCTGCCCACCAGGGCTCCTGCGTGGTCTCTCTGTCTCTCATCCGTCCAATCTCCCGTTCAACACTCATTCACGAGGCTCGCATTCCTCAGAGTCCGGGGGGCAGCAGAGGGGCGCAGCAGAGAGCAGCCACTCTGGAGTTTGAGTGTGTGGGGTCAACTCTTCCCAGCTGAGTGACCTAACCCGTCACTTAGCTCTGAGCCTTTGTTTCCCCAGCTGTAAAAACAAGGATGATACTATCCTGTGTCTCCTGCAGTTTTGGTGAGGGTTGGGTGGGCTCTACAGGCACAGCCTTACCTTGCGTGTGTATTCGGGCAACACAAAGTGTCATTCTCATGAGCATTATTTTCCGCCTCAAGAGAGGCACAGGGCCGCCACAGTGATGGAGGCTCCGTCTCAGTGACAAGCTGACCCCCTGCAGCAAAGAGGCCCTAAGAGGAATGGCCCCACTTACTGTTCAAAAAAATAAAACCTGGCGGGGGTGAGCAGAGTGTGACGGGGGAGGAGCTGCCTTAGGGAATCAGAGAAGCTCTGGGAGGGGCTGAGGCCCCAGCCCATCTGAGCTGAGGCCTGAGGGGAAGAAGGAGCTGAGCAAAGATCTGCAAACAGCATTGCAGGTGGAGTGAACAGCAAGTGCAAAGGCCCTGTGGTGGCAGCAGGGTGATCAGGTCAGAATCGTGCACAGGAACCTAGGAAGCAATAAGGAATGGGTCCAATGGGCAAGGGCCAGTCTCTCTGAGCCAGGAAACCCAGAAGAAAGGTCTGAACCTTATTTTAAGTGAGCTGGGAGTCCCTGCAGGCTTTGAACAGCTCCAACATGATGTGATATGCCACTTAAGAGTCTCACTGAAGATCATTTGGGGACAGAGTAAAGGGGGCCTAGGGGCAGCAGGGAGCTACTGCAATGGTCCAGGCCAAAAAGGAGGCGTCAGTCCACCTGAAGGGGGCATGACCAGTCCCCCTGCAGCCTACTGCCCAGGCATGGTGGCCGCAGTCCCCAGACAACCAAACCACCTTGGTTATTCCTGGCAAGGGGGCTCATGCGTTCCTCTGGCAGCATTTTCTCTTCCCCCAGATCCTCACCCCGAAGCCACAGTCCACAAGCAATCTCCCTCACGACGATCAGGCTGTACCCGTCAACGTTCTGGTGCTTGTCTCCCACCTGGAAGCTGTGATTCTTGAAAGCAGGTATCCTGAAGCTGCGGAAGCCCGCCTCTGATGGGCAGGGCCCCCCACGTGGGGGCCTGGTGGAGGCGGGCCTCAGAACAAACAGGAGAGCGGGAAACAACCGGGAGCACTCGGCAGTGCTTTCTGCTTCCATAAGCGTCATTTTGACCTTCTTCCCTCCCGACAGGCAGCCAGCGTGAGGCCGCATTTGGGCCTGGCCTGGGCCTGGCAAAGGCAGAGTCTGCTGGTGGCCAGGGCTGCCTGACAGGGAGTCGCCCTGGGACCCCAGTTTGCTGAGAGGAGGTGGGGTGATGGGAGCAGAGCTCAGACAGCCAGCGCAGCCCAGGCTGCCATCTCCACTCCCTGCAGGCCCACCTTCCAGCATGGCCAACCACTCTTCTCTTCACTCAAGACCTGACTTCCTCCAGGCCCGCCATGGCCACCTGACTGCTTTACCCCTCACCTTCCCAGAAACTTCCCCCATCGGCCTTGATCTCTCAGGACTGCTTAGCTGAACTACCAGAGAACAAACCCCTCCCCTCCAGGCCCTGTGGAAATCTCCGGCCAGCCCCGGGGCCAGGTGACCTCTGCTGGCCAGTCATCAGAGGTGCTCATTACACCAGGAAGGTGCCTGCGGGCTGAGTTCCCTTAGAGGTGGTGTGGGCGCATTTCCAGAATGGAGGAGTGGGGCGGGGTTAGGAAGGGGTGATGCAAAGAAGGCCGAAGAGAGAGGGAAGTGGTGATGAGCCCGGCAGGGCCCTAGCAGAACAGGAATTGCGCCCTCCACAGGCCCAGACACAGACACATGGCCACTCGCCCTCCCGATGCCAAGCCTGTACCTTGGGGGGGCCTTGCTCACCCTTTGCTGTCTCCCAGCTGGAAGGTGGGCGTCCAGTGCCTGTCCCCTGGGGCTAGCGTCTACCATGGTCTAGCGTCTACTCTCCTCACAGAGCCTCAGTACAGAAAGTCAGGGAATAAACTTCTCTCCTTTCCCAGCTTGACAGGGAGGGTCTTGAGGGCAGGTACCCTGACCGTGATAAGTGTCTGGACCAACACACAACACTTACGGTGTGTCCCTCAAAGGGGCATCCGTGGGCACGATTTGAGTTCCCAGATCCCGTCATTCCTGAGGCAGGACCTATTTTTGCCCCTGTCCATCACCTGAGCCCATGTATCCCCTTGGTGTGGAGGTCAGCTCAGGTCAGATTTCAGTTTCCCAGAACAGCATGTCCCTCTCACCTCTGCCACCTCTTTCCTTTGTTCTATGCGACTCGGTCTCCAGGTCTCACTGAGATGGGGCCTCGTCCAGAAAGGCTTCTGGGGCTCCCGGTCTAGCCTGTGTCCCCTCTGCTCCTGAGGCCTCCTGTGCTTCCCTGGGAACCTGGTGTCTTGCCGGTCCTTGCCTCGCCCCATGTCTGTCTCTCTGTATTCAACAAGACTCATTGAGCTGTAGAGGACAGAAAGCTCGGACCCACTTCAGTATGAAAGGGGATAGATGGGCTCTCCTAACATAAACAAGTCAAAGCATAATTCCTGCTTCAGGAATGTCTGGATCCAGGAGCTCAGACAATGTCTAAGGACTCAGGCTTCCTCTCTCTATCTCCCTGCTCTGCTATCCTCTGTGTTGGCAAAGCTCCAGGCCCCCAAACCACCAACTTAGCTACCCAGGAGAAGGAGAGCCTCTTTTTCCAATAGCAAAAGGCTCACTGGATGCCTTTGGTCATGTGTCCATCCCCCAACTGGACATTGGCCAGATCAACAGAACGCTGTGATTAGCCAGCTGGTATCAGATGATCTATCCCTGGAACCAGGAAGGTGGTCAGCCACCCTCCGGTCACCTGGCTTGAGGCCAAAGGATCAGAAAATGGTTGCTGCTAGACAGGCAAGCCCCTCAGAAGTCTGAGCATTTCCCCGGCATCAGCCAGTGAATTCATTAGGCACAGGGCTCTGTCTTCACACTTGTACCTCTGATTGTGCTGGACAGGCCCCTTCACTGAGCACCTCCTGTTTTGCCAGGGCCAGGGCTACAGAGAGAGGGAGACAAGCCCTGACCTCGGGAAGCAGTTCAGTCAGTGAGAGAGGTGAGCCCAGGACCCAGGCAGAGAGTCCTGACCAGGCATAATCACAGGGAATTACGAGAGTGTGGCACAGGGGCCCAGACACTGCCTGGAGGGGAAGACACTAGCGCTCATTCATCAACACCTGGCAGAGAGGAGACCGTGTGGGATGCAAAGGATTCTAGGTAGGGGCACAGCCCAGGCAAAGGCACAATGGTCAGAACAAGATGACTTATTCAGGGCAACACAGCAGTGGGACGCCCAGTGCAAAGAAAATAGAAGCAGGCGGTTGCCTGGAGAGGCGAGCAGGGACCAGGCCACGCGGGTCTGGGAGTTTGGACTTGACACTGGGCTCTGTACAAGCATGGCCCTACCCAACATGTATTCAAGGGAAAACCAGGCAGGTCCATGCAACAAAGACGTTGAGCTCATTACGCAGGGAAGAGGTCTTGTCCCGTGGACTGAGGGCAAAGTCATCTCAACCACCATGATGACCTGGGGCCCCCAGATCTTTCCCTGATTGTATATCCAGTCTGCAAATATGCTGCCAGGTATCAAAGGCTTGAAATTGAGTTTGGCTCATTGCTTCTGGCATTGTCTTCCCCCTGTGGTTGGCTGAAAACTGACGGCTTGCCTCTCCGAGGTCTGTGGTTAACCAACTCATGTCAGTGGAGGACCCAGAGGCATCTCAGAACTCAGCCTCAGCCCCCACCTGCAGCCCAAGCCAGAACGCTGGTTTTTCCTGCAAGGTTTTCCTTCTCTGTATAATTAATTTGTCATAAACATGCTGACAAAGCATTGCTGGCAGTTAATGGGGGCTGGAGGTGAAGGTCAACACTAGTCTCTTCAGGAAGGAAATTAACTAGCTACCGTTCATTGCACAGAATGATGAAGTCCAGCCATCCCCCAGCCTCTGCTCTCACTGCCTCACCCACTCACCCACCTTGCCTTCGATGATGAGCACGCACATGCTGAACTTGATGCTGGGGCTGGGGTTGCGGGTAGGAGGGGGAGAAGAAACTTGTTTTATGATTTAGAAGTGATTTTCCAAAACCAGCATGATCTGCTCACACATGCAATTCTATTTTCTCTTCCCAGATTTTCTTCTTGACTCAGGGTGAGCCCAGATGGGTCTCCTCACATGTGGGGCTGTAGCAGACAGCCAAGCTTAGAGGCTTAGAGCAAGAAAGAGCCTAGGGAGTAATTCAGGGGCATTTTGGCTGCAAGTGACAGAAACAGCTTATGTAGGCTTAAAAGAGGGAATCTATTTACTCATACAACTGGGAAATCAAGATACCTACCTTCAGGAATGGCTGGATCCAGGGCTCAATCATTGTTATCACACCTCTTCCTTCCATCTCTGAGACACTCTCTCCATGTGGTCACCAGCCACCCAAGGCTTATGTGAGTTTAGCAGAAAGAGAATTCTTCAAGCCCAATTCTTCAAGCCAGTCGGTCATGAGTCACTAAACCAATCAAGGAGAATGGAGCCCTCTGATTGGCAAATTTGGGGTCAACTGTACTCGCATGGTGGAGGAGGTGAGGTCATCCACATGCACCTTTCCCCAGGAAGGAGAGGAAAGGATGCTGTATTGGCAGAGTCAGGTGTCCACCTCAGGAACGGCACGTAGGTGTTTCCTCCCAGGATTCCCCAAACACAGGACTTTCTTTAGCAAAGGGAAAAGAAAGCCCTTCATCTGAGGGCGGCAGTGGAGTTGAGTCATACCGTGGGTTTATGTAGACACCCAATCATTTCACCCTCTCTGTGCCTTTGTCTCCATATTGTGCAACACCGAGAACTGCTCTTCTGCTTCCTTCATGCAATGTTTGTGGAGGCCAGCTGCCATCAATGGACATGTGTGCTTTAAACTGGGGAATGTGCATGGTGGAACGTCAGTGGGGGTCATAAGTAGCCTGTAAGTTACAGAACACCCTCCTCAAATTGACTTTTTAAAGAAAGATATTTTCACAGACATTTGAGAAAAGTTTCTGAAATGATGGGAACTATGAAGAACTAGAGAAAATGCAATGAACAAAAGAAAACCTCAAAGCCCTGTCATTACAGCAAAAAGGCAAACAAAAAATATTCTAAAAGTCCCAAAATGGAAGACCCTGAATTTCCAGATGGAAAAACCCTCCTAATACTTGGAACTGTGACTGTAAAAGCCTCAATGAAGGAAACTATTATAATGATCAAAAAACTCAGGATGAAAAGACAATGCAGAGATTCAAGACAGCAGTGTGAGAGGCGAGACACAGAGCTCCTCCCCAAACCACAACTAGTATGAAAATATAGTTAATTAATACAACTAACCCTAAAACAGCAACAGGAAAGAAGGCTGATCCAGACCACACACAGACATCACAAACAGGATGGACCTCACAAAACAGGGTAACGTGGGAAAGCCTTGATCTGCGGGACCCAAGCCCTTCCCCCACCCCAGCTCACCCGCGGGAGGAAGAGAAACGGAGCGGGGAGGGGTGGAAGTGTGGGACTACTGAACACCCAGCCCTGGAGATCTGCTTTGAGAGCAGAAACCTACACTGTGTGGTGCTCTGGAGGTTGGGGAGCTGGGACAGGCAGAGTGCCTGAGAGACTGACATTCTGGCCATTTGTGGAGGAGGGGATCCACATCCGGCTGCTATGTGACAGAGGAAAGGCAGGCGGTCTGAGAGGCTTTTAGCAGAGACAGGGTTGCTGAAGGGGCAGGGGTTGCATGGAGCTTGCTGCACGGGAGAAGGGACAGCTGGACAAGGGTGTCTGAGTGCGCTCTGCCCAGCAGGTAGGGAACTTTGAGGAGCTTCAGGCGGTCCATCCCCCTGGCTGGCTGCTCATCTCCAAGGCCCCCCACTGTGACACGCAGCCTGCTGAGCCTTCCTCCTGGCCTGACAGCACCGGCTTGTGAACCAGCAGTCACTGCGCTGATGTCAGGCCAGCCAGAGGGAGGCCCCGCCTACATTAGCTAGAGACGCTGAGCAGAGGCTTACACCTGTGTGCTCAGCCCACTGGCTGTGATACTGGAGACAGGCAGCGCAGACGGGAATCAGGAAACAGATCTTTCCTCCCCCAAGGCACCAGCTCCGCTCCCCAACGACCCCCAACCTCACTCTAGGGGCTGAGCAGCTCCAGAGACTGGAGCTTATGGGCACTAGAGGGCACCACACAGAAATATGAAATGTCAAAAGAACCTGCTTCAGACCAAAATCTCACAAACCCCAGGAAAAGGGCCAAATGAAACTGAACTCACCAATCTTCCTGAAAAAGAATTCAAAATAAAAAATCATAAACATGCTTATGGAGGTACAAAAAAATATTCAAGAACTCAGAAACGAATTTAAGATGGAGATTCAAACATTAAGAAATTCCATATCTGAAATGAAACATATAATGGAGGGATTTAAAAGCAGATTAGATGTAGAAGAAGAGAAGGTAAATGGAATAGAAATTAGAGAAGAGGAACACAAAGAAGCTGAGGCACAGAGAGAAAAAATAATCTCCAAGAATGAAAGAATATTGAGAGAATTCTCAATTATTTTTTTGAGATCTTAAGAATTTGGGTCAAACTGTGTCCTTTTCTTGGAAGACATTTCCCTATTTCCACCTCTCTGAACTGAACTTCCAAGGCAGAGCTCAAATGCTGCCTCTTCTTAGGAGTATTTTGGCAGCTAGGCAGGTGACCAATCCAAAAGGAACAATATTCGCATTATAAGGGTACCAGAAGAAGAAGAGAGAGAAAAAGGAATAGAAAGTGTCATTGAGGAGGTAATTGCTGAAAACTTCCCCAGCTTGGGGAAGGAGATAGTCTCTCAGGCCATGGAGGTGCACAGATCTCCGAACACAAGGGACCCAAGGAAGACAACATCAAGACATATAATAATTAAAATGGCAAAGATCAAGGATAAACACAGACTTTTAAAAGCAGCCAGAGAGAGAAAAAAAGATCACATATAAAGGAGAATTCATCAGGCTATCATCAGACTTCTCAACAGAAAACTTACAGGCCCAGAAGGGAGTGGCATGATGTATTTAATGCAATGAAGCAGAAGGGCCTTGAACCAAGAAAACTCTACCCAGCAAGGTTATCATTTAAATTTGAAGGAGGGATTAAACAGTTTTCAGATAAGCAAAAGCTGAGAGAATTTACCTCCCACAAACCAACTCTACAGTGCATTTTGGAGGGACTCCTATATATGGAAGTATTTCTAAGGCTAAATAGATGTCACCCAAGGGATAGACAAAGAGTACAGAATGTGATTCATAACATACAAAGAATGGAGGAGGAAGAAAAAGAAAAAGGAGGAAAAAAAAAAGGACCTTTAGGTTGTGTTTGTAATAGCATAGGAAGTGAGTTAAATTCGACTGTTAGATAGTAAGGGAATTACCCTTGAACCTTTGGTAACCACGAATCTAAGCCTGCAATGGCAATAAGTACATACCTATCGATAATCACCCTAATTGTAAATGGTCTGAATGCACCAATCAAAAGACATAGAGTCACTGAATGGATAAAAAAATAAGACCCATCTATATGCTGCCTACAAGAGACTCATTTCAAACCCAAAGACATACACAGACTGAAAGTAAAGGATGGAAAAAGATATTTCATGCAACTAATAGGGAGAAAAAAGAAGGAGTTGCAGTACTTGTTATCAGACAAAATAAACTTCAAAACAAAGAAAGTAACAAGAGACAAAGAAGGACATTACATAATGATAAAAGGGTCACTCCAACAAGAGGATATAGCTATTATAAATATCTATGCATACAATACAGGATCACCTACATGTGTGAAACAAATACTAACAGAATTAAAAGGAGAAATAGAATGCAATGCATTCATTTTAGGAGACTTCAACACACCACTCACTCCAAAGGACAGATCAACCAGAGAGAAAATAAGTAAAGAGACAGAGGCACTGAACAATGTATTAGAACAGATGGACCTAATGGACATCTACAGAATACTCCATCTAAAAGCAACAGGATACACATTCTTCTCAAGTGCACATGGAACATTTTCAAGAATAGATCATACACTAGGCCACAAAAAGAACCTCAGTAAATTCAAAAAGATTGAAATTGTACCAACCAGCTTCTCAGATCACAAAGGCATAAAACTAGAAATAAATTACACAAAGAAAATGAAAAAGCCCACAAACACATGGAGGTTGAATAACATGCTCCTAAATAATCAATGGACCAATGACCAAATAAAAACAGAGATCAAGCAATATATGGGGACAAATGACAACAATAATGCAACACCACAAAACCTGTGGGACGCAGTGAAGGTGTGCTAAGAGGAAAATATATTGCAACACAGCCCTACCTCAGGAAAGAAGAACAATCCCAAATGAACAGCCTAAACTCATAATTAACGAAACTAGAAAAGGAAGAACAAATGAGGCCCAAAGTTAGTAGAAGGAGGGACATAATAAAGATTAAAGCAGAAATACATAAAATTAAGAAGAATAAAACAATAGAAAGAATCAATGAAAGCAGGAGCTGGTTCTTTGAGAAAATAAACAAAATAGATAAACCCCTAGCCAGACATATCAAGAAAAAAAGAGTCTACACACATAAACAGAATCAGAAATGAGAAAAGAAAAATCACTACAGACACCACAGAAATACAAAGAATTATGAGAGAATACCATGAAAAATTCTATGGTAACAAACTAGATAACCTAGAAGAAATGGACAACTTTCTAGAAAAATACAACCTTCCAAGCCTGACCCAGGAAGAAACAGAAAATCTGAATAGACAAATTACCAACAAAGAAATTGAATTGGTAATCAAAAAACTACCTAAAAACAAAACCCCTGGACCAGAAGGTTTCACTGCTGACTTTTATCAAACATTTAGTGAAGACTTAATACCCATCCTCCTTAAAGTTTTCCAAAAACTAGAAGAGGAGGGAATACTCCCATACTCATTCTACGAGGCCAACATCACTCTAATACCAAAACCAGGCAAAGACACCACAAAAAAAAAAAAAGAGAATTACAGACCAATATCCCTGATGAACATAGATGCAAAAATACTCAACAAAATATTAGCAAACTGAATTCAAAAATACATCAAAAAGATCATCCATCATGATGAAGTGGGATTCATCCCAGGGATGCAAGGATGGTACAACATTCGAAAATCCATCAACATCATCCACCACATCAACAAAAAGAAGGACAAAAACCACATGATCATCTCTATAGATGCTGAAAAAACATTCGACAAAATTCAACATCCATTCATGATAAAAACTCTCAACAAAATGGGTATAGAGGGCAAGTACCTCAACATAATAAAGGCTATATATGACAAACCCACAGCCAACATTATACTTAACAGTGAGAAGCCAAAAGCTTTTCCTTTAATATCGGGAACAAGACAAGGATGCCCACTCTCCCCACTTTTATTCAGACAATACAAAGAAATAAAAGGCATCCAGATTGGCAAGGAAGAAGTCAAACTGTCCCTGTTTACACATGACATGATATTGTGCATAAAAAACCCTAAAGAATCCACTCCAAAACTACTAGATCCAGTATCTGAATTCATCAAAGTTGCAGGATACAAAATTAATATGCAGAAATCTGTGGCATTCCTATACACTAACAATGAACTAGCAGAAAGAGAAATCAGGAAAACAATTCCATTCACAACTGCATCCAAAAGAATAAAATACCTAGGAATAAACCTAACCAAGGAAGTGAAAGACTTATACTCTGAAAACTACAAGACACTCATGAGAGAAATTAAAGAAGAAACCAATAAATGGAAACACATCCCATGATCATGGATAGGAAGAATTAATATTGTCAAAATGACCATCCTGCCTAAAGCCATCTACAGATTCAATGCAATCCCTATCAAAATGCCAAAAACATTCTTCAATGAACTAGAGCAAATAGTTCTAAGATTCATATGGAACAACAAAAGACCCCGAATAGCCAAAGCTATCCTGAGAAGGAAGAATAAAGCAGGGGGACTTATGCTCCCTGACTTCAAGCTCTACTACAAAGCCACAGTAATCAAGACACTTTGGTACCAGCATAAGAACAGACCCATAGACCAGTGGAACAGACTAGAGAGCACTGATATAAACCCAACCATATATGGTCAATTAATATATGATAAAGGAGCCATGGACATACAATAGGGAAATGACAGCTTCTTCAACAGCTGGTGTTGGAAAAACTGGACACCTACATGTAAGAGAATGAAACTGGACTACTGTCTAACCCCATACACAAAGGTAAACTCAAAATGGATCAAAGACCTGAATGTAAGTCACGAAACCATAAAAGTCTTAGAAAAAAACATAGGCAAAAATCTCTTGGACATAAACATGAGCAACTTCTTCATGAACATATCTCCCCAGGCAAGGGAAACAAAAGCAAAAATGAACAAGAGGGACTATATCAAGTCGAAAAGCTTCTGTACAGCAAAGGACACCATCAGTAGAACAAAAAGACATCCTACAGTATGGGAGAATATATTCATAAATGACATATCTGTTAAGGGGTTGACATCCAAATTATATAAAGAGCTCACACACCTCAACAAACAAAAGCTAATAAGCCAATTAAAAAATGGGCAGAGGAGCTGAACAGACACTTCTCCAAAGAAGAAATTCAGATGGCCAACAGGCACATGAAAAGATGCTCCACATCGCTAATCATCAGAGAAATGCAAATTAAAACCACAATGAGGTATCACCTCCCACCAGTTAGGATGGCTAACAACCAAAAGACAAACAACAACAAATGTTGGCAAGGATGTGGAGAAAGAGGAACCCTCCTACACTGCTGGTGGGAATGTAAACTACTTCAACCATTGTGGAAAGCAGTACGGAAGTTTCTCAAAAAGCTATAAATAGAAATACCATTTGACCCAGGAATTCCACTCCTAGGAATTCACCCTAAGAATGCAGCAGCCCAGTTTGAAAAAGATATATGCACCCCTATGTTTATCATAGCACTATTTACAATAGCCAAGAAATGGAAGCAACCTAAGTGTCCATCAGTAGATGAATGGCTAAAGAAGATGTGGTACATAAACACAATGGAATATTATTCAGCCATAAGAGGAAAACAAGTCCTACCATTTGCAACAACATGGATGGAGCTAGAGGGTATTATGCTCAGTGAAATAAGCCAGGTGGTGAAAGACAAGTATCAAATGATTTCACTCATCTGTGGAGTATAAGAACAAAGAAAAACTGAAGGAACAAAACAGCAGCAGACTCACAGAACCCAAGAATGGACTAACAGTTACCAAAGGGAAGGGGATTGGGGAGGATGGGTGGGAGGGGAGGGATAAGGGGGGGAAACGGGCATTACGATTAGCATGTATAATGTAGGAGGGGTACACAGGGAGAGCCGTATAGCACAGAGAAGACAAGTAGTGATTCTATAGCATCTTAGTACACTGATGGACAGTGACTGTATTGGGACTTGATAATAGGGGGAGTCTAGTAACCATAATGTTCATGTAATTGTACATTAATTATAGCAAAATAAAAGACAATGCAAACAGCCTTCAGACATTAAACAAAAATGAGCCATATATAAAGAATTATGTTGGAGTTCAGGTGACATTGGGTGGCCCCATATCAACCTGGAAGGTAGAGGACAAGCCTTGGGGATTCTCAGGGGAAGTGTCCTCACCCTGGTCTTGCGGCCTCCCTGCAGAGGACTCATCTGGAGAGGGTCAGTAGGACATTTTCCAGGGAAATGACCCGAAGACTTTCTTTTAATACCCCTTTCTCAGGAAGATACAGCCAGGTGGACACCCTCTCTTAAACCAAGGGGCACACAGAGAAAGACCAGAGACGAAAAACCCAGCATGGGGCGTCTGGTTTCTGACGCTGCACAGAAAACTGAGAAAACAACTCAGTCTGGTCTGGAAAACAGTCAGTCTGGTCTGATTCTCCGCCCCAGGAGGATCTAACAAATGCTGATGTCCAGGTCCACCCCAGGCTGATGACAGTCTCAGGGGAGGCACCTGGGCAGGAGTGTTTATTCCCCAGGAACCCCCTCCACCTGGGATGTCCAGGCCTGCACAGCAAGGGCCCACCCAGGGCAGCGCTGGACCTCGGAGGTGGTCGTGACACCTCAGACAGGGGCTGCCCCCCACCTAGCACCGCCCCTTGCCTCGTGTCTGTGGCGAGGAGCCCCAGCCCAGCCCGCGGAGCCCTCGCTCAGCCTCAGCCTTTCACAGCCTTGGGCCGAGCGCCCTCTGCCGGCTGCGAGCTGCCTGGACGCTGGCCGGAGGCCGCTCTTGCTGAGCTTGTGAACTTCCGGGATGCTAAGCTGGGGACACGCCGGGCGCAGAGGCTTCCCCCTTCCTTCCCCGAAAGTGGGCAGACGCACCACATACGCCGTGGTTCTGGCTGGTGCACAGCGCCCTCAGCCCATCCACAGGTCCCAGGCGCCGTCCTGGCACTCACCTGCTACCAGGGCCCCTTCCCACCGATGCCAGAGCTCCACAGTAGGAAACCTAGCACGTGGCAGGGCTTAATTTTCTTCTCTCACATGGGACACCCCGTAAACTGGGACCCCCGGAAGTCCCCAGCCAGGGTGCTGTGGGAGCCCCAAGGCACCTTCCTGCAAACTGCCCGGCAGCATCAGAGCCCCGAGCCTCTCTAGCTGATGTTTTTCAGGCTCCTACTGGTACTAACTCACTTAATTTTCCCATCTAGTCAATGCAAACAGGGATTCTTACCCCATTTTACATGGTGAAACTACTAAGGCACAGAGAGGTTAAGCTTGCCCAAAGTCACACAGCCAGGGAAGAGCCCACTAGGATTCAACCCAGCAGGCAAAGTGAGGGAAAGCCGCCCGCGTGGGTAGGAAAATCCTTTGTGCGAGGAAGGCCCACATGGTGTTTGGGAAATGCTTCTGTTCTTGGTGGGGAGGTGGGGTTGGGGGCCTGTTGGTGAGTGGCTCAGGACCTGAAGGGTGCCCACCCCACCTGAGCACACAGTCGGCCCCCAGGTTCTCATGCTGGCTCAGCACTCAGGTCTACGCAACAGGGTGGGCGGAAGAGAACAAGCTCGGGCCACGCTGGGTCAAAGTTCAGCCCCACCCTTTTCCAGCTGCATGACCTTGGGCAGGTGCCTATCCTGTCTGTGCCTTGGCTTCCAGATGTGTAAAATAGGATCAGCGTTCTCCCCCGCAAGATGGTTTTCAGGATGAAGTCAGTGTCGCGCTCACAAGGTCCCCGAGTCAGGGCTCTTGCCGACTGCCCGCACCACACAGAACCCCGAGCCACCCGCATCTCAGAGGCTCTCTCTTCCTCTACGTCTTGCCCTCCCCCAACCTTCCTCCTCCTCTGACTCCTGCTATAAACCTAGTTTTAATCTGACAACTGGCCGGAATTGGACAAAAACAGAAGCCACACTGCCCCCAGTTATCCTGGGTCCAGGCCTGGTGGGCTGCAGCTTCCCCCTCGGGGCTGTGGCATGCCCTGAATGACCTGCCACTTCAGACCTCCGCACCCTGACCCTCTAGTGTACACACAGCTCAGCCCTCCTGGCAGAGGTGGGCAGGGCCTCCAGACAGAGCAACCCCTCCCACTCAGCCACTTGCGGGTCCCTCGGAAGCATTGTTCAATGCCTTCCAGCCTTGTTTCCTCAACTGAAGAATGGAGGGTTTCACGAGGATATCCAAGGCAGCACTGGCATGCAGCAGGCACTCAGCGGACACCCGCGGGCATGGCTGTCACCGCTGCGCTGGTGGCTCCCCACAGAGCCGCGGCCACATTGAGTGCAAGCACTGGGTCTAGTGGGGCGCGGCTTAACGAGCAGCATCCTGCAGTGGAGGCCCCTCCAGGGCCCCTAGGTGTGCCGACCCTGCCTGCAGGTGGGGAGAACAGACCACATGGTTCCAGAGTTTGCCCCAGCCCTAGGGTTGGTGCATCCAAATTTGAACGCTGATCTGGGGGCCTCAGAGCTGTCCCTCCACACCCCGTGTCACCTGAATGCAACAGAGGCTGATATTTGCCAAGGGCTGGCACCAGAATTGGGATTTTGTCCATCTCAGAGATGCGGAAAACAAGGCTCAGGGGAGCAAGCTCACTGTCCCAGGGCCCGAGGGCTCCCCACCGTGCATGCAACCCTTGTGTGTCCATTCCAGTCAATCAGAAGCCTCCAGCTTCTCGAGGAGCCAGGGTGGGGCCACCGCTGAGCAGACAGCAGGAGGCTGGTGTGTGCTGGGTCCCCAGCACAGGGATAGTTGTCCCCAAATGTGGATTTAACAAAATCCCCTTCTCATCACAGTGCCAAAGGCTTTGAAGTTTCAGTGTTCTTCAAGGGAAACAAAAACCAAACTAAAAACCCTGGAAAGCTCGCTTTGCCCAGCCGCCTGGAGTCACCCCCAGCCCCACCCAAAGGGTGTGTGCTGCTGTTCAAATTATGTTGTAAAAGAATAATCACTGACACAGAAAGAGATTCATCACCTAGAGGTGTGGGGGAACAATCCCTCAGGTCACAGAACTCGGGGGGGGGGGGTATGGTTCACTTTTTAGATTAAACAATATCTGGATGCAGGGACAAACGTCAAAGAAGTCAGTGGACAAGTGAAGAAATCCTCGCTCTGGCGGCGACACTCCAGGGGATTGGCTTCTTTCGGCCTTATCCAGGCCTTCGACTTCATCTGCAGGCCACAAGGGTTAACTGGGTATCTACAAACACCTGCAAGAGCGAGCTGACCTGCAGAGACATGCCTCCTGTGCCCTGGACGCTGTGGGCCCCGACCTGCGCCGCAGCCATGGCTCTGGCCACCAGGTGGCGCCCCAGTTTCTTTCTTGCTTTCTTTCTTTTTTTGCAAATGGAGCCCGAGCCTGGAATTAGCTGGGCAGGGGACAGGGGTCACGAGACCCATTTCTCTGCCTTAACTCAGCGCAGGACCCATGGGGCGGCGGATGCTCCCTGAGGGGCCTTTCAGAGCTGGTGCTTTGGATTTTAAGACGCCCCTCTGCCCCCAGTCTATCTCTGTGAACCCCCAACTCCCAAGTTTGGCTGTTTCTCTGCAGAGCAGGGGAGACCACTCCACACAACTATCCTCGCCGTCCAGAAATCTGTGTCCTCGGTGACCTGTGGGTGCTTTCTTATCCAGCCCTTGCCGGGGCCACCGGGATTCATCCGTCCTGGCCCCTTTGCAGCCCTCTCTGAGACCCTGTCCCCGTGGGGCTCCCGCCCCATACACCACCCTCCTGCTCTCCCCAGGTCAGTGCCTGGAGCCCTGACATCTCTTGTCTCTTGCCGCCTGTCTCTCTCTGCATCTTTCCGTCTGATTTTCCTTTTCTGTCTCTGGGTATCCATCTTTTTTCCTCTCTCCTTCTCACCATGCCCTTGCACGGATGACATTGTCTGGCAAAGTTTCAAACACCCATGTGTCTGCACAGGCAGATTCCTCGCCCCTTCCCCTCCCTGCACACTTCAGTCCAGTGGGTCAGAGTGGAGCCCCAGAATCTGCTTTTCATGTAAATCTTATCAGAATCTCCTCTGTTGAAAAGCTCACTGCTCAAAATTACCCCTAACCTGGCGTGGAAGACCAACCTCACCCCACCGGGTCCTCCTCATTTCCCAGCCTTTTCTGATCTCCCTACTCTGCCCCAGCCTCCCCAGCCCTGAATTGTCTCAAGTCTCCCTGCCCCAGGACCTTTGCATATGCACGTTCTCTGGCTTCCTTTCTCTGTCGTTACTGGCTGGCTCATCTTTAGGTCTCATTTCCAATGTCCCCTCCTCAGAGAGGCCCTCCTTGTCACCCAGGCACTCTCTGTCACCCCTCCTGGGTTCCGGCTCCTTCGGAGCACCCTGAGTAATTTGCCCTCGTTGCATTTCTGGTCACTTTCAGTACAGTCTCTCTCCTTGCAAGACTCTCTCCTCCACTTGGGCAGAGACCTTGTCTGTCAGGGCCTCCACTGTCTCCTCGGCATTGAGAACAGTATCTGGCCCACAAGTTAGGACACAATATATGTTTCAGGGAAAAAAGCAGTGAGTGAGTAAACCCCAAAGGTGGCTGATGTCCAGTGGGGGCTGGAAATCTGGGCGGTTCCCCTGTCATTCCAGCCCTTCAAAATCAGGCCCCACTATGTGTCTTCACTCCCTGGCGCCCCCACCCCTACTCGCGACTTGCTCCCCGGACCTGCCTAGCCCCATCCAGGAGCACTGGTTCCGGCCTCTGGGCCCTCACCCGGGCAGTGCCCTCACCTGCATGCCCACCCGTCTCACTGTGCAGGCCCCATCCCACCTCCAACTCCACCGTGAGGCCTTCCTGGGCTCCTCCCCGAGTCATTTTCTCTCTGTCCTATAAACTCCACCCCATACTTTATGGGTCCCTTGGGGTTCAGATCAAGGCATTGGAGGTCTTCCCAAGGGGCATGTCCCTGGGACCAGCCTATACCGACCATCCTCAGACCCTAGTGTGGACTCCACAGTGAGGCTGGTTCCAGGGCCCCTGGCCCAGAGGTGCCACAGTGGTGGGAGGGCGGGGGTGGCCCAGGATCAGCATTCAACAGCCCCTTCCCGGGACCTGCTGTGGCAGCGGTGGGCCGGTCGGCAACTCACGTCCTGTTAAGCCTGGAACCAGTGGCTCAGAACCGAGAAGGAGCAGTTCCTGATCTCGGCCCACTGCAGGACCCGGGGCTGCAGGGTAAACCAAGTCTCCCTCATCCACCATGTCAGGCAGAGGCGGGGGCTCCGGCCCAGAACCGCCTGGGTTCAGACTCTCCTGTAGGCTGTGCGGCTATTGGCAAGTGCGCGCCTTCTCCGTGCCCGCTTTGCAAGTCACGTTCTTGGACAGGCCTGACAGCAGAGGGAGGTTTGTTCGTCACAGAAGAAAGCCCGGAAGCCAGAGTGAGCCGCCGAGGGAGGCCCATTTCCGCTCGGCCCGTACTAGGCAGAGGAAGAGGTGTGCAGGCGGCCCTCTGAGCCTGTTGCCTGGGTCGTAACGGGGACCCTCATCCCGGGTCCTTACGCCTGGGGGGCAGTGAGTGACTTGGCTCATGGCCTGTTTCTTCCCCTAAACTGTGAGACCCTGAAGACAGCACCCTTGTTCAGAGGTCCCAGGACACTGTCTCCCCCACCCCCAGTCCCTGTACCAGTCCCCAATGCTCCTGTCCTCTCGCCCTGCAAGGGGTCGCGATCTTGCTGGGGAGGCCATCGCAGCCCAGCTGCAACGTGGGGCCCCTGGGACCCTCGGTTGGGCCCCAGCAGGATGGGGTGCCCTGTTAACCCCTCAGTGACCCCACCTACTTTCCTCTGGCCCCAGCTGCCAAGCACCCCCACGTGGAGTTAAGAGAGTGCCTTGCACATGGACAGTGGGGGGCTTTGGCAGGGACTTCGCTCCAGGCTGGGGTATTTACAAAAACCCAGGCTTCAGTCCAAGTGCTGACATGGTGGCCGATGTCCCTGTTGGAGTTATCGGGTTAAGCATTGATTTTTCTGGCTGATTCTGGCTTCAGACGGGACACCTCAGGGAACTGCCAGGGGGTGTTGGACGTGGCATAGATGGTCCAGAGATTTTCTGCCTGAGTGGGGGCTGCCTCTCCCCACCTGACCCGCTCTCTCCTTTGCTGTTGTTCAAGGTCCAGACCCAACCTCCTTTCTGCCCTGGCCCTCAACCTCCATCCCTGTGCCACAGCCTGCACGCCCGAGCACGCCCCCCAGCCTTTGCCCACCTGCTTCCCCCCGAGCCTGCTCTCCCCTGGGGAAGGATGGGGAAGGGCAGGGGCTGCGCCACGTCCTCCTTGCCCTTCCTGCTGCTCTGAGGTGGTCCCGCTCCTCCTGGGTGTGAGGGGATAACTTCAGAAGGGAGCACCAGGGACGCCCGGTCTTGGGTCCCTCCCAGAGCCCCAGGCGCAGTGCCCTGGGCCCCGCAACCCCACCACCTCATCTCCCTGATGCCCGCCTGCCCAACTCTGCCACCAGACACACTACTGGGAGGGAGATGGAGGTGGACACATCCCTCAGGAACCTATCCAATTGCCTGTCCCTCCAATGTGGGTTGTGGGACAGTTTGGGACTTTGGGGGACAAGGCTTGGGGACTCTCAGGCACTCTCCAGTGCTGGGAATGCCTCGGCCTTGCCCTCGTGTCTGAGTCGCCGCATGATGCTGTCCCTCTCGTGGGAGGCCCCTCCTGCCTCTTCACGTGGCTCCTGGCCTCAGCTAGGGAGTCCCTCTTGCAGGCGGGAAGCCCACCTCTCTCCCCTCTGAGAGTTGCCCTGGCCCCCACAGAGGCTGCATGGAGCCCTGGAGCTGGCACTCAGCTGCCGGTCGGTCTCCATTGGAGACAGCTGGTTGTGCTGGGGCCTGGGCCACAGAGGCCGTGGGCGTGGGCGGCCCTCATGGCCATGCTCTCCACCTGCCATCACTCCCCCTCCCAGGGAAGTCCCTCCCCTCCCTCCAGTTCTTTTGCTGGATCTGGGTCCTGGTCCCAGGCGGCCCCCGGGACCTGAACATCACAGGAGTCCCCAGCAGTCCCATGTTGGAGCGAGCAGGCCATTGAACTGAGGTCCCTGAGGGGGACGTGTCCACCTCCATCTCTACCCCACGGGTGGGCTCAGAGCTCAGGCCCTGGAGCCAACGCACTGTTCACACCTCCCTTGCTGTTCACTAACACGGGCCCCAGGCAAGGAGCTGACCTTGCTCAGCCTCAACGCCCCCACCCCGAAGCAGAGATAATGGTAGTTTTCACCCCGCAAGCAGGGAGAGCATTAGATGAGCAGGCGCTGAGTGCCTGGACGGGGCTGGTGTGTAGTCAGCGCTCAGTACACGGGGTGTTTCTTTTCCCACCTCCCCTCCCTTGCTTCCCTCTCTGCACGTCTGAGGCCAGCACGCCCCACACCACCAGTGCTCAGTAGATGTCTAGTGATCGAGCAGAGGCGCCAGGGCCCCGCGGGACCCAGCCCTCTCCCTGGTCAGCTGGGTGTCTCTGGGACAGCTCAGCTTTCAGGCACCAGCCCCCGTCTCCCGTCTAACTTCATTCCACCCCGCTTGGTTCTGGAAGGAGTGTGAGGAAGGGGCTGTGACACGGGACCCACTCCTGCCGCACTCCGGGCAGGTCTCCAGAGCTCCCCCGCTGTGGAGGTCATGGCCGGGTATCATGCTGGGGCCTGGGCCTTCTGTGGCCTGGAAAAGTCACTCCAGCAGAGTCTCCAGTGGACGGGGAATGATTAATGGGGCCAGTTCAGGCAGTGCCACCCCATCTGAGCTCTGTCTCCACAGCTCAGGGTTCCGGCAAACAACATCAAGGCCCTGTAAAACCCTGTCTGAGCAGGAAGGGGACAGTGAAGGGGACGCTGGGGGGACCACCCCCCACCTGCCAGGGAAGCAACACTCTCCAAGGCTGGATGGCACCCCAGGTGGGGTTGATGCTCGCAGGTGCAGATCCATCCCTGTCCTGGCTTTGCTCCGTGGCTGGTCTTGAATCTGGAGCCATTCCTGGGAGGGGCTGCTTGCTCACAGGCTGGGAGCCCCGGGCGCCAGGACCCATGGAGGGCCGCTCCTCCAGCTCAGACCTCTGCCCTGGACAGACCTCCTCGGAGCTGTAGCTCTCGCCTGGAGGCCAGGCCCCAGTCAGAACACAGCACCCTCCGGGAGTGCAGGCCATGCAGAGTTGGGACGGGGTGCCAAGCTCAGACTAGGTAGGTGACTGGCCACAGGTCACACAGCTGTAGAGCAACGGGCAGGATTTGAGGCCTCAAGCTCCCCCGTGACTCCCTCAGGACGCCAAGCCTGGCCCTACCCCTCTGCTGATAGTGCCCGGGCTGCAGCCGCCTCCAGGCATGCCATGGGGCCTCGTGTGAAGGGTACTGTCTTAGGGTGAAGCCTGTCTTTTCTGTCCATGAGGAGGAAGCAGTAAGGATTGTACTGTGCAGTTTTGAAGCACACACATCCTGCTGTTTGAGAGACCTGAGTTCAAATCCTGCCTCTACGTGGCCTCAGGCGGGGTCTGGTCAGAGTGTTTCCATCTGTAATGAGAACAATGATAGTAGTTGGGGGTTAGTGCCCGGGGTTTGGGCTAGGCTCGGGAGGACCGATCAGAGATCCCAGTTTGATCACTTATCCTTTCTGGCCTCAGTTTCCCCTTCTGTTAACAGTCTGCACTTCTCATGTGCTTATAAGGCACCAGGTCCCATTCAAGCCCTTCACATGTACTCTCTCATTTCATTCTCCCCACAGCCTGTGAGTCGGGGCAGAGGTGCGGAGGCTGGTACACATGTCCCTGGGCTGCCGAAAGAGCACAAGGGTGAGTCCTTCTCGGAGCCTGGTGCTCACGGGCCGTGCGGTGCACAGGCAGCTTGGTCACCACTCCGGAGGCGGGGCTGACACCCCCACCAGGCCCTTCCTCCTGGATCGTAACCCAGTGTGTTGGGAAGCATGCCTCTCTGGGCAGAGCTGCCCAGCATGGTGATCTCTGCTCCCGTCCCAGGCCATAGGGCTGGACTTTGGCATGTGAGCACCATCTACCCACCTTCACATCAGCACAGCCTCTGGCTCCTGGCCTCTCTTTGCCACCCTCCCAAAGTCACTCAGTCCAGCTCTGTCCTTCGAGGTAGCCAGGCCCCAGAGAGAGCCTTGCTTCTGGAAGATGCAAGGTTGGGAGGGGGATACAACAGGGAGTTGCAAGGTGGCAGCCTCCCTCAGATGCGCCCCAGCCTCTCATCTTAACGGGGACCGCCACCCCCAGCCCCAGGCTTCACCCCCATTGTTCTCTGCTCAGGAACCTATACCCACGTGCTGGCTTAAGTCCAAAATCTAAGGGTTGTCGTTGGTTTTTCTTTGCCTCACCACCAACATCCTATCCATCTCTGGGTCTGTGAGCTCAACCCCCAAATTGGGCAGGTCACCCCCATGGGCAGCAGGGAGCTCTGGGAGCCAGAACAGCAGACACCATCGATGACCTTGAGATGGAGTTTCCTCCAGCCGGGAGGTGAGGGTGTTGAGGGATTCCAGCCGCGAGCGTCGGCAGTCACAGGTTGCGGGCAGCCCCTGGCTGGGGCCGTGACCAGCCGGCCTCGTATGCAGGAAGAGCAGCTCAAGTGGTCTGAGGAAGCTCTCCAGCCCACGGGGTCCCAGGTGTTTGCTGTTTACCATCCACCCTTTAGCCACTGGGAAGTGCCGAGAGCACAAGAGGACAGTTATCAGTCACGGGGCGCAGAGCCCTGGGTAAGAGCTGACGTAGGTCCCCCTCCCCTTAAATTCCCTGACTTGAGCCCCCGTGACCTGAGCCTCTGACCCACTTGCCCTCAAGGTGGCCCTCGGTTCCAGCCCCAGCCACCTTCCTGCGCCCCTGACAGGCCTTTCGCACTGGCTGTACCCTCTGCCCCAGGGCTGTTTCCAGCTCTGCACAGGCCTCATGCCCACTTCCTCACATCTCCGCACTCCAAGGGTGCTCTCCTGTCTCTCCCACCTAAAGTCACCCCTCGCTCCATCTCTCCATCCACGGCCCCCAGAGCGGTTGTCCACCCTATAATCTCCACGTCTGTTTCTCCATTTATGGTTTGGCTCTGTGTCTCCTGGTTAGTCTGTTTTCCCTCAGAATTCCAGAAGGTGTGGTGTTTATTATGCAGACCTCAGCCTTGGCGAGCATAGCGTGGCACTCATTGAATGAATGAAGGCGTGAACAACTAGAGGCACTCGGCTGAAAGAGAAACAGCAATGTCACATAAGGCCCCCATGAAACCCTTGGACTGGGAGTAGCTTAGCCAGAAGGAACATCTGCCCCCTCTTCCATCCTGGGCACTCCCCCAAACCTAGACCACTGGTTAGGATTCAGTGTGGTACATGGAACAGAGCAACCAGGGGAAAACCAGAATCAGCAAAGCCCAGGTCCCTTCTACTTTGTTTCCTCTCCATCTTCAATACAGAGCTCTTACTTCATAGTCCAAGGTGGCTGCTTGTGCTCCAGGCATCATGTCCCCATTCCAGCCATAGGAAGGAGAAAAGGTTGAGGATGAGCTTGCACTTTCTCTGTAAGAATTCTTCCTGGAAGGCAACACACAAGACTTCCACTCACACCTCACTGGCCTGCACGTGGTTGCATACCCGTGTGCTCAGCTAAAAATTGGGGACCTCGTTACTAAAGACTATGGGGGAGAATGGATGCTGTGGGGTGGCCAGCAACTCTGCCTTGGTTCCCTTTCAGATGAGTCATTCTATTAGTCCTTGACTCATCTACCATGTGCCAGGCATTGGTGGACAGCAGGCAACAAGATGGAGAAAGCCCTGAGTGGTGAGCGACAGAGCCCGCATCCCAGCGAGGAGACATACAGGGACAGGGTGACACACACAAGCCGAGTGCCTCCTGGGTGACGCCCTGTGAGGAGAAGAGTAATGTGGTCAGCAGCCGCCCTCGAACTGGGTTGGGAGGTGAAAATCTTGCTCACGGAACAGGGATCTCCACAGGGAAACTGAGGCTCAGAGAGACTGAAAACCTGCTGTACACCCATAGTTCTCAACGGAGGAGATTTTGTCCCCCAGGAGACACGTGTCAATTTCCGGAGACGTTTCTGGTTGTCACAACTCTGGAGGGGGTGGCTGCTAATGGCATCCAGGGGCAGAGGTCAGGGATGCTGCTAGAACACCTGCCAGCACCCAGAACAGCTCCCACAACAGCGAGTCCTCCAGTCCCAAATGCCAGCAGTGCTGAGGCTGAGAGAGCCTGCCCTCCACAGTCCCCCAGCCGGAAGGACCAGCATCTGAGTCTAAAAGTGGGGTCAGTTACCCAAAGCCCACTCGCTGTCTTCTCCAAATGCATTTCAGTATCCCCACCCCGACCCCTTCTGTGTGCCCTGATGATGGGGTTTAGATGTCTGCTTCCTTAACAAATGCCCACAATGACTCAGACATTCACTGAAGTTTAAGAACTAAACTATGTGCTTATAAAGTACCAGGCACGTAGCTGCCACCCGCACCCCCACCACAACCAAAATCCATTACAAGTTTAAAGTTCAGCTGTTGTTTTTACAGCATTGCTTAGAAATGGCTTGCAATCTCTAATTTGCTAAATTGATGTGTATACGGACTAAATAAATATTCGGCACGAAGCCTGAGTCCCCCTCCACACTTATTAATCCTCAGGAAATGGAAACACAAGACACGAAATGAGCTTTTGCTCAGAGCTGCAGACAGGAATACATTATGTTGTTTTTCAGGCGTTTGGGGACTTGACTCTGCAGCACAGGCGGCTCGGTCACCAGCCTCCAAGGTTTCCATGACGCACGAGTCTGCCAGCAGACGTGCCTGTGCTGCTAAGGTTCTTTCTCAGACTTTGAGAGTCTAGGACAAGAAACTTTTCCCTCAATGGGGAAACATGGGGGACTGTCTTTTGGGGAGTTGTTTAAGCAGTTGATTTGAAGCACCAATATTTGTAAATAAAAATCGGGGTGCTGGCAGGACCTGCTGAGAGAAAGACTGAGACAACTCCCTCCTTCAAGGACGGGAATGTCACCGCTCTGGGCTCTGGGGAGAGGAGGCAGGGCTACCCGACTCGGGGCAGGTTGGGGAGGTGCCCTCTGTCTACCTGCCCTCCCAAGGGCGAACGGTGTACAAGGGGTACAATTCCCGTGCAGAGTGTGATTTGGGTTTCACCCTGGGGACTCTGACTTCTGGGATGGAGGGGGTCCCACACACGGGAGACGTGTTAGCTCTGGAAGGGTCCCCATGCCCTGGAACATGCGCCTGGGGCACGGGCTGACAGCAGTGGAGCAAGAGAGCCCAGAATTAGGAAATAAGCTGATGCTCTGAGTCAGGACTGGGGAAGTGTTCTCCAGCAGGGGAAAGGCAAGAACTGTCCTTTCGCCCACTGGCAGAGTGGGAATCCCAAGAGGGAGGCATTTCATGGAGTCCAGCCTCTGCCTGAAGCCCGCCCGGTGCTTCCTTACCAGGCGTGATGCCAGACTGCTCAGCGGTTCCCTGGTGCAGAATGGCTGTTCCCGCAGGCTAGAGACTGAGGCAGCCTTGGGCAGGAAGGTGACTTCCATTTCCGGGTCTGTGCAAGGTGGGTGACGGGACCGCCTTTGGTGACGACTGTGCTCAACCCCCAGCCCACCACTAGCAAGCTCGCCCCACGGAGGGCGATGGTGGCCCCTCCAGGACCCACGTCTACTGCTGGATGGGGCTGGCAGGCACAGCAGGGGGACTCCTCTGCAGGCTTTGCACCCTCAGGGTCTCCCCCCAGGGGCTGTGGGACCCCAGAGTAGGGAGCCACAGAGGACACAGGGGTGAGGGAGGAGGAGATGCCGGCAGAGGAGCAGCTTGAGCCCAGCCAGGAGGCTGGAGTTTGGTTGGCAGGCCGGTGGCAGTCTCAGATGAGGGCAGGGGGGTAGAGGGTCTGGTGGCTCAAGGCAAGGCCATGCGCAGGAGGAATCTGGATTGTACCCATGCGGTGGGCGGCCATGGGAGCGTTTTTAAAGGGCACATGTGAGCCTGGGCCTCGGCAGCCCCAGAAACAAGCTTCAGCCTTGTTTGAAAGGTAAATTCCAAGAGATAGGCTGCCTTCCCCATCAGCTCGGGAGAGCAGGGACAAGGCTGCCCTCCTGCAGGGCCAAGAGACGCTGTGAATTAAATGAAGGGGGTCCCTTGCTGAGGTGCCCCCTCCCACCCACCAGAAAGGATGAGATGAAAATGGCAGACCACTGAGTGATGGGAGGCCACAGAGAGGGCGGCTGGGGCTCTGATCCATGCTGGGAGGTGTGGGACAGGCACTTGCCAACCTTATAAAGTCAAACGTACACCTGCCCTGTGACCCAGCCGTTCTTGTGCAGGTGTTTGCCCAAGAGAAAGCACCCAGAATGACCCGCACCAGCATTCGCAGCAGCCTTATCCCAAGCAGGCAGAACCGGGAACAAGCCAGGCGGCCACAAGTGGGGAAATGGCTTAGCCAAGAGCGGCAAACGCTCCCAGTGGGGCCCGCATGGCTGTGCAGAGCATGAGCGACTGGGAGAGCGGCCCTTGAGCTGACCGGGCAGAGCACAGAACTGCACAGACAGGATGACAGAATTCTGTCCTGGGTAAGGTAACCCCTGGCTCCAGTGATAGATCAGTGGTCACCTGGGGCTCGAGGAGGTGGGGATCAACAGGGTAAGGCACAAGGGAACTTTCTGGGGTAGCGATGGAATGTTCTAGAACTTGATCTGGGTGATGGTTATACACAGGTGTCTAAACCCATCCTACTTCTCACTTAAGACCTGTAGATTTTAATGCATATTAATTAAAGCTCAATAAAAAATATCTTTAAGATAGGGTCTGCAATTTGGGTTTGGGGTCCACCACCTTCTCTCCGTTATCTCTTGAGCTGCCCAGGTTCAGACGGAAGCACAAGTTCTGTGCAAGTAGAAAGTGCCTGATTCCAGGGGCCAGAGGCCTCCTGAGGCCACCGTGCCTGACTTCCTGCTGCGCATCCATCTTGTTGCTGGAGAACTGCTCCCGAGGCGGGATCTTGAATATTCATCTGATCCACAGCTCACTGCCGACAGCTTTATGAATCCGCCCACCAATACCTGCAGCCGGTCATCAGTCTTCCCCCGAGACTGTGCTCCTGCCAGTAACTCATGAATTAAAGAGGCCCCTGGCGGCCCCCACGCCTGCCCTCCCCACACGGCGCAGCGTGATGGAAGGACCTGAGCAGGAGTCAGAACACTGTTGCTGTCTTGGCGCGGCAGAGGCTCGGGTGACCTTGGATGACTCTCAGACAGTCTGCGGCGAGGGGAGAAACTCAGCGGTCCTTGGATCTGCCTCCTCCCAGCTCTGAGCCTCAGTTTCCCCATCTGTAGAGTCCATGGTACCGCGCCACCTCTGCCTGCTTTTGGAGGGCGCCGGGGAAGCGGGGGTGCCTGAGCAAGGGTGGACTTGTGAACACTTGCTGCTATTAGACTTGGAGATGCTTGCAAAGCATGAGAAAGGTGGTGGTGTTCATGGCAAACTCTGCCTGGTTGAAGGCAGCATTTCCCCTTGAGAACTTTCAGGGGGGACTCAGGAGTCATGTGAAAAGGGGGTCAGCACAGTGCCTGGCACCTGGCCAGCACCTGACAGGGAGCAGATGTTATAATGTTTATCCAAGAAGGAAAAAATGTCACAAGCCTAGCTTGGGGCTCAGAAAGCTGTTCCAAAGTGTTTACAGAGCCCACCCCTGGGCAGGAACCCCTAAATGAACTGCCCAAAGCCTGGGGCCACATTGGTTTTCCCACAAGCTCCCCGAGTCTGCCATGGAGTAACACTCAGCAAATGGTCCTGGTGGTGATCAAATCTTCACCTGACCAGTAAGACGTTGGTAAAACCTGTAAAAGTTGGGAGACACCAACGCCCAGCTCCATCGGCGCCAACAGATGGCTGGGAGGCAGAGGGTGGAGCGTGCAGCCCCTCTGGGCTCTGCACACTGAGACTTGAATCCTGTTCCTCCCCTTAGCATCGGGTAACCTTGGTAAGTCACGCATCCCCTGAACCCCATAAGCTGGACATTGGGGTCATGGCTGCCTCAGAAGATAGACTGTGGGCTCAGAAAGGCAACCTGTCTAAGTGCTGCCTTAGTACACAGGAGCCCTCAGAAGTATCAGCTCCAGTGGGTGTCACTGAATGTCCGCCTGACCGTGGGCACCACGCTGGAAAGTGGGGTGAGGGCAGTTGGTGGGGGTGAGCCCTGCTCCTCAGCAATTCCCTTCACAAATGTTCAATCCCTTTGGATCACAAAAGATTCATAATACCTGTCCGCAAGGACACACCGAGGGCAGGGATCCCACGGGTCTCTGCAATGTGGCTGCCTCTCCTGGGACTGTGATTTGCTGGCCAAGCAGCTGCCAGCCTGCAGGGTGTCCTTCTCTGACCTGGAAGACAGCAGACCGGTCCTGGCCTCTCCTGCAGAGTACCCTGCAGCAGTCCAGCCAAGCCTTCCACAGCAGGGCCCCTTGGTCTGACATGATCTTTCCTGCAGCGCTCCAGGGCATAGAGGAGGCAATTATCACAAAGAGCTGGCATTTAGTGGGTGCCAAGTGCATTCAGAACACCTGAAAGGCACCCCTTCATTGGACCCTCACTAAGAGGCAGTTTCTGTCATCGCCCCCTTGCTGAGGCAGAGAGGTGAAGTAACGCGCTCAAGGTCACACAGCTCAGACGTGGCTGTCTGACACCAGAGCCCGCACTTTCACTCCCCATGCCCACCGCAGCTCAGCTCCAGCTGCTTCTTGCCCCATGTAGTGTGTATGATGGTGCTAAGATTAAAGATGAGACCCTGCTCCTTGGAAACACACTGTAGACCTGGCGAGTTACCTCACCACTCTGAACCTCAGTCTCCTCCTCTGCAAAATGAGAAGAGTGAGCCCACCTCCGGTCGGATGTTGGCTGGATTGACTGTAAAGGGGCTCCTAGAGCCCCAGCACAGTGCTGGGCCATGTGGAGGGCACAAGAGGCACCCTGCCTTCTGCCTAATCTGGTACTGGCCCAGGCCCCCTGCATGTCAGGAGCTGGGGGCCAAGTAGTCCACTTGCAACCAGCCCAGCTCTGGAGGTGAGGATACCTTGCAAGTAGGTGAGGCAAGAGCATAGGCCAAGGCTGGGACACTGGTTTGCCTACTGGGCATTCCCTGAAAAGGGGCAGAGGAAGTAGGCCAAAACTCACTGGGGGAAAGGTCTCAGTTTCTAGAAACAGCACTTCCCAGGGCCTCGGCCTCCACTGCTAAGGCTTCTGATCCATGGACTTTTCACCTTGGCACCAGCTGCCTGGCCACGCTGGCAGTATTTACCCTGTGGGAAGGGGAAGGGGCAAATAAGTTGTGTGTGTGTGTGTGTGTGTTAACGCACACTGGGTCAGAAAGCCGGAGCCCGGACATCTGGCCCCAGGCCCCTGGGAGCCCCTGGCCCCTGGATCCCCAGATGCAAGGTTCCCCCCAGTACTATATTCTTTTATCACCGTCTTCCTTCAGCTCTTGCTCTTAGGGCTAGAAGACTGGTGAATGGATGATGGCAAACCCATGGGCCCCATCTCTAGGGATCTGCACCCAGGGTGAAGACAAGGGTTAAAATCCAAGCCCCAACCCTTGCCTCATCCTCTGTTACCTCATGTTGTAGAATGGGGGTAATAATAACTCCCAAATCGTAGTGTTGAGAGGGGGAACTAAAGAGACAATGCATGGAAAGTTCATGGCACATAAGCACTGAGTAGGCACAAGACCCTGTTAACCATCCATGTGGGTGCTCGGTGAGGATTTACTAACTAGATGGATGGATGAGTGAGAGGATGAGTGAGTGGACAGGTGGAGGATGAATGGATGACTGTATGAATGAATACCTAGATACGTAAATGAAGAGGGATGGATAGTCATCCACTATCCATCCACTCTCTGTCCTGTTATCTATCCACTATCCATCCATCCATCCATCCATCCATCCATCTATCCTTCCTAATATCCATCCAACTATCTATCCATCTATGCCTCCAACCTTCCTTCCCTGTGTGTGTGTGTGTGCGCACACGTGCGCATGGCTAGGTGGATGGAAAATGGGATGGACACAAGCACAGACACGTAGATGTATAAGTAGATGAATAAATAAATGGGTGGATGTTTGGCCTACTGGGTGGAGAGACGATAGGTGGATGGATGTTCCAATGAACAATCAGATGAATGGACAGATACGTCGCTGGAGGGCTGGAACCACAAACTAAATGCTAAATTGCCTCCATCTGCAAGGTGTCAGATAACAATTGCTTCAACTCCTGCCTGGTGCCACATATATGAACATGGCTGCAGAGGCTCGAACACCACAGGCTTCACAGTCTGCTCATTAACTGACTCGCGGAGCTTTTCGCCTATCTGAAACCAGCAGGGTAGCAGTGTGACATTTAAGATTTCTTCCAGCAGTCAGTTCCTTGGCCTTTCTCAGAATATGGAATGCAGCCATTTGCTGGCTTGCTTCCTCCTCCAAATGTACCTTCAAGCTCCCCACATACAGTAATGGGCCCCGCTTCCCCAGGACTGGGTGGTGTGGGCCCCTTTCCCCGAGCTGGCTGCCACATTCTCTCTCTGCAGCAGTGCCACCAATTACCTTACTTCCCCTTCAGTCAGGGGATTTAATTTATAATGTGGTGGCGAGGAAGTTTTGTAGAAAGAGTTTCCCTGGCAACCAAGTTTTTAAACGCAAAATTCTATGGGTTTTAAAAGCCACTTCTTGTCTAATTTCCCCCTGCAAATTAGGTTGGAACTTTTCAGATGCTGACATTTTTAGCATCACAGCAGGCTAGAATGTAATGTCTGATACCGTGGAAAACCTACATGTCTCCCCTGCTAGAGGCAGGACCCTGTGAAGCTGTTCAGTTTCCTCTGCCAGTTTGTTCTTGGTGGACAAGCAGGATTGCAGTGGCCATTATGGGATGACCACCGAAGTGAGGCTATCTGAGTGCCCATCAGGCTCCTGGCACCAGCCTGTTTCCTGGACTCCGGTAGTTCAAGGTCCCTGTTGGCTGATTTCCTCCATGAATGCCTGGGGGTTAGGGTAGCCTGGGCCTGTGCTCAGTGACTCCTCAGGGCCCGTCTCCCTGCAAGCACCCCCAAAACAGAGGGCATGAGAGTTCAGGGCCTACTCTGGGTGCTGCCCATCATGAACAAAAGCTGTACCAACAGAACGAATCCCAGCTCGATACATGGTCTGACTTTTCCTAATTGTCACCAGCACTGGGGGCCCATTCAACCTTCCCCCTCTTCCCATGATCCTCACCTTCCTCTGACCAAGCCACATTTCCTCCCCCTTCAGCCTCTACACAGCACCTGTGTACACAGTATCTACCCCTATGTCCCTTGCACCCATCTTCAAACACACTCCTCCCTGAACCTGCTCCTATCCTGCCTCACACCCCTTAACCCACCTGGAGTTCCTACACTTTGCCCTTCAGATCTTGGCTTTCCAAGTCTGACATCATTTTATGACCACCGCTCCAATGCTGTTCCCTCCAGAAAGTCTTCCTGAGCACCCCTTTCCTCTGAACCTTTGTAGCCAGCGATCTGTCTCCACCTCCATCCAGCTTAGCAGTTATTTTGTCATGGAGATGCATGGTATCATGAAGAAATCAGGCAGAGCTGATTCAAATTCCGGTTCTCACAGCTTCGTCGCTGTGACCTTGGTGAGAAGATGGAAGGGAGGCTTGAGAACAATGCCGCGTTTACGGCTGATGGGCCTTGTGGGGATGAGATGAGCACCTTTGCAGAGGTGGGATGGCCACTTGGATAGCTGTGTGGATGGACGGAAGGCCTGAGGAGGCATAGGTGGTTGGAAATGTGGGGATGCATGATGAAGTACAGGACTGGATCCATTAATGGAAAGAAAGAAGGGAGGGAGAAAAAGTCAGAATGCAAAGGCACCCAGCTACCTAGACAGAATTTCATATTCCAGGGGGGTGGACCAGATGGCTGACCACGCAGACATTCTGAATAGGGCGGAAAGTGAACCTATGGGTTCTTATCCATGGGAAATATTGCTCCTGAGAACTTGAAGCTTGACATTTTTCAGTGACCCTGGAAAAAGGACAGGGCCTCTTGAGGGACCCATTCATTAGGAAGGACATCCCTGATCAGCTTGTCTAAGCACTTGGGCAGACGTCAGAGGGCGTTCAATAACTATTCATTGGAAAGTGACGGATTGATCTTGGAGATGTGCCATTCTAGGGAAGCATGGCCTCTGGGAAGAGCCCTCCCCTCACACTCGGCAGCAGGAAAGGCTGGCCCTCCCCACGTCCGGACAGTGACTACGATCCCCATGGTAGAGGGGTCCCCGGGCACATGCTTCCCTGTTAGAATCAGTACGCGTGGAACAGGGAGGTTGAGCCTCTTCTGACCCATCTGGCTTCAGGATGGGAGGGATGTGACATTGGGGCAAGTGAGCCCAAGGCCACCTGAGTTCTAAACCCACCCTGGGAGTTGGTTCATCCACGAAGCCAGGAAGACCCTGTAGATAAAGGACCCACCCATGGAGTTGTTGGGGGCCTAAGTGACAGCAGGTCTCCTCTGTTATTTGGGAACAGTCCCCTTCCCAGAAGGGTCAGTCTCACTAGATGTTGATCACAGACACACTCAGAGGCCACAGGAAGGTGCAAAAACCTTCAGCTTGTCTGCTGAATCTTTATCCCAGCATACGAGGTCTGTTCTCACCTGGGCAGTCATGCAGACCCTCCCTGGGCAGCAGGGGGAGGCATGGAGGCCTGACCCCAGGGGGCACGCTTCATGGAGACCCTGGGAGAGAGCGGTGGGTTTCAGGGGCCTTTATGGTGGGGCAGGGCTGGGCCTCTGGTTGTTGAATGGTGTGTCTGAAAGACAAACAAAACTTCCTAACATAACCTACTGAGCCTTGTGTTGTTAATAAAACTGTCCTTCTACCTCTCCCTACGGACTCCCTCCCATGCACAGGGGAGAGTAGGGAAAGGGGTGCAGGGGGAGACAAACTCACTTCTGCCTTATCTCAACAGTGTTTTAGCTAAGTGTCAGCACATACTAAGTGCTCAATAAATAACCATTATTAGGGGAAGGAGAGATGGAGGAAATCGGACAGATCGGAATTTAATTCTGCCACGCAGATTTACTGTGCACCTGCCCAAAGAAAAAGAGGGAAACAGCATCTCAGCTCTCCACCCCCTCCCTCTCTGAGGCCGGCTTTGTGACAGTGTCCTCTTGTCCCCTTTTGCCTGCAGCCTGTTGAAAAAAAGAAAAAGAAAAAGCCAATCCGGTATGCTTGGCTGGGCCCCTACCTCGCCAGCCCACAGCTCCCTCCGACTTTATGTTTAATTTCCCTGGGTCGAGAGGAAGCATTTTGATGATCCGAGTTAATTCAAAATGTAAATTTCATCTCCTATCCGTTAATGGCTCTGAGCTCTGCTTTATGTAACAGGGGACCCACTGCTGCATGACTCACCCCGGCTTCTGGTTCCCGGGTCTCTGTTCTTAATGGTGATGAAGCCAGTGCTGAGGCTGTGCAGAGGCTTCAGAGAGCCGTGGCCTCTGTGCCCGCCGGGGCCAGGCCAGAGTTCAGCTGAGGGGAGAGTGTTTATTAACTCGAGGGACCCTGGGGTGGAAGGTTGATGCCAACCCCAGGGGCTGTGCTCAGCGCATGAGGCTCCAGCTGGGCCAGACCAGTCCCGGGGGTGTCTTGGGCAGCCCAGACATAGGAGCCTGCTGACCCAGATTCGGGGGACTCAGCCCTGGGAGAGAATTTTTAGCCCTAGCCAGGAGCTCCCACTGAGTGCGGGGAGCTGACTTCACCCAGACAGAAAAGTGGCCTTGAACCCTCCAGGGTCGGGCGCTGGACTTCCTGCGGCTTCGTGCTGGCTTCCCTATGGCTGATACGGCCCCCGAGCAGCCTGGGGAAGCGGGTCCCTCCGCGTCCCTGGAGCTGCTCCAGGCTTTCTGTCAAAGCCCGCTGCTTGTCCTGTTGTCTGAGCTCGCCCACGCCCACGGCCCTGAACACGAAAGCAGCGGCAGCGGCGAGTTGCCCTCTCTCCCTTGTGCCTGCCGGGGGCCAGGCTCTGGGCCAGGATGTGCCCATCCATGAGTTTGGGCCTCCTGTTACCCCCCGCCCTCCTCTGGGTCCTGGCACTGGAGGACTCAGCAGTCCGTGAAGGGCAGCAGCTCACCAGGTGGGACAAACAGGCAGTGGGGGTGTCGGCGGCAGGGGGGGGTGTCGCAGGCATGCCGATGAGCACAGGTGACTTCTTTGCGGGTGGGACGTGAAGAGCAGGCTCCTGAAGTCACCACAAGCGCTCCACCGTGTCACCCTCCGCATACCTAGACCTGGGCTCACCAAATGCCAATTCTGACGGCCCCACGAAAGGACCACCAAAGGACTTCAACATCACGGCAGATCGGGGACGGGATGACTTCCCAGGGCAAGACCGGGCGCCCTTGTACAGGTGGGGAAACTGAGACTCAGAGACGGAAGGCCTGTCCCCAGGACACAGGAGCCTGGTGGCTGCAGCAGATACCTTTGTCACAGTCCACTCCACAGGCACCTGCTGCCAGGGAGGGAGAGGACCGAGGCCCCTCCTACATGACTGCAGCCCCTGCGTCTTGGGTATCTGTGTCCAGACCTGCTCCCACGTGGTGGCTTGAGCCAGACCCTCCCTTCCAGCTTGTGTGAGGCTCCTGGTCCACTGTCGGAGCTGGGATGAGGGTCTCTATCTATTGACTCTGGGGTTCACCCCTCTGCTGAGGACCAGTGGGGGATCTTGGCATGGACTCAGCCCCGATGTGGTCGGCCTGGGATTGGAGACTCCTGGTGCTCCCGGCTCGGCCACCTGCCAGCCTCACGACTTATGGGGGTATCTGTCCTCTGCAGCCTGTTTCTCCTCTGGAGGTTCGTGGGATGACTGATGATTTTTATGGTGCTTACCATGATCCTGAGAGGCTCCCTGGCATTAGATGACATGGAATCCCATAATGGGAAAGTCCGCCCTTTTTCCGTTTTCTCTGAATCCTCCTGAGTCTCTCTGGGAAAGGATCTCAGTGGGCTGCATCTGGCCCATCACCTTCCTCTTTGCTGCATCCTTCTTGACAATGTGAACGCAGGCTTGCAACTCACAGCCTTGGGCTGACAACTGATTTCTAACTCAAGTTAAGAGACTCTTTTGTTTTCATGGTATTTATTCTTTTTGAAAAAACCACTTTATGGAGCTATAACTCACATATCATAAGATCACCCACTTAAAATGTACAATTCGATGTTTTTTTTAAATCACAGGAGTGTACCACCTTCATCACAATCTAATTTTAGAACATTTCCTCTTTCCAAAACATCCGCCTTAGCAGCCACTCCCCAAAGCTGACTCCCCCTGACCCTTGGTACCCACAAATTTGTATTCCTTCTCTGTGGATTTGGCTGTTCTGAACATTTTATATAAATGGAACCACACAATGTATGTCTTTTGTGGCTAGTTTGTTCCACTTAGTGCTGGATTGATTGTGGCTACCTTAGCAAGGAATGCCAGGTTTTAGCTAATGATCAAGATGTAATGTTTTCTTCTAAAGCAAATTCCTTTCAATCTACTAACTATTTTCCATTTACGTGAATTGATTAACTCAAGTTATTAGTTTCATGGAAGGTGGAACACATAGGGGCACATTTGGAAATCACACACAAGTCCCGTCCAAGGGCCTGGGAGCCCCTTTGCTGTTGGTTCTGTGATCTGGGGGGCGTCTCCTCTCCCTCTTCTCTTCAACAGCCAGCAAACCCCTTCCTCCATCCTCTCTGACTGCCCTCAAATCCCCCATTATGTGGAGGAAAGGCAGGGGCCAGAGCGAAATCTTTGCAGACAGTCCCTCTAGTTAACAAATTCAGCGATCTCAGCTTCCGGAAGCAGCATCTACAACGAGTTCAATTATGCAATTAAAGTCATTTTCCTGAGCTGAACAAATATTTACAGCATATTTTGCTACAAATTGCTTCGCCTGAAGAAAGGTTCTGCTGTTTGGGCTGACGTGCCTGGAGCACGCTCACACATTTACATCGCCCATGACCAGGGGGCTGCATGGCGCTGAGCGGGTGGCAGACTAGCGTGTCCCCAGGAGCAAGCGTCAGAGTAAAGACAGTGGCAGGTGTCAGCAAAGCAAATGTGCTCTTAGCCCCACCACAGTGCTACTGTGGACGAGGGACGCCCGTTTTTCCTCTGTGGCAGCCCTAAATCCCAGCTTTGCGGCATCAAGGAAACCTCTGGGCTCTGTCTCGGAGCTTGGGCGGGCCCGGGCTGCAGAGAGCATCGTGCGTGGAGCGGCTCCGTAATGACCCTATAGCTGGGTTGACGGTGCACCGGCCGCTCTTCTGTCCTCTGCACAGCAGTCCCGGAGGGGTCCTTAACAAGAGCCTATCCTAGGGCCCCCTTGTGTTCAGCTTTCAGCTTCCTGTGCAAGTCAGGCAGGAGAATTCAAGGCAGAACTTCAGAAAAGCAGAAAAAAGTCACATTCTTTATCTTACTCCCTCTGGCATCTGTCTCCACCTCAAGCCCCCAATTCACCCCACGGAGGAGACTTTATCTTAGTCCGTTGGGGTGAGGTCAGTTGACAGGGTTTTCTCAGTTCAAGGGTATCCTCTTGCCGTGCCAAGCTCCCTGCTTTGCAGCAAAGTTCTGGATAGGGGCTGGGGGGTGCTTGTATAGGATAAAGGCATCAGGGGCAGGGAGGCCAGGAGTGAAATTCAAAACATTTAACAACCGATGGGGACAATGCCCGCTCAGAGCCAGGTCTAGGAGCCCCTTGGCCATGTGGGAAGGTCCCCCAGGGGGAGCAGGGACGGATGAATCAGGGCAGTCTAGGGGCTGGGGCAGTGACTCCCCCTGCTGGCGGGGGGCTGATTTCTGCTCCTTCCCTCCCACCCACGCTGAACGTCAGCCCAGAGTAGAGTAGAGGGCCGGTCTTCACCTTGATCTGGGTACCTGGAGTGCCCTTGTTGCCATGGGAACTCTGTTGAGGCCAGCCCGGCTCGCCTGGCCCCGCTGCTCTGTGCCTCTCCCAGAACAGCAGAAGCGCCCCACTATCTCCAGCATCACTTGGATCCCAGGGTCTTGGAGGCCCGTCTCCTATCTCCTTGCCGCAGTTTCCCCTTTTCAGGCGCATAGTGGAGGCACCTGCTGGGCGTTTAGGCTGGTTCTTATTTTTTGGCCATGATAAACAATGACCCCATAACTGAGTGAGCATCTCTGCAGCTAAAACGTTCATGATTTTTCCCTTAGTGCACATTTCTTAAAGGTAGAATTAATTACTGAGCCTTTTGCTAAGAATTTTGCTGAGATGTCTGAGGAAAGTGAAAGTGGCTGGCCCAGGTGAGGGTCCAGGGGAGACTCCCTGCACAAGGGAAAAGCATCCCTGATATTCCGGATTGGCTCCACTCTCCAGCCCTTCCCTGAAATCAGCAGTGGGAGCAGGACTGGGACGGAGGCTATGCACACGGCCGCTTTCCACTCCCGAGCGAGGGTCAGTCATCAGTGGGTCAGCCGCCATGGGCGCGGTGGTCTCCCTGGCCCTGATGTTACTCCCACACAGCCACACTGAAGACCGGAGTAAAGTGGAAAGAGCTGCCCTTACTGGCATCATCTCAGCGATCCCCTGAGGTGTATTTCTAAGGCCATTTGACAGTTGAGTCTCCGAGTTCCCTGCAATCCCCTAAGGGTATCCTGCTAGGAAGAGTGAGGGTGGCGACTCACGTCCAGATCCTTAGGACCCCGGAGTCCATGCTGAGCAGGACGACTTAATTTCATTCTCATTAGACCCCAGCAGGAGTATTACTGCCCCATGGCATTGATAAGAGTGTCACCTTCCACCCAGGGGCTGAGCTGCCATGTGCCTGAGGTCACCAGTGTTTACTATCCCCCAGGGAAGGAAGGAGGGCAGGAGGGGGTAGCCGGCAGCCAGCCCTTTCCCATAGATGATCAAATTGGTGCAGTGCCACTGTGATTGCTGACACGATGGCAAAGGTCACTGACCTGGCAGGGGGCCCTTTGGCAGGGCAGCAGGTCAAGGGAGCCTCCAGGGCCCATGCCCTGAGGTCTCAGGGCTCCGTGTGGCCCCCAGGGTGGCAAGTGAGCAGCTTGGGGGCTGTGGTTCAGGTGAACCCAAGGAGAGAGCATGAGAAGAGAGGGCCTGCAAACCCCCGACCCCACGTGTGCCCTGCATGCCTGCCGCAGGATCCTGGGCACCTCGAGGAAGCAGAATGGCAGGTCTGTCGTACTGGTTCAATATTTGCTGGGTGCCTACTGTGCTCTGGTCTTTCACCCAGGCTCCAGCGTGGCTCCGGGAACCCCTGGAGGCCAGGGGGCAGCTCCTGCGTCAGAGTCCGAGGGCAGGCGTCAGTCCCGGTGCTGGTTTGGGCTCATGTGTGCAGCGGGAGGTTCTCACCAGGATCGGCACTCACACCCGGCGTGGCCTTCTCTGTCCTGCTCTGAGGGGTAAAGCTGGCAAACAAGGTCATGACTGAAGCCCAAGGTGCCAGCACAGAAAGCAGGACTTGGCGGTGGAGAGAGAACTCAGCTGGCACAGTGTGGGGAAACTGAGTCAGGGGCCAAGGGCAAGCATTGAGTCCTTTCGATCCCCGGAGCACTCTTATTCTGCTTAAGGCACTCCCTCAGCTGCCCCCAGGCTCCCAGGGCCAGAGCCTGGGGCAGCCAAGTCTGCTGGGCAGGTGGTGCCCAAGGAATTCTGACATGGCCAGCTTTCCCACAGAGGGGAGAAGCCCTCCGAGAGCCTAGGACAGGACATGCATTTTAACAATGGCGCCCAAACTATATCCTGGAAGCCCGTCTCGAGGGTCCAGGGATGTGCCTCAGACACTAGAGAGCGGAGAAGGAGGGGCCAGCCTGCCTGGTCCTGACTCTCACCAGCCTCAGGCAGCCAGCCTCCTGTTGTGTCTCCCTTAGACCTTCGGTTTCTGAGTCACAGTACATGTCAAACAAGTATTCAGTCGCGAAAAGAGAAAACAAGTTTGAAAGGCACTGATGTAAACTGACACAGCAGATAGCATCTAATTCCATTAAGTGGTTTTTCCCCATCAGTTGTCTGGGTATTAGACCATGACACTTGTTAGGAGAGCAGGACAGCTCTCTGCTCCTTAAAAGGAAAGAAAACTCTGGTTTCAATTTCCAGCTCCGATGGGCACTCCTGGCCTCAGTTTCCCCATCTGTAAACCAGCGTGATCCGGGCTTCATGTCCACACAGAGCTGTTGCAAGAGGCAAAGGAGTGCAGAAGACAGTGAGTTTGTGAGTTGTAAAACTGAGGAGAGCAGAGGTGTTGGGATTAACCTGAGAACATGCCTCTCCTGGGGGAGGGCTGGTGAAGGGGAAACCACTGGGCCCTGAAAGAAGACAGCAGCTGGGGGGATTGTGTCCATCTACAGACTCCAAGTTTATGGTAGTTTGGATTGTTCCAGAACACCCAACGAATGCTGAAAGCATGGCGATCAGGTGAGGGCTTGAAGCCAAACCGCACCACCTGCTCTTCTCAGGGGAACTGGCTGTGAGCCCACCATTGGCACCATGCTCAGTACACAGAAGGCGCACGCTTAATGCTCAAGCCTTGACTCTTTCTTCCGAGAGACAGTTTTCTCTCTACTCCCCAGTGGATAACAGTTGAGAAAGGTGTCACTTAAACATGAGTGTGTTGACAAAAGCCTGGGAAACCGGCCACCACACAATTCTGGGGAAGATCCAGTCCCCAGACCCAAATTTTTGTCAAGAAGTACATTTTAAACTTTCCCGCTCCAGCTACGTAAGGCCCACCATACAGAGGTTTGCAGAATTACTAAGCCACAACCAGTGGCTCCTAGATACTCATTAGTGATTAATTCAGAAAACTCAAAGTGTGGCCCCATGCCACCCCAGAGTGACACTCTCTCAGCTCATACCTCCCATCTGGTCCCTTCTGCTCCCTCCCCCCCCCAGCACAACCTCTCCATAAGGGTTGTCCTCACGTTCCCATGCTCTTTGGAGGGCATTCTGATCACATGTGCTTCACCCTGAGAGACCTTGCTTCTTGGTGGTTCAAATGAGAATAACCAAGCAAACAAACCCGTATGTTCTATAAAAGTTTATTTTGTAATTTTTCCAAGAAGTGGTAAGGGAAAAAATTGAAATTATGGAAAGGTAAGATAGAATGGTATATAAAAATAATTTAAACACACATTAATAATAATGCAACATTTCTTTCTAGCAACAACTAGTAGGTAATCGTGTCCAAGATTTTTCTAAAACATATCTAAAATATATTTTAGATAGATAACAGTACCTGCAGACACACACGCAAATACACCACGCACACACGCGTGCACACATATATACAGCTCAAGTGTTTTTTTATGTGCATTTCAGCTGACATAGCTACAGTGAAAAAACAAAACAGACTAAATGCCTGAGTGTCTTGATAGTTGAACAAATGAGAAGTGGATAGTGAATGCTAAGACTTTGCTGCCCAGTCTCTCGGTTACTAGCCTGACCTCTGTGGTCTTATCGGAGAAGTTAAACTGGTTTTAGAATCTGCTCCTCCGATTGTGGTCAGTAAGGCTCCGCAGGCTGTATCAATTCAGGAAGCTCCACTCTCTCCTGCCCGCTTCTGCTTACGGACTGGGAAGGGGCGTGATTTTAAAGGGGAAGCTCTCTGGTCTGATTACATCTGGCTGATCCTTTGCTTCAGAGCCAGGATCTCTCTCTCGATTTCATAGGGGAGGTCGGCGTTGACTTGTTCCTCCAGGTACTTGTGGATGTCTTCCACCTCCTTCTCCCAGAACTCCTTGGAGATGTTGAAGAGCTCCTCCATGCTGACGCCCCCCAGGCCTTTCAGATCCAGGGAGTCCTCCTCAGGGATGTAGCCAATGGCTGTGAGCTTGGCGCCGCCTTCCCCGTTGATCCGGTGGAACATCCACTCCAGCACCCTGGAGTTCTCTCCAAAACCTGGCCAGAGGAATTTGCCTTCCTTGTCCTTCCGGAACCAGTTGACATGGAAGATCTTGGGCAGCTTGGCTGCCGGGCGCTGGGCCATGCTGAGCCAGTGGGCCAGGTATTTGCCGAAGTTGTAGCCGAAGAAGGGCCGCATGGCAAAGGGGTCGTGCATGATGACCTTGCCTAGTCACAGAGAGGGGGACTATTATAAATGATGCTTTCATAAGACAATAGTGGCACCATTTATTGTCGACATAAGCATGCTCAGTTTTCTCTCTCTCTACACATACAGATAAAGACAGAGAGAGATGCAGAGAGAGACAGAGCCAGAGAGACCCAGAGAGACAGCGTGCCAATGACCCTCCTCTGTGGTCTCAGACCTTCACTCTGCTTTACCTTTGTGCTCCGCAGCGGCCGTGGCCTCCGATCTCATGGCTGCCCCTACAAACACTCCGTGCTGCCAGCTGAGAGCTTCATAGACTAGAGGGACACCTTTAGCAGGAAAAAAGAAAAAATTCCTTTAAGGCTTTGACACTTATATGACTCTTTGGCCCATGATGTCATCTCACACAATGGAAGGCAGCAGGCCTCCTTCTAATTGAGCTAATTTTGCATTCTTGAGGATCAAGTGCATCAAATGGCTAAGACAAAGATACAGCGCCCTGCACAAAAAGCTAACTTGGATGAAGCTACATTAGATCGAGGACCCAGAAAGGTTCTAGGGGCCAGAGGGTAGGTCCTACATTTGAGCTTGCCAATTATCTTGGATTTTTGGAAAGGAAGCTCGAGATTTTTGGCACCCTGGCAAGGTCATGGAGAAGGAGAGGTTCCACAGGTGCCCTTTGGTAGCCAGCACCCCCGTGTGCCCAGCCTGAACGGAGGAGAGCCTCACCAGCAGGTCGGCGGCCTCCAAAGATGATGCCCTCAATGGGCACTCCTTGCGGATCCTCCCAGGCAGGGTCAATGATGGGGCACTGGTTGGCAGGGGTGCAGAACCGTGAGTTGGGGTGGGCACAAGGTTCCCCTGCAACAGGGAGAGCAGAGAGGCCCCTGAGCATCTGGCCCAAACAAGTAGCACCTGTATGCAGGCTGGAGCCCAGCAGCGACCAGGGGCAGCTTACCATCCTCAGGAGTCCACTCCTTGTTCCTCCATGAAGTGACCCTGATGCCAGGCGCCAGTGGCTGGTCGATGCCTTCCCAATAGATGCCCCCATCACTGGTCGCAGCCACATTGGTGAAGATGGTATTCTGCTGGATGGTCCTAATGGCATTGGGGTTTGTCTTCACAGACGTTCCAGGAGCGACTCCAAAAAAACCATTTTCTGGGTTGATAGCTCTTAAATTACCTGGAAGGTTTTCAGCCAGACAAATCAGAGAAGAAGCCAAGCAAAGCATAACAAATATTCAATATCTTGCCAGGCTAATTTTTGTACCAAATTCTTCAGTCTTTTTTTCCTCCTCCCTAGATTATACTTGTTTCCTCATTTGAGCCTCGTATTCAACTTTGAGGAGTTTACGACTTTCTTCCTCCTCAGTCCCCCACCGATGTGATGTTAACAGATGTACTGTGTAAACAGCAACATGTGGCCACTTTTCAATCCAGATTCTATACTAAATTAAAGAATGCTTACAGAATACATGTTTCTAAGGCTTTACAAGGTCTGACAACTGAATTAAACATCTAAACACCATGCATTTAGGAGAATTTGGCATGTTTTGAAAGCCAATACTTCACTTAGGTTGTATCATTATCATAGACAGCTGGACTGAAAAGAGTCACCTTGCTGGTCGAATTTCATCCAGGCAATGTCGTCTCCCACACACTCTATTTTCCACCCTGGGAGGGTGGGGCTCATCATAGCCAGGTTGGTCTTCCCGCAGGCGCTGGGAAACGCCGCTGCGAAGTACTTCTTCTGGCCCTCGGGGTCGGTTATGCCCAGGATCTGTCGAGACAAGTGATCTCCTGCAGCCTTCCCTTCCTTTCTCCTCCAGTGTGCTGAGAACCCCGAAAGAGTAGCACCCCAAGATCTATTTCTTAAGCTGCCAAAATGGATATTATAAGTAATGAAGGAGCTCTGTTGGTCCCACTGTGTTTGAAGTCCTTCAGGAGGGATACCTGCTTATGCATTAATAATTCTTGATGGGATTTCCAAGTCTGTCCTTGGGGCATATTGGGTCTTGCCTGATGGGAACCATAAGGCTGTATGTATTTGCCACCACGCTCCCCCTACCCCCACCAGGTCTTCTCCATCTTACCAGCATGTGCTCTGCCAGCCACCCCTCCTCCTTAGCCAGCCGGCTGGCCATCCTGAGGGCGAAGCACTTCTTCCCAAGCAGCGAGTTCCCACCGTATCCGCTCCCGAAGGAGATGATTTCTCTGCGGTCAGGCAGATGAGCGATGAGTGTCAGCTCTGGGTTACAGGCCCAGTTGTTAACCAAAGGTTCTGCACAGGGAGACACATCCTACGTTAGTGTGCCACGTTCCCCTCTGGGGATCCCCAGACCAAAGGCCCAGCATTTAAAGCTAAGCTGTTTTGTTTTTTAATTTTAACTTTTGATTTTGAAGTAATATGCTTACTTTTTAAAGGCAAAGGGCACCCCACAGAATGCAGGCACTTGACGAATTCGCCATCACCCAGTGCTTCCAGGATGGGCGTGCCCATTCGCGTCATGACGCGCATGCTGGCCACCACGTAGGGCGAATCCGTCAGCTCGATGCCAATCTTTGACAGAGGCGAGCCCAGGGGCCCCATGCTGAACGGGATGACATACATGGTGCGACCTGGGGGCCAGTGGTGGAACTGGTGAGAAGTGACCCCAGAATCACAACCAACCAACACTGTTTTCCTACAGGGACCTATTCTCACAGATGCAGTAACATTACACCCTTGCCATGTGCACCCCTCGATTTAGAAGATTCCACTGGAAAGTGAACAGAATGCTAAAATGAAAGATTTCATAAATGTGCAATTGGCTTCCACCAAGCTATCTTAAATCCATATGCATACAAACAGTTTTCATGTTCATAGGAGAGAATCAAACCAGAACCGAGACACTCATTTTCAATACATTTCCAATTTCATATATGGAATTTGAAGATCTCTGAGGCCATGAGAGTTCCCATTACTGTAATAATTACCATTAGGATACATGTGATCATAAAAGATCTGCTTTTGCTTTTATTTGGTTTTGTCCAATCAAATAAATGTTTCATTCACCTGCCATGCACCCTGGAAATCGGGCATTGAACGCTTTCTCAAAGTCCTCCTCTGACATCCAGCGACCCAGTTGGCTGAGGCCGGTTTTGGGGATGGGCACCGTATCTCTTTGCTCTTGGGTAACAATGACCGTCTTGCTTTCAATTCTGGCCACATCCCTGGGGTCAGTGAGAGCCAACCAGCTGCAAAAGGAAAAAGTACAGAGATTCGGGATATAGAGAAACACGCTGCTCTATTCCGCACGGCATCTGCGCACTGGATTCCCTTCAGCCAAGCGTTGTTTAGGAGCGCGCCAGTCTCGCTCATTATCGTGTTCTTCCCGCACCTGGTGGAAGCCAAGCACGCTGATGGTGTTCCATAAATGTGGACAACCTCACCAATGGGGACATTTACTAGACTACAAGTTAGTCTTTTAGCAGAGGGATCACCTGACTTTCATTTTTGTCAGGGCTCTAGTTTGCAAAAATCATTTGTATATATGTGCCATCTCATTGCAGACTTGGACTCCTCTGTGAGTGTCATTAAAGCAGTCTATACAGTTCCGGCCGTTGTATTTTTCTCCAGAGAATGCAACCCTCCCACCTCCCCAGCACTCTCAGCAGCCTCTTTCCGGCAATGGCACACCGGCGGAAGGGAAGGTGTGACTATGGTTCTTGGGGCTATACTCACCAGTTGTTGTACTTCTTCAGCCTCTTGACCATTCCGTGTTCCTCCATGTGGTCCAGCAGCTGCCGGTTCTCCTCCTCCGAGCCATCACAGATGTGGATGTGATCAGGCTGACACAACTTGGCGCTGCTCTCCACGAACTCTCTGACTGCCTGGGGCAGGCTGTCCAGGGTGCCCTGGATGACTTTGGCTGAGAAGTTGAGGCCGTTTTGGAGCTGAGGAGGCATTTCTGCAGGGTTGTGCTAAGGGGCACAGATGCCAAGGTTCCCTGAGGTAGGAAACAAGGGTTTCTTGAACAAAAGCAACAGACAACCTCAGCCAAACTCAACGGGCTTTGTTTAAGGTGCACATCACCTGACAGTCATAGTGCTAAGGACAAATGAGAAGTTTGTGTTGACTCCATGATTTTTAGAAATATAAATTAAAATGCTCTACCTACCTTTCTTCTCGTTGGGGGATCTCTATCAGAGATCCAAGGGTTTCTTTCCAGGTTCTTCCCACAGGTGAGTGTGCATTCCCAGGAAGAAGGCCCTGTTTGCTGTTCGGTGGCAGAACCTCCCGGCTTTAAATCCCATGGAGAAGAAAGACCGGGCCCCTTGGCTGCACCCTGGGAGGTTCGTCCCTGACGTCATCACGGCCATAGTCAGTTATGCTCTGGACCAGCTCCCCACAGTAAACCCCAGGGAGATAATCATTGCACAGACAGTTGTTAATGAATGCTGGGCGGCCTCTGGCCCCTAGACTGGCCAAAACAAGTCCTTACGCAACTTTTGATTGACTAGACTTTGACCCAGTTCACTGCTGATGCAAAGCACCTTGCCCTTCCATTGACAGGCAAATGGGTTCAAGCATGAGCTGGCAGGAGCACCTTCTGGATATCAGGGATCATTGGCAGCATGTTCTGTGTGCTGATGGCTGCTGGTTGGCAAAACACTCCGGTGGAGAGGTGTCACCCTACAGGCAAAGGCCCATGGGAACTGTGCACCTGAATGAAGGGGAGTGCGTGGCTCACTGGCAAAGGTCTGACCTAGTTAGAGCGCAATAGCTTTACTGAGTGTCACTGTACACCCTTACCCCCCACCCTAAATACACACTCCACAAGGGCAGGGATTCTGCTTCTTTGCTCATTTACGTATGTATAGCTCCTGGCACATAGTAGGCACTGGATGAATGAGTGCCAAACATTGTTCTATGTGCTTTGCATTGACCACCTCACTACTCTGCTACCCTCGGAGGTGGAGCCTATGAACAACCCTGTGTACACGGAAACTGAGGCACAGCGAGGCTGGGCGACTACTCCAGGCTGCGCACCAGCAGAGGGAGGACTGGAATGTGAGCAAGCTTGGTTCTGGAGCACTAGTGTAGACTGTCTCTCGTGAGGTGCCCTTAGCTTTCTGGAACCTTCTGGCCATCCTCCCGTGGGTCTGGGCTGGGTGCAGTGACTCCTGGAGCTAACTACACACTTGTCGTGGCCCTTGCAAGTCTAGTGTCATGGGGAGTGGGAGGGTCTGAGTGCTTTTGCTAGCTTACACTTGAGCAATGAGACCTTTATAACAGAAGAATTTGCTTTGCAAGCCCTCAGACTTTAGTCCAACTTCATGATCTGCGGAGTGCTTGCTGTTGTTTTAGGAACACTGGGTGAGAAGTCAGGAGAATGGAGCTGGGCTCCAACTCCCCACAGCCAGCCAGGACTCCCCGAAGAGGTGGTTGGGTGGGGACTCCCTGCCTCCCCCGCGGGGGGGTGCATCGAAGTAATCTGTGACCATGTCTGTGAGGAGCTGTGGCAGACATGAGGCATTGGAAGGGCCATCTCAGTCCGAGAGCGTTTGTGGGGTGTCCCCACAAGGCTCTGTTCCCAGCACAGGGCTAGGTGTATATATGTCTGCAACCTCCACCGAAATCACCAACCCCTTGCTGGGTCTCCGTTTTTCAGATTCTTATTCAACCAATTGAATCTTTCAGTGTAAACACCATATGGGATGTTTTTGTTTAGTTTGAAATTATTTCCTTTTTAAGTCACAGGAATTCATTATTTGGGGTGCTGTCAGGCATATGTAAGTTCATGTCATATGCAAATTCAACCACAACCTAACGCTCAGTTGCTGAGGGTCACTTTCTTAGCGTGTGACATCAGTGAAATTAGCCATTCAAATGTACAACCAAGAATACGCAACACACATATTTACAGCAGTGCTGTGCGCCCCGCCAAACAGGTAGAGACTCCCATTGGGCTGATAAAACTGAAAAAGTTTGATTCTCTTGAAGAGCACGTAGACTGAAAACAAGAATGAGAAACCAGAACTTAGGTGCAGTTTTAAGTGCTACCCATAATTCAAGGTGTTTCTGTTCTGAGTCTTCCGGGAGAGAAAGGGCTCATTCAATTAAAATGTAGGAGCCCTGACTCACCCCCGTCCTCCACCCAATTGTTTAATTACCGACATTTACATCATAGGAGACGGCACTATTCCTTTGCAAAGGTCCCTTGTCAAAATGTTGAGAAGCAAATTGGGCTGCAGAATTTACCTAAAAGTAGGAGTTTTCCAGACAAAACAAGTGGTACAATAAAAGCTGGAGTTTGGAGGACACACGGCAGAAGCATGGACGAAGTTCCCTTACCCTCCGTTTGGGGACGCCCTCAGGGCCCCAGCCTGCCCCTGTCCTCAGAGACTCGCTGCCCAAAGTGGACTCATTGAGCAGCACATTCAAGGGCTGGGCGGATAACAGCATCGTCCTCATTTACCCATGGGCTTCGTTGTAAGTAAGCCTCGAAACCTAGTACCTGCTGTCCGTTTGGACGGGATGCTGAAGGAACAGCCAAGCCACCACCCTGCTGGTGACCCCGGAGGACCCTCAGTCAGAATCCCCCACATTTTCAACATGTTCCAAGGGTGGCTGGGAGGATGGGGGCTACCTCCACCAAGCTTACAATGTGAGCTGCATTTGTCATTGTTTTGGACAAATGCCACAGGGACCCCCTCACTTTTCAGGGGCTACTTAACGTAACACACACGTATGTCCTAAGGTGAAAGGCTGTCCCTTCAGAAAAAACATATGTGACAAGCTGATGCCAGACACATCCCGGGATGGGTCACCTATCCTCGGTGGGCGTGGCTTCCCTGCCTCAAAGCCGAGGTGGCCCTTCTGATTCAAAGTGCCCTTGATTTCAGGTGCCACAGAGGAAGCAACTCCATGTTCCAAGTTTGCAGCCAACAGAGCACGGACAGATTCACCATGAGATATGGTTCCCTACCTAGCTGCAGGGAAGAAACAGTGGGCACCAGGTGAGGCTCCAGCCAAGAACCGACCGTGTAGTTACCATGTAAGCCATCCCGCACCTGCTGTGCACTGAGAAAATGGGCGCATCATGCAGTGCGGTCATCTGCTGCAAACAGGAGCCGGTCACTGCGGGGACTAGATGCTCCCCTTCCTTTAAACTCCCTGGTAACCATGCAGATTTCTGCTCGCCGGTAACATGTGGCTCGTAACAAAAGTCTTTTCTGGTCCACGTGGGGATAATTGCTGACTTGGTCAATCTAACTCAGATTTTCAGCTCCTCTTCCAAGCAGGAGAATTCATGCAATGGAGCCTGGGGGACACGTTGTCCTGGGTGGGGGTCCAGCGGGCATGTCTCATGGGGGGCGGGTCTTCTGACTTGGGTGTGGAGCCCTGAAATATTTCCAAGTTGAAACACACTGGAAATCAAGGCCCCCTCAGGACTGCCGTTTCCAGGTCCTGGGACAGAAGCAGCGCCCGTGTTCACACGTGCAGGAAACCCTGTTTGTCTGAACTACAATCACAGTGTCTGGTAGGAGATAACATTCCCCAAACTGGACTGCTTGGCTTTGAAGGGGTAACCAAGTAAGACAGATGGTAAAGGGGGAACAAAACATGCATTTTTGCATTTTGGATACTTAAAGAAAAATAAAATTGCGGAGATGCATTTGATCCTGAGACAGCACAGGCAGGGAGAGCTCGTCTCGTTCGTGTGCTGCCATTTAGCTGGGAGGCAGGGGCTGGGGGAGGCTCTGCACCCTCACACGTGGCGGACTCACATGTAACGTTGTGATTTGCAGTCAGAATGACCCCTGTCCTATGGTTCTTCTGCCCCAAGCTGCCTGAGATGATGCGAGCTTCCTTTCCCTGGCTTGGCACCAGGAAGCTGTGATGCAAGCGGCCTCTTTCTGGACCCTTTTCTGCCTTGTCCAGAGCTGACATGACTGGGACTAGAAGGGTCTCAGGCGCGACGTCTGTCCCAGGGGCTGGCCTCTGCTCACAGGACCTCATGGGCTCTCTCTCTAAGTAGCCAACCAAATGCTCCGGGGTTGGAAAGCTGTGGGAGGTCGGGGCTTTCAGACACCAACGTCTAGACAGAAGTGCTCAACCTCGTGGAGCAATGGATCCCACCTGGCCATTAAGGTCAGCAGAAAGGGAGTCTGACTCAGTATTTCTACCTGCAGGCAGGGCCCGTGGGGTCCTGCAGAGGCAGGGCAGCGCGGTAGCCAGCCACATGCATGCTGGAGGCAAACACTTCCATTCAGATCTTGACCATGTGACCTTAGTCAAGGCATCCCTCTCATGCTTCCTCAGTTTCCTCATCTGCTAACTGAGGATAGTTACGGCACCTGCTTCCTAGGTAGTTATGAGGATCAGATCTGGCAAGCCAGACACACACTTAAAACAGTGCCTGGCATAACGGAGCAAACACTTAGAAAGGCTGGGAGGAAAAAAGCACCATTTTCACTGGGGCAAATTCTTTGATTCATTTAACAGTTGGCTCCAAGGGGTGCAAACACAGGAGGGGAGGGGACAAAAACGTAATGGCAACATCCTCAGCTTCTAGGATTCTGTGTTCTCACTCCTTCAGCATCCTCCACACCTCAAACCATGCCTGGCACATAGTAGGTGCTCAGCGAATGTCTGCTAAATAAGCCCACATGGGAAGACAAGTCTGTACACATAGGAACCAAACTGTACAAGGGCCTCAAAGGACCGAGCACAAGAGCACCGGGAAGGTGATGCCACAGTAACCGACGCACCTGCTGCCCGGTACATCCCTCGGCGCAGACTAATGGCAGAACCTCTCTGGTTTCTATTGAACTTTTTCCATATGCTTTCCTGTCTGCTCTTCTCCTCGCTCATTTCCTTGAATCAGATTTATTATGCGTGTGGAATAAGCAGCTCATTTTTCACTCCTGACACTGCCATTCCCTCAGTTCATCAGCTCCCCAGAGCACGTCCTGCCCGGACTGACCCGCCACCCCGGGCAGGCATTTTTTTGGAGCCACGTTGTTGACTTTTCTGGAAGTCCCACAGTGCATTCTCATCATTGCAAGCATCGAGAGCCACAAGACGTACACACATTCAATAAAATAGGTGCACTAAATAGCCTGAGTCGTTTTTACAGCCCTGAGTTATGGCCGAACGGGCTCCTATTAGCATAACGTGGAGCTCATTGTGAATATCGGTAAACACTTCCGGTGAGAGACGCATCTTGACAGCTCTGATGAATGACTGGGATCACTTTCCACCTGGCTCAACTCATTCCAATTGCAAGCTGCTGGAAACATCCTTTTTTTACTTGCCCTTTGCTAAGTGCTGAGGAATGAACCAAAGTCCATTCCTGAGCTGGGTACCTAATTTTTATTAATGATATCTTCAGTCTATCAATCATTGTTAACTAACAGGAACAGCTGAAGAAAATAATTTAGACCTGGTGAGAGGAAGCATGGCAGCCTATCGCACATCCCCTCCCTGATGGTATGGGGCCCAGCCTGGTCCATAGGCGAAGGTCAGCTGCCCCATCTCAATAATTCGCCTAACATTGAAGTCAGCCTTTGTTCTGTGGGCTAGCCATACAAGTCAGGCCTCTACATTCTTGCCCAGGGTGGAGAGCAGAGGAAGAGGAAGATGTAGTGGAGGGAAAGTCTGGACTCCAGGCACTGGAGCAGGCCTCTCTCCCTCACGTCCCTGGCTGCTCTTCCCGTAGACCCGTTGCACCAGACTAACCTGAACATTGCAAACGAAAAAGCACAATGTCTGTCTCCCTGGGCCTGTAGCAGCTGAGGAACACGATGGCTGGCCACCGTCCAGTCCTCTGGGAGCCCATGTTTGTTTCCACTCAGAAAACTACAACTAAAAAACATTGTGTTGAGCCACAACCAAGCAAGACTGGTCGAGGCGCCCCATGAGCTGCCCCATGGGGGGAAGTGAAACGTTCAGGTGCTTTGCACCAAAACATGTTTTTAAAATACGTGTATTTGATGATTTATATCAAGTGACTTCTGTGTTTAGACATTTCTGCATATGGGTTGAATGCATGAAGCCTATCTGGGCAATCTTAATATTTTTGATTTTTCTCTTTCAGATGAAAATCCTAGGTGTACTTATGTTAAAATGAGTCCCCACCATCTCCATTTGCAGAGAGAGAGAGAAAGAAATTAAGTAATTGCATTCAGTAGGCGACTGCATAGAAAGTAGCCCATGTGAATTACTAATGATAAATTCTTTGGGGAGAAAAAAACTTCTCGGGCTTTCTTTGTGGTACTTTTAACATTGAGCACCATGCTCCTCAGATGGCTTCTTGCAAGCTGTCAACGTTATTTAAATGAGAGCGTGTTTGACATTTCCAGGTGCGGGTATTCAGTCAGTCCCGAAAAGGGAACATTCTCCCGGTTGCTTTGATGGGCACCATTTGGGCTTTTCAAAATAAAGGTTTTGAGCACTTTAATTTTTGAGACACTTGCCATAGTTCAGCAAAGAGATTTAAAATACTCTCAAGTGCTTTGAAGAGGAATAGCGAGAAAGTCTGGTGCTTCACTACAAACAGGCAAACCCTGCAAGAGTGACATTTGAAAGGCATTGATGGTGGATAACAACTGCTCAAAATATACTTAGAAACACTCAGTTCCTCACTGTTCTTTATGTATCTAATTATTCCAGGTATTGTCATATCAAAAAAAGTTTCATGTGACATATGTTCTTCCTTGAAAAAAAAAAAGCTGAAGTCAGAGATAAAATCTACCTCTCCAGGACCGAGGCCTGAACGGGTCCTCGGGAGCACGGAGACCATGTCTGGCTGTGGGCAGTTGCATCTGAACGAAAAGGCATTCTTCTGTTGCACATCTGTCACTGCCGCTCAGCTCCACTTTCTGCAGTGTGGGAGGTGCTTCGTGCAGACCTGAGAGTGATCCACGAAGCCGGACACTGCACGGACTGCCCTGAGGGGTAAGGTGGGCCTGGGAAGGCTCCTGGAGCAACTGGAAGAATCCTGAAACTTTCAGTCGTTGTTTTCATGACTCGTTCCTTGCTAACCCACCCTCAGTATCAGGGGTCAGCCCTTGGGAACTACAAGAATCTCCTTTAAGAGCTTTAAAATCAGCATCCCTTTTGTTAGTTTAACTAGGCCACATCCTTGAGCCACCTTCCTTCCTACCGCAGGACCTTTGTACCTGCTCTGCCTTCTCCCCAGAGCATTCCTTCTGGTGTGTGCATGGCAGGGCCTTCTGGTGATTGAGGGCTCAGCATGTCCCGGCACCCACCAACACATTGTCCCCAGTTGTGTTTCCTTCTCAGCCTTTATTCTTCTTTGATATTAGTGTCTTCATTGCCTATGTGTTAAATTTCAGAATCCCTGACTCCAACGTAAGCTCTGTGCTAGATCCCTGTCAGTCCTGGTCATGACTGTGTCCCAGCCCTGACCTGAATAAGTGCTTAATGGTGTTTGTTGCATGAGTGAGTGAATTCAGTTTATGTCAGCAGCCCCTTTGCTTGAATTCTCTAGTCTTAAGCACCGTGAGATATGATCTGGTTTCCAAAGGCCATGCAGTCATGGAGATGGGAGTCTCAGTCCCAGCACAGCTCTGCTTTCACTGCAGATCAGCCTATGGGCTTTCTTGTTCTAGACATCAGTTGCATGAGTTTGGCTAGACTGAGTGCACCTCTGAGAGCCACCTGTTGCTGGGTTGCTCACAACTGGGTTTAAGGATGAATACTGGGGTCATGACACCAGGCAATGGAAAAATCAGCCAGGTGCAAATGTCCCCTTCCGTGCACCTGAGGGAGAGCCCTGGGGGTCTTGTCCAGGTCTCAGACTCCTGCCCTTTCTATCTTGTTTGAATTTCTAAGCAGATCATCTAACCAGGTTTTATAAGCATAGAGTACTTTATCTCTCTTCCTTCCTGGGACTCCAGAGCCTATCTGTACAATAATTCTTTTAGAAAACAGAATGCAAAAACCCAAAACAAGTGTCTTGCCAGGAATAAATAACAACCGCACTAAATTAGATTGTGAGCTAACCAAGAGATCAATACAACAGACACAAACGGGCATTGAGTTGCATAGGCACACGGCACCTATGAGACCTCAGCAGAATCGTACTTCCTCCAACGCATTTTGCACATGGGGCAGCATGCTCTCCCCAACCTGCCGCAGGGCTGCTGTCGGACGTGTATGGAGCTTGTGGGGTTGTCACAAAAAACAGGGAAGGATGGCTGGCATTTAGAATGCTCTGAGTCCTGCTAAGTGCCGGATGGGGGACACATCTGTTCATCTCAATGCCAGAGCATCCCATGGGGAATCTGGGCACTTTGGGGTTCTGCTGGAGAGCACTCAAGGTCAACCTTGCCCACAGGTTAGGCATCCTACATCCACAAGGCCTCTGGGTGGAGCACAATGCCATCGTGTCCCAAGCTCCACCTCTCTGAAATGCTGCAACACACCATGAGTCACCTTAGACATAAAAGCATGAAGCAAAAGCGCACATTATACAATTGATTCATTTATGTTTTTGAAATTAAACAATAATTTCCCTTATGCTCTGCTCATTCACATAACCGTGCCAATAAAAACTCTCATGAGTCAGGAAGGGAAGAGTTGGGGTTGGGGTGGGGGGCTCAAGTCCATCTTTTGTCATAAGGCAGTCACCACTCAGCAAACGTCAGCTGAGCACCCCCAATGCACGCTGCATTCATGGAACCTTTCTCGGGTCACTATTTCCTTTATTCATTAAACCTTTCAGGGTAATTTACCATCTGAAAAGCGAGATGATGGGTGGCAGAAATACAAGTTTGTTGCAGAAAGCCTACGATATAAGACTGAATGAGCCCCTTTAGAAAACACTTAAGTTTTCTAATAGTGAAAATATAAAAGTTGAGGGAAAAAAAGAGCAAAGTTCGTGGCGGTAAATTCTAATATGGTCATATATAAGAAATGCAATTACATATTCATCCACTTGCACTTAAAATGGTTATTATAATAGTATGGTATTATAAAAGTGATAAGCTCATTATAAAATAATAGAGAATGTACCTTACCTTTTCTTGCTTTAAACTATAATAAAATTATACTCTGAAAACAAATCATGCCTTCTCTTACCCTCGTGAAACATTAGCTGGGCCCAGGCAGATACTAGAAACTTTGTTCCACTGTATGTTTCTTCCTGTCAGGATCTGCCTGGAACTGCTCAGAGGTCTTGCTCCAGGGCAGAGAGATGGACCCTGTGCTGAAATCCACCCCCACAGCTGGTTCCTCCAGCTGGAAAGGCAGGGCCCACTCTTTGAGTGCAGGCTAGGGCAGTGGCCTCAATTTCCAAGTCAGCATTCCTTTCTTCATTCAGCCATGACATCTGAGAACTAGAAAGAACCTTCTAGAAAGGAACCGAATTCCTCCTTATTCTACAGAGCTTCTGTGGCTGAGCATGGTTGCAGGACTCCGTGTGGGCTCGAGAGCACATTTGAGGGGGAAGCCCCCCTCTCCATAGACCCCATTTGTGCCAGGACGCCAGAGCTGAGCTGTCTGTGAGGCAGAGGCTCATGGGCACTGCGGGCCTTTGCCGAGTCCGCCAGGCTGGATGGGCCGCGAGTCCTTGAGAGTGGCAGCTATCTTCGTGCAGTGTGTTCCCGTGATGCATCCGAGGCGCACTGTGACTCAGTGTTACTTTGACTGAGAGCCTGATGAAGCCACTGCCAGACAAGTGAAGAAAAAGGCCACTGAATGCCGAAGAAGATAAAATGTTCAGAGAGGCCCTGTCCAGTTCTGTTCTGGTGACATGACCAGTGAAATGAGTGCCATCCAAGTCTAGGGGGTCAGTGAAAACCTCGCCCTGTGGCCGGAAACCACCCTGGGCCCTAACCGGGAAAGGCACAGTTAACCATTTATGCAGTGGCTTCAGGAGGTCATGGTGGGGGCGGAGGGGGTGCAGGAGACGCCAGAGAGTTAGAAGCACAGAGTCCTTGCTGTGATCAAGTAAGATGCTCAGTGTCCTCATCTGAAACAGAGGGGTCAGACTCGTACCTCCAGCACAGGGCCAGGTGAGACTCAAATGAGGCGATCTCAGGGCTGATGGGCAAGCCCTCCACTGGGCTAGCTGTCGTTATCTTCACCTGCTCTTCTCTTTCCGCTTGGAGAAGCAAGGAGGTCCAGCAAAGCCCCAAACATCACCCTGGTCCAGCACTTCACTGACGCCTGCAAACTTTGGCAAGTGCCAACTTCCCTGATGCCATCAAGTCAGAAAGGGCGACCTGCCAGCCCTTATAGCATCACTCAGCCCCCACCCTCAGGAGTGCCAATCTCAGACTGTCTGATCGTGTTTCTAAATGAAAGTACACTTATAATTTGTCTGGCTTCTTAATTTCTCCTAAGACGAAGTGACAGATTCCTCTGCTCTTCCCCTCTGCGTTGGCTTTTATTATTTCTTCCTTTATTTTTCCGTCTCGCCCACTCTCTGCTCTGCGGCTCAACCCTCCGCTGTATTCAATTGTCACTTCGGGTATTAGCCCACTGTCTGCCTGGCAACCCACTATTACGCACTTATATTACTTGGTTTCCGACCCTGATCCTGTGAACCCTCGCTGACGGCACCATAATGCCTTCACCTTCTTTCTTTCCTTTTTTCCAGCCTCTTCAACCCCTAACTTTCTGATGTCAGTTTCAGTTAAAGCCTGGTGTCCTCATCACCTTGGAAAACAATCTTATCTACAGCCCCAAGTTGACAGTCTTGTTTTTCACGCAGAGCAATCAGTTTAATCAAATGAAGTGCTGTCCTTAATGTTTTCAAGTCCCTTTGAATAAGATAAGGAGAGATAAACAGGAATCAAGAAGGAAAATAAGGCGATACACTGGTCCCACAGGCAAGTATCGGATTCAAGACTAACTTCAAGGCACTCCTCTTTTTAACCTGAACGTGTTTGCTTATGCTAATGCAAGGTTACATACAGGTAGGTCAATGCTCACCATTCTGAAGATCCTTGCACGGGGTTGCTAAGTACTGAGAATCGTATGGGACAGTTTAAGAAGGATGAGGAACTTCTTGTTTTACGGATGCTCCACGCAAAGGAAACCCAAGATATAAACCATCCCAGGGTATGGACATGATGAGCTCCCTTCATGTCCAAACTGGCAAGGAGAAGTCGGGGTAGGATTTTCTGGGGTGATGTTTGGGAAGAAAGAAGACAGGAGGAGGGTCGTTGGGTGTGAAGAGCTGGGGAGGAACACGTGAGCATTTCTCTAACTCCCTGATACTTAGAGGAGGAAGCTGAGGCTCTGGGAGGTGAGGAGACATGCTGGAGACCTAGAGCCAGGTCGCTTGACTCCCCAAACCCAACTCTTTGCAGCAACTCAGCGCCTGGAAGCATAATTTTTGTTCACAGAAATAATCCTTATAAAATCCTGTCTCAGGTTGTGGGGATCATGACCTCCTACTATCTCTCCTACCAGCTCTTCTCTTCTCTCCCTCTCTTTCTGTCTCTAATAGCTTTGTTGAGACACCATTCCCACACCCTAACTCATCCTTTGAAAAAGCATGCCACTCGGTGGTTTTACGTATATTCACAGTTGTGCAACCATCATCCCAATAATTTGGGGGGCATTTCATCACCCCAAAAGAAGCCGCTGAGCCATGAGCAGTCACTCCCTGCCTCTCCTTCCCCAGGCCCTGGTAACCCTAACCTACTTTCCGTCTGTGTAGATTTGCTGTTCTGGACATTTCATATAAATGGATTATACGACATGTGGCCTTTTGTGTCTGATTTCTCTCCCTGAGCAGAGTTTCAAGGCCCCTCCATAGGGGTCGTAGCAGGCGTCAGCACTTCTTCCTTTCTGTGGCTGAAGAAACCCCATCATATGTGCTGGCTGCCACTTGTTTATCCGTTGATGGTCACGCAGGTTGTTTCCATTTAGGGGTTGTTATAGGTAATGCTGCTGGCCCATCTCTTTCATCTTTTACAAATATCACATAAACGTGACCTGATCACTGCAGCTGGCCCAGCCTTCTACTCTTGCCCGTCTGGCCCGAGATCAGGGCATAACCAGAGACCAAATATCACTGAGCTGACACCCCTTCTCCTTAGCAGGCGCTGCACCTCCTACTTTAAACTTGCCATTCTCTCTAAATGGCACCCTGTCTTCTGAAATGTCCCTCATGACGTTTCTGCTTTGCTTTACAGCTCCTTTCCTATTCACTCTTTTTTGAAGATCTTTTTAGAATTCTGATATACCCACCTATCCATTTTCATTTTGTAGATATGAGAGACCCTGCTGACAGGTTCTTGTATGGAGCATTTCTATTTTGTCTTTAGGCACCCCCCTCAGTTCCAAAATTCCATCTTCACAACTCAGAGAGGTAGGAAAATTGAAGATTATGAAAAAATAATGAAACTGAATCCCAAAGAAATTAACATAGCTTGCTGGAGACAAAACCTGACTGCGGCCTAGATCTGTGGATATACAGTCCTTCAGGCTTTCCAGTGAACCTCTGGCAAAGGTTCACTTACAAGAAAAAAAGGGAGCTTGTGTGTGAACAGGAATTATGCTTCCCTTTTAAAATTATTTATTTCCAGTGAAAACTCAACAGGTACAACAGGACACAGTGATAACTGGGTGCCCCAAACTAAATTATGTGAAGCGTCTCTACAAACGGAGTCATGATTTTGCATGTGACATACCTCAGAAATGGAGAATGACGACCCAAGGAAGCCACGCAAAATGCAAGTAAGCTGAGCAAACCCCATCCATCCTATCTGTCTAATGGTAATTCTGACAGGGACCTGGTTAAAGTTCACCTTTCAAGATCTTTTAAGAAAGATTCTGCCAATCAAACTAACAGTGTTGCCAAGATTTCTGGTGAATGTTGAAGCCACTTATGAGTACAAGCTGTTTTCAAACCCATTAAGCAGAACAGGGAATATAATTATCTCTTGGTGGGTATTGCATGTGGACATAATATAAGTAATCAATATAGAGCTTACAAAATGAAGTTCTGAGTCATTTTTATCTGTTTACTTAATATTTCCCTAAAGAATTTTATTAACTCATAGCTTCCTAGCCTGCTTCTCACTTGGTTTGAAAGTGATAAAATATCTTTTTTTAATTGGAAAATAATTTGAACTTTTGCTTATTCATCCAGGTCTTCTCAGACATGACTCCAAATTACAGTGGGGCAAACTATTCTGGTCATAATAGAGAGATTTAGAAACCACTGAGTTTTGCTGGTAAGGAACATTTTAAATTGGACAGTAATGCAGAAAAATAGAGGCATTGGGATAATAGAACAAAACACTGAAGCTTAGACACATTAAGCTAAACTCTGTCCTTAAAAAACACTTTGTGAGGACTATCAAGAGGCCGGGTGAGGTGCATCTGCTATTTAGAATAAGGTTATCATTCAAAAGGAGAGGTGAGAATCCACAGAATCTCAGTTAATCTGCTTGCAAGCACCACTTGGGGATATATCATTGTCCCTGTTGTGAACAGGAACCTGCAATCCAGTGTTTGATCCATGTCCCCAAGGTCACGATCTGGTAACTACCACAGGCATCTGCACAGGGGAAAAGATGAGCTCTCAAAAGAAGTAATTCCGTGCACAGGTATGTCCCTGCAGGGCCGAGAGGTGTCCTTCCTGCGCCAGGCTGCAGTGAGGTTCAGAAAGCTGTGGACTAGTCAACGGTATTGTGACCCAGTGAGCCAGAGGGTGCAGACAGGAGTGAAGGTCAATGGAAGTGTCCTCAAGGGCAGAGGCTGACCCTCATCCACAACAGATTATCCCCCAGACACCGGGTTTGTCATAGCCATATGGTATTTGTCATCAAAGTGGGCAAAAGGGAGCATCGACAGTTTCAGAAAGGGAGACTCAAAGCAGAACCCTGCGCAGGTAGGAGTTTATGTAGGTGTGGGCCATGGAGCATGCTCCGTGGGGGTCACAGGCCATGTGGTCCTTTAGACCAGCACTTTGCAAGTGGGGTGATTCCACCCCCTCCCTGGGGACATTTGACAGTGTCCAGAGACGTCTCTGGTTGTCACTACTGGGTGTGCTACTGGCATCCAGTGGGTGGAGGCTAGAGATGCTAAGGGCACTCCAGCCCAGCATCGATGGTGCCACCGCTGAGGAGCTCGGCCCTGCAAGTCCAGCTCCTCATTCAGTTTTGTGCTCACTAAGCGACCTTCACCATCTGCTGCTTTTGTTCCTGGTGGTGTCACCACAGCTACTATTTTTACCACCACAACTACTACTGTTTCCAATGACAGTGGCAGCCTCGTCCATCTGAGCCCTTACTATGTCCGGGCACCTTGGTCACCAAGTTATATGCTTCCCATGTGGCATCTTGTTCAATATAGCAACAAGTCTAGGAGGTAGAGAACATTCTGATTCCAATTTATAGGTGAGGAGACTGGATCTCAGAAACACGAAGCAACTTATTAGTGAGCGTATCTGGGATAGGAACCCACATGCTGACTCTGAAGTCCATACGCTGAATCATTGCATTTGGCTGTCTTGTTAAAATCGTTTTCTGTTTCCTCTGGGACCCAGTAGTTTATTGATGCACTCTCCTTTAATCTTCCCAGCTCCCCTGAGGGTAGGAGGCAGATGGCTATCTTACACATGAGGAAACTGAGGCTCAGAAAAGTCTGGGCTTGTCTCAGGTCATGAGTGGGGCTAGGGTTCCATACCAGGCCTGTCTTTCCATCCCATTGTGGCTTTTGTAATCATAGCTGCAAGGAATGAGACACCCTCGATGGCAGAGTTGGGGACTGTCTCCCTACAAAGGTAGTGTTTTCTTCAATTAAGAAATTGGCACCCTGGTTGATACATCAGTGCATTCTGAGTCTAGGTTGTCCCACCGTGGAGCCCTAAATGAATCAAATTTCTGGACCTTCAGGGCTGCAAATCAGGCCCTGAGCCTGTGCCACAGCTTGGAGGCGACCCCCAGGTACCAGTGCTATTGGTCACCCTGTGACACTGGCCTGTGACAAGAGGCAACAGTTAACCAAGCCAAATGTCACACAAACAAGTGAAGAAGAAACCCAAATGCCACCTTATGAACATTAGCTTGTAGAAATTGGACAGTTTTTAAATTGCAACTGTATAGGAAAACTTCCACTTGCAGATCAAAGCTCCTATAAAAAAATGCCCCAGTGAAATCTTTAGGCATTATTATCTAGAATAGGCGTCAACCGCTATCACATCCTCAGCATTCGTACTGACAATTCAGACTCAGAAGTGTCCCATCCAATGAAGATGTACATTTTGATACTACTACGAACACAAGATGTCACTGAAGCATGTTCCTTTCATCAGTTCTGCTAGCTCCATTTCCAAGGCCGGCCCTATTTGAACTCCACTCCCCAGCAGCCAAACTGTCGCTGCATGAGCCAAAGAAGCAGAAAGCTAATTGGTTTTTAAGCTGCTGGTTCCCTGCATTCATCACGAAGACACAACTAGCTCTTGCTGGAGCAAGGGTCCTTCTGTGCCAAGGCAAAGATTCAGCAGTGTTTTGTCTCCGTTTATTTGATGACTGCTGGTAATTGGAAAATTACCTCTAAATTCATCTTTCAAAAACAACGGCAGTCCAGTCTAATTGCTGAAGGGTGCTTAGTCTATAAGTTCCTGAGAGATTGCTGGAAAGAGGCCAGAGAAAATTCTCAGGAAGAAAGCAGGCAAATGATGCTAAAGCAAACAGTAGGCTAACGGCATGTTGGTACACATTCACCTCTGAGCCCGCCGCCTCAGTTCTCTGGGATACTCCATGTGCTAGAGAGTCTGTTTGTAAGAGCTAAATGCTCACACAGGGATAGAGACTGAGAAGACTGAGCTCGGGGAGTTACGTATGCTGTCTGCCATTGTCAAGGTCAAGTGCATCAGCTGGACCCAAGCTCCAGTTCACTGCAGGAACTCAAGAGAAGGACATTGACTTTTGGACTTTTCATTTCATTCATCAGAGCACGGCACTGTTCAAGGCTCCATGGGACAAGAGGAACGAGACAATCCTGCTCTCCTGAGTGACATCCTCAGGGGAAACAAGCAATAATTGGGCAAACACATTAACAAGAGTTCAGATAAAAGAGATAAGAATTATGGGGATGGGCTAGGGAATGGAGGTTGGCGTGGCCATAAAGGGCGGGTAAATGGGGTCTCGGTGGGCGGGCTGTTGGTGTCCTGATTGTGGTGGTGGTTACACAAACCTCCTCGTGACACCCCATGGACTCACCACACACCACACCATGCTCCAAGGCCTTCTTGCGTGCACAGAGCTCCCAGTGGTGATGGGGGAGGAATGCACACAGCTCATGGTCTAGTGAGCTGCCCTGTGAGATGTTTCAGCCATGCACACTGTTGTCAGGCCATCTCTTCCCCTTTCCTCTCTTCTCCTTTCCTTCCATGTCCCATTCCTTCAGAAGCAAACAAAGAGCAAAAAGCAGAAACAAAAAAAGGTGCAATCTTCATTTCTAAACAGAGCAGTTCCATTGTCTGATTTAGTGTTGACCGGGGTGGCCCCTTGAGCCCATGGGTGACTTACCAAGATTTCCCAAACTGGGACAGGCCTGTTGTCAGGAGAAGCACCGGGATGCCCGATGGGAGCAGCTGAACCTCCTGGGAGCCCTGGCCGATCTGCCCTGCTGCTGGGGTAGGGAGTGACTAGTGGTCCTGGTTCTGGTAGGAAGACAGGAAGGCCTCAGAGGGGAGCATGGAGTGGAGTCTGCAGGAGCTGAGAGGCAGCCGGACCACCGGGCAGGCAAGAGCCCTCAGAGGTGAGCATCAGTCGTAGAGGAGGCAAGGCTTTTTCTTTACCCTGCCTCGGGCTGCCAGCCAGGCCTGAGGATTCCGCTGCTCTAAGACGGGATCAGCAGGATGCATACAGATGGTACAGGGTCATGGGTGCCCCTGGGAAAGGGAAGATCCGGGGGGGCAGCCAGGCTGGAGTGCTTATACACCAGGTTGAGCAGGAAGAAGTGCAACGTGGAAAACTATCTACAATATGCCCAGGAGACTGAAGGCCAAGGAGGGCTGCTTTAACGAGGTCTGTGGTGCAGAGTCTCTCCGCCTCGGCTCCTGTCTCAGGCGATAAGACGGTTCTTTCCCCCTAATGCAGGGGTAGGGGGCGTCATTCACCAGGGGTTTGCCCTCCTGCTTTCAGGGAGAAAGGAGGACCGAGGTCAGAGTGTCCTTGCACCCACTGCTTTTCAAGTGCCTTTGGCCCACAGTAATCCTCATGCCTGAGTGGCACATTCTGGGGCGGCTTATTTCGCCACCCTTCAGCACACAGTGTCTCTGAGGCAGCAGCCTGCTGGGATGTGAGAAGAGCAAAGGGCTGGGTGAGGAGCGGGTGGACAGACGGTGGCCTGCCTGGCATCTGAGGGGAGGAAGGCTGGGGCGGCAGCGTGCTGGGGCCTGGAGGGACCCGCACCGGCACATCGTAGAGCTGGGGTGCATAAGAATGGCGGCCTGGGGTGGGGCGGGAAGGAGGTGTAGTCAGGTTCTGGGGGTATTCTGAGGCAGAGCCAATAGGGTGGCTGGTGAAGGGGTGCCGCTGTAAAAGAAAGGGGGGCCTCTAGGGGGTTTGACTGGAGCATCCAGAAGGATCCCTATTAACTGTGATGGGAAGACGAGGCAAAACAGGGTTTGGGGTGTGGGGATTAAGAGTCCTGCCTTGGACAAGTTAGGTTTGCCCACCAGATGCCCTGGTAGGCACAGAGGGTAGGCAGCTGGTAAGGGACTCTCCCGTCCTGGGTTAGACATTTGGGAGCAATGACACGCACGTGATGCATTGACAATGCTGAGATCCCCAAGGGAGGGGCTGGAGAGAAAGGAAAGGCCTGAGGACTGCACCCTAGGACCCCAGATCTCACTGAGGGGTCAGGGGGAGGAGGAGGCAGCAGCCCAGGAGACTAAGGGGTGACCACCAGGAAGGAGGGGACCAGGGCTGTGGGGTATCCCGGATACAGCTGTATTAGCTTCTGCTCCTGCTGTAATTCACTGCCCCAGACTGAGGAGCTTAGAGCAGCATGAATCCATTCCTTCGCAGCTCTGGAGGTCAGAAGTCTCAAATGAGTCACAGAGCTGCATTCCTCGGGAGGATCCAGAGATTCTGTTTCTTTGCCTTGTCTGGCCTCTAGAGGTGTCAGCATTCCTTGACTCCCAGGCCCCTCCTCCATCTTCAAAGCCAGCGGGGCAGTGTCTTCCGATCTCTGCTTCCGCGCCACCAGACTGCCATTCCTGACTCTGACCCCCTCTCACAAGGATCCTGGTGATGACACTGGGCCCACCGAGTAACCTGGATCATCTCCCATCTCAACAGCCTTACCTTCATCACATCTGCAAAATCCCTGTTGCCACGTAACCTAATATATTCAGAGGTTCCAGGGATTAGGATGTAGACTTATTTGGGGGGCCATTATCCTGTCTATCCCAAGGGAAGACTGTTGCTGGTAACAAACATCTCTGAGAGGTAGAGTAAGGGGAGCTCTGAGAGCTGAGCACAGAACCACTGGCCTTTAAGAGCACGATGGAGCGGCTCCTGCAGTGCAGAATGACTGAAGTCAGTCCTGGACACAGAGCGTCATCCCGCTGAGGTTTGCCGAGTAGAATGATGAGCCTCTAATTAGCATCTAATTAGCTATGATCTAACCATGCTGCTGGATTTAGACCTTTTTCTAATGTTAAGCCTCCTTGAGAAATATAATAAAGTAAAATAATACCTCTTTATCTGCTCTGTGCCAGAAGATTTAAGGATGTCATTTTTTAAAAGGAAGATTTAATTTTGGAAGGAGCAAAAGAAATCTAAAAAGTGGAGTTCAAAAGACTTGCAGATTTCCAATGACATTATTATAAATAATTGTTGCAAAAGTGAATGAAAAAAATAACAAAACAGCTCACATTTATTTTGCATCTACTACATCCCAAGCACTGTGTTATTTCTAAGCACTTGATGCGGATTATGTCATTTATTCTTCACAACAAGAAAATTAGGAAGGTACTATTATGAGGCTCAAGTTACACATGAGAAACGGACACTCCAAGAGGTAAGTAGTGCATCGAAGACCACACAGCTGAGAAGCTGGGTACCAGATCTGCTACCATGGCAGGCTGCCCGCTGGTGCTGAATGGATGTATAGACAAATGGAACACAGTCCCTAAACCCTCAGAATTTAGATTTGATCCTCTGAGATTGTTAAACCGAAAAGTTGACCACCTCTTCCTTGGCACTAGTTATAGGTACTATTTAAAGAAATTATGCAGAAGAAAAAAAGTGGTCCTTCACATTGGCTCCTTCAGCAGTCCAGCCCCAAATTAACCACCATTCAATGGGTGGGAGCACACATTTCCACATTTTCCCCCCCAAGATGCTGTCTCCAGACTCCACTTAATCAGACTAAATATAATGAAGCTTTTGTATGTATCTGTTTATTTACTAAATGCTTCTTCATGTTATAAGTGGGGCAAGGTAGAGGTTATATCGCTAGACTTTGGAGAGTTCCAGAACACCTGGTACACTTTTATATAACAGTCAAATCCCCATGCCTGTACTCTGCCTTGTCCTTGCTCATAAACATTCCAGTTTTAAGAATTCTCTCCTGTGCTTCCTTTGTCCCCAAACTCCTCACCCCTGTGACCAAGTCCATGAGCAGTGCTGAATTGCTCGCTAAATAAAAGTACATACTCTCTGTGATCATACCAAAGGTCAAAGTCTGATGATCAGTATAAAAACAAGGTTTGCCCAACAGGTTAACTGGCATGTTCGAAAATGGACACTCCTTTGCAACCCATTGGTTGACATCACAGGGAGAGCAATAACATTTTAGGCAAAAGACCAAGGCTGTTTACGTACTTTTGGGTACAAATTATCTTCATGACACATACAGGAGCCAAACGCAGCGTGCAAGGGTGGACTAATAGTTTGCAAACCAATTGCCAGTCAGGTTTCAGAGTAAGGTAAGTAAACACAGAAAGAATGAACCACCCAGACAGGCCCTCTGAGCACCCCCGTTTCCCAACAATGAAGATGTCCCAGTTAATTATAAATACCTTCTGCATGAATGAACAACTGCTGAATGAAGTCAAAAGTTCCAGAAAGGTTTCTCAAATGCAGAGGTCGAAGATGTCATTCCATTAAATATCACTGCGGAGCAACAAGAGAAAACCACTGTAATATTCATTTATGTTAAGCCCTAGGATATAAAAATCAAATCCACCCTCCCTGTATGCTAGAGACACAGTAAAAAAGACCGGTGAAGGGCTCCAGACTCCACATGCGGCTATTGCACACAGCCAGCAAAGGCCCTTCCCGTCCTCCGGTCTCTGGATACAACGGTCAGCAAAACAAAAAGCCCCTGCCCTTGGGCTTTCTTGTCATAAATAGATGGATAGACAAACACAGGTCAATGTAGGTAGGTAGATGATAGATGGATAAATAGATAGATACAGAAAGATCGATTGATCAACCCTTCCCCCATGTGGCAGGAAACAATAAACATACTACATAACAAATTGCACAGTATTTAGATAGAGATGTTCTGAATCACCATCCCCACCCCTTGAGCAGGTTTCTTAGCCTTTCTACTGCCCGGTGAAAGGAGATTACAGTCCTGCCCCCTCACTGGGCTCCCTGGATGATTCAAGGGAAAACTCATGCCAAGTGGTTAGCATGCTGAGTTCACGCCCACTTCCTGGTGTAGACTTTGTCAATTCCAGAGTGGACGTATCATTTCACTATCAAATTCCTTTTTCGCTTGGGTACCTCAAATACTGAAGTGCTTACCCCAAGCCTTATAAAGATTCTGCATTCAATTCAGTGGGCCAGGGAACAAGGAAGTGGTAAGGTACATGAGTGACTTTGGAAGCAGGGAGCAGACTGAGAATAAGTTTTATAAATAATGACAGCAGTTGCTGGCCTGCCTCATTCGCTGCGTAGAACACTTTTCTTGTTTGTTTCAAAATATTTTTATGTTGATCGCTAATATATCTCTGTTCAAATTTATTACATTTCCGAATAGTGTTATAGATCCTATCTACCTCACACACATCCCATGCCTGCCTCGTCAAAAGGGTGCCTTGGAGGTAATGATTGTGCCCAAGAAAGCTGCCTGAGTAGAAGGTATCGAGTGTTTGCTTTTGGCAACCAAGAGCATGGCTGTCTGCACTCGCTCCGTTTCGCATGGTGTGGAAACGGCCAGGACCCTGCTTGTGCTTTGAGCCACAGTGGTTGATCAAAACCTGAATATGTGGAGGTGCCCAGGAACAGGACTGCCCTCGGTGCTCCAGCACCGAGAGTGCCTTCGAGGAACCTGTCAGGCAAGCAGCTGTCAGGCAGGCGGAAGTCCCTGACATCCCAGGACAAGAGGCATTCTATCCCTGCTGCCTGGAAGAGGTGAGTGTCTGGCAACTCTGCAGCGAGCACGGGAAGAGCTCAGGCCGGCCTGTCACCTGCCACTTGGACATCTTCAGGAGCAGAAACAGCACCTGCCGCCAGGAGCGGATGCTGGGCCTCTAGGGTCTCAGCGAGGCTACGCTCTAGCCATGGTGCTCTCAGGGACACCTATGATGTGCCAGACAAAGCTCTGGATACAAGGGACAACAGACACATGACCGAGCTTACATTTAGTGTGACCACTTGGGATGACCAGGAGATGGGTCTGGATGAAGCAGGGACAGGGAACTATAAGAAAAAGGTTTGGAAAGCTGTGTGGGGGCAGAGAGAGGAGACAGGAGAGAGTATGAGGAGTTGAGACTTGACAAGACAGCCGGGGCCCCAGGCCATTGTTCTTTCCACTCTGCAAGCAATTGCCTCGTGCTCTATCCCAATCCCCTAAAAAACAGGGAGTTTAAGTGGTAGAAACCATCACACACACTCAGGGGGAAGTGGGTCCCCATCTCTTACTTCTCCACTCCATGGGCCTTTTAGCAGGAACGCAACACCTTCTTCTCCAGGCCTGTCCCCCAGATGTGTATTACCCAAGAGGGTGGGGCGGACTGCAAAGCCCACAGGGAGGGGGCCGTGCAGGTCCCAGAGCGTGAGGAGTGGACACAGGTCTTCCAAACTGGCCGCATCCCCAGAGATGCCCACCCTGCTGAAGGAGGCCTCCACATTCCGGATTCTTCCAGAGACTGCCAGGCGAGCCCAGTGCCTGGGGATTGAGTCCAGCATACAGGTGAGCTTCAAATACCGTGGCACAGATCTTCTGACCTCATCCACAGACACGGCCAGGTAGCGGCCTGGCCGAAGAATGCAACTTCAAGGCCGGCCCCCAATGGGCCCTACAAACGTTTCCCTTCTTTGGGGTCCACACATAAAAGCTCCTCCCCTTTCCCTGGCCGGCGGGGCTGCCTGGATGCTCTTGAAGGGAGATGACCTTCCGGGGACTCCTCTCCACCTTCTGAAAGAGGACCCCTTGGAGGTTCCAAACTGACAGTCCTTCAAAGGCAGGCTCCCTGGGGGTTCCAAGATAGCTGCCCTCAGGGGCTCCCAGGGATGGCTGCAGGAGCAAAGGAAACAAACTCCATCTTTGGTGCAGCTTCCCTCTTCAGGAGCCCAGTCTAGAAAACTGCAGGGCTGGTCTTCTCTGCTGTAGCTGCTTCTGGTCTCCCCATCATGTTACCCACCCCCGCCCCCCACAGGGGCTCTCCCCCTGCTCACTGTCCTCCATCTCTCTTCTTTTCCCTTCCAAGGCTACCTCAGTTTCCCCCTGCCACAGATATCCCTCCTCCTACTGTCTGTCTATTGCCTTTAAAAAATGTGTTTTTAATTGGTAGTTGAAATTGCTAACCACAAATTTATGATAAAAATACTAGCAAAACTTTCTAGCTATATGAGTTAGAGCAATAATGCAAAATTACTGGAGAAGGTGCTAAATAGGTGGTGATTGCTCAAGCAGAAAAACTCATTTAAGTGATTTAAAAGGAGTTATTATAACACACTATTTTCCCAATGGCCTTCAAATAGTCACCTTCTCCAATTAGTACACGTACTGTAACTAAAACCCCAGACACGATGTTAAAACTAGCAATCCAAGAATCTCACACACACACACACACATTCCTGCTCATACATGAGTTTCTTTTCAAAGTGAATTCGGTTCTATCCTTTGTACTATGGAAAATAAAAAAATATTTGAGTCCGTAGTGCACAAGAACGTGAAATAAAATACAAAGAGTTACAAGAAGGGGCTGTAGAAAAAGGCTGGCAGAGGTAGAAAGCCCTTTGGTGGACGTGAGAAGGTTAGTTCTCTACACGACGGGGCAGGAAGCTCTGGTTATTGGGAGACAGGCTCCATGAAGGGCAGGTTAAGTGAAGCCATTTCTCCACTGAGGTTGGGGAAGCGCCCGCCTCTCCTTGAGACTGCTTTCTCCTTGGGGTTCTTTGGTTTGGGGGGTTTGTTTCTCCAGTGTCCAAATATATTCATTCACAATCAGCAAACAAGGAAAATCAATAAAATTCTACTAAAATTTTGAAAAAAAAAGAAAGGGAAAACAATGATTTCTGGAACGTTGTAAACCACACCTTAAAAAAGTATCAGTGAACAGCAAAGTATTCTAATCATCCTTTGGCTCCAAATGTATTCCATTTCTAATTGAAGACAGGCACACAATTTCTTTTTGGAGACAATCAAAATTATTAATTTCCTTTAAAAATAATTTCTTTTTTAATTCCCACCGCAGACAAGTAATCCTTTAAAGCGCACGACTCCCTGTCCTGGGGTGCGCTCTGCGCCGCGACCCCTCGAGGTTTTCTCTGCTCCCCTTTCCAGCCCCTCCTGCTACTGACCTGTACCTTCCTTCTCCCACTGCTTCATCTCCCCGCCCTTTCCACCCTTTCTGCTCAACACCTGTTTCTCCTTCCTTTCCTCCCCGTGTCTCCTCCGCCACCTCCCTTTCCACAGCTCAGCTTCACCCCACCTCGGGTCCCCTCCCTCCCTGTCTCCTCCGACACTTTCTTTCCTCCAGCCTCAGTGTTCTGCCTAGGTCTCCGGGGATCCTTCAGGTTCCCTTCTCCGCTTCCACCGTCCACCTGCCCACCCTATCCGGCCACCCCCACCTGTCCATCACCATGCGTTCGCCCACCCACTCGCCCCACTCCACTCCATCTTTTGAAATGACCTTTAGTCCTTCCACCCCTTCACTCCCCCACATGAGCCATATTCCCACCCAAAGTCTCTAGGGTGCCCCCCGCAGGTCCCTTCCCCCTCCACTTCATCCCATATCCATCCACTCCTATCAACCTCCCAAGGTCTCAGCACCCCTTGCTGCCTTCCTTCCCGCACACCCACCCCCGCCAGGTCTCAACGCCCCCGGCAGGCCCTCGCCCCGGATCCCCCCAGAGCGACCGCCACCAGGTGGCAAAGCCCCCAGCAGTCCTTTCCCCACACCCGTTCCCCCTGACCTACACACCCCACCCCCACTGCCGATGTCCCAGGTCTCAGCGCCCGCCGCTGTCTTTCTCCCCACACTTCTCCCTCTTCATCGCCTCCAGGTCTCAGCGCCCCCTGCAGTCCCCTGTATCTACTCCCACAGGTCTGAATGCCCCCTGCATTCCCTCTCCCCACTTGCCCCCATATCCATGCTCCCTCCCCCAGGTCGCCAAGCCCCCTGCAGTCCTTCCCCACCCCACCCCGACCCAACTTCCGCCATATTCATCAACTCCAGGTCTCGGCGCCCCCTGCCATCCTTCTCCCCATACTTCCGCCATATTCATCACCTCTGGGTTTCAGTGCCCCCTGCAGTCCCCCCAACTTCCCTTACAACCAACCCCCCCCAGGTCTCTGTGCCCCTTACAGCCCCCAGCTTCTCCCCACATCCATCAGAGCCCAGTTCTCCGTGTGAACTGCAGGTGCCCCATCTCCTGCAGCGCCCCTCCCCCACCAGCCCCCTCCCCCACCTCTTCCGCCTCCCAACAACCAACCAACCAACCATCCACCGCCCCCTCCCCCAGGCCCCGCCACTTGCATGCTGCCCTCCCCTTGTCCCACCCCGCGCCTGCGCACTTCCAGCCTCAAACTTCTCTCCCAGACAGCTGCAGCGGTGCACTGCAGCACGCGTCGGGAGGTGGAGCCCACCAGGATGGATCCGCAGGCGCCCAGGCCACACCTCCCAGGTGAGGGGCCTCCCAGGGAGCCAGACTTGGACCCCCTGCAGAGCATGGGTGCTCAGCGTGGGCAGACAGGGCTGGCCCCTTGGCAGGCCAAGTTGAGGGCTGGGCCAGGGAGGGGTCGGGAGTGGGGGGCGCCCCAGGTCTGAAGGGGACGCATGCCTGACTGAGGCCGGCTCACCGCGTCTGCGCGGGCCAGGGCTCTAGGCCTGTAGCCTGTGTGGCTCACGGTGCTCAGTCTGGAACTGTGCAATGGTGGAAAGCTTGCTCAGCCCCCACTGTGCTAGGTGTAGCATGTGCGTTTGCTGAAAGCCTGCTCGGGCCTGAGCTTTCTAGGCCTAGAAACGTGCATCGCCCCAACCCTGCTCAGACCCCACCTTCCTAGGTGGGTTTACTAAAAGCTTACTCAGGCCCAAATCTGGTTCTAGAATCTTCTGCACAAACGCCTACTTTAGCCTAAATCCTGCTGGGCTCAGCCCCTCATAGGCCCAGTCAATCCCAATCCAGGCTGAGATAACTTGGTCCTGACCCCTTGGAGGCCCAAAGCCTTTTGAGGCCAGAACTGGTCTGGCCTTGATCAGCCTGAAGCCTGCCAGGCCCAAGCCCCACTGTGCCCTACCAACTGCTTGCTGCTTTCTTCTCAACAGGCCAGGTCGTCTTGGCGGATGCCGAGACCTCTGTCTCTTCTGAGCAGTTCACCAAAATCAAAGAATTGGAGTGGATGCCAGAAGAAGTGCTGGCGGTGGAGGAGGATGGAGTGCACAGAGTGGAGGAGCCCCTTGGCCCTGGGGCGTTGGAGGCCCAGGGAACCTGCGGGGCCCTCCAGGCCAAACTCCTGGAAGGAGAGCAGGAGCTGGTGCTAAGCACTGCGGAGGAGAGCGAGGAGCATGTCCTGACCCTGGAGCAGGTGCACTTCAACTCTGACCACATGGAGCTGCAGAACGTGAGCTGGCTGGTACCACAGCAGCAGGAAGGGATGCTGGGGATGGTACAGCCAGCCGGGAGCGGGCAGCAGTCGCTGCTGTGGCTTGGGCAGGTGTCCCAGCAGCGTGTCGCCTTTAGCGGCCAGGAAGAGGTGTACTCATTGCAAGAGCTGGAGGTGCCGCAGTTCCACAGTCTAGAGGAGAACATGGCTGTGGCCGGTGAGGGCAGTCAGTTCGCCGTGAGCCTGGCTGAAAGCACTGGATTGATGGAGGTATAGCCTGTTTTTAACAACACACTCCTTACATGGGGGAAAGCCCAAGAAATTACTATTGTGAGTTGCCCTTTGTGCAGCGTTACGTATGAACACGCATAGTTAAAGCTGCGGTTTAAAATTAAATGCAGTAAAAATAATTCTTAGGAAGATCCTCTGAGACCTCATGTTCTTTTTTAAGAGTTTTAAAAGTTACACTAATTAAAAACTAATAAGGCACATTGTGTTTCTTAAAAAAATACCGTTACAGTTCATCACCAAAACTTATGATGTCATTATTAAGCATAATGACAGCTTAAGCATTTTGGTTGCAATGGACAATCTTCTGTGCTTGGATGTTTGTTTTTCTTTATGTATTCTATGGTTTCATCAAAACAAAGATCTTAATCGGTTTGTAATTAATGGAATTGTGATTGTATGAATATTTTTATTAGTTTGAGAAAGGTCTGGAGGAGGTCCAGCTGCTGGCTGATGGAGGATTCCATAAAAAACTGGAAGATGGGCTCTTTTTTGTGGAAGCAAGCCCCCCAGATGAAGGAAGAGATGAAACCAGGATGACAATTTCAAATATAAATATGGAAGAACAAGAAGATAAGCCTCCACCCAGCCATCTACATGCTGAAATAGCCGCCTCCACCAAAAGTCACAAAGAAACAAAGGGTAGGCCTGTTTTGTATGAGATGCTGCATAAAATAGGGCCACTGTTTTACTTTAGGGGAAGGAGATGGTAACTGAAATTTTGTGTGGTTGACTTCTAGGTGCTTTCAAAAATGTCAGGACATTCTAAACTCATGCTCTGTATTGTGAATCAAATGCAGAAGAGTTTTGCCTTTGCATATAAATGGTTTGAAAGCAAAGTAAAAATGTTCCCACCACACACTGTGCACATAAATAAAAGGCTGTGCCTGGATATGCTCCCTGGTTTGCTGCCCCATGCGGGTGGGGGCTGATGGGGACACAAGAGCAAGGACTTCAGGGCCAGGAGACGGAGTGACGTGCAGGAGGCCACAGAGGCATCTTCCAGAAGAGGTGAAGCCAGGAGAGAGGATGCAGAAACCATTAAGAGTGGAGATCACTGGTCCAGGCAGCAGGAAGTGGCCTGGGGGTGTAGCTCTGGAAGTGCAAGGCCTCCTAATGAGGTCGGACAGCTCTGCTGTCTGGAGAGCCAGGGGAATGGGTGCTCAAAGAGGGCGATCAGGCTAGACTGGGAAGGACCTGGAAGCTCTGTTAAAGCCACATTAAAACTGAGATTCCATCATGGTAGCCCAAGGGATGAATTAGACTTCAGAAATTACTCATCTTTTTAAAAAACACCAGCTGCTCACTGAGTTAAATCAAGAGAGTTGACCTCCAAAATCCCAATTTTTAACTCATTTATAAAAAGTCGTATCTGGCAACACTTGACTCTGTTTTCTCCCTCCAGCAACTGGGGCTGGGGCTGGGAAGTGACTCTGGAAAGTCACCCCTGAGGTTAAACTCACCCACTTAGGCTTATCGCCCAGCTTCAGTGGGTGGTTAAGTTTGCAACCTTTGCTGTGCATTAGTTTCTTATATATTTAAGTCAAGAGCGCATACCCAGAACCAATCCCTAGCTCATTTTCAGGTTTTTAATGTATTCACAATTTTGTGCAACCATCACCACAAATTCCAGAATATTTTCATTACCCCAAAAAGAAAAGTGTACCAGTTTGACAGTCACATCTGGACATTTCATCTAGATGGAATCATATATATGTGATTTGTGGTCTTTTGTGTCTAGATTCCTTAACTTTGCATAATGTTTTCAAAATTCATCCATTTTGTAGCACATGCCAATACTTTATTCCTTCATCCCTAAATAGTACAGATGCATCATATTTTGTTCATCCATTCATCTGTGGACCAGCGTTTTGGTTGTTTCTACCTTTTGGCTATTGTAAATGGTGCTGCTATGAATGGTCATGTTGTTTGAACACCTGTTTTCAGTTGGTTATACATCTAGGGGTGGAATTCCTGGGTCACGTGGCTACTTTCCATTTGCTTTTTGAGGACCTGCCAAACTATTCCTCGCAGCAGCTGCACCACTTTACTCATCCACAGCAACGTACAAGGCTTCCAGTTTCTCCACATCCTCACCCACACTTATTTTCCATGTTTCAAAAATCACAGCCACCCTAGCAGGTGTGAAGAGGTGCCCGATTGTGGTTTTGATTTATATTTCCATGGGATTGACGATGAGCATCGTTTCATGTGCCTGCTGGCTTTTTGTGTGTCTTCTTTGGAGAGATGTCTATTCAGATCCTTTGCCTATTTTTTGATTAGTCCTGTGTTAATTTCTTAGGGCTGCTGTAAGGTAATACCACAAACACATGAAAAGATGCTCCACATCACTAATCATCAGGGAAGTGCAAATTAAAACCACAATAAGATATCACCTCACCTCAGTAAGGATGGCCAGCATCCAAAAGACTAAGAACAACAAATGCTGGCGAGGATGTGGAGAAAGGGGAACCCTCCTACACTGCTGGTGGGAATGTAAGCTAGTTCAACCATTGTGGAAAGCAGTATGGAGGTTCCTCAAAAAACTAAAAATACAAATACCATTTGACCCAGGAATTCCACTCCTAAGAATTTACCCAAAGAAAACAACTTCTCAGATTCCAAAAGACATATGCAACCTCATGTTTATTGGAGCACTGTTTACAATAGCCACGAAATGGAAGCAACCTAAGTGTCCATCAATAGATGAATGGATAAAGAAGAGGTGGTATATATACACAATGGAATATTATTCAGCCATAAGAAGAAAACAAATCCTACCATTTGCAACAACATGGATGGAGCTGGAGGATATTATGCTCAGTGAAATAAGTCAGGCAGAGAAAGACAAGTATCAGATTATTTCCCTCATTTGTGGAGTATAACAACGAAGCAAAACTGAAGGAAGAAAATAGCAGCAGACTCAGAGATTCCAAGAAGGGACCAGTGGTTACCAAAGGGGAGGGGTGGGAGTGGGTGGGCGGGGAGGGAGGGAGAAGGGGATAGAGAAGTATTGTGTTTAGTACACATGGTGTGGGGGGTCACAGGGAAAACAGTGCAGCACAGAGAAGGCAAATAGTGAATCTGTAGCATCTTACTACACTGAAGGACAGTGACTGCATTGGGGTATGGGTGGGGACTTGATAATATGGGTAAATGTAGTAACCACGTTGTTTTTTCATGTGAAACCTTCGGAGGAGTGTATATCAATAATACCTTAATAAAAAAAAAAAGAAAATACCACAAACTAGGTAGCTTAAAACAACCAAAATGTATTCTCTGAGTTCTGGAGGCTGGAGGTCCACAGTCACAGTGTCGGTACGCCCGTGCTCTTGGGGAGACTCTAGGAGGGAATGTGTCCCTGCTCCCTCCCAGCTTCCTGTGTTGCTATAATCACACCATTTCCTGGCTTTTAGAGGCATCGCTCCAGCCTCTGCCTCTGTGGTCACCATTTGCAGGGAATGTCTTTTGTTAGGTAACCACATTAGACCAGAAAAGGGATGTGCCCAGTAGATGAATGGACAGAGAAGTGGTACATATACACAATGGAATATTATTCAGCCATAAAAAGAAAACAAATCCTACCATTTGCAACAACATGGATGGAGCTGGAGAGTATTATGCTCAGTGAAATAAGCCAGGCAGAGAAAGACAAGTGCCAAGTGATTTCACTCATCTGTGGAGCATAACAACCAAGCAAAACTGAAGGAACAAAAACAGCAGCAGACTCACAGAACCCAAGAAGAGACTGGCTGTTACCAAAGGGATGGGTGGGGGAGGGCAGGTGGGGAGGGAGGGAGAAGGGGATTATTGAGGGGTATTACGATTAGCACAGGCAGTACAGCCTGTAGAAGACAAGTAGTGACTCTGTGGCATCTTACTATGCTGATTGCTGATGGACAGTGACCACAATGGGGTGTGGGGGGGACTTGATAATATGGGTGAATGTAGAAACCACAGTGTTGTTCAGTGGAAACCTTCATAAGATTGTATATCAATGGTACCTTAATTAGAAAAAAAAGGATGTGCCAAGTTGATGTGAAATGGAATTTGAACAGCTAAAGAAAAATGAATATAAATATATAAACTCTGCATCTTCTTCCTGCAGAAATGAAACGAACCTTCAACTGTGATATCTGCATGTTCACCTCTTCTAGACTTTCTAGTTTTACACATCATATGAAAATTCACACCGACAAGAAGCCCCACACCTGTCATCTTTGCCTGAGAGCTTTCCGTAGTGTCAGTGTTCTGCGGAATCACATCCATACCCATACAGGTAAAAGCTGAGAAGGGTATTTCCCTTGATGATGGGTGTTAAGGTTTATGTAAGAATGCAAACCTGCCAAGTTCTATGTTAAAATAATGTATTATTTTACACTTTAGTTTTGTTCTCTTTCCTTCAGTTTTGGTTAAAGGCCTGTTACAAAGATATTTGAATGTTAGAGATTTTTCTCCCGTCTCTCTGGGATATGTAGGGTTTAAAGAGCTTCTTTTTTTTTTTTTTAATTTTAAAGCATTTTGAGACTGATTGTACTTTATATTCTAACTTCCTAAGAAAACATGTGGCTAAGTCTTATTTAAAAGAATAAATGATGCAATTTTGCAGGAACCAAGCCCTACAAGTGTGGTGACTGTGACATGGCATTCACCACCAGTGGAGACCTTCGGCGACACAGACGTTACAAACATACTCACGAGAAACCCTTTAAATGTTCCCTGTGCGAGTATGCCAGCGTAGAAGTAAGTTCCCTCTCATTCTTAAAGCCTCATGGCATCTTACTGAGGAGTTGCTGTAAAGGTCATGTTACATCAACAATAGAATCTCTTACAAAATAGATTTTACTGAAGATATCATGCACAAAAAAATCTGTGCAGGAAATAAAACACCGTCTTCTAAAGGTAAAATAGAACACTGGATTTCTTTTTTTCTTTGATTACCAACTAGTGAAAGCAATATGTAAAGTTGTACAGATTACAAATAAAATGACCTGTAGACTTTGAGAACTAATTCTCAGATTTGTTAAAAACTTCCACCTAGCGTTTCTTGGAGAACACAGTTCCTCAAAATCAAAATGTGTTTGCTCTAACACAGAACACAGATCCAGTCTGAATCTTTGCTGACATTTTTGAACTTAACTTTGGTGCCACTCGGTCAGATTCATAGCAACTTGCTGGAGGATTTAATCCTGGTCATTTCTGCTCTTTAACACAGAGACCACCTTTTTGAAGCTTCAGTTATATGTCATGGTCATTCCAACTAGGTTGTTTTCTTTATACCTCCCGGCAGGTTTATCAGCACCAAATAAAATGACAGCAGAACAGCACATTTACTTTTCAGTGTCAGTTTTCTACAATTAATTTTTAAGGACTCCCCTATCTGTTAGGATATATGCTGGGTCCTGAGTTTGAGCCCAGCTGGGAAAGGATAATACACTGGAATGGAACAGAGTTAAAAGTAATGGCTAAAGTTTAAATACAGTAGTGATGCAGCTGTGTTTCATAAACTAGGAAAGGTCACAAGCAGGGTCAGAATTTCAATAATTTTTTTCATTTCAAGATTGTCTGTTACTATTTTTAAAGATGATTTCTCATCTGAGTCAAAGGTGGTGACTGTTGTACAAAAACACAGAATAAAAAGGTTTCAAAGAAGGAAGCCGCCTGAGAATCCTAAGCCTGGAATGGGCTTTCATCGGTGTCTTGCTGGTTCTAATGCAAACTCCCCAGGTTGGCAGAGACGCTTCTGGGGGTCAGCGGTCTGCACGCAGCCTGGGGAGGGGTTGGCCTCGACAAACGAACCCTGGGGCTGCTTTCATTCCCCGCTTTTCTGCAGTTTCCAAGTCTTGCCATGCTGGTCTGCCTTAAAGGGAAATGGCTACAGCTGCTCCCCTACGCCATTCCTCTACGCAATGCCAGCAGGACCCTTTAGGAACTGTGGTGCGGGTCACCCCAGCTTCTGGAAGCTCTCAGCTGCCCCTCCCCACTCTAGGGCCATTAGAGAAGGTTTATACATGGCCGTCTTGGGTCACTCATACCACTCATCCAGCAGACCTTTCACACTCTAGGTTTGCAGTTTCTTTTTGTCTCACACTCTAATATACTTGGAGGTGCCCACCTTTCTTCTGAAACTAAGTTTTTCAGTTTGGATCTTGTTTTCCTTCTAAGCCTTTTGTGCTGGAATGTTGTCCTGGTTTATAGGGCTTGTCACATATTGGGGAGCCAGACCCAGTGTAGCCTTCCCAAGATCACGAGTAGGGCTGATACGGGCTTCCTAACGTCTGTAGCCTGATGTGCCTCATGGCCCTCAGTTCTGCTAAAGTAGACAAGGGCCTACAATAGGTGAATACAGAATAAGAACAGTTCTAGAAAGTAACCAGACAGGCAAAACATGATCAAATGGGAAGTGAAATGTTTGCCTTTTAACTAAATTCCTGGGGTTGGTATTAATCAGACTAGAATTTGTTTTCTTCTGCTTAAAAGTTAATTCTCACAAACCACCAACACATAGAAGAGCCTATCTTTACTAGCAAGGAAGGCCTGTCTCCGTTCACATGCCATACAGGACATAACTGCGAAGTACTTCAAAAGGATGTTGGTCCATTAAAGAGCTAATGTTTCAGGGTTCCCACTTTATTTACACAGACGAACGTTTTCTGGCTTCTGCGCCACTGCAGCATGATCTAAACTTTGCAGTTCTTGAGCGTATGTATGTTGCCTTAGAAATGAAAATAAAAATCATGTATGGCACTGAGCAGCTAGATTTCAGTTTCTCCTTTGTAAAGTGAAGTTAAATGTGAGAGTCTCTTGAAACCACTGCTCATCCCCACAGGGTCTTACGTACACATATCAAATGAAAAAGATCATTCACCATGGAAAACAAAAAGCAACGACTCTTTCATGTTTTCCCAGTGTGTGAAATACCGTGTGATGTTACAACCTGATGAACTTGAGTATCTTCCCTCATTAATTAATGGATTAATGCTGATGAATCAAAGACCCTGCAACTTTTAAGTGTATTGCGTATTGCAATACACGTGCTTTCATTCGTTTGCTAGGCGAGTAAACTGAAGCGTCACATCCGATCGCACACGGGGGAGCGCCCGTTCCAGTGCCATCTCTGTGCCTATGCGAGCAAAGACACCTACAAGCTGAAGCAACACATGAGGACGCACTCAGGTACGGGTTTCTCATGCCAAAGGCCGCGTAGATCACGCTTTAAGGTGAGCATGTAAGAGCTACTCTTCAGGGGCGAAATTCAAGTTCAGATGTCAAAGTGCATTTCTTCACGCCCTTTTGACATGGGGATTCTGCTCTACATACACCATTGCATCTGTTCAGCACGGAGGGAGGCCACCTGCTTACAGGACTGGCACCTCACTGAGATAAGGACAGCACCGTCAGGTATTTGCTTCTCCAGGTATTTCAGGATTTTAAAAGTCACTAATTCATCCATCACCTTTAAGGCAGAGCATAGAGCGAAGTGTGCTGGTTTCATAACACACTTACTATTTTCTTGTATGAAGAATAGTGTATGTCGCCATCTCGGTTTGTAGACCGCAGATGGGAACTAGATGCCTGTCTGATGAGTAACCACCCGGGTTTGAGTCCCCTATCGGGGCCGTTGTCCACACAGCTGCACTTGACGCGACATCAGCTGGGCTTGATTCAGGAATCTCCTACTGACGGGGTTAAACATACAGGGGAGGGGCTGCAAAAGGACCCCGGAGGAGAGAAAGGAAAGCTTCCAGCTCTGGAGTCCTTTGGCAGGGATCAGGGCTTGGGTGAAGCCACTCTGTACAAGGTCATTTTTGTCACCCACGTCGCAGGTGAGAAGCCCTACGAGTGCCATGTCTGCCACGCGCTCTTCACCCAGAGAGGCACCATGAAACTACACGTCATGCAGAAGCACAGCGAGGACGCCACCAAATACAAGTGTCCGCAATGTGCCACTGTCACCACGCGGAAGAGCGACCTGCGTGAGTGTCTGGCCTAACGAACTTCCTTAACTACAGTGTCTGCGGGCTCCTAGGGCAGAGCCCAGACTCACCTCTGCCTGAGCCCAGAGGCAGCCCGTCTGCAGGAGCTGCTTCGGGAGGATTTCTTCCTGAGGTCCTGTGGTGCCATCTGGTGGCGAGATGGCATCAGTGCACTTTTGTAGCATGTTTTGAGGGTCCTGGCCTAGGCCCCCCATCCAGGTACACAGGATGAGTGAGCACAGGCATTTCTGCCCATAAAGTGCTTTCACGAATATTATTTTATTCCCCATTAGGCCCGTTTTTACAGATGATGAAGGGGCTCAGGGACAGAGTGAACTGCCCCAGAGTCCCATGACCAGGGTGCCAGGAGGTAACCTGGTTATTGGTTCTGACTCTTTCTTAATATTTCCTCCAAACATTAAGATTCAGCGAACTTTTTCTCAGACCCGTGCTGTGATACCTGGAAAGTTCTGGAAGCTAAGGTACAAAAGTGAGAACAAAGACAGCTTCCCCCTTAAGGAAACATATCAGTAGAAGAGGCTGGCCTGTGGCATGAAATTCATATTGTGACGTGACATGTCCTCTTAATGGTATGAGATGCTACAGAGTGAGAATGGGGCTCATGAGTGACCCCAAATGCCTGGTTTAGGAGTCTGGACTGTATCCTGCTTGCAGGGGAAACCAGCCAGCGGTGAGCAGTGAGCAGGGGCGGGGGTGATGTCTAGTGAGCAAGCCGGCCTCTCTCCTTTGTTTCAGGGTTCCTGGGCCTCCCACTTTCCATGCCCTTTTCTCTTTCCAAAATCCATAACATCATGAGACTCAAAATATGTTAGCAAAAATACAGAACCAGTTTGCCCAGAGAAGTGCTGGAGATGAGATGCCCTGTTTGGGAAACATTTCTGAAAGGGTAAAGGTGTTTAATGAAGCCCTAACTGTTATTTTTATCCAGAACAGTCTGCCAGTGTTACTCTAATTACCAGCACATCCCAAAACACAGCCTGGTGGGACTTTGTAGGGCACAAGGGGCACAAGGGGCACAAGACGGTTGCCCAGAAAGGAAACAAGACTTGTTTTGACACCAAAGTGGTACAAGTCATATTACCATCTCAACAGGTGGGACACTGTCTGGATACTCCCGTAAGATGCTTTGTGAACAAGCCAAGTCTGCCTTCCTGTCCCTGTATGAGAAATCAAGCTCCTTAAATGGCTTTTCAAAGGTGTACCTCCACCATGCAGTTGTTAATTTTTGTTTGATCTCGTACACGGAATCACAGAACCATCTAACTGTAGACTCAGTTAAGCAGAAATTATTCTAGAGAGAGTCTAGTCAGACCTGACTGCAAGTCTCAGGCCAGTCACAATGTAAGAAAAAATAGGGCCTTGTCTTCTAACAGAACACCTGGATTTTTTTTAAACTTAAAATACAGAAGTTATATCTTTGTTATATAAAGCCACTTAACATTATCCTAAAAATCCCACCCACACTATGATAAGGTTCTCAAAGTGCTTTATTAAGTGAACATGTTAGTTCCAATATGTTCTACCTTATATAATAACATTTAACTCTGTATTGAAAGGGTATTGAAACAAATTGTCAGTATGCTATTCATTTAGAACAGCAGTTCTCCACCAGGAATGATTTTACTCCCTGGGAGACATTTGGCAATATCTGGAGGCACTTTGGTTATCACACTGAGGCGTAAAGGGTGCCACTGGCTTGGAGGGTAGACGCCAGAGGTGCCGATAAACATCCTATGGTACCCAGGGCAGCCACCCGAGAAGGAATCGGCCAGTTCCAAGGGCTAGTAGTGCTGAGACTGAGGCACCCTGATCCGGAGTGTGGGGGGCGGTCGGCCTAACAGACAGTAACACTCTTCCCACATAGAATGTTCTGTGACTCTCTTAGGTGTCCACTTGCTGAACATGCATACTTACAAAGCTACAGAGATGAAATGCCACTACTGTTCTGCTGTCTTCCATGAACGCTACGCCTTGATTCAGCACAAGAAAACCCACAAAAATGAGGAGTTCAAGTGCGAATACTGCAGTTACACCTGCAAGGAGGTGCTGTGTGTCTGTCAATCTGGGGAGGCAGGGGAGGCAGTGGTATATGGAAGAAGGGAGGGTTGGTGTGGGATTCTCTATCACTTTGAAAAGACTGAAAAAAATCATGCTTTAATAAAAGACACTTTCACTGAATAAAGAATTACTGAAAAAGAATAACCAAAAGGCAGCCATGAGCCAATGGTTTAAAGAACAGTTCTTAAAGTATGATATACAAACTGCTAGGGGTCCTTGAAACCAATCAAGGCCATAAGATCAAGATTATTACCATTAATTAATGAATACCAACACATTATTTGTCCTTTCTGCTATATTCACATTGGCACTAATGGTACAGAGGCTGCAGAGGCGCCTTAATACAAATCAGACAATGACATTAAGCAAGACTAGTCACAACTCTGTTCCTCACCTTCATGGACTGGCAGCAAAACTCAAGGGCAGTTTTACTTAATGTCTTTGATGAAGTAGTAAACATTACTAAATTTATTCAGTCTGGACCCTGAACACTCATTTTTTTAATATTTTGTGTGATGAGCTGGGACATTGCCATAAAGCACCTCTTCTGTCTTTTGAAGCACACGATGGTCATCTGGAGGAGCGCACCTGCCGGACTGGTTGAGTTACCAGCTCAGCTAGCCACTCTTTCACTTAAGAACAAGGGACAGACTCTGCTTTTTCAGTTATTGGAGATTTGGCAATACCCAATACCTTTTCTTCAAAGTAAATGAAGTTGAACCCATCACTCAAGGAAAACGTGTTGCTAAAGATACAATTTCAGCTTTCAAGAAAGAACTAGAATTAGAATTTTGGAAAACGTATATCCACCATGCAGAGTTTGACAGCTTTCTAACACTGAAAGACTTTTCTAATGAGATTAGAGTGAATCTAAAAAGCAGTTTCTTTATATAAATTATGAAATGTGTCAACATTTAGAAAGTCTCCATAATTCAGTAAACTGACATTTTCCAAATGACCAATCTGTTGTTTTAAAAAATCATGCATGGGTAAAAGATCCACCCAAAATATAAGGTAGATCAATGGATGTTAATATAGCAGAGTACAAAAAGTTCATTGGTCTGATTTCCAATTCCACATTTTAACCAACTTTTAAGAAATGATTTGTTGAGGTTTGGTGTAATATCAGAGAAGAATATCCTCCAATTACACATCTGTAAGAGATTTTTTTTCATCTGTCTCAAAGTTAGAAGCCAGGATGGGAATCCAGAAAAAGAATGTCATCTATTATGTTAGTAAGGCTTCCAGACTTAGAAATAAAAATATGGGATTACCAGTTAAATTTTAATTTGAAATAAGCAACAAATACTTTTTTACATACATATATACCAAATAATACAGGCTATATTTTAACTGGCTCCCTTCTCTGTTAGGCCACACATTAATTTTTTGTTCTGAAAAACATAATATATGCTTACAGAAAGGTGCTAATACAGTTGGTTCTTATTTTTATTTTTATTTTTATTTTTTTATAATTTATTTTGGTATCATTAATCTACAATTACATGTGCAATATTATG
>JAQQAC010020895.1:41607757-41876128 GCA_029783875.1 Phataginus tricuspis | reverse complement strand
AGACTGTGCATTTCCATCCCGTCAGGCTCCTTCTCTGGGGTTGTCTGGTTGATCTTAGTCTGGATCATATTCCTCTGTCTTTTCATGGCTATAGAAGTGGTCGCTGATAGGTGCCACGTATGTCAGCTGGGCTCTTTAAGACTTTAAAAAGAAAAAAAAAGAAAGAAAGAAAGAAAGAAAAGAAAAAAGAAAGAGAAGAAAAAAGAAACAAACAAAAAAACACCCACCGGGAGTGGAGTCTGTGGGGATGCTGTAGGTGGCGCTGTTGCTCCACTATTCCGCAGCCACGGCCATGCCACTCCGCAGGGCCCTTTATAGCTCTGGCCATGGTGGGAACGAATGGTAGGCTGTTGATCTATGTGGGATGTCTAAGTGCGGCCACCCTTTCCCAGTCGCCAGCTAAGGAGTCCGAAACTCCCCAGGGCTCCCAGCCTGCTGGGCTGAGTGTGCCGGGGCGATCCGGCTCCTCTGCTGGGCTCCTGTCTAAGACCGCTGAGAAAAGCGCATGTTTTTCTTCTTTTTTTTTTCCTTCCTGGGAGCCAGCTGCAGGCAACCTGGCGCGTTCCCTGCTCAGATCCTGTGCCCTCTGTCTCTCCAGTCTCTGCTACACTGCACAATGTGTGTCAGCGCTCCCGGCGCAGATCACCAGGTCTGGTTATTTCGTGGGCCTGTACTTCCACTCCCTCCCGGCTCTGAATCCTCTCCTCCAGCCGGTGCGCTGGGGTGGGGGAGTGCTCGGGTCCCGCTGGGTCACGGGTGCCAAGTCCTCTCAGGTGTAGCTGCATGCTGTGCGCTTTCCTGTGTATTCTGGTCTCTCTTTTAGGAATAGTTGTATTTGCTGTATTTTCATAGATAAATATAGTGTTGGGAGGAGATTTCTACCACCCTGCTCACGTCGCCATCTTTCCGGAAGTCCTGTTGGTTCTTATTTTTAAATTGATAGGTATCTCCTATTTTTTCATTTCTCAGTTTTTATTTCTAATACAGTCCATATTAATAGATACCACTCCCATGAACAAAAGCTCCTCAGAGTCGTCAAGAATTTTTAAGAGTGTAATGAGTCTTAAGACCAAAAGCTCTGGAATTGAACTGCTGCTTTGAAGCATTGTGCACTGCCTTGAGTATCTTACCAGGTGGAAATCAGTGCTTACTATGTCCCAAAGTGTGGGTTCTAAATGGTAAATGCTTGGGATAAAGGAGAATTTTTCTAGTAGCTCGAGCATTCGACTGTTCTGAGGCCCCAGGCTCAAATTTCTTAGAGTGCACTAGGATGACTTCCTAGAAGACGGACAAGGCTTGTGAGGAGGTGGGGGTTGTGAGGAGGGTGAAGCCCCAGGTGTTTGGGGAGCAGAGAGCAGATCAGGGCTACCTGGAGACAGAAGATGTGGCCAGGACCCTGCTGGGTGCTCTCAGGCACTTGGTCCTGGAGAGCCAGGCTCCCAGGTTGGAACTTGACTCTCGACAGGGAGACCAGGGGAAGGAGGGATGGAAGGCAAGCGGGGAAGAGGGTGTCCATGGAGAAAGATAAGAAGAAAGACTGATGGTCCAGTGATTCAGCAGTGGTCATGTAGTTCATCTGCTTAATAGCATTTTAATTAAGGCAAATAAATGTTAATACACAATTTACTTCTGGTTATTTCTTTGCTAAGGGCAATTCTTTTCACCTTGATGCTTTTAAATCGACATTAAAATTCTAACACTATCAGGAAGTAGAAGGGAAAATGTTCAGATGCTTAATGTACTTGCAACCTGAAATGTCCGCTGAATTCCGTCTGACCTTTGTAAACTCAGGTCATTGCGAATTGTTATAGAAGTAGGACTCCAAATTCATGAGCTCTTTGGAGGGAGAAATGATGATAGCTTCACTCCGAGCTGTGCTGTAGCACTCCCCCCAGGGGACTGTAGGACCAGCTGGGAATTAATCATGAGAACAATTGTCACAGGATGGCGGGGAACGTGTATGAGTTTCTCTCTCATGTGGCCAGACCGTAGTAGTGCTGCACTGAGAACGTGTGTGCTATAATTTTGCTTAATAGGGCACTCATCTTTGGAGAGGAAACAAGAAGGGTACAATAAATAATGTCTGAGACTTAAAAATGCCTATAAACAGCTAAGCTCTGTTTTCTTCCTCCTCCCTCCCAGGAACGTCAGATGACAGCTCACACACGCACCCACACGGGAGAGAAACCATTCACCTGCCTCTCCTGCAATAAATGTTTCCGGCAGAAGCAACTTCTAAATGTTCACTTCAAGAAATACCATGATAAAAATTTCATCCCACCTGTGTATGAATGCCCCACGTGTGGCAAGGCCTTTTCACGCTCGGTAAGCTTATTTAAGTCACATTAAATCCTCCTTGAAAAATTCCTCTCTTCTACAGGCACAGTGTTACACTCAGGGAGTTTAAACCCGATTATAGAAACTTGCCAGGACTTGAGAGAGCATCTGTCATGCCATAGGAAAGTGGTTATTAGTTTTTTGGATTCACAAAACTCTTCAAAACCTTATAGAAGTATGCTTCCATGAAAAAAGACAACCCTCCAGACAAAATCTTGCAAATAGTTTTAGGGAGTTCTCAGACTCCCAGAACTCTACAAAGAGCTCCTGTGTGGAGCATAACAGTTTGAAATGGTCCTTGGGAATTAGATGTAAGCTACCCCATAGGGAAAAGGCAATTTTCAATATATTTCATAGATGGTCTTAGAATAGTGCTGTTAGGATTCTGCTGGAAATACATTTTCTCTTCCAGTTTTATTCATTGTAGGCATTGTGTTAGTTACCTATTGCTTCATAACAAATTACCTTAAAATTGAGTGGCTTACACGGCAATCAGACAAAACAAAGACATACAAGGCATCCAGATTGGTAAAGAAGAAGTCAAATTGTCACTATTTGCAGATGATATGATACTGTACATAAAAAACCCTAAAGACTCCACTCCAAAACTACTAGAACCAATATCTGAATTCAGCAAAGTTGCAGGATATAAAATTAACACACAGAAATCTGTTGCTTTCCTATACACTAATGATGAGCTAACAGAAAGAGAAATCAGAAAAACAATTCCATTCACAATTGCACCTAAAAGAATAAAATACCTAGGAATAAACCTAACGAAGGAAGTGAAAGACCTGTACTCTGAAAACTACAAGACACTCCTAGGAGAAATTAAGGAAGACACTAACAAATGGAAATGCATCCCATGCTCTTGGCTAGGAAGAATCAATATTGTCAAAATGGCAATACTACCTAAAGCAATCTACAGATTCAATGCAATCCCTATCAAACTACCAACAGCTTTCTTCAATGAACTCGAACAAATAATTCTAAAATTCATATGGAACCACAAAAGACCCCGAATAGCCAAAACAATCCTGAGAAGGAGGAATCAAACAGGGGGAATTACGCTCCCTGACTTCAAGCTCTACTACAAAGCCACAGTAATCAAGACAATTTGGTACTGGCACAAAAACAGACCCACAGACCAGTGGAACAGAATAGAAACTCCAAACATTAACCCAAACTACAGTCAATTAATATTTGATAAAGGAGCCTTGGATATACAATGGGGAGAGGACAGCCTCTTCAGCAGCTGGTGTTGGAAAAACTGGACAGCTACATGTAAGAGAATGAAACTGGACTATTGTCTAACCCCATACAGAAAGGTAAACTCAAGGTGGATCAAAGACCTGAATGTAAGTCATGAAACCATAGAACTCTTAGAAAAAAACATAGGCAAAAATCTCTTGGACATAAACATGAGTGACTTCTTCATGAACATATCCCCCCAGGCAAGGGAAACAAAAGCAAAAATGAACAAGTGGGACTATATCAAGTTGAAAAGCTTCTGTACAGCAAAGGACACCATTAGTAGAACAAAAAGACATCCTACAATATGGGAAAATATATTCATTAATGATGTATCTGATAAGGGGTTGACATCCAAAATATACAAAGAACTCACGCACCTTAACAAACAAAAAGCAAATAACCCAACTAAGAAATGGGCACAGGACATGAATAGACACTTCTCTAAAGAAGAAATTCAGATGGCCAACAGGCACATGAAAAAATGCTCCACATCGCTAATCATCAGAGAAATGCAAATTAAAACCACAATGAGATATCACCTCACACCAGTGAGGATGGCCAACATCCAAAACACAAACAACAACAAATGTTGGCGAGGATGTGGAGAAAAGGGAACCCTCCTACACTGCTGGTGGGAATGTAAATTAGTTCAACCATTGTGGAAAGCAGTATGGAGGTTCCTCAAAAAACTCAAAATAGAAATACCATTCGACCCAGAAATCCCACTCCTAGGAATTTACCCCAAGAATGCAGCAGCCCAGTTTGAGAAAGACAGATGCACCCCTATGTTTATTGCAGCACTATTTACAATAGCCAAGAAATGGAAGCAACCTAAGTGCCCATCAGTAGATGAATGGATTAAGAAGATGTGGTATATATACACAATGGAATATTATGCAGCCATAAGAAAAAAACAAATCCTACCATTTGCAACAACATGGATGGAGCTAGAGGGTATTATGCTCAGTGAAATAAGCCAGGCGGAGAAAGACAAGTATCAGATGATTTCACTCATATGTGGAGTACAAAAACAAAGAAAAAAACTGAAGGAACAAAACAGCAGCAGACTCACAGAACCCAAGAATGGACTAACAGTTACCAAAGGGAAAGGGACTGGGGAGATGGGTGGGAAGGGAGGGATAAGAGGGTAAAAGGGGCATTACGATTGGCAGGCATAGGGTGGGGGGGCACGGGGGGGACTTTACAGCTCAGAGAAGACAAGTAGTGATTCTCATCTCACTACACTGATGGACAGTGACTGTAATAGGGTTGGTGGGGGGGACCTGATGAAGGGGGTAGTTTAATCATCACAATATTGCTCATGTAATTGTAGGTTAATGATACTAAAATAAAATAAATTGTAAAAAAAAAAAAATTGAGTGGCTTAAAACAACAGTCATTAATGCTCACATTTCTGTGGGTCAGGAACCAGGGAGTGCTTGGCTGTGTGGTTCTGGTCCTTCCTAAGGCCTGCCCTCAGGGAACTAACCAGCTGGGGTATTTTCAGAGCCTGATTGACCTGGGGGAAGAGAAATGCCCAACTGTAGCCCATTCTAGCCATCCTGTCCCACCTAAGGGGGAAGGAGAGAGCTGAGAAACACCTGTGAGGTTCACAGTCCCACGGCCCAGGCTCTGAAAGACTGAGACCCCGTCGCAGGACTCTAGGAAGCTCCCCCACCTCACCCTCTACTGGGTCACTAAAGGCCCATTGACAGTTTGTTTTACCTGGTACCTCACGTCTGGCTGTCAAGAGTCAAGTGTAAGACAAAAAACACAATTTGAAAAAAATAGAGCAAGTGTCAGAACCAGACTCAGACATGGCAGTGATGTTGGAATTATCAGACCAGAGATTTAAAACAACTGAGATTAATATGCTAAGGGCTCTAACGGGTAAAGTAGAGACAGCCTGCAGGAACAGGTGGGTAGTGCCAGCAGAGATGGAAATCCAAAGAAAGAACCAAAAAGAAATGCTGGACATCAAAAAACACCAAAAGAAATGAAGCCTGCGTGCCCTGATGAACAAAATAAAGAATTAAATAAATGGAGAAATTCACCATGTTTATGGATCAGGAGATTCACTATTGTCAGAGGTCAGCATTTCACAGCTTGATCTGTAGATTCAGTGGATCCCTGTCAAAATCCCAGCAAGTATTTTTTGTGAATACCAGCCGATGGATTCCAAAGTTTATATGGAGAGGTGAGAGACCCAGAATAGCCTGCATGGTATTGCAGGAGACGGACAAATTTGGAGGACTGACAGTATGCAGATTACAAACTTAAGTGAAAAGCTACAATCATCAGGTGTGATACTGGTGAAAGAATAGACATATCACTGAAACAAAACAGAGAGCCCAGAAATACATAGTGATAAATGCAGTCAGCTGATCTTTGACAAAGGAGCAAAGGCAATAAAATGGAGAAAAGATCATCTTTTCAATAACTGGTGCTGGAACAAATTGGACTTTCGTGTGGAAAAGAAAAAACTTAGGCGCAGACCTTCCACCCCTCACAAAAATGAACTCAAAATGGATCACAGGCCTAAATGTAAAATGCAAAATGATAAAACTCCTAGAAGAAAAATGGAAAAAACCTAGAAGGCCTTGGGCATGGTGAGGGCTTTTACATTCAACCCCAGAGGCACAATTCATGGAGGTAATCTATAAGCTGGGCTTCATTGAAGTGAAAAACTCTGTGAAACACAGGAGAATAAGAAGATAAACCAGACTGGGAGAACAAGTTGGCAAAAGTCATATTTGATAAAGGATTGTTCTCCAAAATACACAAGGAACTCTTAAAATAAAAAGAAAATAAAAATGCTTATTAAGAAGTGGGCCAAAGACGTGGGCCAAAGACTTGGACACACATCTCACCAAGGAAGATAGATGGCAAATGAACATGTGAAAAGATCCTCCAGGGCCTTTGTAATGAGGGAAATATACATTAAAATGAGCTATCACCAATGTACCTATGAGAAATCCGGAACACCGACACCACCAAATGCTGATGAGAATGTGGAGCAACAGGAACTCTCATTCATTGCCGGTGAGAATGCAGAGGGGGACAATGTGGCAGTTCCTTGCAAAACTGAACAAACTTACCACATGAGCCAGCAACCATGCTCCTTGGTATTTACCCAAAGGAATTAACAACCATGTCCACACAGATGTTTATAGCAGCTTTATTCGTAACTGCCAAGATTTGGAAGCAACCAACATGTCCTTTGGTAGGTGATGGATAAACTGGTCCATCCAGACAATGGAATATTATTGAACACTAAGAATTGAGCTCTCAGGTCATGAAAAGACAGAATCCTTCTTCCTTTCACAGTAAACCAAGACAGTCCTGCTAAGCACCCACTGAAGTCTAAATGGAAACTAGGTGCAATTTTATATAATCAGCAAATTGAATGACATGTCACCAGTATCTTAGTTAAGCATACTTTTCAAATAGTGAAAATTTTCTAACTTATTTTAAATTGTCCCAAGTGTTGATATATAAGAACATATGCTAACAGACTTGACAAGGAAATCTGACATCCTTTTAATTCTGAATGTTGTTTACAGTTTAATAACTCCCTGCATAGCAGGTCCAGAGAGAAGCTGGCAGGGCAGAAAATTCCTATATATTACTGATTTTTATAAAATCAGTGATACGTTGAACTTCTGACTTAATATCCAACCTCACTTTGGAGAGTAGACACAGTCTACAAAAATAACTTTTGTCTTTTTACTGACTTCTTTGATTAAAAAATATATATGTATATATATATATGTTTAAAATAAGCTTCTAGCCAGACCCAGAACACAACAGAAAGGGTCACCTTTTAGAAAGTCATCCTTTTTTGTACAGGATTATACAAGGGTCCTGCTATCCCATCCTTTTTAAAATGCAGTTCCTTCAGGGATGCTGACTTCTGTTCTGTGTTCTGTGTCATTTCTCCGACAGAGCAATATGCAGAGACATGCCAAGAAGTGTGACTCCGGGCACGGAAAGTCAGCCATGTCAGGAAATGAAAGAATGAGAAAGGGAAACCTGGCCATCCCAAAAAAGGCAGCAAAGGAAGACGGTACCTCATTTTAAATGAATGGGTTTTAATGTGACAGTGATTTGTTCATTGTAAATGTTCCTGGATGCTGAGTGTTAACTTTGCAGGGGACACACCCAGAAACACTAAGTGCTAGACTCCAGGAGGCGCCCGGCCCTTGCCCAGCCCTGTTGTGCTTTTGGCCACTTTGGGCAGGTTTTGAACTTCATTCCAGCCCAGTTTGGTTCTTGGTGATGTGGGAGTGATTCTTCCCCAGCCCTCAGAACTGCAGCGAGCCGCGTTGTCACCCGCATCCCGCGGGTTCCTGGTGGGACATTTTAGCGAGGCCCAATGACAAAACGCATGCCCACGGCTGTCCCCTCCCTCAGCGCTCTTCTTAGTGGTGCCGGTGGACTGTCCCCGTGCTTGGTGGAGCTGCTGGATGCTGCGTTCTGGTCCTGAGGCCACTGCAGCAAATGACCACAGACTGGGTGACTTTGAACAACGAAAGTTTATTCTCATGGTTCTAGAAGCCAGAAGTCCTAAACCAAAGCATCGGAAGAGCTGTCCTCCCTCTGCAAGCTCTAGGGGAGGACCTTCCTGCCTCTCTCAGCCCCTGGTGGCTCCAGGTGTCCCCTGGCCTGTGGCCACATCCCTCCAGTCTCTGCCTCTGTCTCCGCTCTGTCAATGGCTTTTCATCTGTTTCCTACAAAGATGCTCGTCATTGGATGCAGGACCTGCCTGGAAAATCCAGGACTATCTTTTCTCGAATCCTTAATTATATCTTCAAAAACCTTTGTTTCAAATAAGGTCACACTCATAGGTTCAGGGGATAGGTGGTGGACATTTCTTTTTCTGGGCCACCGTTCAACCCATTGCAGGCTTCACAGTCTTTATCCTCTGGCCGCAGGGAGCAGACATGGGTTCCCAGGTTAGCACAAAGGCTGTCTGTCTGCTGTCTATCCTGGGAAAGGTTCTGCTCCCAGTCGGGGCTGACCTCACTGCCTTGCGGGGGTTCTGTACAAGCTCTATTCAGATGAGAATCTTAGCCCTGAAGCACGATTGGAAACCAGACAGCCTTACCACAAAACACACGGAAAATGTGTGACATCCCCATCTTAAATCCCCTACACAATGATTCCAGCCCAAATCCCTGACTAGTGAATGTTCCCATGGACAGTGGTCAATCTTTTCTCTCCTTCAAGAGTTGCCAGATAAAATAGAGGCTGCCCAGTTAAATTTGAACCTCAGATAAACAATAACTGTTTAGTGGGAATATACCCCACACACCATTTGGGATATATACTTATACCAAATATACTGGATATTCACTGTTTATCCAGAACTCAGATTTGACCAGGCATCCTGCAGCCCTGCACCCTCCCCTCTCTGCAGGGTCCCTCCTGTCAGTAACAGGCATGTGCTGAACTCCCTGCCTTGTCCCCATGCCTCAGCCACCTGGCGAAGCTCTCACCCTGGATTCTTCCCGGGCAGCCAGGCCCTGCAGGGCAGGGAGTCTTCCCGGACAGAATGCGGAACTACCCAAGCTTGCACCACAGCCCACCCATCTCTGGAGCACCTTTCTCCTCTCCTCCAGGAGCTGTACCCTCAAGAGCCCACCCATGTGCCTTTTAGCTTGGGTGCGGCCCCGTGCAGTGGGTCCCGTAACCCCTCACCCCCCACGACAGGACTGGCTCGCAGAGGGCGCGGAGGGCCGGGCTGAGCTGGAGAGCAGGCAGCACAGTGGCCTCTGCAGGCCAGCCTCAGCATCCCCTGGTCTCCCTGCTCTCACGGCTTCTCCCATCAGCAGGCACCGGGTGCCCACACAGGAGGCACAGGAGAAAGTTGCCCCCTGCAGCAGTGGATATAAACCCACCAACTGGCCTGGGTGAGATTCGCCTTGACATGGAAGATGGCATGAAGTGCCATTTTTCATAGTTTTTCTGGAGAGAGGCCAGCAGACCTGCTGCTCTCTGCTGGGGCCCCACGGGGGCTGCCTGGAGCCTGCCCTCCCTGCACAGAGCCCATTGTTCTGCCTCTTCTCTCTCCAGGGGCCCTCTTGTCCTGCTCTGCCTGACCCTTCCCACCAGCCTCCCACAGGCCCAGGCACAGAGACGATCTGAAACCCCTGGAGCAGCCCCACAGCTCTGGTTCCTGTGAGCCTCCCTCTCGCTCCCGGTGCCTTCTGCCGTCCTCTCCCCTGCCCCTCCGCGTGCCCCCGCACCCTCTCACCACAGGACCGCCAGACACACCTGTTGCTACGCTCACAGGCCTTTCCCGCTCATCGGTGCTGCCTGGCTGGCTTCCTGACCCTCCCCCTTGGCCGGCTCCTCAGGCTGCCTTGGGGCGTGTCTCCTGGCCTCAGCCGCCGCCCTGACCTTCCCTCCTCCCAGCTGCAGCTGCTCTCACCTCGCCGCCTCCACAGTCCACCTGGTTTCCATGGCGGATCAGCCCCACTCCTGCCCACGACCACACCTGTACCTTCATGCACACCTGCACCCACGTCCACACCTGTGCTTTTGCACACCTACAGCTTTGTCCACACCTGTGCCCACGCCCACATCTGTGTCCTTATCCATACCTCTGCCTGTGTCCATACCTGTGACCTCATCCACACCTGACCGTTGTCCACAACTGCGCCCATATCCCACTGTGCCCTGGTCCACACCTGCACCCTCACCCATTCCTGCGCAGTCGTGCCTAACCATAGCTTCATTCACACCTGCACCCATGCCAGCACCTGCACACACCACCAGACCCACGGGCTCTCCCATGGCTCCAGGCTTGCTGGGGTGGGTCACTGGTGACCTGGGCTGCAGCCTCATGTAGCCTCTGCACAATGGGAGCAAATCTTCCACTGCCTGGCAAGCATCTCTCTGGGCTGTCTCAAGCTCAGTCTGTCCAAACTGAAGTCTTGACACCCCTCTGCCATCCCTCCCACCCTTCGCCTTGTTCTGTTGGGCAGCTCTGACACACGCTGGCATTTGGTCCTAGGAAGCCACCCCTTGTACTGGCAGCTCCCTCTTGCCCACATCTGAAGGCCGCTGGACTTCAGCCCTGCACATCCTGAGACTGTCCGTCTCCATCGCTCCAGAACACCATCTCACAGCACCTCTGAGAGCTGCCAACGAACCTTCTCCACGTGCACATTGGCCCCTCCCACCCCTGCACCATCCTTGCCACCCACCACTCTGAAGACTAGGACCCCCATCCCAGCTAGGCCAGGCTCACCCTTCCTTACAGTGGCCACGAATCCCCAAGATTTTGCTGGTGGGTCCCCGAAGTCTTAGCTCAGACCCTTCATGTGCACCCCCGGACTATGCTTCTGCTTTGCAGATCTTTGCCCAGTGCTGGGTCTCGCATTAGCCTGATTATTTAGTATTTGCACCTTTGCACCTGCGCTGTGCTCTCTTGAAGGCGTCTGGCTCACCCCCAGCTCCTCACACCAGGCCTGATGTTAGCAGCGTTCCTTCATTCCCACTTGAATAAACAAGGAAATAGTGAACACAGCCCTTTAACAGAGAAGACAAACAGGTGAAATCCAATCAGATCCTTCAACCACTGTGAGGAGATCCCGAGGCCAGGTCACCAGGACCCATCACTCTTAAGTGGAGTGGATCCTAAAATGTCCCTGTAAATGTGGGATTTTGTGGCTAACTAGGTACCTAAAAGCCTCCTCTTGACATCTAAATGCAGTATTTTAATTATCTATTAAATCCCTTAAAAACTTTTGGCAAAATCCTATCTAAGAATATCCTAGAAAACCACGATTGAGGATGTAGAGTTTTTTTTTAAATGTCGCCCTCGGTTAGTGACATTTCTGCTGCAGAGCAGAGTTAAAGCATAACGGCCTCCACACTGACCACAGCCTCAGCTGTCGTAAGGCAGCACCTTGTCTGTGTTCATCCTGAGCTGGTATCTCCTGAGTTTGTTTCCCAGACACTGACACTGAAAAAACTAGAGATGAAAGGTGGTTCACGACCGATGTCCTCTCCCGCATTCACTGATACGAGTCCTCAAAACAGGAGCATCATTCAGACGAGGTCAGGACGGGGCCACTGGCAAAGCTGCCTGTGTCAAATGTTCACATTCCAGAAGCAGAAATGGGAAGGCACTTAGAGGCTTAAAAATTGTTAAGACTGGACATACTCTGCTCCTACTTTAGACGGCTGGCTGTTGTGTCCTAGGCCGTTCGAATTGAGACAAGTAACAGGATTGTGTTAGCAAAAAAAAAAAAATACAACGTATTTGCATTTCAGGAGTTTTTGAACCTATATGATTCAGATAATTGTCTCACTTCTGCTTTTGCTACACTTCTGCCAGCATAGACCACCTCACCTGTTTGCTGGTAGATCTCTGCAAGTTACTGTCTGATGGGACCGATTTTGTGACTCTCAGTGTTCATTTTCATATATAAGAACTGGGTCTTAGTGCTTTCCCCACCCAGAATTTAAAAATGCTTCAAGGAACCACAAGGAAAAGTTATCTTCCACTTGGAGCCAACGGGATGTCAGGTATCGCTTGGTGTGCGCTTCTTGTCTCCTGTTCCCAGGGAGCAGGCAGTGAGGCTCCATGGGTGTCTTGGGAAGTAATTTGGAAAAACGGGGAGAGGGTTGTACATGGGCATATTCAAAGTGGCCTTCTGGTTTTAAACTCCCCAAACTGTGCTGTTTATAAGCTGCGGGATGGGAGGGATGGCTTTGGATCCGGGCAGGCTCACACGTGCACAGCAGTGACCGGGAATCGCCTTGGCGTGCGTTGATTGGCAGAAGGCGCAGATGCCCTGCAAGCAGCTGGCTTTTCTCGTTTTGGGTAGTGTCATTCCCTAGGCACCGAAACAAGACGGGCGAGCAGCTCGGCCACTGTCTGGGCCTGTAGGATCTGTGTTCGGCTCGGAGCAGTGGCTCTCAACCAAGGCTGATTTTGCCCGCAGAGGACATAAGGCAATTCTTGGTTGTCACAACTGAACGGGAATGTCCTTCCACCTTCCAGTGGGTAGAGGCCAGGTGTGCTGCTAGACAATGCACAGGACAGCTCCATAACAGGAACTGATCCAGCCCTAAATACCAATAAATTGCTGAGGCTGAGAAAAAAATGCCTTACGGCAATCGTTGAGATCACAATATTTGTACTGCCTGTAAATGGGAAGATCATTTTCTAACATGTTTGCTTCTATATTAAAAAATTAAGTGATTATCTCCAAAATATATTTGCACTGATATCTTGGCTTTATTCTCAATTTGCCAACCCAGTGCCTTTTCCCCAAGAAGCCACTGCTGAAGAGGCCTCCGTTCTGAAGGGAGAGGACTACCCGGGAGAGATGGTCCCTGCTGGCCATGGAGAAGTTGCAGCTGGAAGTGAGGACCTCTATGAGGACATGACCTGTGAGCTCATCCTCAGCATGATGGATAAGTGACAGAGATTCAGGGTTTGTTTTTATAGCCTGTAATTCTCAAAGCAAGTTAGAAGTTCTTAGCATCTTTGAAACAGTGAAGTTCCTGACAATGGATGGTCAGTTTTTCAAAGGTTGAGGTGTTATCTGGGATTGCCTCCCATTGCACGTGTGTTTTAAAAGGCAAATTGAATTAGCGGATCATACCTCAAACTTGTTAATTCATTTACTTGATACTAGCTAGGGGACCCACAATGAATTAGCAATGAGTTTTGGATGGTGGTTATTTCTGTCATAGTCTGGACCAACCGGTGCTTCAGCAAATAGTCCAAGCTGGGAAACTTTATGTTGAAAGGTGACCCCCCACGATGTTTCTAATGCTACGATTCTTTTTAAACATGAAAGATTAACTTTGCCCTTGTTTTGTCCAAATGAATTTCCCACAAAACTTAAAGCTACCATAATACTTTTAATTAGTTGTAAATTCAGCGAAAAAAGATCTTAATATCATAAAGGGAACACTAAGTAGAATATTTTAAACTCTAGCTTAGATTAGAAAATAATTCATAGTCTGTTTTAGAAAATAATTCGAAACAATGCCAAGTCTCTACTTTGGTGTATGAGCAAGGTTCACTTTTAGATTTTATATTCTTTGTGACTGTTTTTGGCAGATGTGAAATCTCCCTGGTTAAATTCTACTCTTGGCTTATAAGGGTATCAATTCATCACCCTTCAGTGTTACTAAAACTATTTCGTTTGTTTTTAAATCAATTGGCAGAGAAGAAACATAAAAATCTGATAATGAAAATATCGATAGCATCCCATTGAAGAGATTTTTCCCACCTTCAAGCAGCATGTGAAATGTCTCTTTAGTACTTAAAATTAACTAGTACCTATCTTCATAATGCATCTTATCTTCTTAGTAGCTATTTTGCTGTGAACTTTTCTTATATTTTAAAATCATTAATAGATCCTAAATTCAAATTCTTTTTTTTCAGCTTTATTGAGTTTTAATGGACAAATGAAATTATATTTAAAGTGTACATCTTAATGAGTTGATACACATATACATTGTGAAAGGATTCCTCCCATCTAGTTAACAAAATCCAAATTCTTAAAATACTGACCTACTATGAAAAATAACCGAAGTCCAGAAGCCCTGTATAAGGTAAACATGTGAAAGCAACTTCCTAGGGAGAATGGCATTATATTCTTTCATGGCGGCAAATTAATTGAATTCATATGATCCAACTTAAATTCTAGGGTCTGTTGTATGCTATCATTGTGAGTACCTGGGTTTTTATAATATTTTCTTACTCTTTGTTGTTTTAAAGTTGTTTTGAATAACTCAATAAAATGAAATGACTTAAAATTGCTGTCTTTGTTGTATGTGAATGATGGTTCTGAACAAATGTCTTTGTTGCTTGGTGAGGATGTAGGGAGATTGGAACCCCTCTGCCCTGTTGCAGAAATGTAAAATGATGTAGCCATTATGGAAAACAGTAGGTTGGCTCTTTAAAAAGTTAAAAATGGAAGCACCTGTGCACCAGCAATTTGGCTTTATACCCAAAATATTTGTACGCTCATGTTCACAGCAGCATTTATTCAACAGCCAAAAGGGGGAAGCGACCCACATGTCCACTGATGGACAAATGGATAAACAAAATACGGTGTATACGCACAGTGGAATATAACTCAGCCTTAAAAAGGAAAGAAATTCTGAAACGTGACACAACATGGATGAATATTGAGGATACCATGAAAGTGAAATAAGGCAGACACAGAAGGACAAATAGGTTTTATTCCTCTTATATGAGGTACTTAGAATAGTAAAATTCATAGACACAGAAAGAATGGTGGTTACCGGGGGGGGGGGAAGGAATGAGGAGCTAGTTTTTAATGGGAATAGTTTGATTTTTGCAAGATGAAGAGACTTCTGGAGATAAGTTGCATAACATTGTGAATATACTGAACACTGCTGAGCTGTATACCTAAAAACAGTTAAATTTAAGGTAAGGTTCATATCGTATATTCTATCACAATTAAAATTTTTTAGTTTAAAAAGAACATAATATAAAGAACATGTTTGAAAATGCAAGCCCAGTTGGTATCTAAACACCATTGAAAACTCATAGTCTTTTATAGGTAATTTGCAGCGCTTTGCACGAGTAACAGCTGTATGAGCGGTCATAGTCCCCACAGGGGGGCAGTCATTTCTCTCTTTTTGGACATTGGGACAGATTCGTCCCATTCTTGGGGGCAGAATTACGCAAGTTATAACCAAGTCTTGGCAGTCAGTGTGATCCATTTTGTACCATACAGAAAGATGAATAATAAGTGGTTTGTCTTTGATGGGAGGATTTTTTGCACTTGAGGTTGCTAAGTCAGAAAGGGGCCTTTATAAAACCTGGATGGGAGCACACTTTGGATGGCTCTAAGGTTTAGAGAGCCTGGGGACTGAGCTACCTTGGAAGGCTGTGGCTTAAAATAGTTTTGAGATTCATCAGGAAATCATTCTGGAATGTACACCTCTTGCACAATTTAACGTCTGTGTTTGGGGGAGGAAGGTGTTTAAATTACAACATTGTTTGACAACAGTTTTACTATATAAAGGATGCTTTTTAAACAAACCTCAGATTTGACGGATGCCTCTATTGTTCAAGCTCAGTCACCGAAAGGGTTGGTTGGATACTACAAGGCGGGGTCAGTTCTGATGAAACGGAAGCAGTTTATATGACAACGTTCAACAGCCTACTTTCGCAAAAAGCAAGAATTTCTTATATTCCAAGTATTATGTCCAGTATGAATGTTACCTTTTTTGATAACCATTGATAACCTTATTGACTAGCCCCTGTGAACGTATTCATGACAATCAGTCATTAGTGGGCAGTGTCATGAAACTTGTTCAGCTAAAGCCTTAGGACATTGGGCTTATCTATTCGACTATTTCTTCATTTGCCCATCCTTTCACTGCAGATTATTTTTAATTGAGCGTATCGGATAAAATGCAGATTTTACGTGGCAGCCTGTTTATGATGCTCGTTCAGCAGCTTTTGTATCATTTCAAGGCACAGCTGTGGTGATGACCGTCATTTCCATAAATCACTGTTTTTTATAGTATGCACACTCTAGGATTTCAAAAGACATACACACTTACTTTTCCGAGCAGTTGCAGAGAGAGTACTAACAGGACACACACCGTGCTTGTTGAGACAAAAAACAAAAATGCAGTTTAAAAAACCTTTAATGTGAGCCACAGCGGCTGGAAGCCAGCCACAGGCCATATACCACAGATACCTCTCGTGGTGACATATGCCTCTTAGGAGCAACCAGATGAGTTGAAAGGCACATGGCTGTTGTTTCCTGTTAATGAAATACACAACTTATATATGGGTCCAAGGGTCGCTGATTAAAAGACTCATCCTGGTAATTATTGTAATTACATCCCAAGGTCTGAACTATCAGAATCAAGAAAGTAATAGCAGAAAAAAGCATGGACAATGAACTGCTTGACTTGAAATCAATCAGCACCCGTCACTACACTGAGAGCAAGCTGCATTTAATCTTTCCCAAGGTAGCCCTTTCACATAACGGGCCATTTGGAAACTTGAAACATACACTTGTTGGTGGTGAGAAGCTCCAGTATTTCAAAATCTGAGAACCACTTCCCCCCGGCAAAAGGATACTAACGTGATGGCAGCATTGCAATTACCTATGAGCACTGACAGAATGATTTTTAAAGGGACTCTAGGATTTTTCTATTAGGTAAAAACAGCCATTTTGTCAGCTAAATAATTTGTCTTCAGCAGAAAATAAAAGTTGCATTACAGAGGCACGCCCAGGTTTGCTGCTGGAATAGAAGGATTTAAATACAGCTGCCTCCTGGGAGTGCAAAAATCTATTTTAAATGGACTCTAGGAACAAATTTGCTTGTTCTGTCCAACCACAGGGTATCATTAACTAGCCTGCACTCCGATGCCAACACTCTCAAAAGCAGAAAGCGAATATTTGAAAGTAGGAGCCTTCAGAAGGAAGTGGAGGAAGTCGGACTTCATCAGTGGATGTGCCAGACTTAGCACTGGGATCGTGGGTATGTGGAGCCCCAGGGTGGGCACTGGAGACCCCAGGCTGAACCCGGCTGATTTTAAAGCTGACTGACTGGTCTCCTCTAGAAGTGGCCATGGTTCCTGACCTCAGTCTTTCTCAGTTTCCTGAGCCTGGATTTTAGAACATGATCCCAAAGATGTCGAATGGCACTACGTTTTCATGTGGTCACTGAATGTCCGATGCCCTCAGAAGCACCCAAACGAAATAAATGCAAATAAGGTTTGAAGAAACTAAGGAGGGCAGAAGCGCTCACACATCTTCAGGTTGCCACCTGGGTCCTCTGCCGGAGGCGGTGGACGGACAGGGTGGGATGTCGTTGGGATGTCATCAGGGACAGGACAGAGTTGCTGGAGCTCCTGTCAGGCAGTGTGGACAGAGGGGCAGCCCAGTCTGTGACCAGAGCAGCAGGCGGCATTTCCATGTGTGTCTACTGGCAACCACTGGTCCTCTGGCGTCACCTCCTGCTCAAGGGCTTAAGACCCTGTCCCCTGGGTGTGCACTTCCTGCGGCAGCGGCCACCTGGTCACTCCGGCGGCCTTGTCCAGCACGGTTCCTCTTTCTGCAGTGTGGCTCTGTACATCTTGCCACAACACACCTGACCTTCGCCGGAGCCCGTCATCTTGGGGGGAAATTCTAGTGCCTCTGAGACCCTTAACAATGCTGGTTCAGAAATCTCTCTGGGTGTTGGGATATTTAGGGAGTTGGTGAAAAATACAGAGTCCTGGGCTGGATCCCCTGCCCCCACCAGGCTTAAGAGATTAAAATCTTGGGGGGTTGCACCCAAGAATCAGCATTTTCCATAGCCAGATTGGTTGCAAAGCCCGCTCTGAGGGCCACCTGTTCTCCAGGCTGGTTTCACAAATGTCGGGAAAACTGAAGATGTTTTCAGCAACCAGGCCTTAAGCATTTTATTCTGGGTGGTTCTACCCAAAAAAGTGACTCAGCATCTCTCCGGTGGCCTGTCACCTGGCTTTTGCTCCCCCGGGAATGGAAGCAGGCAGGGCCTCTGAAAGTGACATATGATGCGTGTTAGAATTTGCTGGGCCTGCTCCATGGTCGGCACCTCGGTGGCGTGCTCAGGTGACCTGGTGTGAATGTGACAGCTGTTTTGCAGTGACAAAGCATGACCCATGGGAGGGGGAGGGAGAGAGAGACCAGGAGAAGATTCAGGATCTGCTGATTATATAGGAGTAACAATTCCAGGCTGATGGCGGGTATGTCAGATAGAGCAGGAACAAGACGAATTTACCATTTGAAGATGCATGTCTGCCTTTGCAAACCTGTTCGCTTCTGGCTCAGAGTAATGTTCCACTTTGAGTAACACAGGCCCATCTCAGAATAAGAACAACTGGTTCTTTAACCTTATTCTTACCATTTACTTTGGCAAGTAGGGTGATCTCAGCACGGATGGATGGGGGTGTAATTTTTTCTTTAATTTTGTTTTAATTTTAATTTTTTTAATTTAAGTTTTCAAATTTTTTAATTAAAATTAAAATTTTGTTTCCAAAATAAACTCCCTGAAGAATCCAAAATTAGTCATGGAAAGGTGGGTCCTTCACATGTTCAGCAAGTGTAAAGTAGTTTCCTAATCACAACTTTTTTACCTAAATGAAACAGACACCAGAATTTTTCTTAGTGCTGTTTTCCAACAATGAATATTTGTTTTTGTATATTTCTAATTTTTTGAGGTGAAAAATACATCCAGTAAGATTCTGCCTTTTGAGTGTACAATTCTCTGAGCTTTGACAAGTGCATGGTTGTATAACCACCAGCACAATCCAGACAGAGCACCTCCATCGCCCCCACATCCCACTGTGCCCCTCCGCAGCCAGCCACCACCCTACTCACAGCCCCTAGCAACCACTGGTCTCTTCACCTCCCTACAGTTGTCGTTTATCGTTTACAGAAATTCATATAGAACTGTGTCTCTATGTATTTGGTCTGGCTTCTTTCATTCAATATAATGACTTTGAGATCCAGCCCTGCTATTTGGCAAATCACTTGTTCCTCTGTTCTTGCTGCTGAGGATTATTCCATTGAATGGATTCCCCAACTTGCTTCTCCATTCGCCAGTTCAAGGACATTTGTTTGTTCCCAGGTTGGAAGGCTTATGAACAAATCCATAATAAACATTTGTGTATAAGCTTTGTGCAAAAACGTGTATATTCATTTCTCTTGAGATGAGGTTTTTAGGTCCTAAGGTAGATGGATGTTTAACTTTATAAGAAACTGCAACTGTTCCCAAAGTGGATGTCCCAGTCTGCACTCCCACCAGCCAGGAATGAGCACTCCCAGGGCCCCACATTCCCGCCATCACCTTAGTATTAGTAGAGTTTGTTTTGTTTTGTTTTTAAGCCATCCTAGTAGGTATATAGTGATATGTCATTCTGGTTTTAATTTGCATTTTGCTTATAACTAGTGATTTTGAAAATCTTTCCACGGGTTTATTTGCCATCTACGTGTTTCCTTTGGTGAAATGTCTGGTCAAATCTTCTAACCACTTTTGTGTTGGGTTGTTTGAGAGTTACTTATAGATTCTGGACACAGTTCTTAATGAGACCTACGTTTTTGTGAATATTTTCTCCCAGTCTGTGTCTTGTCTTTTCATTCTCTTAACAGGGTTTTTCAAAGAGCAGATTTTTAAAGGCATTTTGGCAAAGTCAATTTATTCTCTTTTTCTTTGACACATTATTCTTTTCATGTCATATTGAGAGATCCTTGTTTAACTCAAGGTCACAAAGATTTTCTTCCTAGGTTAACTTCTACAGGTTTTATAATTTTATGTTTTGCATTTAGGTCTGTGATCCACTTTGGGTCAAATTTTGTTTATGATGCAAGGTGCAGATCAAGGTTCTTTTTTTTCACATGTGGATGACCAATTGTTCTGGAATCGTTTATTGAAAAAACTATCCTTTGTCCATTGACTTCCCTTTGCATCTGTATTGAAAGTAAGTCGGCCATACATGTGGGGATCTATTTCTGGACTCCGTTTTGTTCCACCAATCCAGTCTTCCATCAGCACCACACTGCCTTGATCACTGTAGCTTTAGAGTAAGCAACGAAGTCAGAAAACATGAGTCCTCCGACACTGTTCTTTTCCAAAACTGTTCTGGTTATTTCAGAACTTTTGCCTTTCCATATAAGTGTTCAAATGCACTTGTTGATTTGTGCAAGAAAATGCTGCGGTTTTTTTTTGAGAGGGGAGGGGAGTAAATTTATAGATGAGTCTGGGAAATATTTAACATTTAATAATACTGTCTTCTAATCCATGAACACAATATTCCTTCCCATTTATTTAGATCTTCTTTGATTTCATTCGTCGTTTTGTAGTTTTCAGTGCAGCAGATCTTGTACAGATGTTGGATTTATACCTAAGTTTTTCACGATTTTTGTTTGCATGTTTTGATATTATTATAAATTATGTGGCCTTAAAAATGTTGACCTCCTATTGCTCATTGACAGTATAGAGAAATACAGTTGAGTTGTGTATATTGACCTCATATCCTGCAACCTTGCTAAACTCACTGATCAGTTCTGGTAGTTTGTAGATTCCTTGGTGTTTTCTATATAGACAATCATGCTATTTGCAAACAGACACAATTTTATTTTTCCCTCTCCAATTTGTCTCTGTTTTTATTTCCTTGCCATATTGTACCAGCTAGGACCTCCAGTATGATGTTGAATTGGAGTGGTAAGAATGGACACATCCTTCCCTTGTTGCCAACCTAGAAGTGCATTGAGATTTTTGCCATTAAGTATGATATTAGCTATAGGCTTTTTATAGATGCCCTTTATCAGGTTGAGGACATTTCTATTACCAGTTTGCTGAGAATTCATTATGAATAGATGTTGAATTTGGTCACATGCTTTTCCTGTATTAAGATGATTAAATGCTTTTTCTGTATCTGCAAATATGATGAACTACATTGACTGGTTTTCTAACGTTAAACCAGCCTTGCATTCCAGGATAAACTTCACTTGATTGTGGTGTATTATCCTTTTTATATTTTGCTGGATTTTATTTGATAATATTTTGTGGAGGATTCTTTCATTTATGTTCACAAGCATAATTCACAAGTTCACAAGTCTATAGTTTCCTTTTCTTATAATAGTTTTGGTATTAGGGTGATGCTAGTCTCATAAAAATGAGCTGAGAAGTACCCCCAAACTCTGTTTTCTATAAGAGTATGTGTAGAATTAGGATTATTTCTTCCTTGAATAATAGTATTTACCAGTGAAGACAACTGGTCTGGAGTTTTTTTGTTTTTCTTAGGAAGTTTTAACTGTGAATTCCATTTCTTAGTAACTACAGGATCATTCAGATTAGCTATTCTTTCTTGAGTGGACTTTGATAGTTCATGTCTTTAAGTCATTTGTCCATTTCATCTAAGTTATTGAATTTTTGGGTGTAAAGTCGTTTGCAAAATTCCTTTTTTATCCTCTTCATGGCTATAGAGTCTATGACAATTTCCTTCTTTTCTTCTTTATACTGCTCATTTTTGTCTTCTCTCTTTCTTTTTGTTCTGATTATTCTGGCTGAGGTTTATTTTGTGGATCTTTTTAAAGAATCAGCTTTTTGTTTCATTAATTTTCTCTCTCATTTTCCTGAGTTTAATTTCATTGATTTCTGCTCTTTATAATTTCTTTCCTTTCTTAAGGCTTGGATAATTCATTCAAGCCCTTTCTTGTTTTCTAAGCACTGGTTACACGATTCCCTCTTAGCACTGCCTTTTACAAATCTTGGTGTATTGTATTTTTATTTGTAGTCAATCTAAAATATTTCCTACTTTCCCTTGAGATTTCCACTCTGACCCATGGGTTATTTAAAAGTGTGTTTAACTTCCAAATATTTGGGAGTTGTGCAAAATTCCTGGTAGTTCTGCATCGGCCTATGTGGGTTCATAGATGTACTGTCTCCTCTGCATGCAGAAACCCAATCCTGACTCCGACAACCCTCAGACAAGTTTGGCCAACAGGGAATGAAATGGTTCATGACAGAAGGTTCCATAGTAGCTTTTCAGTAGAGGGGGTCTTGGGCTCTCCATTCTTAGCAACAGCCACAGCCCCAGCCCCAAAGGCCCAGGGGCATGCAGTGCTCTGATTGGCCAGCCCAATCAGTGCCCCTCCCTGGAGCTGGGGGTGGAGTTAGCACAGAGGGGACCAGAGCAGGAAGCAACAGGGTCCCCAGGAACATGGAGTGGCATTAGCGAGTCCAAAACAGTGAGGGTCTCCCACACACAGACTCAGAAGTGCTTGAAATTCCATATAAGAGTTTGCTTTGAAGTTTTCAATCTTGGGATATTTTTTAACTTTTGGGGGCTCAAGGTTTTCAGATTTCAGAAGTAATATGTATGTGTTTTAACAAAGGAAACAGAAAATGTACGGCTTTGATAGGAGCAGAGTTACTCATCTCCCCAACCTCCAACCCCACCCTGGAACCCACCTTAGCCCTGCATTCCCATTGTTAGTGCCTGTGAGGCCCCTCCCACACCCCTCTCTGGGCTATGCAGTCCCAGACACGCTTGCTTGGGGGTGGGGCTGGCGGGGGAGTTGTTTTGCTTTTGCAGAAGCAGACCCAGGCCACACACGTGATTCTGCAACTTGCTTTTGCTCACTGCGTGATAAATCTTGGGCTTCCCTACTTGTCAGTAGAGAGAGCCTGCAAACATTACAGTTGGTTCTAGCTAGACCAGCAGCTGGGGGCCTTTTCATTCACTGCTCCCACTGAGGGCGTGGAAGTGCAAAGACCTCTTGAGATTTCTAAATTTGGTCAGAGTGTATGAGGCTGTGCAGGGTGCCTCTGTGCTAAAAATACCAGTCCGGGTCTGGGTGGAGGCCGCACACTCAGAGAAGGCTAGGTGGGGAGCCCAATGGCAGCACGTCCAGGGCACCTGGCAGAGCATCTTCAGTCTCCTCCAAAAGCCTCGGCCTCTGCTGACGCCCACACCCCTGGGCACATGGAGGGCACAAGGGTCCCATCTCCAGGTGGCCAGGGCATGATTACAGAAGCCGCCCCAAATCGGGCCACTTTCCCCCATGGTCACGGTATCCTGCCATTCAATTCTACCTCAGGATTTGGGCCGACTAGGGGTACTACTGCACTGATATTTACTTATCTTGAACTCACATTTGAAAATCAAATACACTTATGTTTAAATAAAACTTCACAACACTACAGTAAATGGGAAACCAATATCACTAGTCAAACATAGTCATGATGTATAAATAATCATGATATACAGGTAAATAGCATATGTCATGATAATAAATAATATTGTTGTTTCGTTATTAACATCTTTGAGCATTTGCTCTTTTCCAGGCGCTGTTCTCATAGGTTACAATATTAACTCATTTAATCCCTGCAGCAGCCCCCTGGGGGGGTACACTGGTGCCTCCTTCCTTCTGTTATTCCCATTTTGCAGATGAGGAAAGAGACTCAGAGCAGGGGCACCTAAAAATAGCCACGTCACTACTAAAACTAAACATGGGACCACATCAATTGTCCTGGTGCCCATGGTGGGGACATTCAGCTGTGCTGGACACTGAATCGAAGTTCACTGTCTGCCTTGGCTTCATTCACTTACTCAGCTGTTCAGGTGTTCACGGAGCATCTGCTGTGTGCCTCGCGCTGGGGAGGGATTCTGTCCCTGCCCCTCCTGAGCGGCATCCAGGAGTGGGAAGGGGTCTCACGGACAGGCACGTGGTAGGGGCTTCACGCTACACGGGGGAAGGCAGAGGGCATTCGGCAGCCTGGGCCGAGGGTGGGGATGCCGCTGCACGAAGTTTCTAGACTTTTAAGGATGAATAGGGGCTGGGGGAGGAGACCTTGGCAATTCAGGTACATTAAAAACATGGATAAAGTAAGTTTCACGCCTCACTGGATGCCCCTATTGTTGACATACTGAAAGAAGGCTTTGACGTCAGCTTCCTTCTCTGTAAAATGGGAATAATGGTACCAGCCTAGAAGATGAGCGTATCACACAGTCTGTAAAGCATTCCGGCAGCTCCTGCCACGGAGCAAGCGCTCAAAGTGGCACTAAAAGGACGATGATAATGGTGACAACAGTTCTGGCAGGTGGTAGTGTTTTCCATTTACTCTCGCGGTGTTATAAAAGTTTATTCTTTAAATGTATTTGGTTTTTACAAGTGAGTAGAAGTGGCATACTGGCATGGAGTTTAAATCAATATCGCTATTATTTTGCGTACGACCTGGAATTTTACAACTACACACACACAAAATTAACCTGTAACTTCACAAGTCCCTTCTGTCTTCCTGAGGCTTTATTTCAAAAGAAGTGGAAATCCAAGACCATTCTTTTAAATAAATAGCTATTCATTTATTTGATGGGGGATTTAAATTCCCTACCAAATGGTAAAAGCAACCTCATAATGAGCAGTATTTCTAAGGAGCACAACTCTCAGCATGGGGTTTTCTAAATCTGATTAGATGGGCAAAACATCTATCTTTCACAGCTCAAGTTTCTCTTTGCAAAGCAATGTGGCTTTGCAAGGACATTTATTGGTATAACCAAGCCTCAGCTAGAAGTTGAAGTTTTCTTCATCTCTCCCCACTTCCAAATGCGTTCCCCATGATGTCAATGAGGAAGGTGGTAGTTTGAGAAAAGTTAAAAATCTGGGATTTTTATTTAAACAGATGACAGAAGACAGAGCACAGACTCCGAGTAAGACCAGCCTGGCCTCAGTTTCTAGCTACTATCTCCCATTTGCCAAACTGGTCACCACTTCAGAGCTTCATTTCCTCATCTTAACCGCTCTCTGCCTCAGTTTCCCTCTTGGGCCACCTCTTGGGTTGTTGCAATCGTGAAATAATATAATACAGAGAAATGTGCTTGGCACAGCCCCTGGTACCTGGTAAGTGCTAAGTGAATGTTTTCTAGTACTACTATTGTTATTATTATTGTTATTATTATTATGTCTATAGACCGGGGATAATCCCACCATGGCTGCAAGGTGGTTGAGGATTATATGGGCTGACACTGGACAGCATCTGCCCTTCAGAAGCAGCTTTAGGAATCTGAACAGAGCCGTGAACAGACACCCACAGTGCTGAGGGGGGTGGTGAAATCTGAGGTCAGAGCCGTCTCAGGCAGACTGTAAAAGGGAAACAGAATCTGAAGGAAAGAGAATTGAGGTTGTTGCTTTTCACTTTTCTTCACAGGAAGTGCAAACCAGGGAGAAACCAGTGCCAGCCCCACTCCTGTTCCCCCACTGCCCATGGACAGGCACACACGCATGGCCCCGATGGAGCCACAGCTGATGAGGGATGCCCACCGAGCCCACCTTACTGCCCCCATGACAGTGCAGTATAACCACCACGAGCCAGTGGTCATTTCCAGCTCTCCCTAGACTAAGCTGTTTACGCTGATTATCCCATTTAATCTTCCAACCATCCCTTGAGGGAAATGCTGTCATTATGCACCTTTTACAAAGGAGGAAAGCAAGGCACAGAGAAGTTAAGAAACATGCCCAGGCCACACAGCTCAAAGGTGGAGTTAGGATTTGAACCTGGGCTCAGTCCAGGCGCTCAACCATCCCTGACCTGCTCCCTTCAGAACTGGGGTGCTGATGTGGGCACCCCTTAATCTAGGTCTCAATGTAAAGACCACCCCTGGCCATTTGGTTATTCACCTCCGATCCAGAGGTGTCCTGTGGTAGGGCCAGGACTAGGGTGAGGCGGGAGGTGCTGCATTGGGCACAGCTTTTAAGGAGGAGGCGTGGGTTGGGAGGAATGTGTCTGGGGAAACACGGGCCAGGAGTAAGCTGGCCATGGCAAGGTGGGTGGACGGGCAGGAACTAGTCGGGGAGGCGGGAGCCCCTGCAGGCTCTGAAATAACAAGGATGTGCCCAGGATGACTCAGAAGGTTCCAGCTGGGTCAGTGGTGCTGTGGACTGTGGCTTTCCCAGTGCCTCTCTGCTGCCCAGCTCGCACCTGACCTGCTCCATTTGCACAGCGACTTGAAAAATTCACACCTAATGATCGTGGAGCCTCATTTCTAAATAACAATTCCATTTCTGAAAACAAATCCGAATGTTACCAAATATACACACGGGAATTAATTCCCATGGTAGGCAGAGTACTGCCCTCCAAAGCTGTCAGCGCTCCAGCCCCAGGGACCTGAATTCCGCCAATGACCCAAATGAGCTGCTAACGGATTCTGCCCTGGAGCCTCCAGGAGGCATGCAGCCTGGACAGACACCCTGGTCTTAGTCCCAGGAGGCCAACGTCAGACTTCGGACCTCCAGAGCCATAAAAGAATACATTTGTGTTGTTTGAACCACTAAGTTTACCGTCATTTGTTACAGCAGCCACAGGAAACAAACACAACTCCTATCTCATTTTTGTTAATAAAATGTTAGTAATTTGCAGACAGAGCTGGCATTGGTGAGCAGCATCCTGGGTACTTTACAGTCATTTGGCCCCAAACAGGCAGCTGAGTCTGGCCGGGATAAGGGAACAGGGAAGTGAGGGGCGGGGTTAGAGAAGGATGTGCCCCAGGTCCCTCAGTCTATGACACCTGGTCGGTCTGACACCAAAGACACGCACCACTCATTCTGTGTCCCCTATTTTCTTTGTGTATCTTGACATTATCTTTGTCTAAAAATTAGACAATTCTTAGACCCATGGAAGGATTCCACTGGAATTCCACTAGAGACCATTTTATCTCACTTTAGTTATTTTGAAGATGAGCAAAAAGAGGCCCAGAAGGGTTAAGTGGCTTGTCTAAAGCCACGAAGCCAATTGACTTACATGGGATGAAACTATTACATCAAGCTATCACCCAGCGATCCTCTGAACAGATCTGACTTGGTAGAACAGAGAAGAGACTGTGGGTTGTCCCCCAATATCCATTCTCCTCCTTCACCTCGGTTATAATTTTTAGCCAATCACATGGCCACTCAGGATAAAGACACGATTCCCTTGCAGGAACTAATAAAGTGGGAAAATTCAGTTACGAGGCTTTCTGGGAGAGAAAAATATGATGTTTCAAAGTTAGCTTTTAGTAAAGGCCTCTCATGCCCTCCCATGCCTGACGCTGCCCTGGCTTGCTGCTTCCCCTTCCTAAGGAGATGTCCTGTCTGCAGGGCCCAGGACGGCTCAGCTCTAGCTCGGTCCACCCCCTGCCTCTAAAAGCATTTCTCTTTGGCCTGTGCCAGTCACATGACCATACCTGACCACCAAAGAGACTAGGAAGTATGGGGTGTGTTCTGCTCAGCCCCCTGCTCACAATCGGGGGTCTGTTACTATGGGGAGAAAGGTTGTGGGGGACCTAAGCCACATGGGACCTTGACAGCTACTGGGTAAAACTGAATTTCATAAGCTCCTTTCTGTCCTATAGGCAGAGGGCTGTATTTCCCCCACTGAACCTCTTATATAGGGACAAATAGTGAACTCATGGTTGCCCCAGAAAATCCAGGCTCTCTGGTGAGTCCATACTGCTGGAACTAGCTAGGAGACAAAGCCACGCAGTCAGCCTGCCTGGGTTCAGGTCCCAGCACTGCCCCTTCCTGCTAGGCCGCTGAAGGAGCTTCCCGTGGCTCCCATCATAAAGTTGCACAACTGCAGTGGCTTAAAGCCACGCACACTTGTCCTCTTGCAGTTCTGCAGGTCAGTCATCCAAAATGGGCCCCAAGGTGCTAAAACTAAAGTGTCTGCAGGGCTGTGCTCCCTCTGGAGGCTCCATGGGAGAATCTCTTTTCTTGCTTTTACTGGCATCTGGAGGCTGCTCACATCCGTCGGTGTGTGGCCTTTCCTTCCACCTTCAGTGCCAGGACAGGCAGTCTTAACTTTCTCACTCTGACACTGACTCTGTTGCCTCTCTTCTACACTTAAAGGATCCTGGTGATGACATGGGGCTCTTCTCGGTAATCCAGGGTGATGTCCCAACCTTAAAGAAGGCTGATGAGAAGCCGTGGTCCATCTGCCATGTAAAGTGACATATCACAGGTCATGGGGAAACCTCTGGAAGGCCATACTCTGCCTAAAGCAGCAACCACGAGGGAGCCACTTCACCTCTCTGACTGCTTCCTCATCATGTCTGACTCCCATGGATGTTGCAGTGAAGGAAGAAGATGCTGGACCTGAAGCAAGGGCCTCAAACCAGCCTACCTGCTGGCTACATTCAACCAAAGGGTGTGATTGGCTCTCCCCCAACCATCTTTAATCTGAAGTAGTTGCTGGTGTCTTTAAACTGATTTCACATTAAAATTCAGAGTTCCTGTTTCCACTGACTTACCAGATAGCACACACGGGGCCCGTTTCCTAGGATGCTGACAACCAACTGAGTTATGGCTTCCCTTTTAGGACAGCCATGGTCCTCCAGTTCACCACAGTCCTCACCATTCCCTATTGTCTTTCATTCGGTCTGCTTATTTTAATCACGTGGTCTGCCTGACCTCTGCAGAAAGCTAAGTTTGTGACGTGTTAAAAAACATCTAATATTGGACATAAACATGAGCAACTTCTTCATGAACATATCTCCCCAGGCAAGGGAAACAAAAGCAAAAATGAACAAATGGGACTATATCAAACTAAAAAGCTTCTGTACAGCAAAGGACACCATCAGTAGAACAAAAAGACATCCTACAGTATGGGAGAATATATTCATAAATGATGTATCTGATAAGGGGTTGACATCCAAATTATATAAAGAGCTCACGCACCTCAACAAACATAAAGCAAATAAGCCAATTAAAAAATGGGCAGAGGAGCTGAACAGACACTTCTCCAAAGAAGAAATTCAGATGGCCAACAGGCACATGAAAAGATGCTCCACATCACTAGTCATCAGAGAAATGCAAATTAAAACCACAATGAGATATCACCTCACACCAGTGAGGATGGCCACCATCCAAAAGACAAACAACAACAAATGTTGGCGAGGATGTGGAGAAAGGGGAGCCCTCCTACACTGCTGGTGGGAATGCAAATTAGTTCAACCATTGTGGAAAGCAGTATGGAGGTTCCTCAAAAAACTCAAAATAGAAATACCATTTGACCCAGGAATTCCACTCCGAGGATTTACCCTAAAAATGCAGCAGCCCAGTTTGAAAAAGACAGATACACCCCTATGTTTATCGCAGCACTATTTACAATAGCCAAGAAATGGAAGCAACCTAAGTGTCCATCAGTACATGAATGGATAAAGAAGATGTGGTACATATACACAATGGAATATTATACAGCTGTAAGAATAAAACAAATCCTACCATTTGCAACAACATGGATGGAGCTAGAGGGTATTATGCTCAGTGAAATAAGCCAGGCAGAAAAAGACAAGTATCAGATGATTTCACTCATATGTGGAGTATAAGAACAAAGAAAAAAACTGAAGGAACAAAACAGCAGCAGACTCACAGAACCCAAGAATGGACTAACAGTTACCAAAGGGAAAGGGACTGGGGAAGATGGGTGGGAAGGGAGGGATAAGGGGGAAAAAGGTCTATTACAATTAGCACACATAAAGTAGTGGGTGTGGGGGTGGGGTGGGGGGATACAGGGAAGGCAGTATAACACAGAGAAGACAAGTAGTGATTCTATAGCATCCTACTACGCTGATGGACAGTGACTGCGATGGGGTATGTGGTGGGGACTTGATAATAGGGAGAGTCTAGTAACCATATGTTGCTCATGTAATTGTATATTAATAATAGCAAAAAAAAGTAAAAAAAACATCTAATATGCTTAATAAAGGATAGTTAATATTATTCTTATTTGCAAAGATCCGTTAACACAGTCATTCTCAAGTTTGGCTGTGCTTTAGAATTCCCTAGGGAACTTTACAATATATTGGTGTCCAAGCTGCCCCTAGACCCATCACACCAGAACCTGTGGGGTGGGGCCTGGCTCTGGACGGCTGCAGGTCCCCAGGGATGCCGGCCAGCAGCCTGGGCTGAGAACTAGGAGATTTTCAGATGCTCACCAATAGTCAGAGTTCAGGCAACCTCAGACTTTCCTCAATGCCTGAGAAGGAGGCAGAGATGAGAGAGAGACTGAAATCAAGGGTTGTGCAGCAGGCTGTGCCCCACAGAGAGGAAGAGAGGGCGAATGAATGCGTGAATGTTGGTGCTATAACGATGGGACTTTGCCACATCCACTTCCTGTTACAGATACTCGAGGGGCTGCCTGGACACTTCTGGAAGCTCCCACCACTCAGGCAATCCTTCACAGTGATCGGCGTGGGCCCCTTAGACCCGTGAGGGGTGGACTCAGGATCTGTAACTCCTTTTTCTTCTATTTGTTAGAGCCCAAGGTGTGGGCCCTGGGAGCCCCAAGGGTTCCTTCCTGGCTGCTTAGGGAGTGACCACCAGTCCTTTCTGTCCCCATTCCTGAGACAGGAAAGCCCTGCTGGGGCTCCCGCGCCTCAAATGTAAGGTTAATGTGAGTTTTCATTGTCAGTGACGGGAAAGAAGCCAGCCATTGAGTGTGTGGATGGACCGAGTCCACAGCGCCTCCTGCGTACAGGGCACTATTCTAAGTGCGGGAGACAAAGCAGACCAAGATCTTGGCCTCTGGCAGAGCTGACAATTTACTGGCCAAAACAGGCCATAAAGAAATAAGTAAAAATGCTGTGAAGGGAAGTGAAGCAAACGTGGGGGGTGGGGAACACTGGGAGTGGGGAGGGCAGGTGTAACGTGGTGTGTCAGAAGGGGACCTGAGAATCTCACATTTGAACAATGAAGCAGGTTGTGTGAGAGAGGGTGCCAGGTGGGCGGAGCAGCACCTGGAAAGGCCCCGAGGTCAGAGTGGAAAGAGCACCCTGAGGGCCGAGCAGCGCCCTGACCTCACAGATGAAGAGGCCCGGGGGCTGAGGAGCTGGGCCGAATTCAGCCATGACGGTCTAAGCGAGGATTTGAACCTGGGCTCCAGTGACTTCACTCAGAGCTGCTGTCTAGACTGGCCCCTCCTGCAAGTTAATAAGCATCATGCTAACCACCCAGTCCCACCCTCTTTCTGGGCAAACCTCACAGGGAGAAGGGTCCCAGATGTTGGACCACATGGGGCAGGGTGGGGGTGAGCACGAAATGCACCGCTGGCCCTCAGGAGCCACTCTGGAATCCCCCCCAAGCCAGGGTGTCTTCATGATCCCCGGGGCAGGTCCCACCGCAGTGGGCCGCTGGGGATGGGGAGCTGTTGGCCTTGGCCTCAGAATCCTGGACAGACGACAACAGGGGGGAGGCGGAGAATGCCACTCCCCGCCTGACCATCACTCTGGAGAGGCTGGGGACCCTGCTGCCTCTCACTCATTTGTTAAAGGAAATGGAGAGTGAGGTCAGCCAGAAACGTGGATTTCTGTCACCGGACTCTGCCCCACCTGCAGGTCAGACACCGGGATCAGAGGAGCTGAAGGACACAGACTCCCAACCTGCACGGCGCATCTAGAGACAGGCAGGTGGGACCAGGAGGGTTCGGGTGGGAAGGCGGGGAAAAGAAATGAGCCAGAAGGGAAGGGACGAGGGAGAGGGAGAAAGGAAGAGAGGGGAGAGAGAGGGAGAAAGCAGGGAGGACAGGCGGACAGGCGGACAGGCGGACAGGCCGGCCATAGGGAAAGCCTGCAGCGTCCTCAGGTCCTCGGTCTCTGCCTCCTCCATCCGGCTGCCCTGCGGCTCTTGCCCACCCCCTTGAAGGACCCCAGAGGCTGCAGCCCCCCTTGCAGGGCAGGTGGCAGCAATGGTGTGCCCTGGGCTGGGAGGTGAGCAGCTCCTTCGCTTATGTGAAGGGGTCCACAGGAGGGGAGGCCAGGCCCAGCGCAAGCCCCCACCCCAGATCCCCACCCGGTGGGCTGCAGGTCCCCCCTCCCAGCCTGGCCTTGAACCACAGCTGCCCAAAAAGTCGTGCTACTTTGCTTCAAGAACCTAAGCCGAGAAGAGGAAGGAATGAAGGAAAGAGGCAAGGAGGGAGGGAAGAAGGGAGGGAAGGAAGGCCCAGGGGCAGGATCGCACTGCTCTCTGGGAGAGCCAAGTGGTAGGGAAACCAAGCGAGCCACAGGGACTCCAAGCTAAGAGTCGGCCAGCCAAGCACCTGCCCTGCTCTGAGCCCTCCGAGGCAGCATCCCCCAGAGCCCAGGCAGCCCCCTGCGGGGTAGGTCACCACCCCGTGTCACAGTGGGAAACCGAGCTCACTAGTAGGAGAAAGAAGACGGCGAAGCTGGGACGGGGACCCCAACGCTGGGGCATGCCTGGCCAGCAGAGAGAGTGTCCCCTGCAAGCTGTCACCAGCGTGTGTTTCAGGACAGCGATGCAGCCGCCCAGCATCTGCGCTGAGGTGGCTGGTCTTCTCCCTGGGGCTTCAAGGCCGCTCAGCACCACAAGTGGAAGTGAAGGCACAGGAAAGGCAATTGTGAAGTCGCACACAGCTGAGCTGTGGGGCCACAGTGCCTCCTTTATAAAAACATCCTTACCTTTGGTTTTCTTAAGGGAGAAGAGAGCCTTTGAGAGACTGAGTTAATTTGAAGGGAGAGGTATGCAAATGCTGGGCCTGCATTATTAACACAAACAGAAGGGAGGGCTTTGCAGCTGGGATGTGACCTCACACCTCAGCTGTGAGCCTCTGGTTTACAAGTGGGACTGGAGCTGCCCTGGCCACGCATCTAGTTTGTGACAGCATTGCTAGTGAGACGCTCCCCCAGCAACTAGCATCCCGACCAGGGGTTAAGTCATCTCAGGGTCACTATTCAAAGGCCTTCTGGGCCAGGCAGGCGCCAAAATGGGTGAGCAGAGAGGCAGAGGGGGCACTGCATTTTAATGTGAACTGCCCCGTTATTCTAACATCTTGGCCACCAATTTGTACTTTTGGCAACATTCGGCGGCATTTGCATTTGCTGGGAAAGGCCACCTGCAGCTGGATATGCCTTTGAGCTTCCCTGTCCCCCTCTCAGTCAGCTGCTCTGGGTTCCCTCTGGGGCCTCCTCAGAACAGTGGGTCTCCTGGAGGCTTTCCATGAGCCAAAATAGCTAGAAGCAGGCTATTTTTGTGGGACTCTGATAGCACAGGACTAAGGAGCTGCAGGCCGGGTTGGCCCTGGGGGGTGGAATCCCTGATCATCCAGCCTGAGCTGTGGTCTCAGGGTGACTGGAGACGTTCAGCAAGGAATGTTCCCACTGGTGACAGGGAGGAGTCCTGTCAGCTGTAGTGGCCACGCACAGGACATCCCATGCAGGTGGGAGCCCAGCAGGCAGGTGGCTGCAGGGCCTGGGTGCAAAGCAGGTTCTGCTGCTCCCCTGCTCCATCTGGGCCTCTCCCAGAGCCCATGGGTGCATTTCCCTAACATTTCCATGGCAGTTACCTGGGGTCCTCAGGCAAAATGTATGCAAATCAAAGTTCTGTGGCCCAAAGTTAACCCTTGGAGAGAGGGAGCTGGTGTCCTTTCATCCCCGAGTCCATCCTAAGCACCTACTGTTTGCAGACAATGTACTGGGGTCTGGGTTACCAGAGTGAGCAAGACAGCTTGGGCCACATGGCACTTCCATGCCATCAGGGCAGGTGGCAATACAGAACAGTTAGATGCCTAGGGTGGTAACTGGCGATGGATGTTAACTGCCAGAGGAAACTTCAAGGGTTGTGCAAGAATGTTCTTAAAGGTTTTATTTACAAGAGCCCCAAACTAGAAATAATCCAAATGCCCATCAACAGGGGGTGGAGAAACGAATGGTGGTGTGTTAGACGATTAGATGACAGAGTATTCTAGATCACTGAGAACAAATGAGGCGGACAGCCCCAGGGACGCAAATGCATTGCCACGCAGAGGAAGAAGCCAGACCGCAAGAGCATACCGTGTGCTTCCATGCGTATGTCATTTAAAAGCAGGAGACGTCAATGTGCAGAGTTGAAACTAGGGACAGTGGTTACCTTTGGGTGGGGGTGAGGGACTGAAGGGGCACGAGAGAGCTTCTGGGTTATGCCTTCTTTCTAGATCTGAGGGCTCGTTACCCGGGGTGTTCACTCTGTGAAGACGCGTGCATCAGGTCAGTTAAGATTTGTGCTTTTTTTTGTATGCATGTTTTACATCCCGGTAAAAAGTTTACATAAAATAATAAAGTAAAGAAGGGGAAAGGAGAAAAGGGTGGTCCAGGAAGTAGGTCTACAGATAAAGCACAGGACACCCAGTTACATTTGAATTTCAAATAAACGAGGAATCACTTTTCAGCATAAGAATACTGCTAGACCTGCCAGGCCTGTACCTGGGAACCATGGCCCCAGGAGCTGACCTCCGTGTGAAGGTTTGCAAACTGCCCACCTACTCCCCACATGGGCCACATTGGGGTGCTGCCCAGGCCGTGAACCCCAGGGCTGCGGGGACCCCCAGGGCAGCTGGGCTGTGCACTGAAACCTGGCACTTGGGATGGGGAGCGAGGAAACATCAGAAAGCCACCTACAAGAACTCACTGCATCCAAATGAAAACACAATGGGAACAACATAAACGGAACCAATGTCACTGGAGCTAATGGATACTGGGCATGATGTATGTCCTGAGTGCTCAGCAAATACTGTAAGTCTCTGTTATGACCAGCAGCAGCATTTACTGGATGCCACCTCTGTGCCAGCACGTGTCCACGATTCCTGTACTTAACCCAAGGAGATGCGTTGCAAAAAACCAGTTGCCTGAAGGAGCTGTTTGTTGTAGTAAGCTGCCTCAGGGGGCTGTCACAGCCCCTCCATGCACCCTTGGGTGGTGACTTTGGAGCCCTCTGCTTGTTAAGCCTCAGTTTCCCTCTCTGCAAAACAGAGATGATGATAATGAGTGTCATGAGACAGGGTTTCCCAGCCGTGGCACATCTCGTTTGGGTTGGATAAATCTTTGCTGGGGGGGATGGGCGTCCTACACTGTAGAGGGTTTAGCAACATCCCTGGTGTCCACCCACAGAGGCCAGTAGCATCCCCCACCCAGTTGGGACAACCAAAATATCTCCAGACATCACCAAGTGTCCCCTGGGGGACACAATAGCTGGTTGAAAGTCTCTGGACTGTTATGAAAATGAATGAGGTTATGTCTGTGAAGGACTTAGCAAAAGGCCCAGCACTTAACAATCACTGTCACACTGACCAGCCAGAAAGTACGAGGACGAGGATCTGGACTCAGGCCCATCTGACTGCAAAGCCTGGGTCACCAAGGGCCTGCTTCGAAGCCTCATGCGCCCTCGGGCGCCCGGCAGACATGCAGATCTGACTCGGCAGGTCTGGGATGAGCCGGAGCTGCGGGCCCCTTGCTGAGAGTCTGTGCTGCCCGGGTCCTCAAGGAGCTTGTGGTCCAGAGGTGGAGACAAAAGGACAGACACCACAAGTTTTTTTATTGTACTGAATTCTTTTTTTCCTATGTGCTGGGAAGTTTACATAATAAACATGGGAGGGTTGGAGTGGGGAGCAGCACAGACATGAAGCCTTTGATGAAAATTCAAGTCGGGGACTACAGCCCACAGGCTGCCCTGGTTCCTGTCAACAACGTTTACTGGTCATCCTGGCACTAAGGCCGGCTCGGGGCAAGGCGTGTGAGGCAGGACGGGCCCAGGGCTGTCTTGGCTGAATATTTTCATGTTCTGTACATTGTGTATCTTTTTGCTTTAATTTTGATTTTTTTTTTAATATTGCATTAAAATAATGTTTGCCTTGGTGACAGCTCTTTCTGTGCCTGACGGAGATGCCTCACCAGCTCATCCAAGCCCAGACCTTCTGCAAGGGCTTCAAAAGGGCTCCGTGCGTCCACATGGAACAAACAGGCTCGGAAATGACCCTGCCCTGCATCGAAACCCCACTTTTGTCCCCTGGTGGCTGTGTGGCTTTGGGCAGCAGCCTGAGCTCTGGGGGCTCAGTTCCCCGCTATGAAATGGGGTCCATGACACAGCCTGGCAGGCATAGTGTGAGAATTAAATGAGATAATATACACAGAAGCTTTTTAGAAGGCTGAAAAAATCTGGTTATTTATCAACTAGAAAGCAAAGTCAAGTTCAAATCTGTGGTACGGAGGCCAAGAAGATCCAGGGGAAAACTGCAAGGGGCTAAGCTGGGCCATTGCCGGGTTTTCTAGGAATGGGTCTGAGGAGTTAGGATGGCTGAGAAGATCCAGGAAGACATCCAGGTAAAGGAAGCCCCAAGGCCATACCTTAGAGGAAGGCATTCTGGAGGGAGACGCAGCAGCAGCGGGGAGCTGGAAAGCCCTGCAGGAGCCTCGGTGTCTGCACGTGGGCAGCAGAGGTCCAGTCTCACTGTGAGAATGGGGGCCCCAAAGCTGGCCCCAGGAGGCATCCCTATAGCTCAGCATGTCATGCAGTCTGTGTTATCATGGAAACAAATTCCCGGCTTAGGACACCTTCTCTGTGGCTCTGAGCAATGAGGCATTACTGCAGGGGACCAACACCCGGTGGTGTTTGGTAGAACAGCAGCTTTATCTCCTCGACCGGTCATCAGTGCCACAATTATCCCCTTTGGCCAGTGAGTGGGGTAAGGCTGGGAGAGGTGGTGTAACCTGAGCATCGTCCACGGCTAGTTCACGGGGGAGTGGGATTCGCGCCCAGCTCTGCCCCATTCCAGAACAAATGCCTCCTTCCCCACTGGCCTCTCCCCTGTGGACCCACTTTTAGCCAAATTTCCCTCAAAAGACACTGAATATTCTCCCGCACTCTTGGGTTTCTCAGTCTATGAGAGCTGGAGGCTGTCCTCAAGGAAGTCCCCAGGGAGTTCCGAGGCCTCAGAGTTTCTTGGAATCTGAAGAAATCCCTTCCCCCAGGACAGCATCCCTGCGCATCCATCCACCTGAACCTGCTGTCTTTCCAAAGAGTCTGTGGGGAGGAAGTCAGGCTGCTGGGGCTTCAGGGTCCGGATGAGGTCTGATTTCAGCAAGGAAATTGGCCAACTCAGATTGCAGGATGTCAGAGAAGGTTCCGCAAAAAATCATGTAGCAAGGAAGGCAGAGCACTACACCCTGCAGGGACCCAGTGCCAGGAAGGCAGGGGGCAGAGGGAGAGCGTGATGCAAGATGCTCATCCTCAGGTGGCTGCAGCCTCGGGGAGTCTACCCACGACCTGAACATGCTACCCTCGGCTGAGACGGGGATGTGACTTTTGGTTTAACACAAAGTGCAATAGTAAAAATAGCCACAGCATTCATGGTGTCTGTGTTAGTTCCCATGCTTCTGTGACAATGACCCGCAGACAGGGCGACTTAAAACAGCAGGAAGGTGTTCTCACGGTCCTGGAGGTCAGAGGTCCAAGGTCAAGGTGCAGGCAGGATCGCGCTCCCGGCGAATGCTCTCAGGGCAGATCCTCCCGCCTCTTCCTCCCTCTGCTGCCCCCAGAGTCCTGGGCTGGTGGCTGGTCACTCCAGTCTCTGCCTCCGTCTTCATGTGGCTTCTCTTGTGTATGCCCTCTCTCCCTTCCTTTCCTTCTAAGGACACTTGTCATTGGATGTGGGGCCTGCCCTAATCCAGGATATTTCATTTCAAGATCCTTAACTTAATTACACCTGTAAAGACCTTTTCTTAAAGACGGCCATATTCACAGGTGCCGGGTGGACATGGCTTTTCGGAGGCCACCATCCTTCATGCTCCCTGTGGGTCAGACACTGAACAGACAGGGGAGGGATTTCAGAGCATAATTCCATCTGCACACACCATTTTGGAGGTGAGAACATGAGTTTCCAATGGCCCAGGAATGATGACTTGGCTGCAAAGCTACGCCATGTCCACCTCCTTCGGCCATAGTCATTCCCTGGGATTTCGTTCTCACCAAGTGAAAGGGAGGAAGGGAGGCATGGAGTTTGCAAATGGCCCAGTCACTAACCTTTTGGGGTGTTTATATGGGGGCAAAGGATTGCAATACTAACATGCATACATTTATAGCTAGTACACAAACATCTGAAGCCAACCACCAGGCCCATTTTCAAGAGAGGGAAAGTGACGCTCAGCGGGGGGAGGAAGGAGGACTTGTAGGGCCCAAGGGTCATGCGCTTGTCAGTGGCACCTGTCAGTGGCAGGCAAAGGATCAGATGAGGGCCTCTGACTCCGAGCCTGTGGTGTCCCCCGGGCTGGCCCCAGGTGAGCCTGGCTGAGCCCATGGCATTTCAATCTGCCTTGAGCCTCATCTCAAAAGGACATCTGAAATATCTCTCAAAGCTGGATGGGAGGCTCCCAGGAGAAAACCTGTGCCTAGAGCCCTTTTCTTCACACACCTGGGCTGAACTTGTGCCCAGTCCCAGAGCAGATCCAGACGTGCTTCTCAGAGCCCGGCCGAGCGCTCTGCGAACGACGTGTTAGTGCTCCTGGAATACGTTTATCTTGTGGAGATTAAATCTGCTCTCAGGGCTAAACTGAAGTTGGACAAATGATATTTTTTAACACCTTGCTGGCCTTCCAGAGCCCCTGGGAAACAAAGTCCTTCCGGTGAGCCCACACCCTCCCCAAATCAAACAGCATGTCACACTAGGCAGTGTGGGCCAGAGGTGGTGCAGAGGAAAACAGTTTTATTGCGATGAAAAGTTTGGCATCTCCACTTCCAGGATTAAAATTCTGACCAATTCTGTTTCAGACTAATGAGGAGCAAAGGCTATTTTCATTCATTCATTCAATGGATATTTTTTGAGCAGAGGTCTCGCCCTTGGTTAGCCTGGGCCCCCCTAAGGTCACCATCTATAGAGAAGATGGACATTCATCCAATAATCACTCAGATGAAAACAGAATCTGCAGAGGAGAAGCCAGGGTAATGCAGGAGCTCTCAGCAGAGAGACCTGATGGGTCCTGGATCCTGCCGGGTGGCAGACACTTCCCAGAGGAGGAGACACTTCAAATGAAACATTAAGGACAGCATGACTTGGGGAAGTGGGCCTGGCGAGGGGGCGCCATTCTGGCAGAAGGCCAGCACGTGCCAAGGCCCTGAGGCGGGAGGACACAGGGTGGCAGGACTGACAGCAGGCCAGGGAAGGGGGGTGTGGCGATCACAGGGGCAAACTCACCAGTCGCTGGGTGAGAGGGGCCAGGGCATGCAGCGAGGAGTGTGAGTTTAATTCTGAGGACAAATGGAAAACCTTTGGAGCATTTATTTTAACCTTTTTATTTTGATAAAATGCAGATTCAAAATGGAATTTTAAATAATGCAGAGATCCCACATACACTTACCTACCTTCCCCAAGGGCAACATCTTGCAGATTAAGGTGCAGTATCATAACTAGGATATGAACATAGATATAATCCTCCTGTTTCATTCAGATTTGCCCAGTTTTCTTGTACTTGTGAGTGTGTTTATGTGTGTGTGTACAGGTGTGCATACACTATGTAAATGGTGTACATGGCATTGTTTGTGTATATGTGTTAATGTATGTGAACATGCATGTATACTTATATATATACCATGTATACTTATGTATGTGTATATGTGTACATCTGTATGTATATGGCATGTGTGTGTTTATATATGTGTGTATGTGTATTTATGTATGTGCATATGTGTATGCATATGGTAGGTGTGTGCTTATGCATGTGGGTATGTGTGTATGCATACACATGTGTGTATATGTTTATGTATTTGTGTATATATGCACAGGTATTTGTGTGTGTGTGTGTATATGCACGTGTATGTGCTTATGTGTGCATATATGAGTATGCATGTATGCATGTGTATTTATGTGTCTGTGTTTACATGTGTGTGCATGTGTGTTTATGTGTGTGCATGTATCATGTGGTGTGTGGGTGTATGCATGTGGGGGTGTGTGCACACGTGCGTGTTTAGTTATACACGGTCTCATCCCGAAGGCAGGCTTGTGTGCCTGCTCCGCAGTCCTGTGGGGCATTTTCAGCAGTGAGAGCCATGTGATCTGATCAATTACTGGAAAAGGTGCAGAGACAACGTGGGAGGCCCAAGAGCACAGGGAGGCGGGCGAGGAGTCCTCTGAGAAGGACACGGAGGTGGCCTGGACCAACGGTGGTCACAGTCATGGGAGAAGTGGGGCCTTGAAAGTGTCTGAGGACAACTCTTTGAATTCAGGGGTGAATTCAAAAATGGGAGCAGGGTCAGTCTACAAGCAAAGCTCCGAGATGCAGTGGGGCTGCACCCCTGAACACCAGGGCCTCTTCTGGGTCTGTGGGCCAGTCACGTTTTCAGTGCTTACTGGAAATAGCATGTAAAATGAAAATATGACAGACGGGTTCAAGTCCCCATTGAGCCCCCATCGCTGGCCCCCATCACCCTTCCTGAGGTAACCTCAGAGATCTCTTTGGTGTGGAGAACTCCACGGCTCTCGAAGAGAGAGCTACACCCCCACATGTTGGGTTGGTGCAATACATCCCATAGGAAATATGCAGTATTGCTACTGTCCCAGAATAGCACCTCACCTCTACAGTTTTCTTCCCCAAAACCCATCACCCAGGTCAAACCATGAGAAGAACATGTGGCAGACCCAGACTGGGGCATGTCTCACAGAACACCTGAACTGTACTCCCCAAACTGGCACAAATCATCAAAACCAAAGGAGTGCTGGGGGACCTGTCACAGACCAGAGGACTGGGAACATGACGACCAAATGCCATGTGCCTCCTGGATGGGACCCTGGAGCAGGAGCCGGAAAAGTGGTGAACTCTAAACAATGTCTAGAATTTACGGAGCAATGACATGCCAATGGCAGTTTCTGGGCTTGGACATGAGGAACGCTACCACTGCAGGAAACGCAGACTGAGTGACACATACCTGGCACTTTCAGTACTTTCTCTGCAGCTGCTCTTCAAGTTCAAGGACAGCCCTTGAAGTACACGAGGAGCCCCAGGGAGCTTATATACACAGAAGTATAAAAAGCAAAAAATCCAAATACCCTTTGCAGTCCTTCTATCCCAAATCTGCACCCCGTAGCTAAAATGTGATGTGACTTCTCCCCACCCCTAAGAGTTCTTCTAAAACAATTTTCCAGTGCCAAATGGCCCATCCTTGGAGAGGAGTCCTAAATCGGGGGAGAGGGGTGAGTTGGGGGTTGTCTCTGGAAAGATCCACACTTGGTCCCATTTCAAGTAAAATAAGACCCACATAGTTTGAGTTTCACGAGGCCCCAGGCCCTCTGCCTCCTCATACATCCCATCCAGCAGGAACTGGCATTAGCCCCATTTTCAAGAGGAGGAGACTGAGGGCCTGTGTCACGGCCAGCAGTGATGGAGCTGGGATTCAGGCCTAGGACCACCATGGTAATGCCCGTGCCAGTCACTACCACATAGCAGTGCCTCCTGGGGCTTCTCTTCTCTCCCTCTAGCTCTGCCTCGCTCTTCTCTCTCTCGCTCTCTGTGTGTGCGTCTCCCTCTGTGTGTCTCTTGCTCACTGTCTCTCTCTCTCCTTCCAACCAGCAGCATTGGGGCCATCTGGAAGCTGACTAGAAATGCCTGGGGCTCCGTGTGCCCTGTCGGCGGCTCCTGGCACACTGGTGGGCACACGCAGCCTGAGAGGTCCGCCTGGACTTCTCCCCTTGTAAGGGGCTCCAGGGAGAGGTCCCCAGGCCCGCTAGACTCCAGAAGACGTGCTGAGCCAGGGCAGAAATCCGAGGAGGGTCTGTGAGCGCGCTCTAGGGTGTTTGGTTCTCACGCCTCAGCCAGGCACTTACTTGGCATCTTCCTCTTTCCAGCCCAGGAAATGGCTTTAAAAAGCTTCCTTAGAACCCAGCCCTGGGAACCCTGGCACAGCCAGTCCCTCACCTCCCTGGGGAGGCCACTCTGCCAGCCCAGGCAAGGACAGGAGAGGAGGCACGCAGGGGCCCAGGCTGGCTCCTGGTTCTACCTAGAGGTCCCACGGGCGGCCAACTCCTTACCCAAGCGACGGAGCCATGGACCCCCAAGCGCTCCAGAGATTGCCACCGTGTCTGGTGCCAAGCAGGTGCTGGGGGGAATCACGCACAGGGGAGGATACGGCTGCAGGACCCGCTCTGCTCTCCTCTGGCCTCCGCAGCAGGACCTCTGCCCATTGTGGGTGGGGCCTGGGCTCTGCGGCCTGGACGCAGCACCGCCCCAGCCACCCACAGCCCCTGTGGCCTTGGCGAGCAGCTGCACCTTCCAGCCTCAACCTCCCCGTCTGTGAAATGGAAGGTGTGACCGTTTCCATCTCGTGGCAGTCCTAAGGGCTAAGTGAGGAGCACAGGAAGGGAGACCAGCCCACAGCCTGGCTCAGACTCAGAGGCTGCTAGCCAGAGAGAGGTGCAGCACGGGAGGGAAGGCTGGAGGGCCACAGTGGGGTGTGGCAGAGCCCCAGGGTGGCTTTGAGGGGACACCACCCAGGAGGAAGCAGCCATTCCCCAGTGTTTGGGGAACTGGTGCTGCTCCCACAGTGGGGGCTACCTCAGGGCCCCACCAGCTCCACAGTCTGAGGGAGGGCCCACTGAGTAATGAAAATTTGGGGCCCTGTTCAAAACCTATTAAGAATTTCAAGACAGTGACAGCAGAGCATTAAACCAAACACGGAGCCCTTCAGAGTTCGGGGCCCTGTGCGACTGCCCAGGTCACAGGTCCACATGGCAGCCTTGTTTAGAGGCCTCTCTGCCTTTGGGAGTGAAGTCCGGGGGTGACTGTCAACAGATGCTGTTACCCAAGCAGCCTGCCCCTCCAGCATCCTGCAGTGGCTCCCCATTGGTCAAAGTGCAAATTTATGCAGAGGTGAGAGTGGCCCACAGCATTATCAACAGGGGCAGCAGAAGGAGGGGAGGGGTCTCTGGGAAAAGTCAGTCATCACCAGGCAGCTGTGAGAGATAAGCCGACCAGCGGCCGGCAGCCAACGAGTGGCCAGATGATGCCAGAAATGGCACATCTCTGGTTCCTGTGGTCCTGCGAGAAAGATCAGTCACACAGGGCCATCTGCTCCGTTCCAGACAGAGGGCAGGCACTTGGAGCCTTGCACGCTCCCCTAAGCACACTGAAGGGTGGAGCCCAGCATTGGGGAGGACTATGTAGCTCCAGGGACCTTTCCAGAATATCCCTGGGGTGCCTCTGGCCAACAGCCAGGAGATGGGCCTTAAGCCTGCAGACTCGGGGGACGTACTAGGGAAGCTTTCTGCCTGAGGACCAGGACCCGATGGAGGCCTTCAGATGGGGGCACCCAGTGGCCCCTCGGAAGGAACTGAAAGGACTCGGGCGTGGGTGCAGAGGCAGCCAGGACCGTGGGTGGGGATGCCCTTGGGGCAGAGGAACTTGGGAGTGCGGGAGACAGATGAACTCCTCACCTCCTACCTGAGCCAGTGTCATCAGAGGTGCTGCCGATGGACATCAGGCCCCTTTTTATTCTCAGGGTGTTCAGACTCTGGGGTAGTCACAGATGGACAGCACCCCTGCCAAGCACACCCTATGCCTGTAGAAGTCCTCCTAACAGATGCGCTGAGCAACCACAGAGCCCACCCTTGATGCCGCTCTATGTGGCCTCAACTAACCTGGCAATGGTTCTGTGGCATGCCACTATCAATATCTATATCCTGTAAAGGAGGAGTCAGGGTCAGAGAGGAACCGCCTCTCAAGGGCACACAGCTGATCAGTGGCAAAAGCAGTATTCAAGTCACACTCAGGATCTTCCACGTCTGAAATGAGGCTTTGGGCCCAGCAAAGCCATCTCTCTCTGTCTGATGCAGGTGAGCAGAGTCTGTATCTTTCTTCTTACTGCAGCCCACAGAGAACCGGGGTCAAGGTGACAAGGACACAGCAGTGGGAGCAGGAAGGGTCAGCTGACTCAATGCTAAGTCAAATGAATTTAGACTTTCAGAGGGAAATTCTGGGCTTCCTCCCCCCATGCAGGGGAATCTTCACAGGTGGACCCCCCAGGCGATCACAAGGCCCTGCTCAGAAGGCCAGCACTCTTTGCGCCCTTCCTGTCTCTCATATGCATCCCCACACAAGGAAAGAGCACTTAGAATTTTCTTACAGGACCCCTACCCCACTTGAATCCCTGTGGTTTGGGCAGGAAAAGCCCGACTCCCAGAGTCCCAGGATGGAGGTGTGACTCAGGCTGATCAGCTTAGTCCATCCTCCAGGCCTCGGCTATTGGTTCAGGGGTGGGAACATGACCCAGATCGATACAATCTGAGTTAATTCAGTGAAACTATTGGGAAGAAAGAATCTGACTTTCTGTTAGAAGCAGAGGTGGACCTTGAGCTGCCAGCTGCTGACTGGAGAGGGCGACAAAGCCAGACGTGGAGAGAAATCAAGGATGACAGCCTTGAAGCCCCTGGATCCAGCTGTGCCTGAAGCTCGCCCAGGCCATTTCAGTTCCATAAAAACTGTTTTTCTCAAAGTCATTTGTATCCGGTTTTGTGTCATTCATGACAGAAAGAGCCCTGAGCAATATACCGTCTCCCCCTGTTATAAAGGATACAAGCACACATGAGCAGAATCCACAATGGGCTCCCGAACAAAGCTGCCCAGGACTTGGAGAAATTCCCAAAGCTGGCCAAAGGAAGACTTTGAAAGGAGTCGATGACTCTCACCGACTTTTTTTTCTAAGGCATTATATAGTCAGGACTCCTTCCAAAGAGAGGTTTTGTCTTCCCTTACAGCTCAGAAGAAACTGTATCCCTGGTGGGAAGCAGAATGCTGCCCCCTACTGCAGGAACCCTGCTGAATCCCCTTCCCTTGCATGTAGGCAGGACTAGGAATATGATGGAATTTCACTCCCAGGAGTAAATTACTAATCAGTTGACTGGGAGTTCATCAAAAGGGGGATTATCCTGGGGGGGCCTAGCAAAATCAGGTGAGCTCTTAAAAGGGACCAGCCCCTTCTGAAATCAGGGATGGAAAGTGTGAGAGGGCCTAAGGAGGAAGGCATGTGGTGAGGACCTGTAAGTGGCGTCCAGAAGCTGAGAGCAGTCCCCAGTCAACAGCTAGAGGGACAACAGTGCCTCAGTCCTGAACCTGCCAACAGCTTGAGGGAGCTTCGAGGTGAGCCTTTCCTGGTTGAGCCTCCAGGTGAGGACACAGCCCAGCCAGCCCTTGTCCACAGACTTGTCAGACCCTGGGCAGAGAGCTCAGCTAAAACCTGCCGACTTCCTGACCAACGGGCAGCCTCAGATAATAAATGGGTGTTGTTTGAGCCACTAAGTCTGTACAATTTGTTATGCAATATTGAAGACTAAACACCTCTCCTCTGCCTATTTGCTCCCTCTTTCCATCCGAGTCTCTGCTCAAATCTCAAACGACACATCCCCAGAGGCCTGCCCTGAACACCATCTCTGCTGGGCTCCTGGGCCCCCTCTCTCCCAGTCTCCTGCCCGCTTTCATAGCCTTTCTATTCCTTCTACCTGCTATCGTGCATCCCCCACGTGCTCACTGACCATTACCAGTCTCCCCTCTGGACCTGGAGTTCCAGGACAGGGAGCTTGGCTGGGCCCTTGGGCTGAGAACCTGGCACACAACAAGGCCTCAGTGAACACGGGCTGAACAAAAGAATGAGTGGAGTGAACAAGAAAGTGAGTAAAGACCCACCCACTTGAATTGCTCACGAGCCCTGCCAAGTTGCAGCTCTTGTGGCGAGTGGATAAGAATGTGGTTTTCGAACTTCCGGTTCCTCTTGAGCAGCTAAAGCAGGCCCCGTGACCTCTGTGGCCAGGCCACGACACCCCCTCTCTCAGTGTGTGCGAGGAGAAGGCTCAGCGGGCCCTCTTCACAGAGGCCCAGGGAGCTCGGGCCTGCACCCAACACCATCTCTCCCCCCCAGGGCTCGGGGGCCCTGGGCTCGTTAACCGACCTCTCCACGTCTTGGTTTTCTCTTCTACAAAATGCATACAACAAGGGGTTACCTGGCTTCCACGGCTGTTTGAGGAAAAATGAACCCATGCTTGTCCAGGCTGAGAACGGTGCCAGCAGGTGCGGTCTGTGTTATCATGGAAATAAATTCCCGGCGCTGGAGGGCAGCCCACCACCAGTCCCTTCACCCCTTTCTGGGACGGGCGGCAGCGTCTGATTGGCCCCATCTGGGGCACGGCCAAACCAGGACAGGGGACACAGCAGACTGCTAGCACCACAAGGTTCCGGGGCCATGGGGAGGGGGCTGTTAGCAGCCCAGGGGGCTGGTTTGCCGCGTCGCCACAATGATGGGCTCCTTTGCTGGGGATGCCCGGGGGGAGCCACGGTTCTGTCCTGCCCTGAGCAAACCCTGAGTCTCCCCATCCCCTTGGGAGGAAACAGAAAGAGACTGAATGCCAGGCCCCCAGCCAAAAGGCACGAACAACATAACCCCTTGGGGACAGCCAAGGGATGAATGCCCAGGCCAGGATGGCTGTAGACGGGCCCCGGGGATGACCGACTTGGGGTGATCCTGGGGAAGCACAAGCACTTGCCAGGTCCACCGCTGGGCTGGCATCCTGGCAGGGACCACACCTTCCAGTACTGGGGCATGGCCAGGGGGCCACAGCCTCACGCTGAGGCACACAGGGGCGTGTGAGAACTTGTCACAGCCAGTGACGTGCGCAGGCCGCAAACCCGTCTCTTGCTGGCTTCCATCCTCAAGTCCTCCGTGCCACCTCCTCATTCCTCCCTTGCGCCGGTCCCAGCACGGAGGCGGAGCGGAAGTGTGCCGGCCATGCAGTGTCGACGGGACACGGCCCCAGACAGCCTGGGCTGCCGTATCTCATCCTGGCCACCAGTGCATTTCACCACCTGCCCTCAGCAGCGTGCCACCCAGGCTGCAGAAGCTGTGCTCCTTCCCCTCGGAGGAAAAATTCCCAACTAATGTGCCAGGAAACTGACTGCAGCCAAAGAAAACAGGATTCAGCAACCCTCACATGGCTACCAAGTAAGGGACACGATGACGCACTCCTGGAGGGAACCCGCTGTCCCTCTGCTTGGCCCCCAAGCTCTCCCTGCCTCTCGGCAACCATATGGTCACCCAGAGAGACGACTGCCACCCTCAATGGAGCAGGGCTGAAGGGCAAGAGAGGCCCATGTTCACTGACAGGCAAATATTGGCTGGTCACAAATCAGCCCTAATGCCACTAGGGCAGCTCCCTGATGCAGGATGCTACTGACCACAGGAAGCCTGACAACCAGCCCACAGCCACACAGCGTGAAGAAATGGGGCCTGTGGGAGAGGAAGGCTGCCGGGCCTCATTATGCAAAGTCCACCAAGCGGGGTCCCCAACCTCTGTGTTAAGTAACTTTCTCTCTGACCAGCCAGAGGGAGGCTCGCAGCTCAGCCCAACCTCGGAGTCACCTGCGGGGCCTTAGGCTTGCAGATGCTGGGCCCGCACCAGGGATTCTACAGCAATAGGTCTGGGCATTAGGATTTTAAAAGCCCTTTGGATGACTCCAAGGGCAGCCAAGGTTAAGAACACAGCATTCCAGGTTCAGGAGCAGATCCACAGCCCAAGGGCCTAAAGGCTGACCCCACCCAATTGCAAGGATCACAGAGGCTGAGGTATGAGTACAACTTGTGCAACTGGACACAACAGCCCTGATGGGAGCAGGGGAGAAACTGAGCGTCTAACCTTTTTTATTGATAAATAACAATGCAAAGGTGCAGGTTCAAATCCTAGGCCTGCTGTTTGTTCAGGGAATTTGTGTTCAGTCCCTCCAACCACCAGTCACGGTGTGAATATACAATGACAAATTTGATAAGGGCACATGATGGAAAAGATCAATAAGGTAAGTGTGGAAAGCAGAATAATGGTCTCCCAAAGATGTGCACACCCTAGTCCCCAGAACCTGTGATATGCTAGGCTCTCTGACGACAGGGAAATTAAGGCTGCAAATACAGTTAAGGTTACTAAACAGCTGACCTTTGTTTTTCATGCTAGATTTGTTTCCTTCTTCATTTTAAACATTTGGTACAGTTAGTATATGGGACGGTTTGTATGCACGGCCTTACAGCTGTGGAGTCACTTAGGCAGGAAGCAGCATAAAGAAATTATGAAGTGAGTGAAAAAGTCTAGGCAAATTAGACTTACCCACGTGTAAGGGAACAAATGTCATTTCTCTTTTTTTTAATTTTAAATTTCTATTCCTTATTTTATTCTATGCTTCAATTTACACTGAAGAAATCTTTGTTTATGGAGGTATAATTGCCATGTAACATTGTATTAGTTTCAGGTGTACAGCATAATGATTCCATATTTGCATATGTTGCAAAATGATCGCCTCAGTAAATCTAGTCGGCATCTCTCACTATATATAATTACAAAAATTCTGTCGTCTTTTTTTGGGGTGAGGACTTTAAGATCAACTCTCTTAGCAACTTTCAAGTATGCAATGTGGCATTAATAACTCGGGTCACCACGCTGTCCAGGACATCCCCAGGGCTTGTTTATCTCCACAGCTGACCTTGAGAAGGAGAGATAATCCTGGATTATCCAGCTGGGTCCAATGTAATCACAAAGATCCTTAAAAGCAGAAGATAGCACATATATAATGTCATATGTCAATTCCATCACAAGAAAAAAAAATGTGGAAGAGAGAATTGAAAGAGAGAAGCAGAGAAGGCCAAGTGACAAAGGTTCGGCCTGCTGTCGCTGGCTTGAAGGTGGAGGAGGGCACGGCGAGCCGAGGCACTGAGTTCTGCCAACACCCTTAACGAGCAGGAAACGGGTGCTCCCCAGAGCCAGCACCTTGAACCTGGCTTTGTGAAGTCCTGAGCAGAGAGCCAACAGAGCCCTTGCGATTCTGATCCGTGGAAATGTAAGCCCATAAATGGTGCTATTTCAGGCCACTAAAGTTGTGATAATATGTTACGGCAGCAAGCAGACACTTACACAGTAAGTATCCAAACGGAGAGTCTAGTCTATATTGGGTGTCAGAGAAAGCTTCCTGACGAATGGGGTCTGAGGTGAGGCCCACAGGATGCACCGGCATCGACTCAGCAGAGGGAACAGAGTGTGCGAGGGCACAGAGGCAGAAGGAGACCCGACACGAATGAGGGAACAAAGGAAGCCCAGCATGGCCACTGGGGCACCACGGCCCCCACCAGCAGTTCCCTGCCTGTGGCATGGGATTACAACAGCACTTCCTCCCTGGAGGACCAAGTGAGCCTGGGAGCTCTGCAGCGAAGTAGTTAGGAGGGTGGCTGTACAGCCATGTTAGACCTGGGTTTGAACTCCAGGTCTTCTGGTTATGGCCTGGGTGACCTTGGCAGGTGGCTTTCCCTCTCTGACCCTCAGTTTCCCATCTGTCAGGCTGCTGTGAGTTTTAGATAAATGCATGTCAGGCATGCTCAACAAATGCTGATTGTTGTCGTTAGGAGACTGAGGCCCAGAGACAGACAGGAATATACCCAGGGGCACACAGCGACCTGGTGGTTGAGCTGGGTGGAAAGGAATCTCCTGACCCTGGCCTTTGCCCTGCACCACTCCTCTGCCTGCAAGGCCATGGCCAACCAAGGCAATGAAACTCAAGCCAGGAGATCTGTGTGAGAGTGAGTGTGCAAATGTGGGTGTGTATAGCACATGCATGCAAGAGGGTGTGGGCGTGCTACAGAATGCATACATGTAAATATAGACATATGAGAGTGTGCATGGGTGAGTGTACAAGAGAGTGTGAGAGAGTGTGTATGTGTATAAGTAAGCATGTGAAATTCCCAAGGAATGTAACTATGCATGACTGCCTGTGAGTTGGGGACTGTGGGAGAGCATATGTGTATGTGCACATGTGGTTGTGAGATGATTTATATGGACATGTGTATGTGTGTGTGTGTGTGTGCCTGGTGTTGTTGAAGACACCTACATGGCCCAGGGGATGGACAGACAGTGTTCAGTGAATACTTATGCCTGGTCAACTTCAGTCTGGTGGAACTGAGAGGATGGAAGAAATATTTACCAAAAGGCTTCCAGCCCTAGTGGGTTTCTTGCAACTACAGGTTCTCATTTTGGACAGTGTTTCTCCATAAAGCAGCTCTCTGAGCTATGTTTCATAGACATGACAGGGGAGAGACAGAAAGTAATCTTTCCCCTCAAGGAATCATAACAGCTCCAGCTTTTAGCACCTACTCTGTAGTGACGTCACATACATCACCTCACTTAGTTCACATAACAGCCATCTTGGTCACATTACAGATTAGGAAAATGGCTCAGGGTGCTACATAAGTCCCCAGTGTAGTACACTGATTTTTTTTTAAAAAGACCCCAATTCTCCATCCCCCCTGTATTCAAAATCCTTTTCAAAGTGAAGCTACAGCCCATCAAAAGGCAGTGTTTGTTCTACTACCTCTTGAACCTGGGTTGCTCTTGTGACTTGCTTTGATAATAAATGTGCTAGAAGTGATACTGTGCCAAATCTAAGCTTAGACCTCAAACAGCCTTGTGCGCCTCCACTCTCTTGGACTCCTGTCTCCATCATAAAATGAGAGACACATTACTCAGTTGTCCCCATCACCCTAGACGATAGTGAGTCACTCCCCAGAAACAGAGCTTCCAGCTGTTCCAGAAACAGCAGCTGACCAAAGTGTATGAGGGATCCCAGCTCAGAGCAGAAGAATTATCCAGTTGATGGTTCCAGCTAAACTGTCAACCCACTGAATCATGTTGTTTTAAGCAACTGTTTTGGGATCATTTGTTACACAGCACTAGCTAACTGGTACACATCATACAACTGTTAAAGCCAGTCAGGACTCAGAACAAGGTATGTTTCACTCCAAAATCCATGCTCTCAAGCCCTACATTTTGCCACTACCGAGAAGGGAAATGAGTACAACAGAGCGCAAAGCTGCTAAAAATCCAACTCTGGCCTCCCAAACTTCAGTCTATATCTTCTTTGGAACATGCCTAATCCCCCCTATCTCCCACCTTGGGAGCCCCTCCTGATCTCACTCTTTCACCTCTTCCTCTTCCCAGAGTCCTGGTGGGGCAGAACCTCCTATTTCCCCTGAGTCATTTGCTAAGAACCATCCCTGCTCGTTTACAACATTTGTTCAAGGTGCTGGCAGAACAAACCCAGGGTTTCTACATGTACATACCAGCAACCAGGAGAAAAACCAGCTGTAAGTTTTAAAAATAGTCTCCCCAGGCTCCCAGAGATGCCAGGGCCCTGGCTGGGGATGGGAGTCAACTCCAAGGTGGGGGCACCACCTTCAGGGAAGAGTAACAGCCTCCATGTGCCCTGAAGACTCCAGGGCCAGACTGAGACTTGCCTGAGAGCTTGGCTAAGCCTGAATCCCAGGGAGCAAAGCCCTCCGAGAGGACTGGAGAGAGCCAGGCCCCGCCCCTTAAGGAAGACTAGGCGGGACCCACAAAGCCCTAAGGAGCAGGTCACCTCTTCCCCTGTCCTCCTCTCCTCCCCCTCCCTGCATGATGACGAGTGTGGTCTGTGTAGGGACCACTCTCACAAGCTGTGTCATCTTAAGTGAGTGGATTCACCCTGGGAGCCTGTTTCCTCATGGGTCAAATGGGGCCCCCGCCTCACAGGGTGGTCCTAGGCCCGCAGGACAGTCATGGGAAGAGCTGTGCATGCTGACCGGCTGATCTGCAAGGGCCTGACAACTGTCACTCCTTCCTCAGAGAAGCATGGTGATAATGACTGTCCTCTCTTCCTCTCTCTGGCCCTTTGTCCTCCTTCCTATCCCCCAGCCCTCTCCCTGCTGCCCTCAGGCCCCTGACCAGCCCGGCATGCTGAGGACACACATTTTGCTGAATCCCACCTGCAGCCCAGTCCTGTTGCCCTGACCCATCCCACATGGGGCTCACAGAGGGAACCTGGCGGGCACACTGCCACATCAGTTCTCATGACTCGTAGGGGCGGTTGGTTCACAGCTGCGCCCCAGTGCCTAGAATGGCACGTGCACATGGTGGGTGCTCACTGAGTATTTGTCAAGGGACTGACGGAATGAGCAGTAGTCTTACTGTTCCCATTTCACAGATGAGAAACTGAGGCTCTGAGAGAACAGCAGGCCCATAGCAGAGTACAGCCCTCAGAGGTTGAGGGAACCTATGCTTAGAGGGTGAAAAGTCCCTCAAAATGTCCCCGAGGTGGGATCTGAACCCACTTTCACTGGTGCCAAAGCCTGAGTGTTAACCGGCAATGATACGCACCCTCCCACCTCTTCTAGTTGACTTCTGCAGTCAGTGTCCTTGCAGGCCACAGCATCATGTACATGCTGTGGGGCTGTAGGTACTATGTTTGCAAGACAGGAAACCTACCTGGCTGCACTCAGGCAGAATATCATTTAGCTCATTTTCCCTCTGGTTTCTCCTCATCTAGAGGTGGAGCTGGCATGCAGTCCATGCCAAATAAATCTCTACTGATGAATTAGTTAAAAGGACAAGTTTACTTCAGAGCATAAGAGTCTGCCCAGAAGCCCTCAGGTTGGTTGTCTCTGGGAACATATTCTTTCTCTCTCCACTTTAAAGAAAGAGAAACTGCAGAAGAGGCACGTGTGGTTTATGCAAAAAAGATTAGGAGGAGTCCCTGTCAGCACACCCCCAGACCCTTAGAGAAAAGATCTTTTTCCTGCGTCAAAAACCAGGCAAATGGATGTGAGTCACCAGGTTTCCTATGAAAATGAAATGTCAGGTGACTAGATGTCGAGCTGGTTGTGACCCCAGCCTCGGCAGGGGATGTTGATCATACCAGTTGCTGGTTCTGATGATGTTGGCTGGGAAACATCCTGCTCTTCCCCACCTCCACAGGTTGCCGGCCATTCATGCCTTCAGCACTGGGCTCTTGGAGACCCCGGTGAACAAGCCATGCCCAGTTCCCACCGTGAGAGAGCTCAGAACTCGGCGGTGAAGGTGCATCGGGAGGTTCTGCCTGGAATCCCTGAGGTCCAACAGAACAGCCATGAGCTCCTGTGCGCACTTCAAAGTGTCTGGGTGGATGGTTTCTGGAGATCACAGAGAACTTTCCAGAAAGGTGGGGCTGCCTCCACAGGCTGCACCCCGAGGGCCAGCATCAAAGGGAGCAGCGATCAGGGGAGCCCCCAGGTGGCAGGCTCCTCATGTGCCAGGGACAGGCTCTGGGGCTCTCAGAACGACCGGACCCCTCCCACCCTCCCCTCCAGGACTCACCAGCTCGTCCCAGGCTGCCCCATCCAGGAGCCAATCCCGTCCACACAGTGGGTGTCCTGCTCACAGACAACATCGCCCACAGTGTCTGGCCGCCAGCACCTGCCAGGCTGGCTGAAAGCAGAAGCTGCACACACTTGCTGGTCCCCCGTGTGTGAGGATGAACCTCACCCTGGGCTCAGACAGAATCGCTGGGACAGCACTTCTCTCGGGGCTTGTGCGTCGTGACATGGGGCGCCTGGTTGCTTCTGTGATTAGGGAGTTCACTTTCATAGACTTTACTGACCCTTTCCGCTGGTCATCCCATCACTGCTGGGCTGGGGTGTCCAGTGGCCCGGGCCCAGGTCATACTCACCCAAGCTGCCAGAAAGAGGGAGGAGACAAGGTCTGGGCAATTGCATGGGACACCCCCACCCTCCCCCATGCTCAGAGGAGATGCATGCTCTGCTATTGCCCTCTGGAAAGTCTTGGGACTTTCTCAACACGGGGGTCGCACATTTGCGCTTGGCCCTGGGCCCCTTATTCTACAGCCCATCCTAGGAGAGGGCCTCTGAAGACCCAGCAGGTGCACTTACAGATGCCCAGAGCTCATGAAAAGACTTCAAAAACAGGCAGCAGAGAAACCACGAATATCCCCGGGCATCCCCATGCCCCCACTAGGGGCCCAGATGCCGAAACACTTGCATACATTCATGATCACACAGCTGTGCTCACAGGGGTGCACGGGGCCCCCACACACTCACCCACACTCATGTTATGTTTCAGTATAACAGCTACTCACCTCCAGCCCCATGCTTCCTACTCTGGGAGTAGCTCAGAAGACCTCAGAATGCCAGCCCAGCACACCTAGGCTAATGAAAAGCTGGGGGGGGCGGACGGTGAGAAGCAGGGGAGGCAGAGGCAGGGACAGAGGGAGAGCCTCCCAGGAATGGAGGGATGCCTTCCTGCACCCAAGATCCCACTTCATATCCTCAGGCAGTCCTCTGTAGAGCCAGCCTACACGTTATCCCCTGAATCCAGTGGCCACCCCTGAGGCACGGTTTGTATTATACCCACGTTAAGGATGGCAAAACCGAGGTTCCAAGAAGCAGAGCTCCTGGCTGGAGCTGAGGCATGCAGACCCAGGAGCTCCATGCCCCATAGTGGCTGCTGAGACATGACAAGCCCCCCAGCCTCTCCTCATCCCCCGCCTGCAGGGTGCTGCTGAAGCTGGTCCTTAGGGGTGCGGTCCTCCCCCCGTGGCCCTCACTGCAGACACAGGTGGGGCGGGACAAGTCACTGGGCAAGGGTCATTGGTTTGCTGTAGAGCCGCTGACCCCTTACCCTAGCCCCTGCCCCTTGGCCAGCCTTGCCCTTTTCCCTCACAGACCAGGCACCAGGAAAGGGTTGACTGGTGACCCTGACCCAAAGATAATGTCCACAGCGGGACATCCCCGGGGGTGTGGGAGCAGGTGTGTGTGCCCTGCGGGCAGGGCAGACCATCCCTGAAGCCTGGTCTGGGGCTCCTGTGGCTTTAGCAGGAATTCCCAGAGTCTTTCTCCCCCTCTGCTTCTGTCAGGATTCTAAACGGAACTTTCTGAAGATTCCAAATGGAACATTCCATATGTTCTAAATGGAGATTCCTCTCCCATGGGATGCTGAGTAGTCCTGGTGGGCTGTCCTTAGAGCCCCGGGGATGGCGGGCAGGGCCCTCTGGTTCCGTGGGCAGGAGGGCGCAGGAGGAGGAGGAGATGGACCAGCAAGCTGGCTGCCCCACCAAGCTGCCAGCATTTGAGCCTGTCCAGGCCCGGCTACCCAGGCCTTATTTGGTAAGAGCCTGCTCTGGCCCAGCCACTCTGGCTGCAAGTGGATGGGACACCAGGAGGCCCAGCAGGCTGGACGCCCGCCGGGCTTGGCAGCCCGCTACTGCCTACCTGGCCTCCTCCACCAGGCCTGTGGCCAGAGGCTGGTTTGGAGGCGGAGATCCTGGGGGTCAGGCCAAGGCTGCAGCAGCTTCCCTGGGATCCCAGCCGAGTGATGGGAGAGGGACTCCCCAGCTCTTGCCCGTATATGGTCGAGAAGAGGCGGCGGCGTTTGGCACGGCCCACAGGCCCCAGAGGTATTGTCTTAAGAGGATGTTTGGCATTGGGCAGCGAGGCCTTGGATTCTTATAAAAACCTGGCAGGGAAACTGTTTGACAGCTTTGACAGTGTGCTGGAGTCTCGGCGGGGAGCCCGCCCCCAAGGGCCGAGGGCATGTGACGTGTCAGCTGCCTGCCCGCCTGCCTGCCAGCTGAGCTCTGGCAGCCGGGCCCCTCCTGGCAGGAGGAAGGAGAGGCGGGGCTGGGCACCCGTGCTTGGGGGAGGCAGCAGGCCGGGGCTGCCCAGCGCAGGGTGACTGAGCAGGAACGACCCCTTCTGGGGCCTTGGTCCCCACGGAATGTGTTCAGTAGGTACCCCTGTGTACGCAGGGAGGAAAATGGTGTAGGGGCTGCACACAGGTCCCTGGCGGCAGAGCCGTCTCTGAGTCTTGCTACGCAAGTAGTCTGGGTGAAAAGGCTGGTCTCTGTCACTTTCTCCAGGCTCACAAACACCAAGGAGCTGGTGCTTGGTGATGAGAGAACTGAGACTCTGAGAAGGAAAGGGATTTAAGACTCTGGGTTCTTTCTCCAACCCGGTGGGGCCTCTGCAGGCTAATGTCACTCACTCATCCCTTGAAGAACGTCCTGAGCTCTGCGTAGGCCAAGCATCGTCCTCGGCCTTGGGGAGCATAGTGAACCAGCTAAGAAATGGCCTATCCCAAAGAGGAAAACATCCCTTTAAATAAGATAGACAGGGAAGGTGTCTCTGCTTTGATGACCTTTAAACTAAAGCCCAAAGATGAGAAGGAACCAGTCCTGGAAAATAGGGGGTAAGTGCTTCAGGAAGAGGGAACAGCATATGCAAAGGCCCTGAGGCAGGGAGAAGTATAGTCAAGTCTCGGCTGGCCAGGAGGCCAGTGAGCCTGCAGCAGAATGAGCAGAGGGGAGCAGAGGATGCAGTGTGACCACAGGGCTGCAAAGGTCCATGTTAGAGAGAGTGTGGAGGTTGGGTTTTATCAGAGTGGTGGGGAGCTGGGTATTAAGGAGAGATCTAATAATATAGCCATACACACCCTTGTGTATGAGATGTCCACTCTCAGCTAAATGCTGTATGTTTGCTTTCTCATCTGGTTCTCCTGTATCCCTGTGAAGGGAGTGGAATTTTAATCCCTATTTTACAGATAAGAAACTGAGGCTTCAAGAGCTGAAATGATTGGCTTGAGTCATTAATATGGGATGGGCGGGAATGCCTCCTCAGTGCAGCCTGATGTTGAAGGCCATCCCGGGACAGGACCCTGAGGGCAGCAGGGCCAGAGGGGAGCAACACAGTGTCAGAGGGGTGCTGACCCTGAACGCTTTGCAGCTGTTATCTCACCCACTGCTGCCCACACGGCCTCCTGCAGAGCAGGCGACCGACTTGCCCTGGGGTGCTGGGGACTTTCCTGGTTTTCTCATTGCAAGTCCTGCTTCCCAGGAAACCCCGACCAGAGCAGGCTAATTGGTCACTTGCCCTGCAGGGGGCCCAGACCGAGGCTCCAGGCTCCACGAGGAGCTTCGAGGGGCCTCAGGCTGCCAGGTCCTCCCCACTGGCACACCTGGCCCCATGCCCAACTCTGCGCAGGGCAGGAAGGGGCCGTGGAGAGGAAAGCAAATAGCAACCGTGCGTGGCCCGCCTCAGCCTCCCCCTGGCGCCAGGGCAGCGCCACCTGCTCTCCTACAGTCAGCAACAGCAGAACACAGGGAAGGCGGGGGGCTGCCGGCCAGAGAGGCAAACGGGAGCAGGCCCGGGAATGGCTGAGGAGGGAGGACTCAGCCCCCCAGTGGGGATGCACAGTCACTCAGGCCCGCCTTTGAATCCAGAGGCTCTGTGACCTTGAGCATGTTCTGAGCCTCACTTGCCCCATCTATAAAATGAGAGAGCACCTATAGCCAGCAATGACCAGAGGTTTGCTGGAGGTCAGGCTCTGCACCAACCTTCACCTCCTGGAATGCTCAGGGTGCCCCTTGGAAGGAAGGGCTGGCTGTTCACTCTGTGCAGACAAGGAGCAAAGCCCAGAGAGGGTGAGATAGCTGCCCCAGATCACACAGCTGTAACCATGGAGCAAGATTTTGAGCCTAGAACTATGTGCTTCAGACACACACAGTGTGAAAGGCAGTGCTTAGTAGGGGAGACAGTGAGGGCTGTGGGTCAGCCTCCAAGGGCTAAGCTGGAGGCTTCCTTGCCCGTGGACGCCTGTGACCCTGGGCAAGTTGGGGGACCTTTCTGAGCCTGTTTCACACCTATCAAGTGGGGATACTCGACAGTACCCACCCTGCACAGTCGGCCATATACACAGCAAGTTGGTATTAGGTGTCTACACAGTGCCAGGCACTATTCTACATGTTGAGGATATAGCAGAGAATAGACAAAAATCCCTGCCTAGAGTTTATATATATATATGTTGAAGGAGGAATAGAGAGTGAAAGTGGGGTTCCCTTTGATAGGGAGGGTGTAGTAGGCTCTTGGAGGAGGGGCCACTTGAGAACAACCTGAATGAAGGAGGGAGCAAGTCACAAAGATACGAGGGGGGAAGGGCATTTCAGGCTGAGGGAACAGCACGTGCAAAGGCCCTGAGGCAGGTTGAGGCATCTGAGAAACAAAGAGACTGGAAAGTCTGGAGCTGAGTGGCGTGGGAGGTGGGAGAGGAGAGGCAGGCAGGGCTCTGTTTGTTCAGGGCGTGAGGAGCCACTGGAGGCTTTCAAGTTGAGTGAGGACAGGATTGCATGTAAGTTTTTAAAGGACCCACCTCACTGCATGTGGGCAGGGGAAGAAAGGGCTGCAGGAGGAGGCAACAGTCCAGATGAGGTGGTGGCTTGGCCCAGGCTGGGGGCAGGCCCAGGGGGCAGAAGGTCAGATTCTGGAGACATTTTCGAGGTACAGCCAAGAGCTTTTGCGTATAGATCAGATGTGGTTGGGGACAGAGGAAGGGAAACAAAAGGAGGAATCAAAGATGGCCAGGGCTGTTGGGAGGGTCCAGAGAGTCAAAATCTAAGGAGTTCTTCCAACTATGCCAGGCAGACACTAAGCTCCATGACTTCTTACCATGACTGTTGCTCTCCCACAAGCCGCGTCTCATGGTTGTTATAGCAACCAAGTGGGATGATGCAAAGGGCTTATCCCAGTGCCCAGCTAGTTGAAAGGGGTCCATTGTTTCTGCCAGATGGTGTCCCTACCTGGGTCACCCTCTGTCACCATCGTGTCTCCCCACTAAACTCGGGAAAGGGGGCCAGGTCACCCAGCCTGCCCTCAAATCCAGCCCCTTTGGCACAGTCTGGCCAGTCATGTGACCTCTGGATCCTTGTGAGGTTGGACAGTGTGTCTGGTCATTCCTGCCCCCAATCCCAGACCTGGAGACAAATCCCTGCCCACCTGGGCCAAGCTTGGTTGTTTTCTTTTTGTTCTGAAGTCTCTATGGTCTGTGGTCAAGTTCCATTGCCCAGGGAAGCACTGGGGTTCCTTTGTGAAGTCCCTTAGGGTGCAGGACTCCTCGAAAAGAACACTTAGGAGCAACCATCTGAGTCAACTTCTCTTGGACACACAAATGGTGCTATGCTACTGCCTTGGCTGCGAACCCTTCAATGGCTCCCTATTGCCCTTGGGATTAAAAACAACCCTCATCACAGCCCAGCATGATCTGGCCTCCAACCTCTCTCACCAGGCTTCCCTCACACTCTGCTCTCCAGCCACCCTGGCCCCCATCACACTCATTCTTGGCCATCCTCTCCAAAGTCATTCCCCATTTCTACCAAACATCAATTTCATTGGACCAGCAACATGGCCCCGTACCGAGAGATGAATCATGATTGGTGAGTCATAGCTGTCCCATTGCCCTGCCAGATACTTGCTTTCCCAGCCCCATTGTTGCTTGCAGCAGCCATGTGACACAGTTCCAGCCAATGAGATGTAAGCCCTCTCCCTGCTGTCCTGCTTGTGCTGCTGCTGTGAGTCAGGAGGCCTGTAGCAGTGGCAGCCACTTTGTGACCAGGAATCACCTGGAGAAACGACTAACAGCCAACATGCTGAGAGTGTCTGAGCAAGAGTGTAGAACGGACCTGGGTCCTTTGTGACTACAAGGAAGAGTTATACTCAAGGGATAAGGAGCATGCCTTCTGAGATCTTCAACTGTCTGAGCACCCCAAAATGAACCCCAGAGTGACAGGGTCAGGAAACACTCTTCCATTCAAGCCAGGGTCCTTGAAGGAGGGAGTTGTTAAGAAGGCCTAGACCAAGGTGACAAATGCCAGCCTGGGACCAAAAGTGCTTTTAATCACACTGGGGATTAGAGTTGGAGGCGGTTGTTCCCAGTGGGGGGCCTCCTGGCCAGAATGAAAGGAACCAGACCCCTCAGAGGGTCTGCCCATCTGGGGGCCTTCGAGAATTGTGAGGGGCACAAGGCCCTTAAGGAGCCCCATGGAAAGCCTCCATCTATTTTCATCTTTTCACCTTCCTAAGCAAATAAACCAACAACCACCAAACAAACAAAAAACTTTCAATACTCGTGTGCCAGTTCCTATCACATTTAATCTTCCACTGGCCCTGAGAAGCAATTACTGTCACAGATAGACTGAGTAGTGCCTTTTAGAGACAGCCTGTGGGGAAACTGAGGCCTGAAGAGCTTCCATGACTATCTATGACCAGGCAATTCACACTTTGAAACCAGAAGAGCTGGGGTCGAGTCCTGGCTTTGGCCCTTGCTGGCTGTGTGACCCACAGCAACAGCTGACCCTCTCTGAGCCTCAGCCTGCCCAAATGCATCACAGGGAGGATAATGGTCCATCACAGAAGGCTGCTGAGTGGTGAGCGATGATGTCCACCAAATGCCTACCACAGAGAAGATGGTCCGCCCCAGGGGTAGGCAGACTGTACCCCAAATCCAGCCCACCACTTGAACTTCTCAATAAAGTTTTGCGGGCACACAACCAACCCCATACATTTATATATTATTTGTGACTGTTTTTACACCACATTGGCAGAGTCGAATTGTTACAATACAGAAGCCCACAAAGGTGAGAATATTTTGCTGTTCTATACCCTTGCTACCCCATATGTGGTCCATGGGCTGGCAGCCTTAGCACCATGGGTTAGAAATGCAGGATCTCAGGCCCACCCCAGACCAGCATTTCAGCAAGACAGCCAACGCAGAGAAGCCCTGGCTGGTAAATGGCGGACCTGCACTGGGCAGTAGGGGGGTGGCCAAGCCGGGGAGAAGAGGGATGAAGTTGCGGGCGGAAGCTCCTGGCCAGGTTTCCACTTGGCTGCTCCTTGGAATCACCCAGGGAGCTTTCACACACACCAAGGCCCACCCCACCCCAATGCTGTTGACCTTACTGGTCGGGGGGACGTTGGCCGGCACATGCTGTAAAAGCCTCTTGGTGACTCTAATGAGCAGGCAAGGTGAGAATTAGTGCATTGGGCTAACGAAGGAGTACAGGAAAAGTTGGGGAAGTGAGAGCAAACACCCCGGGCACCCTCTCCCTATAAGGAAATCCTCAAATCAAGATGGCAATGCAGGGGTTTGCACTGGGTAGGTAAGGAGTGACCCCTTCTCAGGAGGCAGAAGATCTCCAAGCTCTGTCTTGTGCCAAGGGCACCTCCAAAATTTCACAGCCTCCTTGAAGCTGCAGGTGCCTGGAGCTGTCCCTATCCTTCCAGCCCCTCCAACTATGAGCTCACCGGCATTTCTCCCCAGAGAGAGATGCTGGGGTGCAGGGCATTGGCTCAAGTGCTCAGCTCCCATTGAGGTGACGTGAAGGGTGCTGGCTTGGTTGCTTGGGCAAACACAGAGCATGTTTGCTGGCTGGATCTGTGGGCAGCGCCTGGACGCGTGAAGCCCAGCCACCAACGACTGCTCTCTGGGATGGTGGATCGCATGCATTCCAGAACTACAGGCTGGGGCATGCCTGCCGGGCAGGAGGCTCCTATTTACTGCCAGGCAGAAACAGAAAGAAGCCCTTTTGTTTCAGGTTGCATCCTGGTGACAGCACACCCCCACAGAGCTTCCCATCACCTTCTCTTTGGGGGACAATTTTGCCAACATGTTACAGAGCAATAGCGTGGGCAGAGCCACCCGTGTTTCATGATAGGCTGCCTGGGTTCAAACCTCAGCTCTGGAGAGTGCCACCTGAGTGACCACAGAGGAAGGGCCAGATGCCATATGCCTCCAGGTCCTCATCTGTGAGATAGGGGCTCATTCAACACACCACACGCCAAGGACTAAAGAGGTTCAGCACTTCGAATAGTGTGAGCACTCCACAAATGTTGGCACAGGCCCTCTGCGGTTTGTGTGTTTTTGCTTTTTTTATCTCCCACTTTTAAATAAGGCCACTATGCATTTTGTCAAAAGAAAATGCTGAGTGAGAGGGTGTGTGCAGTTTCACAGTGCTTGTTTCATGCAGATAAACTGAGCTTCAAAATGTGAATCTGCTTACAGCAAATTTGATGTGTCATTTCCCTGCATCCCTGCCAGCACTAGGCTTTATCATTTTATAATCATTTTCTAATTTAGTCAGCATGTAGAGGGGCTTTTGTTTGAATGTCTTTTTTTGCTTACAAGGATGTGCCTTCTTCTATATAACAGTTAACTGTCTATATTTCCTAAGGGATGCATGGTTTGTTTACCTCCTTGAATGTTTCCTGTGTGGAATCCACAACAGCCCTATGGCACATCCATGTTGGAAGCATCCTCTGAGCAGGGAGGGGAGATGGGGGAAGTTGCAGCTTGGGAGGGCAGTGAAAGCCTCCATGCCCAGTCACCCCATCTCCTGCCTTCCATTACCTGGATGTCTTCAGTGCTTCCCCTGCTGAGGAAACCCTTTCCTGTAAGGGCACCTTTTCTGCGCCGGCAGCCACTGAGGAGCCCCTGGGTACCAGGAAACTTTCCTTCCAAACTAGTGAGGTCAGAATAAACTGTCCACCAAGTTACAGTACAGGGATGATCAGATCTCTCTGTTCCTTAAACAGTCAGGCTCCTAGGTGCTATATTTGCGAGACGCCCAGGTCCTTCCCCATCTTCAATCACCCAAAGTTGTCCTCAACCCACAGGTGGGGGTGGGGCGGGATCCCCACCACACTTCATGGCTGCCATTGCATCTTGCCACCACATGGGGTCGCTGTTGAAGATGGGTCTCAAACAGTCCTGTGGACACTTGTCCACTTTGCAGGGCTGCCTGAGCTGGCTGGACACTTGCCTTGGTCTTGGAGGTCACCTGCACTTGGGACTCGAGTTTATAGCTCTCTTGCATGGGTCACTCTTAAACACTCATTTCACTATCTCACACGCATCCTGGCTCCCAGGACCCAGCACCTCACTGCCTTGCCCAGAAGCCCCCTGAGGGGACCAGATGGTAACATTGCCCCTACTTGACAGAGGGAACTGGAGTCCCAAAAGAGTATGTCTTCCAAAGTCATCAGGCCAATCAGCGTCCAGTACAAGCTGAAGCCCAATCTGGACTCCCATCCAGTGCTCTCCACCTTTGCTTGTAGAGGCTGCCAATGAAAATTCCTTTCCTTGGCACATGAAGCCCACAGGATGCACCTCCTGCCTGCCTCCCCAGCTTCATCTCACTTCTCACCCGAACGTGCAGTGCTTACCCGCCCACCCACCCTTGTCCCATTTTCCCACATCTCCCCGGACCTTCCAGGGAGGCCTCTCACCACTCAAGCCTCTGCTCATTGTATCTCCTCCTGGAGGCCTTTCCAGGCCTCTGTTCCCAGGGTCATGCCCCAGTACGTGCCTTCTCAACAACACACTTGTCACCAGAAGACGCCATCCTGTCCTTTCTGCTCTACGTTCAGACTATCCCGCAAATCCCGCCCTCTCCTCTCCTCCACCACGGTCATCCTGGTCACCACCTCCTCCTCCTCCAACCTCAGGGCCAGGCCATTTGGAGCTGGTCCTTCTATACTGTGGGGCTGTTACAGAGCATTTAGCAGCATCCCTGGCCTCTGCCCACTAGATGACAGGTGCACCCCAGCCAATTTATGACAACCAAACCAGCTCCAAACATTGGCCAGTGTTCCTGGGGAGCAGGACCATCCCCAGTGGGAGCCCCTGCTCTAGACTACGGCAGACGTGCCAGGCATCTGGAGCCCTGGGGTTTCTCTTGATCTCTGGTTTCCACGGCTGTCCTGGTGGCTCACAGGAGGACCTCACTCCCCCCTCCATCTTGCCCCACCTCCAACGTGGGCACCTTCTCTTCCCTCCACCTCCAGCTGTCTTCCCATCTCTGCTTCCTCTTCCAGGCCCTTCACACCCTCGTGGCTGGCAGAGGGGTGCCTTTGACCACCTCCTCGCCTTCGTCTCAGTCCATCTCCCTGGCTGGGCACCCTCATGGCCTTTCCTTGAGTGTTCCTATTTCTGTCCTTGGCTTATTGATGTGGTCATTTCCGTCTGAGCTTCATAGAGTAGGGGCCTTTCTGTCCTACTCACCCTTGTACCCCACAGTCCAGAACAGCACCTGGCACATGGAAGATGCTCACAAAACCTGTGTTCCGTGAATGAGCAAGTGAGACCGGGTGGGTCTCTCCAGTCCCAGAAATGGAGCTCAACCACCCACAGGGCTGCAGACATGCAGAGAGAGCCTGCCAGGGAAGCCAGAGGAGGCCCCTTTTGAGCACCCGGGCCCTGAGCATGCCCACAAGCTCCCCCTGCCTACAGGCTCCTCAGGGTTCCTGGGACACAGCATAGTCCCTCTTTCCAGGGCCTGGAGCAGCTGCAGGCTGGCATGCCCAGCTGGGCCCAGCCCGGAAGGCAAGGCCAGTCTAATTATAGAAGGCAGGTCCTGAGAGTGCCTGGTTCTTCTCTGCTGAGAGGAAGTGGCTGCTCTGATTAAAACCCTGGGGTTTGTTCCCCCCTGGTTGAGACAGTCCCCACGGGAAGAGGAAATGTGGCAAAATGAATTCAGCCCCCTCCTCGGGAGACACCGAGAAGACAAGGAGACAGCAGAGCATGAAACCCGGCACAGGGCCCTTCTGAGCCCGAGTGAGCACCCGGCCGCACGCCCATGGGGTGGCTCCTGGCTGCGGGGATGGCATGGAACCTGGCTCTACCTCCCACAGGGCCAAGTCCTAACCTCTCCACACCTTGGATCTAAGAGAAAGGACCAGCTTCACTTTCCAAAGTGGGGGCCGTGTGGTGGTTTAGATAAGGGCTCTGGAGTCAGGAGCTCTCTGAGCCTCAGTTTCCCCATCTGCAAAACAGGTTGATGGGAACCGTGCCTTTCACAGTGCCTTTGGGAGGATTCATCGAAGCAGTTCGTGTTGCTGGCTGGCCCAGCACAGGGGCTGGCACAGGCTGAGGGCTTGATCAGTATTCCATACTGTCAGAAAGGCTATATGACTGCCAGGGTCCAGTCAAAACGAAAATGCAGGGCCCCTTGTTCAAAAGTTACTAAGAATTTCGAGACGAAGACAGAGCATTAAACCTGGTGCAGGGCGCTCTGAGCCCAGAGAAACTGCCCGGGCTGCACGCCCATGAGTGGGGAGGATCCCAGGGTCGGGGACTGCTCCTTTCAAGGATGGATCCCTGTCCAGCAACATCAGGGCATCTGCTGGGTGGAAAACACAATCGCAGCACCGCACACAGTATAGCATGTTCACACAGGACAGAACAAGTTGTCTAAAGGGAGCTCACAAAGCAGCAGCCTAAGCCGACTATACCCACAAACACGGAGGTAAAACCCAGTGCGAGAGGCTCCCACTCCCTCCCCAGTGAGGTGAGCTCCGGTGGAGTAGAGGAGCGACAGCAGAATTGTGCTGCATCTGTACATTTTATTCCTTAGAGAAAAACGATAAAAATGACAAAATCTTAACAGCATTTACTTCTGGGTAGTGGAGGTGGAGACTTCATTAGTCTCTGAAGTTTTCAGTATATTTTCATTCTTAAAAGTAGATTTCACCTCTTTAAAAGAGTTTTGAAAGCCATTGGATTAGAGAATGCCTATTCTTTGGCTACCATGCCATGAGTAAGATGTTTAGAAATGCAAAAGCATTCATTGTGCGCCTACTGTGTGCCTGGCCCAGGCTGGGTTCCAGGACATAAAACAAGCATTTGTTTTCTCTCTAGGACCCCAAAGCCCAGGGATGAAGGCAGGCCTCCATGTCCTGTGCCGAGACCCATGGGAAGTGGCCCCAACCCTGGCATGGGGCTGCCACTCTGCTCTCTTCACCGGAAAGCAGGTGTCTTTTCCCTCCTGCAGAGGGATGCCTGGAGCTTCTGCCGCTCTGGCAGCCACTGTGGGTTGTGGCGCTGGAGCAGAGCATCGGCAGATACATTTGGGCAGTCGTGGGTGGGCGGAGGGGCCCCGGCTGCCAATCCTGGAGGTGAACAAGAGGTGATGTCCTGAGTTTTCAGCAGTCCCTTCCGCGGTAATGGGGAACCCATCCCTTCCCACGGCCCAGGGCAGTCCCTCAGGGGTCTGGCCGGTGGTCCCTGCTGGAAAAGCAGGACAGGCTCCTTTGTCCCTGCTGCTCTCTCATCATTTCTGTCTCTGTTTTTTGGAACATTTTAGTTTGCAGCAATTTTAGACTTCAAGAACACGTGCAAAGATAGTACACGGCTCCACGCCCCTCCATCCTGCTCCCTGATAGAAACCTGCCGAACGGCACACCTCAGAACTCGCATCCACAGCTGCGCGAGGCCACTCAGCTGTGGCCTTGGCTTGGATCTCACCACTGTTCTCTCTAATGTCCTTTTTCTGTTCAGGGACCCGCACCGCACTTAGTCAACTTTGTCCTTCAGCCCTTGCAGCCTAGAGAGTTTCTTCCCCGTCCTCAGCTTTCTTGGCCTTGCGTGTTTGAAGAATGTTGTCCGGTATTTTGTACATTGCAGTTCAGTTGGGGTTTGTCTAATGTCCCCTTGTGTTTTACAATGAGATGTGATTCACAGTCCATTAACTGCAACCTTCTGAAGGCTGTACAATTCTGTGGCTTCCGGGACACACGCAGAGTTGTGCAGTCGACACCATGATCGAATCCCAGGACATTTCCATCCCTCCACGAGCAAGCCTGAGCTTTTGTGACCCTGTTTTCTTTCAGTTTCTGTTTGTGTCTCTGCCTCTGAGTCACCCGCGTTCTCTCTCATGCGCTCTGTGTTTCTCTCCTTCGGCATTTCTCTCTGTTAGTAGCTCTCCTGACTCACCCCCTCTCTCTACTCTCATCTCAATCTGTTGTGCCTATGGATGTGTGTGTGTCTGTCTCCCTTTTTTGTTTTAAAGACCACACAGGCCAAACCCGCAGCAAACAAAGAAAAAGCAAGAATAAGGCGTGCTCAGTGTTCTGGAGACAGACAGGGTGGGGATAGAGAATATGGACGGTGTGGCCACGGAGACCCCTCTGAGGAGGTGACAGGAAGCCATACTTACACAGAGAAAAGCAGCCGGCCCATGAAGAGCCCCTGGGAGGCATACAGGCAGGAGGTCAGTGTGTGCAGAGGCCCTGGGGCAGAACAGGAGCCTCCCCATTTACCAGACTCGCTTAGAAGGAGCCCTGAATGCCTTCCGAGGCTCTCAGGCTCTAAGGTGACAGGCCCAGCCGGCTCAGGGCAAGGTTGGTGGTGAATAATCAGGGCTGAACCTCACAGAACTTTCTGGCACCCCCAGTGGGGGCCAGGCCACATGCTCAGCCCTGGGGACCCTAAGCTAGATACAACCCACGTCGGCCTCAGAAGGAGCCTGCAGAGAAGAAGCCCAGCCCTGGGCTCAGAAAAAGTCTGTGTATTGATTTATTCAATTATTTACTCCAGAAACACTTACTGAGCACCTGCTGTGCGAACATAAGTGGGCATGGGCAGAACACTGACCTCACGGGGCTCAGAGTCCAGGAGAGAAGGCTAGCAGTCCACCCCTCATGCCGACTGTGCAGAGAGGCATGGCCCAAGCTCAGATGGCCATTCACTCATCCAGCACACGGCTAAGGGTGCCCACTGCTTGGTGGGTGAACACAGATGGCCCTCAAGGGGATGGCGCATGCTCACTCACAGCAGAAGAACCTGGGTTCAAGTCCCAGCTCTGCTGGGTATTAGCTGAGTAGTGGGCTCCTCTGAGAGTTAAAGAGGAGGGGGCCAGGTGCTGAGCCCATGCCATCCAGAAAGCCCTCCTTGACCTGCTGGTGGGGAGAGCTGGCTGGTTTGGGAGGATCCCAAGCAGGCTGGGGACCAGCCATCCTCCCCTAGGGGTGCAGTTTAGGCAGCTGGAGGAGGGGCCCCAGTGCAGCAGCTGGATATTGGCCTGTGTCCTTAAGTCACCCAAGGAAGTACCAGGCTGGCTGGCTGGAGCCCAGCAGCCAGAGGGAGCCTCATTTGTGATGCAAATGAATGGCAGTGGCTGCAGGCCAGGGCCTAGGATCCCCTACCAGGACCCCAGAGCTTTTGTTTTAAGCAGAGCCTGGGGAGGGGCTGGGGGACCCTCCCCAGCCACTTTCCAGGTGGGTTAGGGGTGAGCAGGGACCCCCAAGGCACTCCACGTGGCCAATGGAATAAGCAAATGGGAAAGTGTTGGCTAGCAGAGGGCTTGAAACTCAAGGTCATCTCTCTGAACTTTCTCCCTTGGGTCCTGCAGAAACCAAGGCCCCTCTGAGTCACACCCTGTCATCTCCTGGAGGGTCCCCATGGCCCTCCAGCCTCTCATGGATCCCCTGCTGACGCCATGCAGACCTTCTTGCTGTCTTTCCCTGGCTCTTTACCACCTCAGAGATTTTTCACGTGCTGTTCACATGAAGCCCTGGAGGCCTCCTGGAAGAAAACCGGTGCGGACAGGAAGGGAGGGATTTCCCACTATAAGCCCCATGGTGCCTGGTCAGTACGTTGGCAAATAGAAGTTAAATGATTATTCTGTGTAAAAATGTCACCACTTTTCACAGCAGGAAGGTGACTGCAAATAGCTGGAGGCTGGAGAAACTGCTAGGCTGGGAGCAAGGAGGTGGAGAGGAAGGGCTCACCTCTCGACTGGACCTGTCTGTCCTCCCTTCTTACTAAGCCAACCACCTACAACTCGTCCCCACCAAAGAACAACAGGGCTTCCCTCCTCTTCTTCGGAGAGGAAGCGTGGGTGGAGCCAGCCTGCAGAGCCAGGGGTGGCAGGTGGAAACCTCAACAAGGTGCCAAATGCTATTCTGGGAGGCCAAGAGCAGAAGTCATGCTGGCCGTGGTCTTTGGCTCAATTATAGCAAACGCGGAGGTGCAGAGGGAGGAGTGCCCCTGGGGAGGGGAGAAAGGTGCAGAGGACACTCCTGGTCAGGCCCCAGGCTCCCAGCCCCCAGGGAGCTGCTGTTCCAAAGCCAAGCCAGTGTTTGCTGCGCAGGGGCTGCTGTGGTGGGGCCTGGGAGGGGCTAATGCATTCGTTCCTACCCAGGTCCCTGTCCACTTGGCCAGCCTCAGCCTCCTCTCCCTGGCCATGTTTTTGCTTCCCTGGCCTCCCTGTAGACCCTCAACCTGACTGAGTACATCCAGCCTCAGAGCATTTGCACATGTTCTTCCCACTGTCTCCTTATGTGACTTCTCTCCAGTGAGTCTTTTGCTGGACCCACCTCTCACCTGGGCCCTCCTGGTTCCTCTCCGTCACCTCCCCTGCTTGTTTCCTTCACGAATTTCTAGCTCAATGATGTCTTTGCTGTGTTTGAATGGGGAGCTCCTGTCCAGGCAGTTGCCACACCTACCTTTTTACTGCTGTACCTCCAGTGCCTGACATTTGCTGAAGGAACAAAAAAAGAATTGGGGTACAATGTGTTATCATGTAAGGAAAAATAATCGGTGGTTCTGAGGCTCATCAAAGGGAGAGCCAGATTCTAACCCAGGGTGGGGAATTTGGGGTAAAATATTAGACTGCTTTGCATGGCAGAGGTTGACTTTGTGATGGGCTTGGCTGAGTTAGGGAATAGTGGGAGGGAGATACATCTTCTTTCCTGTGGAATAACCCAGAGGTGGGAGCCAGGGGCCACCACCATGGATCTGGAACATGAAACCAACACAGGCTGAGAAGCAGAAAGAACTCAAGTCCTTACAACAGAGCTGGATCCAGCCATTCCTGAAGCCAGCAATGTTCAGCTGCATGAGCCAGTTGTATCAACTAACCATTCTCTAGAAGGTTATCAATCAAGGTTATTTACCTCTCAAATGACAGAAAACCCAAGTCAGACTGCTCTGCTGGGCAGAATAGTACCCCTGCTCCCAGGACATTTACATCCTGATCCCTGAACTTGTGAATGTGTTAAGCTCGTGGCAAAAAGGACCTTGCAGTTGTGACCTTAAAATAGGGAGAGTATCCTGGATTATCTGGGTGGGTTCAGTCTAATCACATGAGCCATTAAAAACAGAATTTTGTCCAGCTGGAGACAGAGAGAGGTAACAGAAGGGGTAGTTGGAGAGATTCAGAGAATAAGAGGGACCCACTATTGCAGAAGAGGGCCATGTGGGAAACATGAGAAGGAAGGTGGGCAGCTTCTAGGAGCAAAACCTGCCCCCCACTGTTAGCCATCAGGGAATGGGGACCACAGCCCTAGTGTTTCAAGTAACTGAATTCAACCAGCAAATTGAATGAGCCTGAAGCAGATTCTTTTCCTGAGCCTCCAGTCTGGATCACACCCCTCCCAATACCTTGATTTCTGTCACCCTACACTGAGGACTCATCTGGGTCATGCTATATCTGGAGTTCTGCTCATATATCTATGAAAGTATGACATAATAGATGAGTGCTGTTTTAAGCCACTAAGTTTGTGATGGCTAGATACTATAGCAATAGAAAAGTAATACATTGCTTTAATGAAAAAAGAGAATTGACTGGCTCAAGAATGTGGCTTCAGGAATGGCTAGATCCAGCAGTTTAAACACTGTCAACAACACTTGATTTCTCTGCTTCCCCCAACCTTCTGCCTCCTAAACTGGTTTCATGCTCAGGCTCCATGGGGTTGTCCTGGTAGCTTTAGGCCCTCATACCCCAGGTAAATCCACAGGACAGGGGCCTGCCTCTCCCGCTACTATCCTACAATAAGCCTCACTGTATCTGAGTGGCCGTAACTGGACCATGTACCCACTACTGAACCAATCACAGAGGCAAGTGGCCTGGAATGCTCTTTTAGGTCAGGTCTGGGTCACATATCCACCCCCATGGGGCCAGGGGTGGATCTAGAGCTACCTGAGACCCAGGGATGGGAATAGAGGAGGTCTGGTTCCCCAGGGGAAAATGTGCACACAGTTACAGGGGGTCAGCAAATGGCCCCAGGAGCTGTGCGGAGGCAGTAGGTCGGAGGTCTGACCTTGCAGAGGATTTGCCTTGTTTTGCTTTCTGGAGGTGATGTACTTTGCAGGGCGGCTTGGAAGGAGGAGGTGCATGGCCTTGGAGAGAGGGACTTGGAGCCTCCAGAAGCCTGCCCAGCCGGCGTCTGGCAGCCCCTGCCGCAGGGCCATGCTTCCAGGCTTGTGCCCTAACAAACAGAAAAGCATTTTGTTCAGAAGCAGGCTTTACTGGGACTCAGAGTAAATAAACTGATATTTATACCACAGCCCCACAGGGTGGCTACTTGGCTGTGAGGCAAATATGGTCAAAGCTGAGTTCTGCGGCCCTGGGAGGAGAGCTAGGCCTTCCCAAGAGGAGCCCAGCGGGAGGCCTCACCCAAGTCCTACAGGCATCTTCCTTGGATCCCAGAGGACTCTGGCTGGGGAGGGAAGCTGCACGCTCAGCCTGTCTGCCTCGCACCCAGACGAGACCACCTTCCTCGTATCCCTGAGCATTTCCCTGGTCAGCTCCAGGCCAGGTCCCAAGCCGGGGCCTGGGTACCCAGGGCCCTGTGCATTTTCTTATGAAGACACATATCCCACGCTGCTTCTGGGGACTTCTCCTCAGCTTGGAAGATCATTCCATTTAAATTCTTTAGAATTCATATGTTTAGCAACTATAAGTCCTCCTACTATGTGGCCGGCACTGGGCACAGTGGCTGGGAACCCATGGACAGGTCTGACTCAGTCCTGCCCCATCCCAGCACACAGGACAGTCCGGGACAGGACACAAATACTGAATAAGCAAACAAGTAATACTGGAGAAATACAAAACCCAGTCAGTGCTGCAGGGGAGGTGGGGCGGGCGAGCAGCATGCAGGGGGAGGGAGGCGGCAGGGAGACAGCTGAGGGTGCGCCCCCCGCGGGAACCTCTGGAGGAAGGGCGCGCCAGGCAGCAGGAACCGCTTGCGCAAAGGCCCAGTGATCCCAGGCTGTTTCCTGCCCAGCCCCCGTCTGATTCGGTATTATTGGGTGGTTTCTTGTGCATTGTTCAGCTGTCCCAGGAAACTGAAAGTCCTATGAGGGCAGGAATTTGCTTTCTTTGTTCCCTGCTGTATCTGCAGAGCCTGGAACAGAGTCCGCTCACAGGAGGTACCGACACATAGTAGCATAGTTCACCTACTGCAGAAATGACTAGAGGGCTGAAAGCTGCAAAGATCAATGGAAAAGCAGTTAAAATAGTGAGATCCCAGGGAAAAGTATGACTTTGCCACTCCACTGCTAGGACAGAAATCTGAGGTGGCAAACTCAATTGCTAGCTCGGGGGAGCTGGAGAGGATTTCCTTTGGTACTTTGAAGCATTCTGTGACCTTCCAATGTTTTACTGTGAGACCGGCATTTCTTTTTAATTTTCCTGTTTTTTATAATTACAGTAGCAACACACATTTGTGGACCCATGTTCAAGCAAAACATAAAGTGAAAAGGAAGTCCATATTCACCAGACACAGCCCCCTCCGCCCACCTGGCATTGCCTGATGTCCCTTCAGCAGAGTCCCCTGCTCCCAGGCTACACCTGATGTTTGGGGGAGAGGTGCGTCCCCATGTGCACCCAAGGGCCACAGAGCCAGAGGCCCAGGGCTGGAGTGAATGTCAGTGGAGGCCTCAGAAAGGGCTGGGCCCTCCCCAGCTCGGTCAAGCTAAGAGCCTCGCCTCCCGCGTGATGTGGGGACACAACCCAGTACAGACACCGACCCCCTGTGAGAGATGTTCCTGCCCCACACCACAGCCTCTACCCCACGATTGCAGCCAGGCAGAGACCTTGAATACAAACAGCAGGAAGGCAGGGGGCCAGCTGACACATTATCTAACATTCAAGTGATCCTCAACCATAAGTGAGGGTCAAACCCCACAATTCGGATTTTCCCATGGTGACTTCCACTGTGTTTATGGAATATTCTTTCTCCATCTTTTCTCATTCTTTTCAGAGCTGCTTCCTGTCTGGTTTCCTGAGGCCTCCTTGGTGAAGTGGGACGGGTGGGTGGCAGGCAACCCCCTGCCCGCCGAGTTCTTGGCAACCACTAATGTACTTTCCATCTCTACAGCTCTGGGCATTTCACATGGACAGAATTCACATGAGACGTGGCCTCCTGTGACTGGCTTCTGTCACTTAGCTTCAGGCTGTCGAGGTTCGTCTGTGTTGTCACGTGTATCAGAATTACATTCCTTTTTATGGCCAAATAATATCCCTTGTACAGACAGACCACATTCTATTTATCCATTTTTCAACTGATGGACATTCAGGTTGTTTTCACTTCTTGGCCATTCTGAGCGTTTTGCGAGGTGGCCTGCGCTGACTTGCCTAAGGTCTATCCCTACGAGGGGAACCGCTGGGTCTTGCGGCAACTCCAGGTTCCGTCATTTGAAGAACCTCCAGATGGTTCTCCCAGCACTGCTTTGGGGTCCCGGTCCCCGCATCCTCACCACCACAGGTTATTGTCCGGCTTTTCATTCTAGGCTAACGGCTTCACATCCTAGTGGGTGCGACCTGGTATCTCACGGTTGGACTTTGATTTGCATTCGTTGTTATTCTTTCAAACCAGTTTAAGGTGCAATAAAAGTCAGGCTCACGCTGTACTCATGGAGGATTTTAGTGCCCCAGAAAGGAAAGGGGTGGGGGCTCCCCTCTGCCCTGCTCTCACCAGCAGACCTCCAAGGGGTCAACAAAAAGTATTTTTTAAACTGAAAGGTCAAAACCCTAAAAAGGGTTACAAATTGATTTCATCCTCCAACTGCAGAGGCAGAGAGGGTTTTTTTTTTTAACCTCTGAGAAACTAAAGAGAAAAACAAAGGGAAAACGGACTGGTGGAACACAATGAAAAGGGGCCACACACAGGGGTTCTCAGTCAGGCTTCTTAATAGAATCACCTAGCAGTTCTTAAAACCCACGTCCAGGCCCCTGGCCCAGAGACTGGGATTCACCTGGTCCAGGGTGGGGTCCATACAGTGTCATTTTAGAAGCTCAGCAGAGGGAGCTGGTGGCAGGGATTGTTCTGGGGTGGGGCTGCAAGGCCCCGTCTCCTGCTCAGTGGGAACTGTCAGCGTATTCAGGCGGGTTGTACCTGTTGGTGCTGGTTATAGCCAGCAAACTAGAGGTGCTATTAGTGTTGGCAGGCATCCAGTGACACTTGAGATCCAGAACTGGAGGGGTGGGTAGTGCCACGCGTCCCCAGGGACTGACCCTTTTCCCCAGGACGGGGCAGGGCAGGACAGCCCCGATAGTAACCAAGGAGCTGCACTGCCTGACCTCCTGCCTCACACCTGGCTGAGAGCTTTTCCCACCTGGATCCTGTGGGAACTATGGACTATTCTTATCCTTTATTTACTGATGAAAACTGAGGCTCAGAGAGGGTGAGTGCCTTGACCAAGGTCACACTGCTTGTAAGAAAAGAACTCAAATTCAAACTCAAGTCTGTCTGACTCCAAACCCTGGATTAGTAACCCTTGCCCTGGACCATCTCCTGAGGCAAAGCCGGCTGCTGGCATGGGGATGGTGTTGGCAATCTCTCTACCCTTCTGTCCATCCCTCCATCCGTCCCTCCACCCACCAGTCCTTCCTTCCATCCCTCCCTTCCTCTCTCTCTGTCCATCCGTCCTTCGCTCATCCATCATCCCTCCCTCCCTCCCTCCATTCCAGGCTTCACTTTATGAATGTTCTCTGCTTACACATCGGGGGAAGAAAACCCCGGTGTATCTGACGTGGCCCCTGCCTTTCTCCGCCACTTGACTCTCTCCCATGGCTCCTAACCAGCAAACCAAAATGCCCACCAGAGCTTGAGGAGAGATACAATAAGGACTAGTGGGGACTGTGGCAAACTGCAGAGCACATGTTCGGTTGTTGCTCTGAGGGAATGTGGGCCCAGTGTTGCCAGAGGCTTCTGGTCGTGGTTACTTTTTCCCTCGCATGGTACTCCGTGGACATTTCTCCCTGTCATATACTTGCACCTCTTGGGTCTTCATGGCTGCACCGTACGTCGTGTCACCATACCCTCCAGCGGAGAATGCGGCAGCGGGTTAGAGGAGCTGGCTTTGGCTTCAGACCCTCTGAGGTCTGGATCCCAACTCTGCCAGGTACTCGCTGTGTGACCGCGGGCAAGCTCCCTCACCACCTTGAGCCTGTTTGTGCATCTGTAAATGCGGACGGTGTACGTGGGTCTTGCACAGGGCTGTTGTGCAAATTTGATGAACCAAACACAGCTGAGTGGTGGGCACAGGGCCTGGTGCCAGCTAGGTGCTCCGTAAGGGCAGGATTCTCTGCCCGCACACCCCAAAAGAAGGAACACAGCCACCCACCCACCGTTACCTTGGAGGCCTTTTTTAAACCTCAGCATGAGATGCAGGCCTGCGGCCTTTTCTGGCCAGCCGTTCCTTCAGCCTGGGCCCCTAGGAACCAGCCGCCTCTCACAGTATTCACCTGTCCCCTGGCCCAGGAGAACTCATGCCCGCAGAAGGGCAGAGACGGGGACCACAGCACCACAGGGCAGGCTGTCCTGGCGGGCTGACCAGCAGTGATGGAGAGGGACGGGGAGGGCCTACAGTCAGGCAGAGGGGAGGCCTGCCCTCCAGGAGCAGGGACATCCAGAGAGCACAGGCCGGTCCAAGGAGGAGGCAGGAGCAGCGAGAGTCCGTCTAGACTCATCCCTCCAGGGCTCTGAGGCCAGGGCCACGCCCTCCCTCTGGATGACGGCACCAGAGAGAGGAACCGTTTCTCGGGAAGAAAAGAAAAATTAGAGAGAACAAGGATGGGGGCAGGGGACACACCTTAGACAAAGAGGTATGGGCAGGTGTCTGGGTCGTAGGGAGGTGGGTGACATCTGAGCTGAGACCAGCGACTTTTGACCTAAGGCTCAGGGACAAGACGGAGCCAGAGCAGGATGTATATGGGGAGAGCGGCTCTAGAGAGAGGCATCCGAGAGATGGCAGGGCCAATCCTCGCCGGCCGTGGAGGTGGTGGAGGGAACTGGGCTTCTATTCCAGGGCCATGGGGAGCCGCAGAGGCTTCTATGCCAGGGAACAGGACATTCTGAGTTAGGGTTCCACAAGATGGAGAGCGTTACCATAGACAAGAAGCGGGCGCGGGCAAGAACTGCCACTGACCGCACCCAGTTCAGGCTCCGCAGACACTCAGAAGTATAAGGAAGCCAACAGACGCAGAATGCCCCCGCCCTGTCCGTTCTGCAGAATGTAGGCACACACGCAACAGCGCCCAGATGCCAAACTTCATTCTCCAACTTTCGCTGCTCAGCAGCAAATAATAAAAAACTGCGTTAAAAACAAGGTAAAACTCTCCTGTAGTCCAGCTACCCTTCTTTCTTTCTTCCCCTTTGTATACACAAATGTAGATAATTTTAATAAATTTCCTTTATTTTGGAATTTTTTCTCAACAGTGTTAATTTTATAATTTGGAAGAAAAATACCTTCATTCTTTATTTCTCTAAAAATGGCCTCCCCATGGGGCCAAGGAAGCCAGCAGAAGGCACTCAGGAGCTCCCGAGTTGTCTGCTGCACCCAGTTCAGTGGCCCGTGGGGTGGGTGGGTTCACCCCATCATTGATCTCCAGGCTGCTGTGCAACCCGAAGTGTACACAAGGCTGGGGGTAGAGCTGGCAGGGGAGCAGGCTGATAAGCAGAGCCGGGCACTTATCGGCCCCAGCAGCAGGCCCAGAAGGTATCTAGGCGGCCAGGTGCCCACCTCAAGCTGTGCCCTGTGCGGACACCCAGCCCCAGGGCATGGGGGGCACGGGCCCTGTTATTCTCATTGCATGGTCCCCAACAGGGGCTCCCAGTTCAGTGTTTGTGTCTCTGGGGCACAAACACAAGTGTGACTCAGCAACCAGGGCAGGGACATGGGGGGGACACACCGGGCTGGCTTTGGGATGCAGAAGGTGGAGGAGAACTGGGTGGGGGCGAGGGAGCCCAGGGCCCAGTTCTCTGGGTGGGGCAGCCTGTGGCCTCCAGATTCAAGATTCTCTGGTCCAAATCCTGGCTCTGCCACACACCAGCTCTCTGGCCTTGGGCAAGGCGGCTGCATCTCCCAGGCCTTGGTTTTCGCATCTGTGAACTGGGCATGGCCAACCTCCCACGGGTTGCCGGGAGGGCTTAAGGAAAGCATAGCCACAAAGCCATTGGGAATTCAATAAATGTCAGTTTTCATGAGTTCTGACACTCCGAACACAACCTCAGTTCCAGGGATGAGAGGCTAAGCATGTTGGCGGGTGGGGGTGTCTGGATTGACTGGAAACGCAGGGTCCTTCATCCACAGGTAGGACCCCGACAGGTAGTGGACACTTTTCACAGGAATTAGGGTGGTTTTCCCACTTCTGCCAGCAATTGCTTGCTCAGTATTCCCACCGGCATGGGGCCTGGGGGCTCCATGAGCCAGGCGCTTACCCAATACCAGGCCTGCACTGGGCACTTTACGTAAGTCACCTCCTTTCGTCCAGTGATAGCCCAGGGACAGCAACTGTGGGGACTGTTCCATTTGCAGGCAATGTGACCATGACCCAGTTGTCCCCCAGGGTCAGGCGCTGACAAGGGAGCTGCAGAGCCAGAGGTGCCTGAGCATCTGGCTCTTTGCCCTGTGCCATGCCGGCCCAGGGGGGGTCTCCCTGCCTGGAGGAGGGGTGCAGGGCGGACGGGTGAGGAGGGCGCCCCAGCCGAGATGTTCCATTCCAAGCTCCTAGAGGACACATCACAGGCTGTGGAGTCAGACAGACAAACCCAAGCCTGGATCAACTACTTCCAATCATACCACCTCACCCCTCTGAGCCTCAGTCTTCCCCTCTGTAAAACAGGACTATTAACCTGCTCCTCATGTGAGGGTTCTGACAAGGAGGAAATGAGCCAGCACTCCAGGGATCATCAAATCAAACACCATCTTCCAGGCAGCACCAATCCAGTGCCCTGCTCAAGGGCCCCAGATGCGAAAGCACTTTGATTCTCAAGTCCTGCATAAACGTGAGATGCCACAAGGTGACTGTTCACCAAACTTGAACACATCAATGAGGCGGAAGCTTGAGCTGTCCTCCCAGAACTGCCCCTAGGGAGCCAGGGACCTCAGGCAAGTTTCATGCGTACTCTGAGCCTCAATTTCCCCATGTGTGAAATGGGCATAATGATGACATACCCAGCTCACCTGGTGTGAAGGTTGAGCTAACACAGGCTAAGTCAGCAAGTCTTCACGTAGCCCTGTGTGACAGGGACACTATTAACCTGGACTCACAGCATGATGCTGGAGAAGCCTGAGACAGAAACTGCAAGTTGTCTGTATAATAAACATTCCATCTCCCTTCTTAGTAACAGAAGTCTTTACACCCAGTTGAACACCTACATTCTCTACCCTCCCTTGCAGTTAGGTATGGCCAAGTGACTTAAGTTCTGGCCAATAACATGAGAGGAATGTGGTATGCAATTTCTGGGAATTCTTCTTGGGAAGTTTCAGCCTGAGGTACTCCTTTCATCTTCCCCTTCTGCCTTTTGCTGCCTGAAAGTCACATGATGGTTGGAGGTGCAGCAGCCACCTTGTTACATGAGACGGAGTCCCTAATCCTAAGTAATACAAGCCCTTCAAGACTGTGTATGTTCAGAGTCTGAGTTGCAAAGGACAGAAAAAACATATTAAATAGGCTTAAACAAAAGGCGGAATTTATTAGCTCTAGTAACAGAAAGGTCCAAGCTCTAGTCTAGGCATAGATGGACCAAGAGTCCCCCAGAATGTTACTAAAACCCTATCTCTTTTCCACTCTCCAATTCTACTTTCCCTTGTGCTGGCTTCCTTCTCAGGGAGGTTCTCTATAACCCCACCCCCATTTCACCAGCAGCTCCAGGCTTATCTGCTCTTCACTTGGCTTCTCCAAAAAGACAGCTTTCCTTCCCAAGAGTTCCAGGAGAAGCCCAGGACTGACTCTCATTGAACCAGACTGGGTCACATGCCTCTCCCTGAACCAATCACTGTGGCTGGGGAATTAGAACATGACGATTGTCTGAGCAGCGGATCCAAGGGGGACCCAAGGGTGGGGCAGGGCAGGCCCCCCAAAGGAAAACCCAGGCGTTATTCTCGCAGGCAGGGGAGGGATGCTGAGCAGGCAGGACCTGCAGATGCCGCCCAGGGATCAACCTTGTCCACAGAAGGAAGAAACTGAAGTTCAGAGAGGACAAGGCTAAGCGAGCCCTCCTCCAACCCCAAGCCGGGGGCAGTAGCATGGAGGTGACACTGTGTGGCTCCCGCACCCAGTCCAGTCCCTTCATTACACCCAGAGGGGAAGCAACAACCCAGTGGCCTCAAAGAAGACCTTTCTCTTCTTTGGGCCTCAGTTTGCTCATCTGGCAAGTGGGGTGATAATGAGGTTCCAAAAAGGGAAGGGCCTCTGTACACAATTCTCATCTGCCCCTGACCTCCCCAGCTAGAAGTTTCCAAATCATTGCCACCTTCTGGACCCGCCTGCCTCCGCCCGGCTGGGATCCCCCGCTGCTTGCACAGCAGCCACATTCCGTGGAAGTCTGAGTCGGCTGTGCCCCTCCCCTTTCCCCATCCCCCTGCTAGCTCAGAAGGTAAACAGCTACAAGACCTGTGAACAAGCCCAGCCTCTCTGCAGCCCCTCTGGGCCTCTGAAAAGGAGGGAGAACAGGCCCTGCCTGCAGGACTGCTGTGCCAAGCAGGGAGCCCAGGATGGTCGGTGGCAGCTCAGGTCTGACATGCTGGTCCATGTGCACCTGTCCAGGCTGGGTGCCCCATGAGCAGTGGGTTTATTCAGGAGGTGAACCCAGGAAGCTCAGGACTGGGTTCAGGGTAGGTTCAGGGTGGGACATGGGACAGGGATGGAAGGGGTGTGTTATGGAGTCACTCATCACAGCAGACAACTAGAGCTCCATTTTGCTGGGAACCGTTACACCCATAGCACAGTTATCCCCAAAACGGCTTTTGCCCCCACTCCCACCTGGTTCTCCTTGGGGCTGCTCCCAGGGATTCATTGCCCAGCTACCCTCTGAAGGCCACAGCAGCCTTCCACTGCGCTCGGAGGATGCCCTGCATCTGCAGCCACAGGCCAGGCTCCTGGACCAGGCACAGGGAACCTGCCACTTGCCACCTGTCCCTTTCTGTCCCCAAAGCAGAATTGCCCTCTGTGACAAGCTGGAAGGAACCGCCCTGGACAGGCCCATTCACAGCTTGGCCCCTGCCACCCCTCACCTGCCCACCTGCCACCTCCTCCTTCCTATCCAAGCCCTCCAAGCCCGTGGAGCCTGGCTCACATCCCACTTCTCTCTTCCCCAAGTGCTTCAAAACTATGGCTGCTGCTGACACACAAGGCCCTGGCTTCGCACGGAGCCCATACGCAGTGACAGCCCTGCGCTTGGCATGCAACACACATGAGAGTGAATGTGCTGTGGGAATTGTGTGTATCTTTGTGCATGTGTATATGTATATATGGGTGTTTGTGAGCACATGGGTATCTCTATGTGTCTGTGTCTCCATGCGTGTGTATGTGCATCTTAAATATGTAAATGAATGTGATGTATCTCTGTGCATACGCATATACTGTGTGTCTGGATGTGTACGTGTATACATGTGTCTGTGCATATGTGCATGGGGGGTGTGTTCTGACATATATCTGGGGGTGAGTGTCCACACATAGCACATAAGATGCATGTGTGTGTATGTGTGTGACTGCAGATGAATATCTGAGTGTGTCTCTGTGCATGTAGGATCATGTCTATGTGCATATGTGCCTGCCTGCACTGTGTGTATCCACGTTTATATATGTGTCTATGTAGGCAGAAGTGTGTTAACATGTGTGCACATAGGTGTATGCATGCATGTGTGTGTGTGCCTGGCCCTCTGGGTGTGATGCAGAAAAGGAAGGAGCTGGTGGGTCCCTCAGCCCCTTCCTGTGCCCTCTCCCTACATACACTCCCTGTGCTGGTGGCCAGGGACAGAGCAGAGAAGGGACAGGGAGTCCCCACCCTCAGAGGAGGACATGGCCCCTTTCACAGTGAGACCCAGGTAGGTGGAGGCCTGGTGAGCACACCACGCTGGCTGGGCCCACAACCCTCACCTCAGGGGCAGACCACCTCCCACTGTCTCCTCGGGGGCCCAGGCAGTGGTGGCTCCACTCCTCAACGTCTCAGTCTGCCTGTCTGTGCAGTGGGGACACCCAGAGTGCTCGCCATGAGAGGCACTTGGCACAGTGCCTGACCTGGGTCAGCACCACAGATGGCAGCCGCTGGAGCCACCGTACCTATGATTCCTGTGGCTGACTGTGGCCACGTTCCATGTCCACAGAGATGGTGGCCCGGCTACCTGCAGCTCACCCCTGCCCTCCACACAGACTTTGAAATTTCTTTCCTGGGTTTGCCACAGCCCAGAGCCCTCAATCCTGGGAGGATGTTTTCAAGTCCTCAAGGCCCATCCCAGAGGCTGCCACGGGCCGATAGAGGCAGGAAACACGCTGGCCATGAGTGGCCCTCCTGATAACCTGGCAGCACCCACAACCCCCTCCCTGGCCCTCAAGCTCTTATCAGCTGCAGCCAATATCTCCTCGAAGCTGAGAGCCCCACGCTGACCTCTCTGAACCCTTGCCAGTGTCTGCAAACCAAGACCCAGTGGAAAGGGGGGGGGGAGCAGGCAGGTGTCCCTGGGGATGGCACAGGGAAAGTGGCCCCAGGCCCACCCAGAGCCCCTTCCTGCAGTGGGGCCCCATCTTGCTTCAAAGCCAAGGGTTGACCATGAAGTTGTCAGTAGGTGGGGGCCAGACCTGCTGCCCAGCTCTGCACAGCTGCTCCCAGTCCATGCGTCCCTCTGCCCTGTGCCACGTGGACATCACAGTGACTCTGGTCTGTCCCCTCTCCCCATTCCTGGCTCAGATCTGCCTAGCACCCTCCAACCTGAATAGATGGCCCTAAAACTCCTCCCACCAGTGTCCTCTGCCTGAAATCTCTGATGCCCATTTGCCATCATCTGAATCAAGTTCACAATGATTGCAGGCCTTGGTTTCCCTGTTGTTCCTGGCACAGCACCAGGTGTGGGGGACACAGCAGTCATCCTCCATCACTCTGTGGTATAAACTGCCGATCGGTAGCTGAAATTGTCCCGTTTGCATGCGTGTTGCCTATGCCCTGCTAGGTTGTAAACCCCAAAGGGCAGGACTGTGTCTGTTTTGATCATGATCATCTCCGGTGCTTTGCATGTGACCCAGCACACATTTTTTGCAACAGGTGAATAAGCAATTGAATGGTGAATTCATATCCTTGCCAGTCTTAATACCTCATCTAGAAGGCCCCTCTGATTTCCCCAGGAAGAATGGGGGCTCCAGCTGAGTTCTGGGAGACGCTAGAACTATCCTGGGTTTAGCCACCTCTGTCCTGGACCAAGACTTCCATTCCTACCTATGGGTCCTTATGTTCTACTGGGCTGTCAGCACCCCTGGGACAACTGACATGAGCGCCTGACACTTTGCCCTCTCAGCAGCCCTCCTCAGCTTCTTCTAGAAGCAGCCTCCTTTCTTTTGGGAAACTGCCCTCTCTTCCATGTGGTGCTGGGTTCTAGGCAGAGGGAGCAGCAAGTGCAAGGGCCCTGGGGTGGGGTGCATGGAACAAGGAGGCCAGTGTGTGGAAGGAGGCTGGAAAAGGGGCAGTGAGGGGAAAGTAGGAGAGGAGCTGAGGGAGGCGACCAGGCTGGAGCTGGGGAGATGCGGAGACCAGAGGGCGGTCCTGCAGTGGAGCAGTCGGGGAGGGACAGCAGTACAGCGCCACCGACGTCACACCACACCTGCTCCCAGGACCCTGCTTGGAGCCAGGTCACCCTCCCCTGGGAGTTTAGGCAGCCTGCTGGGTGCGGAAGCGCCAAAGATGGGGCGTCAGCTGCTCCCTCCCTCAGTGGGAAGATGGAGGTAATGGGGCACCGCATCTGTCCTGTCCCTCTGGCGCCCAGGGGCCAGTGCAGGGGAGGTGCTCAAGGAACAGCAGCTCATTAAAATCCCCAGTTCCTAAGCATGAGCATGACCCCGACCTACAACTGGCTCCCCCCTGAACACCCTGCGGGGGGCAAAGACTCCCACTTGGAGAGGAAAATTACAGACCAAGTTTTTCTTTAAAGAAAACAAGTTTTATTTTTATAATCAGAACGTTCTAATAAAAATATTATAATAATAGTAGCTACCTTTATTTTCTGGGCCTTGACTGCACCAGGCACGCCGAGAAGCGCTGGCCCGTGTCAGTCAGCCCCGAGGCCTCCCACTTCCCTGAGGTAGGTCCGGAGGAATACCCCCAGCAGCCCCCGGCTCCCAGCCCGCCTTCCCCAGACTCCTCTGCCAGGCCGCCCCTCCTCTCCCACTCCTCCCCCTCCAAGGCAGGGCCAGGGCCTTCCGCAGACTCCCCCCCGCGCCGAGAACCCCACTGGGGTGTGTGGGGACTTCCGCCTGCCCCTCTTGACTGGACCCCCAAGGAAGGCAGGATGTGTCTCTGCCCCATCTGGTCATGCAGGCTGGTATACAGCAGGCGGCATTCAGGGCAGGGAGAGCGGACCATGCAATCTGCACCCTGAACCTCCCCACTGTGCTGCCTGGGACACTGTGGTCTGGCCCCCCAGCCAAAGGGTCACCTTGGAGCCCTCAGGTGGGGAAAGGGACAAACTTCTGAGACAACTCACTGCTGCTGAGCGAGACCTCCTGTCTGGAGACGCCCCCCTCTGGGGACTCCTGGCACTCGGGCTGGCAGACACCTTGAACAGAAATACTATCACTGTCTCCTCGGGCGGAGCCGTCAACAAAACAAATCTCTTAAAGTCAAAAATAAGTTTTGGATTCTTGGTGGCAGGAGTCTTGTTGAAAAAATAGACTGAAATTCTGAAACCATCTTAGTAGCAAAACAATGACGTAAGGAAAAAAGTCACAACCTGGACGGAAAGGGACTGGGGCCGGCTGCCCATCGCGGAGGCCCTGCTGCCCGGGGGCCGCGGCGCGCCTGGAGGATGCCGCCCACGTGCCGCTGCTTAGGAAACGAGAAGTCAGGAGGGGGGTGCTCCCCGCACCACCTTCTGCCACGGTTCACAGCTTGTGCGACGGAGTTGCCCTAAATAGTCATTTCACTTTGCTCTGAGGTTTCCCTGGAGTAAGGCATCTCTGTATGGCCTGGAGGGCAGCTGGCATCTGCAGAGGGCCGAGGGGTCCCACCCGGCCGCCTGGTGGGCAGGGAAGGTGCAGGAAAAAGGCTGGTGCTGTGTGCTAGGTCGGGGCAGCATCTGCAAGTAGCTCTGGTCGTTCTTTCCTCGTGGAGTCCACACTCAAGATGCAGCAGGGCCTGGGTCTAAAGAGAAGCAGTCTCCAGGCCTCTTGGGGGCAGACAGGGTTCCCACAGGGTCTGCAGAGGCACAGGTGCAGGTGAGCCCCAGGCCCGGCGGCGGGAGGCCGTGATGGGGGCGGCGGGGCCTCACTGCATCCTGTCAGGCTGCAGCTGTGGAGAGTGGTACTGCACGAAGGTGGTGCCCGCGGGGGGCGCGGCCGCGAGTGCCTGAGGCATGGCTGCCGGGTAGCTGTAGCCCACGAAGCTGGCAGCCGCAGCGGGCGAGGCAGCATATGGGTACTGGTCAAAGGTGGTCGGCGGGTATTGGGCGTAGGCTGGGCTGGCCGGTGTGTATTCGATGTAGGGCGAGGACAGTGACGGGACCGGGGCAGCCGGGATCACTACACTGGGCTGGACAATGGCTTGCGGGTAGATGTAGTGGGGGGTCAGCCTGTGGGCCCAAACAGAGAGGATCAGGGTCCAGAGGTGGAGTGGAGGAAGCAGGAGGCCTGGGGGATGCTGCGTCCCCCATCCCAAGTCTCTACTTCCTCATCTGTAAAAGGGGTACGGCGACAACAGCGAGGCGTTCCTGGAACACAGCAGGCATGGTCCTGCAGCAGGGCCTCTGCACGGACTGTCCCACTGCCTGCAGTGCATGTCCCCAGCTACCCCCTCTTTCCGTCTGTCCTCACGTCTCCTCCTCAGCGAGCCCTTCCCAGACACCCCAGTCTAGCCCTACACCCCACATGACCAGCTCCATGACTGGGGTGGTGTGTTAAAAAATGACTTAGTTTTCAGACGGCAACAGAGAGCATCGAAGCCAGTGGGCCCTCTGGAGCACAGGTGCCATGTGGCCACCCGGGCGGTGCATCCACGAAGCCGGCCCCACGCACCCCTTCCCTGCTCGTCTTAGGGACATCTGCCGCCCAATTTCCTTCTTTACTGCGTGTCTCCCCCACCTCCTTCCTCTCCGACGGTACAGATCCTGACCCCCAGTAGGAGCCCGCGAGGATTTGCTGAGTGAATGAGAACATGGATGATGGAATAAAGGAGCAGGACGATGCTGGTGGGGACCATCAAGATGGCAGTAAGAGCCCGAGCATCCAGGCCACCACCACCCGGTGCCCATGCGGGCTAAACACCTGCCACACAGAAACTGGTCAAATCGACCCCTCAGTGGGTCTTCACACTGTCATCTCATTTTACAACAGAGAAGCAAGCTCAGAGGGCCAGCGGTGAGCCTCCCCTCAGCACACAAGGAAGCAGAGGGCCAGGGACTCAGACCACCTTAACCCCCTCGGTGGTCCACCCGCAGGCTCCTGTGCAAAACTGGTACGGAGGCCACACGTACCACCCACCTACTGTGGGCACCATGCACACCGCACAGTGGGGGACAGGATGAACTCCCACGTGTGGCAGATAGGGAAACTGAGGCTCAAGAAAGCAGGATCAGTGTGTGCCTGCTCTGCCAGCTAGCCACCGAGCAGCCCCGGGCAAACGGCTGAGCTTCTGACGCAACAGCAGCCGCCACACCCAGCACACGCTGCTCAGTGTCAGACAGAGAGGCCTCCTCCAGTTAGACGCCAAGGCTGTCAGCCTCAGCATCTCCTCCTCCTCATCCCAGCATGAGTCACACAGGACAGGGGCCCCCGGGGATGGATGGAACCCGTCTTCCTCCTGCACCTGTGAGGCGGCTAGGACTCTGCCGGCCCCTGCTGCAAAGAGAAGCTGCTGTGCAAGGAAAAGGAAAGCATCCCCCACTGGGCCTCTCACACACTTGGCTGGGGCAGAGACCAGGGCAGCCTTCTGGACAGCAAGTGGGCCTCCAGGAAGGTCTACTGCCATTCCCCAGCCAGGCCCCTGCAGGACCCAGAACAGATGCCCTCAGCGACAGAGCAGCACCTATGGGAACAGTGAAAAACCAGAGAAACGCGAGCATCATGCACAGGTCAGAGCAATACCCAGGAATGTCCTCCAGACCACTGCACGAGGCAGGGAGACAAGGTCCACAGTCAGCCCTGAGCCTCTCCTTCCAGGCTGTCCAAAAAGAAAACCAAGCAAAATAGAGATGCTATTTATGCAAAATTGTGCCATTTATGCTAAATGTGTATATCACTTATGCTAAAATACACCCTACCTGTGTATTTATGCCCATGCTGAGAATGGTGCAGCTGAACCGCACGGGCCACTGGTGGGTTACACGTGGGTTTAGCATCCTCAGCGGGCACATGGATTCCCAAGCATCTCCAGGAATAAGGAGCATTATGTGCAAGAGCCAGAAACTAGAAACAACCCAGCACCCATCTGCTGACGGGTGGATGAACGCATCACACGCCCACGCCAGGGAATGCCCCTCAGCCACTGGGAGGCATGATGTTGTGGCAGCCACGACATGCCGGAGGAGCCTTGCGACGTGCTGCTGAGTCCAAGAGCCCAGACACGAAGGCCCCTCTGTGCAATTCCACCGATGTCAAATGTCCCCAGCAGGCCTGAAGAGGAAGGGGACAGGGAGTGCTGGGGGGAGCCTCCTTTTGGGGAGAAGTTCAGAATTTGAGGTGCTGGGCACAATCCTCTGGATACACTTCCCGCCTTAGAATGAATGGTGGGTTTAGGTCTTGCAAGCGTCACCACAGAGAGCATCTATAAGGAGCAAGGTCTGAGCCAGGGGTGAGCCACCCGGTGTGGGCAGAGCTGGGGTGGATGGTGGGTGCTGGGGCCCATGGACCCAGCAGTGAGCACCTGGGGGAGAGCCTGGGGCACACCTGCTGCCCCCACCCAACAGCACCACCTCACTGCTACACTCCAGGGGGCACCATCCCAGGGGCTGCCATGGCAACACACCCATGCTAGAGAGAGGCACCTCCCCACACCCCACACAGCTGACATTTGCAGTATCTGCCAGGAGGCCCAGGCAGCTGCCAGCAGGAATCCCATGCCCTGGCTCAGGGCTACGGTGCCTGCTCTCCCTCTCCCTGGCTCCAGGAGCCTCTGCTGTCCACCCACTATCAACCTGTGGAAACAAGAGGTTCCAATCCTGCCTCTGTCTCCCAACCTCAGAGTCAGCCTTCTCTGTCTGCAGGTGTGCTCTAGACCAGGATACAAGGTGAGCAGACCACACAGCCCCTGGCCTCTCAGAGCTTGAATCCAGGAGGGGAAGATGCATGCAATCAACCCATGAACCTGAGCCAGGACTTCACAGAGCAATCAAGGCAGGCTTCTCAGAGAAGGGGGCAACTGCACTGAGCCCTGAGAACTAGATGAAGCTGGCCTTAGGGGAAGAGCATTCTGGGCATGGGGAACAGCAAGGAAAAGACCGAGGCTGGAGCAAGTGCGCACATGGAGGAAAAGGATGAGGGTGCCAGGTGCTCATCTGTGGTCAGCCCTCCATGGCCATCGACACCAGGTCCCCACACCCCTTGACCCTCAATGCCCTCCTCCTGCCCTAGCTATGCCCACCATGCCACCAGCACTCACGGCCATTCCACCTGCATCTGTACCTGCCCAGGTCTCCCCTAGAAGCCCTTGTCCCAGAGGGGCCCTCCTGACCCCACCGGAGGCCAGCCCATCTCCCTGGATTGCATGTGAGCTGGGAGTCGGGGGCAGGTGTCTCTGCCTTAACGCCCAGGATATGGCTGTGGAAGGTGTGGGGTGCACAGTGCTGACGGAACATGGTCCACTGGGCACAGATGCCACCAAGAAACATGGGCTCGGGCACATGGGAGGCCGCACAGGAATGTAGATGCAATGGCATGTGTCTTGGGGCGGTGCCCACTGCACCGTCCCTGGCACCACTGGGGCCCTTACCGTGTAAGCCCCCACCCAGTTCCCGGGGCCCTGAAAACATTGGAGCCTGAGCCCTTCTCCAAACATGGGCAAGGCTGCCCCTGCCTCACACACCCTGAAGCATTTGCTAAACCTGTGGCTCCCCAGCGGACTGTGACGTCGGAGTCCTAGAATCTGCATGTGACAGGCCCCTGGGGACACTGCTACACACCCAGCCTAGAGAACTGCTACTAGGCCAGGGCCTCACACTGTCTGTACAGCAAAGTACATGGGCTTTAAAAAGATGGGTCTCTGACCACCCCACCGCAAGGTACTGCTGGCTGAGGCAGCTGTGCCATTTCCCAGGTTTCCTACCCCCAGGGTGCTCAGGACCAGAGCTCTGTCCCAGCCACCACAGAGTTGCCCTGCTGGGGGATGCTTAGAATGGCGCGGGCAAGAAATGTTTAGGTTGTGGAGGCAGGGGGACACCCCTGTCCCGGACCCAAGCGACGCTCTTCCCCTATACTTCCTTTAAGTTCCCTGCCCCCACCACTCTATAGCAAAAAGCCAAGATAGCTTAGGAAGCATTTCACACCCCCAGAATAGGTGCTGTTGTTCCCAGAAGGGAAATTGAGGCTCAGAAGGGCCTAAGTGACTTGTGCCATGATACAGCCAGAGAGCGGTAAGGCAGAGTCTGCCTCCTGTCTGCCACCTAGTACCTGTGCCCACCAGGACTAGCTGCAGGCTGAGGCCTGTCACCTAGGGCTCACCTTGGGGGCTGGCTTGGGCCTCCGGAAGCTGCCCAGGTGTGCCAGGTACCACAGGCATAAGTCCAACACCCAGCAGCCCCTAGTTGTTCTGTCCCCACGAAGAAGCATATTCACAGAGACTGGACCCCAGACAAGACATGCACCCAGACTCAGATCAAAACAAAAGGAACGGGGGGGTACAGGGTGGCAGGTCCCACTGCACAGTGAGGCCCGAGGACAGCCGAGAGCACAGCCCAGCTGAGGGGGAAGCACAAAGCCCCATCAGGCTGGGGACGGGGCCCAGGGGGTGTCCCTCCCCACGCCTGCCCCTCAGCCCTGCGCTCAGACCAACGGCTTCTTGTGGCTTTAGCTCTGTAGCTTCTGAGTCCCAATTTCCTTGTCGGTAAAGTGAGTCTTACAGAGGGTGACCTCAGGGCCTGCTGTGAGAACCGAGACCCTCCCCAGAACAGTGGTTCTCGGCAAGGGCAACTATGCCCCCAGGGAACACTGGGCCCTGCCTGGGACACTTCTGGTTCTCACACTGAGGGGTGGGAGGGGTGGGTGAAGCCCAGGGATGCCACTCACATCCTAGGATGCTCGGAACTGCCCTCACAGCAGAGAACCCCCCGCCTCATGCTGGGGCCTAGGGAGGGCCCCCAGCTACTAAGTGGAGGCAAACACAGACTTTACGGCTCTCATGGCCACAACTGAAGAGCCACACTTGTCCATATGTGTGCACACACAGGAACCCACTAAGCTCTTTGAATGAACCCCCAGACAAACCACCAACTGGCCCTGCCTGAGGCCAGCCCCCTGCCTGGACACTGCAGGAGGAGGTCCTGGCCCCCTGGCACCAGGAAACAGGGCGTGTGTGCCCAGCGGGCTCCTCAGCACTCTGCCTACTCCCCTGGAAAGGCCAGGGCGCCGCCGGCCCCCACGTGCCTGATCTCCAGGCCTCAGGAAAGGGCACAGGCCTGGCACACTGGGTGCCCACACAGGCTGGTCAGAGTGGTAACCCCTTGGGGACCCCTCTGCCCGTTCTCCCTCCCCTGCAGTCGTGAAGACCCCGTCCACCAGGCACTCCTGGCTCCTACCCCGATTCTCCCTATTCCCCACTCTGCTCGCCGAGCTACCTCTCCAGGCCAAGCCTCCCAGCCCCACCTCCCCACCCCCATCCAGCAGCCAGAGGGTTGTCCTAAAACCATCCAGGAGACCACATCACCCCCAGGGACAAAAACCCGCCAGTGGCCTCCCACCCCTTATGGAGCCAAATGCAAACCATCCCCCCGTGTTTTCCCACACGACTAGACCTCAACCTACCCTCCCCGACCATCTTAGCTCTCCCCCACTGTCCCTACTCCTGCCACCTGGAGCTCCCTGCTGTTCCCCAGACGGATGGGCTGCCACCATCACAGGGCCTTTGCACCCGCTTTTCTTGCTGCTTGCTGCTTATTCTCCCAAAGCTCAAACCTTGCCTCCTCAGGGGCCTTCTCTGACCAGGTCGCAGCATAGGACCTCTGGAGGGAAAAACACACCAGCCAGCAGGGCAGCTAGGCTCAGAGTCAAACCTAATGGTTGGCTGACCCAACATCTACCAGGGTGCACTTGCCTGGCCAGGCACCCCCACGAATTACGGGCCTCTTCTCATTACAGTCCACCATGGAGTCCCGTCTCTGCTCAGACCCACATGTCTGGCATCAGCAACATACAGCCAAGGGCGCCCTAGCTGACCTGACCCATGGAGACCCGGGAGTCCAGGTGCCTATCGAAGTCCCTCAGCCCTCCCTGGCCTCAGTTTCCCCATCTGTAAACTATAGGTGCCACAGAGCCTGACAGGGCCTCCACTGCGTCCTGGGAGTCCCTTTGGAAGGCAGAGGTCTCAGGGCTCTGAGCAGCAGGGTCTCTGGATCCCGGGGCAGGTGAGAGGGTGCTGCCAACAGTCAAGGGCAGCTGGCGCCCAGGAGACAGACGACCCTGCTCTCTACGTACTCAGAACAAAACTCTCAGTGAAAAGGAATCAGCCATGGCCCCAGAGGACTCATTTTCTGAACACAAGCCACCCCTAAAAATAAAAATAAAGAAGGCAAATGAGCCCGTTTCACTTTTTCTGCTCTCTGGAGGTTTTACCCTAGGGGCTGGGGACGCGTCTCCAGGCCTCTCAGGCCGGCGGAGGCACCTTGTGAGAGGGCCGCCAGGGCGGGCAGGAAACCAGGCCACAGTGGGCCTCCCGGGAAGCCGGCAGGTGTGGGGCAGCAGGCCACAAAGCAGGTAAAAAGGCACAGCGCCTATACCAGAACTTGTCCAAACCTGAAACCTGAACTCCCGCCCCCGAACCGGACCTCACACCAGCCTCCCCTCACTGCCAAGGCCAACCCGACCTTCTGTGTGCTCAGGCGCCAAACTGCGATCTTCTTGGGCTGCTCTTTCTTTCACACATTCTTTAAAATGTACACGGAATCGCACAGCTTCTCCCCACGGCACCGGGCCAGCAGCAGCCACGGCCTCACACCGGGCTTGGGGCGTGCACCCAGGCCTCGGCACTGCAGGCCCAGCAGCTGGAGGGATGCTCTCCAGACACAAGTGACCCAGCCCTCCACTGAGGGCCCACTACAGCCGCACATCACTCAGAGTAAAATCTGCATTCTCCCTGGGCCACCAGAGCCCCACAGGAGCTGAGGCAGCCCTGCCGGGCCCTTGGGCCCGTTTCCTTCCGTCATTCACACCGGCCCCCCAGCCCAGTGGCTCCTTTTTCCCCAACAGCAGCTGTTGCCACCTGAAACATGACGACTCCCTTGTCAATGCCCCCACCCACTTTGCAGCAGGCTCTGCGTAACTATAAGCTGGGGCCGGGTCTCCCTCCATCCCCACAGTAACCCAGCCAGCACAAGGCAAGCAAACATCTGTTGAATGAAATGAGGGAACACACAGCTTCCTCCTTGCACCCGCACAGGAGGGGCCAGCAGAGCCACCCAGATGCAACCAGAACGCTGCAGGGCACTCATTGTGTCTGCGAGGCAGATGGGGAAACCGAGGCTCAATAAGGCGGAGTCCCGAGAATAAGGGGTTACACGGACCGGTCAAAAGAGGGGTCTCCAGACTCCTCGCCGGTGCTCTTCCCAGTGCGGCGTGAAGGGGCAGCCTGGCCCACCTGGGAGCCTGTTCCCTGTCCTCCGGGACACACCCAGGGGTGATTTAGACACCTGGCCAGCCTGTGGTCAGGCCTCCCACTTGGCCCCGGCCTTCTGTACAAGGCTGTCCAGCCCTTGGCAGAAGAGGCCCTCCTGCAGGGCCAGCAGGCCAGAATGAGGAGCTCATCCTCAGAGAGGAACCCCAGACCGGCCCTGAAGGCTGGTTTCTGTTACAGCAGATGGGGACAAACAACAGGTGTGCACGGTGGCCTGCCGGGGAGGGCCACGTGCCAGCCCACGCCCTGCTCCAGTGAGTGCCAAACAGGAAGCTCCGGCGTGGGGAGCGGGTAGGGCCACCCTGAGACACCCTGAAAGTAAAAACAAGCCACGTGACACCATGTGGGGAAGAGGCCACTGGCTTCCTCCCAGCCCGTCGCCTCCAGCTCTGACCTCACTTCCTGGCGTGCCCCCAAGGCGCTGCCTCTATGGTGCTGATCCTCCTCAAGGCAACTCCAGCCCCCACCACAGACTTCATTTACTTCATGTTATAGAATAACGATAGAATCCTAAGAGGCTGCAAAAACTATACAGCAAGGTCCCACGTACCCTCCCAGTGTCCCCCAGCACTGACATCTTCCATGACCCAAGCATTATGGAAACCAGGACTTCAACAGAGGCACATCGCTGTTAACGAGGCTCTCGTCCTTGGTTGGCTCTCTGCATTTTCAGTGTGTCTTTGTGTGTAAGTCTGGGATACTATCACATGCATAGGTTGCCACCCACATTACAACCACCATGGAGGACCGCTCTGCCTACACGATGGACGCCCTTGGCCAGCCACCCTGGTGAGTCGGACCCTTGCATGCACAGATGGATTTCTAACGGTCTGGCTCCCACTAGAAAGTGAGCACCTGGGGATAAAGAACCGACTGTGTCTGTCTTACTCAAAGTACCCCAGGCACAGGGCCTGGCATGCAGTAGGCGCTCCATAAGTATTTGGTGAACGATTCTGGGAACAGCTCTTTACAATCTGCCAGCCCTGTGTGCTCCAGGATTTTGGAAGGACAGGTACCTTTCGGTCACTCCCCAGTCCTCCTCTCACCCCAGAGACCCAGGAGCTCTGCACAGACCCCTCAGCATGCACATACCCATGGCTTGGTGTTGGTGACGGCAGAGGGTCTCAAGTTGGGCAGTGGGGGCCTTCATACAAAGGGCGCAAGGGTCCCTGCAACTATAGGCCTAGTGTTGCGCGTACTGCCTGGGAGAAGGTCCCGGGGGTCTGGCTTTGATCTAAGAGCTGTTCAGAAGGAGGTGCTGGGAAGGAACACGGGTGCCAGAGCCCCCAGCCCAGGCTCCACACCTGCACGGTGAACTCATGCCAGTTTCTCAACCAAGCCTGCAGATGCTCACACAGCACTGACAAATCCCCAGTCTTCCCGAGGGCCAGGCCCCGACCAACTGCCTCTGCACACAGATGCTCACTTCACACTCAAGTCAGCCTTGCCAGGTGGCACTGTCGAGGTCCCCACCAGACAGGGAGATGATCCTCCAGAGAAGGGGTTATGGTGGCCTTGAGCCCTCGCTCCGGCACACCGAATACCTGATACACAACAGCCCCTTGACCCTGTGCTGTTGTCTGCAGACCCAGGGCCTGTGGCCCCATGCCTGGCACCGAGCAGGGTTTGCAGCGAACATGTGTGGAGCCCCAGCAAGGCCCCCTTAAGAACAAGATGGGGGCTTGTGCCCAGAGAAGCAGTTGGCCCTTCAAAACTAACCCCCGGAGAGGCTTCATGTGCAGCCAGGCCCACATCCCAGCAGGCCTTAGGCCCAGGCACAGATACCCCCTGACACTTAGATGTTCCTTCTAAGCCAGACCCAGTGCTCTGCCTGGACATATGTCCTCTCCACACTACCCTGACCTTCTCTCCTGCTCAGGCTGCTGACTGTCCCATCCAGCAGCACTCAGCTGGGAGGTCTTAGGCTGTAGTTGTCTCCTCCAACGATTAAGCCACTTTTTACCTGCCAAGGAAGGCTTCTCCAAATGCCAGGCCTTTGCCCCATATATAGTTACGTGACAGAAATGCACAGGCTGACTTAGGTCCTGAAAGATCCCATTCAACTTAAAAAAGAAAATCTGGTGCAGGGGAATCCAAGCAAAAAGTACAAAAGTTCTTTGGTGAATCTTTCCATACTAACATTTATGGCCCAGCCAAGCGAGGATTCCGCAGTGGCCTTGCCCAAAAGTGGGGCTGTGGAAGCTTCAGAGCTGCGCAAGGCAAATGATTAGGGACGGAAAGTTCACCCAGGCAGGAGAGGAGTTAACTGGTTTAAAAGCTCTGAGCTGCCCCGGTTCCGCTCCCACCTCCGCCAAGGCAGCCTGGCCTCACTGCCCGGCCCAAAGCTGACAAACCCGACTGCTGAGTCAGGCCTGGCCACGCTCCGGCCCGATTGTTTGCAAAGACAAAAGGGACGCTGATGGCCCACTCTCTGGCTGGGCAAGCAAGCGCTCGGAGAAGACAGCTGACCCAGGCAGCCCAGCCCGGCCCCCTCTGCGCAGAACCCATGGGAGCCCCTACTGTCACTCTGGATCTCAGCAAGGCCTGGTGGCAGGTGGCGAGACCGAGAGGCTTCAGTCCACCAGCCACAGAAATGAGGGTCTGGACAGTCCTGCTGACCCACGTCCCCGCCTGGGTCTCCACCCTTGGCAACAAACAAACAGAGCTGAAGCCTCCTCAGCGTCACAGGTATTAAATGCCAGCCAGCCAACGGATTTTGTTACAAAATGTCACTGAAGTTGGGAACACACAGTGGTAAAATCTGTGATGACTCAAAGCTACCCTCGCATGGGTGGTACTCAGAGGACCATGAGAAGAAAGGTTGGGGTGCCCTTCCCACCTGTGGCCCCAGAGAGCAGAATGTGTGGGTTCTGGAGCCAGCGCCCCTGGGTTCAAATTCTGTCACTTTGGCAGCCTTGGGCACATTCTAACCTTCTTTGCTTCGTTTTCCTCATCTATGAAGCAAGGGAAATTATCCTCCCAATCTCAGGGCTGTCGTGAGGACAGAGACAGGGGGCAGGCAGCACCCAGCCCCCCATCTGCTGGCGCTGTGCTAAGTGGCGATGACTCCCATCTTGGACATCTGGGCAGTTCAGCCAGATGACCGAGGATCTGCTAGAGCCGAGCCCGGCTCCCAACCCTACCAGGGAGCCAGGCTGCTCCGCAAACAGTGCCTTGCTCTTGGGCACATCTTGACACACAAAATCCAGAGCCCAGGATTTGGGCTTTGATAGCTTAAGAAGCGCTAACTTTCGAAAAGGGGCTGCTTGTTTTACAACTGCCCTTCCCAGCCCCAGGAGAACAAATCCCTAACCCCATCAACACGCTCCCTGCACCGGGGCACACAGGCAACATCAATCAAGGGGTTGGGAAGTCAGACGGCATGGCAGGGTCCTTTGTGCCCCTGAAGTGCCTGTGTCCTTCCCCAAGCAGCTGCCAGACCTTATTAAAGGTCTTTTTAAAAAAGGCAAGGGAGGAGGACTTTTTTCAGATGGAGGAGGGTGGGACACGCTGCTCTGAAGCACGTCAGACAAAAGGCCCACAGGCCGGGCCCACTCAGCCGGGGACAGCTGGCCCTGATCCCATCTCACCTGCTGTACTTTCACAAACATCGGACCCAGGTTGGCAGCAACCTGCTGCCGCCATCTGTTGGGCACCAGAGCAGGTCAGAGGGGCGCCCCAGACAAGCCCTGCTGCCTGTTCCTAAGAATGTCAACAAACACTTCCAGAGTGCATACCTACCAGCCCAGGCCTGACCTAAGCCCTTTGCTCAGGGAACTCAGAGGTGTTGTCACCACTACCCCCATCTCCCAGGGGTGGAAAATGAGGCACAAACATCTGTATAAATCATGGAGGTCACAGGATTAAAAAGGGGGAGGCCGGGATTTGAACCTGGGAGGGCAAGCTTCAGAGCTCAGGCTGCCCCCCTGCCCCCATCGGTGGCTTGGCCTCTGCCAGGGGTGGAGAGATTCAGTCTGCCTTCTCTCAGGTCTCCTCGCTTGCCTCCCACCCACCCCCAAAATGCAATCCCATTTCGCAAAGTTGGAGAGAGTGAATGGTTCCCAGACATGGAAAGGTGGCTGCAAACGGCACAACGGATGCTGTGGGGCTGGCAGTCCTGGGGCTAAAGGCTCCCTCATGAGCGCCCACAGCGGGAGACCCAGGAAGCCCCCAGCCCACCAGCCTGGTCCTCCAAGGACTGTGCCCACACGCCCTCCACTAGCTAGCCACGGATACTCACCCGTAAGTCCGTTGGATCAAGGTGGGGTGCAGCTGCTGCACACCAAAGGCAAAGCCTAAAAGGACAGAAGAGTTAGGAACTGAGCCTCACACAAGGAAGTGGAAACACATCCACCACCTATCAAAAGGGACCCTCACGTCCCCTCCACTCCCAGCCAGAGCAAGCCAAGGGACCTGAGTGTCAGCAGCCTCAAGTGTCTGCCCTCCTCATCTCCAGCCCTGGGGACCAACTTCCTCCCTCCCTTGGGGACAGCTGACAACTGGGTGAGGCACCCTCAGTGCCCATCCCACTGGTACACACAGCTGGATGAAGAGGTCCAGCTCCCAAACTGGGGTATGACTGCCCTGTGACAGCTCTAGGCAAGCACATGATAGCCAACTGCCACTCCTGGGGCAGGGCAGGGGGGGCCTTTCCACCCAACAGATACCAACGCTGAATATAGCAACCAAGGGAAAGAAAACACGCTCTCACCAGTCTGGAGGCTCCTGGGCTTGGCGCCCAGATAGGCCAGGTTCACATTGGCCTTGCGGCCGTCGATATTGGGGTTGGGATCTTTGCAAGCCCTCTCAGCTGCTGCCCGGTCAGCCATGGTCACCTGGAGGAGCAGACTCATCAGGGGCTTCCCTTGTTGGTGGGGGAGGCAGAGGGCTCTGCCTGGGCAGGGGTGCTCACTTCCCCCTCCCAGGGTGCCAGTTACCCAGAGCGCTTAGCGCAGGCCCCTCTGACCCCACCCTGACGCCCTCCCACAAAGCTGCCCCCTGGATTCCAGCTCCTCCCCCCAAGTTCAAGTGCTAGGAAACCCTGCCTTCAAGGATAGAAACAATCCCCAGGGGAGAAGAGGCACCCAGCCCCAAGGGAGGCAGGAGCCCCAGCCCGGCCTGCCTGCTCATGGGGGCAGTAAGTTTCTTCGTGGAAGGGGTTTGGGTACTGTAGTTAGAAGGGAAGTAGGAGATGCGTCTTCCAAATGTTTTGTACTTAAAGTGATGTTTATTTGGGGCGGCGGAGGGATCCGTTGTTAACAGGAAGGGGCAGGCTTTAGGGCTCCAAGCCGCCCTGGGGTGAAGTCTCTGCTCCTGTTCCTTTGTTACTCCAGGAAGTCCTGAGAGAAGCCGCCCGCCCCCCAAAACCTCTCCACGAGCTTAGGAGTCCTAATTAAGCGCAGCGGCTCTCCCTTTAACACGAGCGGGGGTGGAGGCAGGGAGAAGGCCAGGATGGCGGGAGCCCGAGAGGGGGCGACAGGTGCCGCGCCGGCGGGAGGCGCTCGGGACGGCTGGGCGTGCGCCCGGGGGTTGACTCGGCGCCCCAGACCGCGATAAGTGCGCGGTGGGGTGCGCGCCCGGCCGCGGGCTACTTACGAAGCCGTAGCCGCGGGACTTGCCCGTCTGGCGGTCGGTGATGACCACGGCCTCCTCGATGTCCCCAAAGCCCTCGAAGTACTTCCTGAGAGAGGCGTCCGTGGTGTGGTAAGGAAGGCCGCCCACGAAGATCTTGGTGAACGTGGTGTCCTTCTGAGAGCCGTGCATGGCGCCGGGGGCGGCCGGGGGCCGCGGAAAGCCGGAGCTCGGGGAACACGACGCGGGCTGCAGCAGCATGGGGGGCGCCCTGCCGCCTACGGACACGGGCCGCGCGGGGCTGCGCTCATGGAGGGCGGCGAGGGACGAGCGGAGCAGCAAAGACACCGGTCCGGCCGCTGGGCCCGTCCACTCGCGGCCGCTACCGCCGTGCGCTACACGCTGCGCTGCGCTCCGCCGGCGCTGCGGGAACTCGGCGCCCCGGCGCCCGCCCCTGGGCTTTGTAACCAGCCCCGCCCCCAGCAGGCCGACCCCTCCCCCTCCCGCCCCATGCCGGGCGCGCGGGGGCCGCCGGGAAGCGTAGTCCGAACCCCGCCCCGCCGCGCCCCGCGCGCCAGGGAAGCCCCGCGGCAGATGTGAGCGCCCTGCGGGGACGGGGAGCGCGCTCTGGGGCCTTTCTAGAGAGGACCCATTGAGGGTGGGCCTGGACCCAGGTCTCAGGGCCGTACCCCCTTGGAGCGCACGGTCTCGTGCATTAGAGGTAAACGATTATTATTAGCATTATGTTTATTGAGTCAAAGTGTATCCAAGAGCTAGTTAGCATACAGCAACATCTAAAAGATAAAAGGATTTCTGTCTTGGATATAAAATAATTCGTTCGACGAATACTTAACCAGAGCCCCCTCATGCGACAGGCACTCCAGGGCGGCAGCTGCACGGATGCACAGAACATACTGCCTAGCCCCACGGAGCTTCTGTGGATAAGGCAAACGATTCAACGTTAAATGTATGAAATACAATCCGGGAGGAAGTAAATTAGGATGCTGCCTTCGAGGAGGGGCCGGCCTTGTCCCAGAGGCCTCTCTGGGGAGATGACTGGGCTGGGGCAGTAGTTCTTGCTTCTTCAAATGTCCGTTCCAGGCGCAGGGATTCGTCCCTCTGTGTGGGTGGCGCTGGGGGTAAAAGCACGCAGAGGGCGTCCTGTCCCCTCTGCCCCTGTCCCCAGCCACAGGAACGAGCGAGCCCGGGGGCCTCTGTGAGCTTCACACCACTGCCTGCAGACCTTGCCCACATTTATTAGTAATTTCCCCCCAGACAGTAGTGCCTTAAACCGAATGTGGGTCCCTCTGAGGCGTGCCCTGGCGCCAGCAATTCCCCCAGGGGATCCCACCACGTGCAGATCCCGCTCTGAGGTGGCGGGAGGGGGGCGAGGTGGTGAGGGGGTGCCTCAAACCCTTTGCACGTCCAGGCACCGGTATTGTGGCGCTGTGCGGTCGGGAAGCGAGGTCGAAGGGTCATTTCTGGCGCCAGCACCATGGCCTCCCAGTGGAACCCAGGCTAGGGTCCACAGGGGTGAGCCAGGGGACAGGGAGGCAGGCCGGGTGTTCACAGTCTTTTGGCCTTTATCCAGTCTTCTCGGTCCAGGCTGCGTTTGACACCAAACCCAGATGAACCGTCTCCAGCGCCTGGACTCCCTAACCCCACTTGGCCTGGTGGACGTTGAAGACGGGCCCTTTTTCCCCAGCCCTCTCCTTGGCCCCCTCACACAGGGAGCTGTGTGGCTCACTGTACCCCCAACTCCCAACTAGGCACACTCCTGCCTCCGTCAGGGCCTTTGCCTCATTGCTTGGCTTCATCCTGCTTTTATTCTTCAACGTACTTTAATTTCCCCAAGTCCTCTTGCCCTGCTTACTTAAGGTCTCTCTCCCCTGCTAGGTGGAACCTTGGATGTTTTGCTTAAGCTATAGGGCCTGGCGGAGCAAAGAGCCCCTAGGAAATGTTTGTTGAATGCCCGAGGGAACGGAGGTGAGAACTCTTCACCAGACAAGGGACCCTCGGGGCACCCTTTGGAAGCTTTGATTTTAAAGGGTGACTCTAGACTTGATCCCTAGAGGCCAGGGAAAAACAGCCCCCGCCCGGTCGCGTGGTTTTGGGCAAACAGGGTCCTTTCACCGGGCCTCAGTTTCCCTTTCCACCGCAGAGAGGCTGCCCCCAGCAGAAGCCAAGAAGGGCTTAGGAAGGGTGGGTGGGCGGTGCCTTTCGCACAGGCCCGGCCCTCATGTTGCCTACAAGTCCCAGCGCCCTCCGCGCCTGCCCCGCCCTTCCCCAACCACCCGCGTGCGGGTGCGTCCACGGGGAGCGCGGCTGCGCGGGGCGGTATCTCGTGGCACGTGCGGGTGCCGGGGCCTGGGTCGCCGCAGGGGGCCGCAGAGGCCCCGGACCCAGCGTCAGAAGACGGGGAAGCGTGGGAGTAGGCGGGGCTTTGTCCACCGCGGACCCCGCGGGGCGTGCACCCGGCTCTCCTGCCCTGCCCGGGAGGGGGCAACAGTGTCTTAAAAAGCCGATGCCCAAGTATGGGTTTCGTTCCCATTTTCATCATCTGGCCCCTTAGTTTGCCGCGTCGCCAGCCTATCCGCCGGTCGTCCCCACGTGCCGAAATGCCTGAGAATCAGCCATTCATTCAACACACAATTGTTAATGAGCCATCAGATAACAGCCCAGTTCTAGGCCCCAGGACACTGCAAGAAGGAAACAAATGCAGGCCGCCACCAGGGGCTTACCTTTTAGAAGTAGAAGAACAATGAATATTATATTTAGGTAACTTTTTCAAGTAGGTCATGAGAAGGAAGCTAAGAAGAGGAGCAGGACAGGAGCCAGGGGTGACAACTGTTCTTTAGGGTTAGAAAAGGCGTGGGAATTGCGAGAGCTAGAGCCCCTGGAGCGTGGGGAACAGAGAATGCAAATGCTCAGAGGCTAGAGATACAGCCGCCATTTAGCGAATATTTTTTGAGTGCCAGGGACTTTGATGTGGTTAATCCTCACATGCCGCTAATAATAATAAATGTCAGTTACTGTGGAGTGCCTATTTTGAGGCAGGTCCTTGACTGGGTGTCTTACACAGGTTATTTAACTTCAACCTTTGTCATAGGTAGGTACTATTACCCAGTTTTAAAAGGGAGGGGACTGAGGCCCAAAGTGGTTTCCCCAAGGCCACAGATGGCAGTAAATGGTTGGCTTTTCCAGGATCCCACAGTGTCCTCCCCACAGCCTTTAAGGAAGCCTAAGTGTCCCCACTTCCAGGGCTGGGCAGGTGTGACCTAAGAGAGGTTGAGTGAAGTGAAAAGTAAGTGGAAGTCCGTTAGGCTGCTGTGAAAGCTTCCACTTTTCTGCTAAAGAGACAGTAGTAGCTGGTATTAGCCCTTCATCGTTCTTTCTGTCCTGAACATGGGTGGGATGTCTAGAGCTGTAGCAGCCATCTTGTGATCATGAGGCAAAATCCAGGAGACTCACAAGACACCAGCCTTGATACTTGTAAATTCAGGCAGGCATTTTTGGTTGTCACGACTTGAGGGAAGGAATGCTACTGGTACCTAGGATGTGGAGGTCAGGGAAGCTGCTAAATATCCTAGTGCACAGGGTAGTTCCCACAGCCAAGAATAATCCAGCCTAAAATGTCCAAAGCACTGAGATTGAGAAACCCTGTGCTAAACCAACACCCACAGCCTGGCTCCTTGTTATGCAAGAAAAATAAATCCTGAAGTATTTGGGCCACTGCTGGTTGGATTTTCCATCATGACCACGGAAAGCATTCCCAACTGATAACAGATGTAGTTTGATGAGTGCTCCCGAAGGGGTCAGCATGGTCTGGACAGGGGTCATCGCTCCTGCTTCCCTCAGTCCATGTGGCACAGTGGAGCCCAGAAATGGATCTCAGTGCCATCAATCTGTGACCTTGTGCTGGTGCCCCTCCCTCTAAAGCTCCAGCCCCTTGATCACGAGGGGGCAACGGCAGTGCCTTCTGCCCGGGGTTTGGGAGGCCAAAGAGAAGGAGCACAGATGTGGGGACTTAGGCCAGGTTGCTCTAGGACCGCCAAGGACCACCTGCACACATGCTGCTCTCCACCCCAGAGGATGGTTTCCCTGGCTCCAGGCAGATGGGAAAGGCCCTGCCCCCATGCCCACTGCCCACATGGCCTGACACAGCTCACTCAGAGGATGGTGGAGTACAAAGTCCCACCTCACTGGCTTTAACTGTCCCCACTGGGGAGAGCCTGGGCTCAAGACCCTGCTCTGGAGATGCCAGCCCTTGTCTGATACCATGCCTGGGTGTGAGCATTTGTTGTGGGTTGAACTGTCTCCCCCAAAATATGTTCAAGTCCTAACTGCCCAAGAATGCGGCCTTAATTTGGAAATAGGGGTTTCGAATGTAATCAGTTTAAGATACAGTCAGATTAGTACAGGGCCCAGTCCAGTGACTACTGTTCTTATAAGAAGCCCATGTGACAATAAAGATACACAGAGAAAAGGCCATGCAACAGTGGAGGCAGAGGCCAGAGTGATGTGGCTACAAGCGAGGGAGCAAGTGCCTGCCAGCAACCCCAGCCGCAGAGGCAGGCGCGCGAGGAACAGATTCTCACCTCTTGGCGCCTTCACAGGATGCACAGCCCTGCCGACCCCAGAGTTTGGACTCCTGGCCTCCAGAACTGAGAGGGAATACATCTCTACTGTCTTAAGCCATCTAGCTTATGGTCATTTGCTGCCACGCCCAGGAGCCCAGGAGAATCACTAGGAAAAGCAGGACAGCCCTGAGCAGATGGAATCGCAGGGCTCATTGGATTCATGGGACTTGGATCCGCCTTTAGAACCGTGAGAGGCACTGGGCTTCCTCGGAGTCATTCCAGGTCCCGGCCTGGGAGGCAGCCCTTCCCTCTCTGGGCTTCAGCTGGTAAAGGTGGGGAGGGGTCCACCTGAGGATAGATCACTCTACTTAAATGTCCCCGGTTTACGTCCAATCCTGTCCTTCCTTCCCAAGCCCCACTGGGAACAGAACCAGCGCCCACCTTCCCTTCACACCTCCCGCTATCTCCTGAGTCCAGGCCCCTTTGCTCAGTGAGTGGCCAGGCTGGGATCTCACTCTCCCCACCCGAATCTCAGAGGCACCGTCTGGCTGCAGCCCCAGGATCAGTTCAGACCCGCAGTCTCAGCCCGCCCTGGAGCACAGCTGGCCTGTTTTGTATTGGCTGTCGCTGACCTGGACACTCCCAGGACCCAGCACCCGGACTCCACGCAGGCCTCTTGTCTGACATCCCTCAGATGCTCACACCCCTGCCCAGCCCTACTTCACACATCTGTTTGCTGTTTGCATATCCAGGGATCGTATCCCTACTAGATAGCGGTCAGCTCCAGGAGGACAGGCTGCTGTCTGCTTAGTTAATTGCCATGTCCCCAGCACCTGGCACATGGAAGGTGCTCAGTATGTATGTGCTGAGTGAATAAATGAACACATCAATGAACACATTTCTGGAAGACTGAGGTTGAGGGTGTGGGGGATCCCCAAAGCCTGTTTATCCTAATGGACACACAAGCAACTAAGGGTTCCTGTGGAATGAAGCTGGAGGAACCATCTCTTCATTTCAACACCGAGCCACAAGGTGGGAGCGTGCAGGCCACCTGCACCCACTCAACCCAAACTAGAGGCCTGAGGAGCCCTGAAAAAATGCAACACAGAAAACAAAAGAGGAAGCGTGAGAGGCTTTGGCTTAAGGATTTCCACACACCAGCCAATGCCTGGGGTGGGACCCGAGCTTGGGTTTGCAGAGAGCCTGTTGGTCAGCCAAGTCCACTCAGTCTCATCAGGTGCGAAAAGTCACACAGCCTTCTTTGCCGGCAGAGCTGCAGCCATGCTGAGAGCCTTGGTCAGGCCAACCCCAGACAGCCCTGCACTAGTGTCCTGTGCACACCACACATTTGCTAGCGATGACCTCTCTAGGCCTCAGTTTCCTCAGCTATAAAATGGGCAGCATGATAGTAATTTCCTCATAGGGCCTTTGTGAGGCTGCCATCAGGAAGTGCTGAGCTCCTCCTATACTGCACAGGAGCTCAGTCAGTGCCGACTCTGCAGTTCTCACTTTTTCACCCAGTGTGCATGTTTGCAGCTTACACAGGCAGCTGTGGCCAGGTGGGCACCTTGTCAGCCCTCCCACACGTCCTTCTGTGGCTTGCATCGCCTGTGGGACGCAGTCCCAAATCCTTTTGCTCCCCTCTGGGGGACCTTCAGCTCCGTGTGAACCAGGGAGCCCTGGGCAGTCTGCTGAGACCTAAGGACCCTTCTCCGAGGATGCCTTAAACACTCCATAAAGTGCCTAGAAAGGCAAAGGCAAATGGTCGTATTAACATACAGCTATTAAAATATTACAAAACAAGCATGTGACATAGGAATGTGTGTGCTCATTTATTAACGCATCAAATAGCAAGTTGGCGCGAGGGCTCTATGATACTGTTTTAAAGTACTGATGAACAAGACTGCTATGTCAGCACTGTGAGTGGTGTAGAGCCCCTGAGGTTCGGAGGCACAGCTGCTGCCAAGGGTGTGGAGCCTGTGGTCCATGTTCACTGCTTGGGCTCTGACTGCTGAAGATGAAGACTTCCCCCCACCAAGCCCGCAGGCCCCGCGTCCTATCCCTGGGCCCCAGGTTAAGAACTCCTTTGTGTTAGTTCCTATGGCTACTGCCACAATTACACACACTGGTGAAATAGCTTAAAGCAACAGAAATTTATTATTTTAATGTTCTGGAGGTCAGAGCCCAAAATGGGTCCCACTGGGCTTCATAAAGCCAAGGTATTAGCAGGGCTGGTTCCTTCCAGAGGCTCTGGAGGAGAATCTGTTTCCTTGCCCTTTTCCAGCTGCTAGAGGCACTGCACTCCTTGGCTCATGGCTCCTTCCTTCAACTTCCAGGCTGGCAAGCGCCGGCTGAGTCTTTCTCCTGCGGCATCTCTCTGACACTGTTCCCTCCTCCACTTTAGGGGCCCTTGTGATTCCACTGGGCCACCAGACGATTAAGCATAAACTCCCCATCTCAAGGCCCACAGCCTTAGTCACATTTGCAAAGTCCCTTTGGCCATGTGAGGTAGCACGGAAAGAGGCAGACATCATTGGGACTGAGAACGATGTTATGTTAGCGGGCAACTCTGGGCATTGCCTCCACCTTAGAAAAGCAGCCACTGCTGGTATGAAAATGTGTGTTATCAACAGGCAAGTCTCACCCTGAAGGAAGGCTACATGCTCTTTAGTTTGGGGCACTCTGCAGTTAGCAGGTGTGCTGGGAAGCCCCTCTTGCCAGTATGGCCCATGGCTAATAATACCCAAGCTGAGGAGTGCAGGAGAGCCTGCGCAAGGGAGAGGGCCGGCCTTGCGGCAGCAGCGTGGAGACACAGCTTCCACCACAGGGGTCCTCCTGGTGGGTGCTGCTCAGCAGACCCACACCGACAGGAGCAGCCTGACAGGTCTGCAGGCTCCCTGCCAGTATATATACGTTTCTAGTAGCCACATTTACTCAAGTATGATCAGATGTAATTTATGTTATCACTCCAATGTGTAATCAATATACAAAAATTGAGGTATTTATGTTCTTTTTGGACTATGTCTTTGAAACCTGTTGTGCATTTTACATTTACATCTCAATTTAATCTAGGCGCAGGGAGGCCTAGAGCATTCAGATACAAAAACTAGTCTTAGAATGGCCGTTTGCCAACACCCATCTGGGAGGGAGATTGGCCTTTCCTAATCTTTCCTTCCAAAACCAGGACAGGGATGACGCGGAAGGGCGACACTTCAGGACCACCACCAAACAGAGAGCCAACGCTTGTTGCTTTTAAGAAGCTGAAGTAGAGGAAATTGAACAGGACATGTCCCCAGTCCGGGCATTGGTGCTATTGGCGCCATCTGCTGCCTGCATAGAAACACAGCCGCCGGCTCTGTGAATCCTTTTGCAGACCACCAAGACCTCAAGATGGCCCACTCTGTGGACATTTTGTCCCCACAGGGCCCCATGGAGAAGGAAACTTCCCATGAAGTCATCCACTTGCATGTTACATCAGCAGCTAACATTTGAGCCCTTACTACAGGCCAACTATGGAAGCACTAGGCAGGCTGTAACTGAGTGCTCACACCAAGCTTTTGCATAGCTTTTAATGTCTCCCACTCTACGGTGGAGGCCACTCAGGCTCAGGGGAGTATAAACCACATGCTTGAGGTCCCAGTGGTAGGTGCCAGATCTGGGATTTGAAGGCAGGCAGTCTGACTCTAAGTGAGTGTTCTTCAATACACACAAGTGTCATACAGGTATTTCAAATGTCATGTTATAGTCAGTATAATTAACCCTCCCATTCTGGGGATAATGCAAGGGAAGTTATGAGTAGTACTTATGGCAGTACTAACTTGAGGTTACTGAACCTCAAGAACTCATCCAAAACCATATAAGAAGTAACAAGGACAGAGAAAAATCCCAATCCAGGTTATTAAAATATATAAACCATCCCTTTGTTTGATGCAGGGGAGTATGCTCCATGGTCTTTTGTGGCTCCAGTGCTAGTTGCAACAACTGCAGTCATTCCACAGCCTTTGAATGGGTGCTGATTTGATTTGGATGACGCTGGCTCACATAGTCCTGTAGGTATTCAACGGCATGTACGTATTTGCTTCATTTCTTCAAAGCCCCTGCTTCAAAGGAAACTCAAATTTTGGTTTGTTTGGAGAAAGTTTGTTTCCTAATCATCCCCAAAATGGCAGATGGGTTCTACTAAGAAGCCTAGAGCACACAAAATAAAGTCCCTTAATAGAATTTCCCAGTGAGGTATGTTGTCCCTTGAAGATGATTTAAGGTGGTACCTTTTAACTTCTACTGTATTATTTCATGTCTTGTTTTTATTGCTTTATTTTCACTGTATTAATTTTAATGGTAATGTTCTACTTTGGCAAGAAATACCAATTTTCCATATAGCGATTTTTATTCTTTAAATTTATGGCAGTGACAAATTTAATTTTGAAAGGTAACTATTTTTAAAGAGTGGGTCAATTTAAAGAGTATTGGTGAGAGTGACAAAGGAGTGTGCTTGGGAAGCTGCAGCACAGCCGGCCCTGGACACACGGCTGAGCCTGAGTGGCTTCACTTGGTAGAACTGCCGTTTCTTAGGAAGGACAAGCAGTTATGTGTTGTGCCAAGCCAGGTGCTCACACTGTTCTCTACCAAACCCCACCTGCGGCAGCCTATTGCCCTGGGCCCGTGACAGAGGAAGCCACTCCTAAAACAGGGTTAGGTGGCAGGGTTTAGTAGGCCCTCTTGAATGAAGGCAGGCTTGGATGTGTGTGCATGCACAGAACACATTTCCACGCTATTTCCAGCATCCAGAGCATGGGGTCAGAACAAACAGACTAGTCGGGAACAGAGAAGTATGTCTTCCTGTATTCAGCTCCCAAATCTGTGATGACACCTGGTTTCAGCATTATCTTAATACAGGGTTCTCACCACCAGGCCATGTCCACAGTTAGTAACCAAGAATGGTGTCACCAAGAGGGAGGAGAAAAGGCCTGGCAAAACCAAATGGAAAAACCAAGTGAAAGCCAAATGCTAACTTTTGAGCCTTGGTGGTAAGTACTGGTTCGCTGTAAAACTCTTTCAACTCTTCTGTATATGCTTAAAATTTTTCGTAATATGTTGGGTAAGAATAGTGAACAAGACAACTTCTCTTCTCCATGAGATTTATATACTCTACTTTCAGTGAAAGCAACAACTCTTTCCCTTAAAACATGAAAATCTTAAGAAGTTTAATGATTTCAGCAAATACTTACTGGTTCATCATTAGTAAACACGCAGCCGGCTTTTATGCCTGAAGTCCTGGGCAGAGAAATGAGCCTTGGCCCCCTTGACCAGGATTCACATCCAAGTGGAAACAAGAATCTCCCTTACTCCTAATTGCTGGCTCCCCAAAGTCCAACTTCGACTTTGTTTTAAATTTGTCAGTTACAAAAACCAGCCCCTTAGTAATGTGACAAGGCCCAAAGGTGGACAAGGACATGATTTAGACACACTTTGTGGTTATTTTCAACAGCCAGACACTAGCTTATAAAAAGAAAAACGAGAAAACTATGACTAAAATAAAGCTGGTCAATCTATTCTCATCTATTCCCATCTCCAGGGAAAGCTGGCTACTGAGTTCATCAAGTCCAATGCTCTCCTCTCGACAGTCTTTCCTATTTGCTTTATGTTCCCATAGGCCCAGGTCATAAAACCACAGGGCTGATTCAAAAGCGAAAGGAAAAATGAGCTGTGAACAATCAACTTGAAAATTCAGATTTGTTTTTCCAGTGTATCTGCCTTTTTCTCTCAAAAAATAAAATTTCAGGCTAAATGGGTCTGAATATATTTATGATTCGACTACCAAAGAATTTAAACTGTTAAGTACAGGCAATCTCTTCCATTAGAGAATTTTATTCTCATTGCTTTTTATGAGTAGGCAAACACATCTTACAATATAATTGACACCAGTTAGTTTACACACCAGCCTAAATAGCAAAGCCTAAGGAACATTTGAGATCACAGGGTAAAAAACACAATACTCTCATAAGTCAAGTGCTAACTTGAATTTAATTTCAGATTCTTACCTGAAATTGGGGATTTTAAATTACATGAAATAAAAAGGCAACACCCGAGAACAACCCCACGAAGGGCGCGAGCAGGAGGGCTGCCCACACAGGGGACTTGGGCTCTAACTTGAAGGCCACACAAACGTCAGTCACTCAGGCCAGGCCCACAAAGGCCAGTCCCTCAGCCCAAGGCATACTCCTTCCTTGTCCAGTCACCAGGACATCTGCCCAGAAGAACTGAAAAGCACAGGATGTTAGAGATGGGAATGCAAGCAGCAAAAGTCACACACACACAAACTGCCTGCCCGTGTTCGGAGAGGCTGTCGCAAGACACCCCAAGCAGTAGAAACAATCACAGCTCAGGGTTCACTTGCTCCTAAGGTGCAAGATGGCTGCACTTCCCCAGGGCGTCTGAACACAAATCAAAACCCAGTAATGATACTGAACAGGATGACCACTTGAGAGCTTATGGGGCAGGAAAGGGGAGAAATGGACAAAGGGAGCTTAGTAGGCAATCTTCAAGGTATTTATTATAAAATACAGTGCATGGTTCAAAGACTGCCTCCCTCTGTTGTCTAATACACTGTGGAATGAGCACTTCAGAACAGCTGGCAGTCACCCACATGAATCTAACGTCTAGATATTTTCAATCCCCTCAGTCACAGAGGACACCTGTAACAGGCAGTGGAATGGAGAGACTGACAGTCACTGTGGCCAGCTGGGCTCCTGACTGTGAACAATGACATCATTTTGTCCAGGGTTGAAATGCACATCCATGATGACCGGCCACCCAAAGCTGGGACCCCAGTTTGTACAGACACAAGGCAGAGTAGAGAGAAACAAGTCTGGACGTGCACAAGTCTCCATCCATTACTTCTTATTCCTGGGTTTTAGCTCTTCGGCTGCATTTCGCAGGAAAATGTAATTTTTCTTTTGGGGATTATAAAATTCATGTCCCTAAAAGGGAAAAAAACACACGATCTTATTATTAAAATGGCAAAGTTAGCATTTTGTGGGAACTTTTTATATGTCAAGTCGTGTGCCATGTGCATGAAGTACAATCTCTCTGTAGGAAAAAATCAGGTACAGAGAAAGAAAAGTCAAATGTTAAATACAAACTTTAGTCTTGAGAGAAAAGGTTAAGGACTGAGAAATAGTCCTTTATGTCCTATTTGGAGGGATGACCTCTTCCCTACCTGCCCTTTTGGTGTGGAGGCTGCTTTAAGCTGTCACCTCTTTAATACCAAGGTGACTGCCCTCAGGAAGCAAGGCCTCTGGAGAAGGTGGCGGGAGGTGAGCTCTGACTTGGTTTCACACAAGAGATGAGCCGTCTGATTCACGATGTCATGGGGACAAGGGCATGGCCCAGGAAGAGCTGTCCTGCACAGACCCGAGCAGAAGTGGAAGCACGTGTGGAAGGTATGTCTGCTCATGCTCATGTGGTGCGGAAGGGGACTGCAGGACACTAGAGAAGCCCAAAAAGTCAGATCAGGCCAGACTCTGAAGGGCTGTGCACATGAGACTGAGGCGGCTGAACATTATCCAGCAGGAAGAGGAATGGCAGCCACCAGGGCAGTGACGCTGACAGTGACATGACAGATTTGCGTTCAGTAACAGTGCAGTGGGCAAGGAGGTAGCGGGAGCCTCAGGGGATCGAGAGGCTTGGAACAGGGAGGGAAAGGGACTCTGGGAGCATCTGTACCTGTGTTACAATGACATGTTTTGTTCTTGTTATTCTCATTTCGTCAGACAGCTGACATGGTTCTAGAAGTTTTGCTCAGCAATGACCATTAATTATCATCATACGCAAAGCACAGCTCTTCTGAACTGTTACATTCAAGCAGTAAGCTATGAACATTAACCATACGTGATCATGATTTCACCCTACACTGAGAACAATGGAAAATTCCTGGAGCAACTTATTTTTTAATTAAGTTCATAATTTAAGTAACTCCCACTGTAAGCTGCCATTAATTGCTCAGATGAATTCATTCTGCAAGGCATTCAAAGCAATGAGCTTCCTCACTTCTTTCAACTTACTATTTCTTCAATGCTTGCAATGCGCAGGGCCCTGAGTGTGATGTAAGCTAAAATGCAGAGTTCAGTGCAGCTGCAGGCTGAGCATGTAAACAAAAGGAAATCCATCAAAGGGCCCTAGGGGGAAATCGAGGCTTCAGGCCACAACCTGGCTCCAGCCCCAGCCAGGCAGAACCAAAAGGCTGTGCTCTTTGCAAAGCTGAGCGTGTGGCTTCCACAGGTGGATGGATAAACAAATGGTGGCACAGCCACACTGGAGAATGTGACTCAGCAGTAAAAAGGAACCGGCAAGTGACACACTCAACAGCACAGGTGAATTGCAAAATCCCTGACTGAGGCAAAAAAAGTACACGATGTCTGACTCCATTTATAGAAAATTACAGAAAACGCAAACTTAGCTAACAGTAACAGAAAGCCGAGCAATGGTTGTGTGTGTGCATGAGGGGGACTACGTGACACATGGGGACTTCTGGGGGAGGTGAAAACGTCTGTTGTGGTGACCGTGATGATGGTTTCATGGGCACATAAAGATCCTAAAACAGATCAAACTGTACACTTGAAACGTGCAGTTTGCTGAAGTTCAATTATACTTCAGTAAAGTTGCTAAAGAGAAAAAAAAGGCAGCTGCGGGGCCCATATATGCCCAACACTCAAAGGGACAGTGCACACTCCCATAGGCCAGGGCCGGCATCAACAACGTGCTGAATGGCCAAGATGTACTGCAAGTGACGTGCAGACTGTGACCGTCCAGGTCTGAGAGGAAGACAGAATCAAAGGTGACTCCAGACTTATGTTCTGAGTGACTGGATGGTGATTAACTCAAAGGAGGAACACAGGAGAGCCGCAACCCTGGAGGATGAACGCAGAGGGATGAGGGGCAAGCTATCTAACTTAGGAGACACGGTTTCTATCTCCTAAGTTAAGGCACATAGGGGGTACCCGCCCAGGTATGGACATCCTGGAAGAGAAGTGGAGAGCAAGGTCAGAAATCAAGCTAGAAACTGAGGAGTCGTGAGCTTATGCTGCAAGAGCTGGCGCCATGGGAATGCAGCATGCTGGTTGCGCCCTCAGAACTGTGAGGCCAGAGCCGGCCAGAAAAGGCTGGTACACAGGGAAGGCCACAAGAACAGAAGCCAGCAAAGGGGGTGACAAGGGGCAGTCAAGAGAATGAATAAACCAGAAAATAAATACCAGAGAGACCAGAGAGCTTTGTGAAGGAGGAATGGATGGGCCCCAGTACCGGAGACAGAAATGACGCTTCTAGACTCAACAGCGAGCACGCAAGCCAACGAGACTCTGACGACAGCCCAGGGAGGCCAAGACCTTGCAGCAGACTGAGGGACAGAAGGTGGGGAACAAGGCAGGTGTTACCCACTCTGAACAAGTTTATCAGTCAAGGGAAACCAGCTTTCTCTGGGATTGCTTCAGAATGGCTTAAGGCTTAAGTGTGTGCTTACAGAGAAGAAGGGGCTAGTGGACAGGGAGAGAAGAGTCTGAAAGGGGGCAGAAAAGAATGGAATCGAGGAAGGGAAATTCGTGTGTGTGTGCTGGCGGGGCTGCAGGCAGAAGGATGGGGCTAGTGAAGACAGACACGTGTGGAGATGAAAGGGACTGGGAGATGAAGCCACTCTTGGTGACACTGGTGACCCCACCATCAGGAATGTGGGCAGAAGGGCAGAGCGGGGAAGGTTTGGAGCGCCACAGTGGAGCAGGAGGGTGGGGTCGCACAGCCAGGCTGGCCAACAAGACAGCATACCTTACCAGCGGTCTGGAACCCAAGCCCCAAGTCTGCTCTTTACTATTATGCTGGGATGCCTCGAAACTCAGCCATGACCCTGTCAGTCACTAACATCCCACCCCGAACAACAAACTAGCAAAAAGCCAATGCCTTCAGCCAAAGCTCTGTGACCAGGCCCCGTCCCCTTGCTCACCGCTTGCCACACCTCCTCCTTCTCTCTCCCAAGAGCCCCAGGCATCAACAAACTATCGCACCCTCCCAGAGTGGTGGCCTCCAGCTCGCCCCTGCTTCAGCTTATACGCTACCAAAGCGCCTCCCATGGCCAGGTTCCAAGGGAAAGGCTTTATAGGTATGACTTCACCAAGTCCCCACACCCTGCCAGGGAAGCCCTGCAATTTCTCTTTGCAGTGAGGTGATGGTGACATGCCCAGGGACACACAGCGAGTCTGGAAAAGAGTCAACTCAAGCCCAGGCCTGCCAACTCGAGCCTGGCTCTGCTGCCCCAGTGTGCACACAGCAGGCCTGGGCATTCTTACCTTTGACCAGTCGTAGCTGGAAGCATATGCAAATATGTTTCCATTGTGATTGAAGCAGCAAGCTGCTATCGGTTGATCTAACTGTTCTGAAGTTTTTAGTTTTGTTCGGGCATCTTTGTCCCAAAAGCTGAATCGACCATCGGATCCCACAGTTGCAAGGGTGCCATGTACAGGATGGAATGCAATTCCATTTACCTGCAAGGATCGGTATGTACAATGAGAAGCATAAGAGGGAGCAGCACTCAGGGTTTTGCCAATACACGCTTCCTATTAGTTAGGAAACGCATGTACAGACTGTCACTTCACTAGAGCTGGCTGCCCACTGATCACAGGAGAAACTAGCCATGCAGCCTGAATCAATCTCCAGCCCAGAACCGAATCTCATCTCTTCTTATGAACAGAAGTTAGCAGAAGTTAACAAGTATGTAGCTAGGATGCCAAGCAGTGAACCTCAGGAAAATGCCTTTTTCTTTATAGGCAAACAGCAATTTCTTGGTTTTTGCTAAGTGTATAAACTATCTTCTAGCACTCATAAAGAAGGTGGAGGACTCTCCCAGGAAAGTCCTAAGCTTGCATTCAGAAACAACAGAGAGAAAGACAGTCAACATGTTCATGAAAACAGAAAACCGAAACCTACAGCATAAGCCATTATCTCAGATAGGGACACACACAGTGACAGATCTTTTCTGATCCCATAATGACTCAGCTGCCCTCCTCCAAGTCTAGTTTCTAGATGTGTTTGTTCTCAAGGTCAAAGTTTCTAAAAACATACCGCATAGATGTCCTGAGGCGCTGAAGTATTGGTACCGTTAGATCGATGGCATTTAAAGGTGAAGTTATCTTTGGCGCTGAAAAACAAAGGCTCAGGTAAGTTTTCCTTTATAAAAAAGGTCCCAAGTGAGAATCTGCAAGTGAACCAAGTCTTACTCACGGATTTGGGGGGTTGATGTAGTGAATGGCAACTCTCCCCTCAATACTTCCCAAGGCAAAACCAGTCGGCTTGTTCTGTTTGTCTTTAAAAATAGCCACACATCGATGCTACAGTTTGGGAAAAAAAGAAAAAAGTACATTATCACAATGTAAAACACAAGATTTTATAACTTATGTAAAAGTAAATTTTCACCCCATTTCTGGGTTTTAGAAAAATCAGAAACATCCTAGTAAGCATGATAAAGAAGGTATTTCTATTCCTCCAGTAGCATTATTTTCCAACTTTTTAATAACTACTGTATTCAACCATGTGATTTTATGAATAAACCGTAGACATGATTCCATTAACTGCTCTCCTTCCTCTGCCATCCTGAAGGCCTCACCACCGGAGCAGTGCATGTGCCCCTTAGAGCGCCCCCAGTTCCTATTCTGGCGCTGGCCGCCTTGTGGATAGGAAGACACCTCACTTTGGCTCACAGCCCACCAGTGACTAGGTGGTGCCCCCAGCCGGTCCCCCAATGTCACTGTGCCTCTGGTTTCTCCAATGGAAAAGGACGGGGAACAAGGGTCACATGGGCCAGTGGATGGAGCCAGCACCTTCTGAACTGCAACCATGTAGAAGCAGACACTACACCTGACCCAACACTGAGTCTAGGGGCCCAAAGGAGGGTCTCCTGGGCTCTGTAGACGAATCCACAGAAGGAGCCCACAACCTAGTCTTTGGGGGCAGAGAAGCAGGCCAGGGCTTCCTCCTTCCAGTTGGGACACCCTGGTCTACCCCGGAGGACCGCCTGCCCTACCCAAACTGGATATTTACTTTGGCTTCTGTGAAGAGTTCAGGAGGCACTGGGACAGGATCAGGGCCTGGCGGCTAAGCCTTACATTAAGGCAAAGAGCAATTTGTTATTATGATACTTGTTAGAGCATATACATTTCCTAAGTGTATGCTAGTTCTATTTCTGTACCATTTTCCTTTCTTTGAACCGCAAGCCTGTTACTCTTGTGAACAGAAAAATAATTAATGAAAAGTCTGTACGTTCTCAGAAGTCAGAAGTAACCAGCAAGCCCTACCTCCCCATGCTCAGCACAGGATCAAACACACAGCTCACAAACCAGGAACTGACAACTCCAGGGGTCCCATTTATAAGAACACAACCACAGAGTGGCCCTATGCAAAGGCTGATGGCATTCCTAAACAGATGAAAGGCCGTGCCTGGAACAGGGTAGCAGGAAGTGAAGCCAGATCCAATGAAGTTTTATCAAGAAGTCTGAGACTTATCCAAAGGAAATGAGGCAGTGCTGGGTTTTAAGCAGAGGTACAGCAAGGTCAGACATGCCCCAACTCGTGTGAAGAATGGATGAAGGAGGGCAAAGATCTAAGCTCTTACAGTCATTCAAGGCTTGGATTAGATGTGGTAGGAGGGAAGGAGACAAATGAACAGATTCCAAACACTTGCAGGGTAGAAGTAAGCCCAAAGAGCAACAAGCAGGAGAGGAGAAGAGGAGGGAGGAGTGAATTCTGGGTGACTTCTATTTTCTGGTTTAGGTAACTAAGCAGGTGGCAGCCCCATTTAATGAGGTGTGGAGTACATGGGAGAACAGGCTGGGGGCGACAGGCAGGAGCAGGTTAAGGTCGTTTGTTCACTCAGCAAACATTTACGGGAACTTCTGTATCAGGTGCTGGGCAAAAGCAGCAAGGCAAACAAAACAAATAGGTAAGTATACCTATGGATATATAAGATATATACATATATGCAGTACTGGGGAGAGCAGCCAGGGAGAATCCTGAGGAGAGGTAACATTTGAATGAAACTCCACATGAAGTGGTCTCTGGTTTGGTGCTGGGTAACGCTGGGCTGAGAGGATGGGAGACGGGCAAAGGAGCTGTGCAGCGGTCAGTGTCCTTGTTGGCAACCTCAGTCTCCAGCCCACAAGGAGACCTGAGCGGCAGCAGCAGACGGCAGATGAGATTTTGCTTAGGCAGGGAAGGCAGTAGCCAAGGGCAGACCCCTGGGGAACCTCAATATACAGCAAGATGACAAAGTAGCAACGAGACAGGCAGGAAGCAAGAGGCTGGCATTGTAGAAACCAGACAGCATGTTTAAGCTATAAGAGCAGTGGTGGTGCTGTGTTGTGGGAAGATGAGGGCTGTTCTGTAACTACTGGGATTCCTGATGAGGAAGGCGTCGGTAGCCACGCCAAAAACAGGTCCAGTGCTGTAATGGGAGCAGAGTCTCAAAAGAGTGGGGTGAGAAATGGGTGGGAGGCAATGGAACAAGAAAGATCATGCAAAAGGCAACAGGTCCAGAGAGTAGAGGATGACAATGGGAGCGATGAGGAAGGTCTGTTTTCTAGGCTGAATTAGACTGGGGCATGTCCCAGGGCTAATGGAGAAGTACTAAGCGGGGAGAGACTGAAGATACAGGGAGGTGGGTGATCCAACTGGGGAGAAACTGAAGATACAGATGCAGGTGGGTCATCAACTGCATAAGGTTCCCAAGAAGGCTGGCAGACTTGGCATCCCACCACAGAACCGGGTAACTCTGGAGAACGCTGACCCTGCCTAACAGGTGGGCAAAAGGCAGGAAAGATGTGGGCAGACTTCTAGATGCAGCAGGAGGAAAGTGAGCAAGTTCCCAACAAATGGCTTCCATGTCTGAGCAGGAGCTGATCTGATCTGCTGAGGCAAAAGCTAAAAGAGGGAGGGTCTAGGATTCTGAAAAGAGTGAAGCTCTGAGTCAATGTCCAGTGGAATATTGAGCTCAAGAGAAAACCCTCGTTTGCCTGGGCATGATGGAGGCACAGCTGAAATTGGAAGCTATGATTTCACAATGGAACCAATCCACTGAAATGTACAATTTTATTCAGTAGCATTCAGCTATTGAGGGGGGATGTTTGGAGAAGATAGACAAGTCAGGCTCATCCAGGGATGGATAGTATTTACTCACTAAACATTTGTGCTTGTATCCTTAAATTCACCCCCTTTGAAAGTACAACCGTATTCCTTCTCTGGGCACTAACTAGGTGCTAAATACATGCTTCCTGACATGACAGATGACTCACCTGGTGTTTCAGTGGAGATTCTATCCTCCTGAACTCAGAAGGTTGATTCTCCAATTGGTAGACAATTAGTCCCCTCTCTGCAGTTGCCACCACAGCCATAGGATAGATCTAGGGAATGGAGGAAAGCAGAGACATGCTTTCAAGGACGCAATGTGCTTTTTTTATACCAAAACATTAGATCAATTTTTTAGAGTCACAAAAATAAGTGTATTTTTTAAGTTTAAAAATCTAATGATATCAACGTTTCATGAAAACCTAGAGAAACCATATTTGAAAGAACATTCATTTTTAAAAACTTAATTTTTAAAACTATAAAATATGAGTATTTAAAAAAAATAACAAGGAATAGAGAGGAAATGAAAATCACCTACAGCAACCCTTCGAATGAAACTATTGTTAGTGATGGTATTTTATTCCAGCCTTTTTTCTGAGCGTTTTACATGGAGATATGCATATTCTATATAATTCGTATCCTTTTCTCAATGCGCTTATTCCAAGAATACTAGTAGTGATTGTCTAATCCTCCCTCCATGAGTCCACCACGGGGTTCATTTAACCATGTCTATTTGGTTGACCTGCGAGGTCACTTCCAATGTTTCACTGTTACAGAAAAAGACCATCTGTATCTTCATTTTTCTCATGATGAATTCCTAAAAGTGGATTACCAGGGCAGTTGGCACAAAATTTTAAGACATAACTAAATGGAGAGCAGAAGTTTTTCAGTTTCACTCACAGTCCCCAAAGACCTAGTTCCACACCACAAAGTTACTGCCAGTTTTCCTACAGCTGCACGATAAATGTCATACTGATAACATGCAGCTATCTGCATATGTTCAAATAACTAGTAACCAATAAAACCAACATCACTATTTAGTAATTCTGGAACAAATGCAGCAAAAAATCTCCGATTAAGGTGACTAGGCAATCTGGTTTACACCCCAATCTGTTATTAAAATGTGAGGGGTTTTTATATTACCCTCTAATTACAAGATGTCCTAAGGTATGAAAATGCTTTTTTTTAAAGGGACTACACATTAAACTAGCAATTCCTTACCACATCGGCACAGTAACACCTTTCAGGGAGCTGCAAAACCATCATAGGATTTGACGATCGCGTATCCCAAAACTAAAAGCAAAGACAAAGAAGCCAGTAACCGACCATTCAAGAGCTAAGCCCAAACAGTGTGAGAGGAGGTGTCAGCCCTGGGCAGCCACATGGTCTACTACACCTTCAGCATCTTATCCCAGCTCCCGGTCATCACACAGCTGTAGTTTGGTGCTTTGATCCAATGTATGGTTTTAACAGGAGCATCGTGCTTTCAAGACAAAACCCAAACAGATTAAGGTAAATCTAACAATGTGCTAAACAGCTTTAGTTCTGGAAATTCAAAGAGAAGGAATTAACTTAAATATTGAGGTCATACCTAACAAACACCAAAGGATGTTTATAGCCCATGACCAAAACATTCAATTTAATGTAACAATATACACCTATTCCATTCTAACCGATTTTGATTTTAACCACAATTAACTAGTACACAAAAGCAAAAGTAAGCTCTTCCCTAGGAGATAATCAGAAATAACTAGCAGGGAACTCCACCAGTTTTATTTACTTAGAGGGCATGAATGAAGGGATCGGGGAGGTGCTTATGGCACACACAGTGTTGTGATCTCAGAGTACGAATGCCTTCTGAACATGCTTCACTGTCCAGAGGCTCTTCTTAACCAGGCCAGACCCTCTGGTTCTAGGTTCTTTTACCCGTGTTACTTCTGCTTTTCTCAGCAGTCTTCACACAAGAGTCTGCTTATTTTCCCGGGGTATATTGTTAACAGCTACAAGGGTGCGCGCCAAGTGTCCCTTATACGGCCAGACCTCTACCCGTAAGGACAGTGCTGGCATAGAGCAGGCACTCAATAATTACTTGTCACATGAATAAGTGACCGAATGCAGCTGGTAAAAGGCAAGCCACACACAGGTGTTGGAAAGTCAACTGTGAATGTTGAGGACACCTGTAACATGTCTTTTATAGATTTTAATGTCACTAATCCCTTATGACGCTATCCTCACCTACACATATATGGAAGACTCATGACAGAACAATCTGTGAAATACTAAAGAATGAGAAAGGTTATAAAAGTGTTATTTTTGCGCTACAGCAATTTCTGGTATACTTAAGTCTAATTGATTTGGTATAGTCAAACTGCATTTTTTTAGTAATAATTATAATTAAAGAATCATTACAACCCTGGGGGCCTTTGGACAGAGGCTAAGTTTCTGTTACCTGTGCAATCTGTATTGCTTGATTGCTGTTGAGGTCCCACATTTTGGCAGTTTTATCACATGAGGCTGTAAATACTTTGCTCCCATCCTAAAATAAAATGGAGAAAATCTGTCATTCTAAGAAAAGGAAAATCTCTACTTGTATTTAGATATTAAGTTGAATATATTGAGGCAAGTTTTGCTTTGCAATTTTTATTTTTACTATTATTTGGGGTCTAGTGTATTGTGACCTACACTATCACACACAAAACACATTTTCAGCTCTATTTTGTGTTGATTTATTTTACTAAGAGATAATATGTAAATAGGATAAAAAATAATTCAAGTGGCACTTGAAGTTACGCAGTGAAAATGAAGCCTCCACCTGGCCCCTGACCGAGCTCCCCTCTCAGTGCAGTCACAGGCCACTGCCTACACTCCAGGAATATGTGTCTGTGTACTGCCAGGGGCCACTCACCAACTTTCTTATTTTGGTCAATTTCAAGCCCTCACAAAAGTTGCAAGAATTAAACAATGAACACCCATAAACCCTTCCCCTAGATTCACCAATTGTAAACATTTTGCCACATTTACTGTATCTTTTTCTTTCACACAATATATCTAGAATCATAATACTTTTGTTCAGCTCCATATCTAACAGCATTCCAGAGTGCATGCAATCAAACCCTAATTCTTCATAATCATTGGTCCTATGGAAGCTGCAGAGCAGCTTAACAAATCAGCAGTTCTTTTGCAATGGTTTTTAAAATATTCACATACAGACCTTATAAAGTAGGTCATTCAAATATGAAGAAGTACAAGATAATTTTTAAAAAGAGAAAGTACTAAATGGGAAGTCTAGACCACTGATTGACAAATTTTTCTTAAAGGGACATTTGTTAAATATTTTAGTCTTTTGCAACTCCTTAAAGCTGTTGTCATAGCTTGAAAGTAGCCGTTTATATACATTACGTAAATGAATGAGTGTGGCTGTGTTCCAATAAAATTTTATTTACAAAAATCAGCCATGGGCCAGATTGGGCCCATGAACCATAGTGTGCTGATCCCTGGCCTAGACTATTTCACTTCTGGTTCTGTAGCTCAAAGAGTTACCACCATCCTTTCTTAGCAAAAATTTCTTCCCATTTTAAGTCACTAGTCTTCATTTGAAAGAAGAGATAAAACTTGCTCCTCCATTAATGAAGTCATAAGGATAACTCCACAAATACTTAGAGATACCGATGTATGGAGTGGGCTACCATGGGGCTGACTGAAACACTGGTTTCTCAACCTCAGTGAAAAATGCCCATCTACCAGCTGCAATCAGCACTATGCAGCAGCAGCACGCCAGACCCCAGTGGACATGCAGATAGAGAGGTTAATCGAGCAAAAGGCAGAGAGACAATATTTGTAATTACTGCCTACCCACCTGCTCTAAGGTCCACCCGCTATGACCACACAGGGAACCATGTCCTTAGAATGTCAAAGAATCACCTTCACCAAACTTGGTTTTTATGCCTCAAAGGGAATTTTGGCTCTTTTGTGCTTCTGTGCCATTACAGACATGGCGTCCTCCCCCGAATGCCCTGCCCGCTTCTCCCGGGCTAGCTCATCCCCTTCCTGTAAGCCTCTGAGGCAGGCTGTCAAGCTCACAGGCTCTGAAGCCAGGAAGGTCTGGGTCTGGTCTCAGCCATTCACCCACTGTGCTCCTTCAAGTAAGTCCCAAACCACTTCACCACTTAACTAGCACCATGATAGTCACTTAATGTAGACTTACTCCAGCTGCACAAACCGCCACGATCTGAAATTTGTCTTCTTTTCTACATGTCTGTCTTGAGCCTGAGTCCATGAGACAGGATGGGCCTACCTTGCCTACTTTGGCTTCCATTGTATCCCCAGTGCTTTAGCACACTAGCAGTGACAATCATTATTTGCTGAATTAAATAATTCAATTATCCATTGTAATTATTATTACCTTCATTTTATAAGCGAGAAAATAGACACAGAGAGATTAAGTAACTTGCCAAAGTGAAAAGGCTGGGGTAGACAGAGCCAAAATTTGAACCGAGATGTGGACTGGATGAGACAGTGCTCAAAAAGCTACAAGCACATGGTTCACTTTCAAGATTCAGCTCAATTCTTATCTCTTCAGTGAAGCATTTACGGCCCCACTCCCAAACCCTGGAGTTGCTTTCTCCGTTCCCTCCCACCAGAACACCCTGCCTCTCAGAACTCAGTTCACTGTGTTAGAACTCTTCCTTACTACATCTGATTCCTCCACTATTTGGTAAACAAATTGGATAAAGGAAACAGATTGTGTTCTTTTTTCTAAATGCCAACAGCCACTTAATAACATCTGCAACAGAATTTCTCTATTAGTTAATGCTATTTCTTACCATACTTTATAAGAAGTTTTACAAATCTGATCAGTTAGATGGGTGAAGAGAGACAAGCAAAATAAATCAGAAATACTTAAAATCCACTGAAGTTGATTCTTTTCCACATGTAAATTAAAAATAAGTTCTATCTGTAATAAACGTGTCACTTTTCAAACTGTTTTCACATACTATTATTAGTCTTATAACCCAATCTGATATGTCAGGAATACCTTTTCCAGATGAAAAAAACGCCCCAGAGAAGCCTACAGTAGCTGATGGTTAAAGCAGGAGAAACTCGGGCTCCTAAATCATCTCAAAATATTTATAAGTAGTAGAATCATTTGGGTTTTCTTACTTCTTCTTCTGGCTGCCTCCACTTATATACTTTTTTTTTTTAATTGAAGTATAGCTGACACGCAGTATATTCATTTCAGATGTACAACATAGTGATTTGATAATTATGTATGTTACTAAATGCTCACCACGGTTAAGTGAAGTTACCACCTGTCACCATAGTTTTTACAATATTCTTTACTATATTCCCAATATTCTTTACTATATTTACTATGCTGTACTTTTCATCTCCACGACTTATTTTATAAAATCATTTATTTACAAGCTGAGTTAAGATCACATACATGTATAATACAATTTAAAAATAATGATGTAAAGTAGTTGGGCAGTTTCTCATTAGGTTACACATATACTCACCATATGCCCCAGCCATTCCACTGTTAGACATTTACTCAGAAACAGTGAAGGTCTTTGTTCACAGAAAATTCAGTCCACAAATGCTTCTGGAAGCACTACACCAACAACCAAAAATGGGAAATGGCTCCATGTCCTTCTCCTGGTGGATGGGTCAACAAATGGTGGGCCACCCAACAAGGGAATATACTACTCAGCAGTAAGGATAAACTACTGTCAGACACCACTACCTGGACGACTCTCGGGTGCACCATGCTAGATGACAGACGCCAGACTCAAGAGACGGCACACTACAGAGTCCTGCTTATTTGACATTCTGATACAGGCAGAACTACAGGGACAGCAGGGGCTGGGAGCTGAGGAGGATGTGACTATAGAAGGGCAGCGGGGAATATGTGGGCTGACAGATCTGTTTTCCATCTTGACCACAACTCTATGCTCTTGTCAAAACCAACAAAATCATACACTGAAAAGGTTGTTTTGCTGTTTGCAAATCACACCATCAAATCTAACTAAAAAAATATGTGCAAGGCCCAGGAGAGGCCCTGAGGCTTTAGCTTCCTTAGCATAGAAGCACCTCCATCTGCCTCTGACTGTTAGTCAGGCTTCTGCTGGATCCAGGCACTGAGCAGCAGAGGCAGAGAGAAAAGGCTGGGCTGTCCGTCCCCTGGCTCCTCCCTCCGGGGTGGGGAAGGACCCCCTGCAAGGGCAGCTCCTGCTGGGGCTTGTCAGTGGTGCTTCCCCCACCCTGTGGGTTTCTTTCCAAGTGGCCCTTTCATTAAGCTCTCCTCAATCAATAGCAAAAGAAAAAAAGAAGAGAAAAAAAGGAAGAGAGAGAGAGAAAGAAAAGAATGAAAAGAGAAGAAAAAAGCTCAGAGCCAAATAAACTTGAACACATTTCCTTATAATGCTGATGTTCAGGATTTGGGAGTAAAAAGAGAATTCCAAATAACCAAAACACTTCAAATGTCTAAATAGAAAAGGATTTTTTTTTTAACCCAGGATTTCTTTTCTGCAATAGCAAATTCCTAATTTTCAAACAACATAAATTCGCGGCATCTTCAAAGGTAGAAAGGCTTTAAGAAATTAATCCTTTGCTCAAGGTAGGTAACATCAATAAAATAATTGATTTTTTATGCCAACAAGGCTTTCAGAGAGATTACCCAAACTAACATTAACTGACTACACGAGGAATATCAATAAGCTACTAGACTTACATTCAGCAACTTAGAATCCCTACAATGTGCATATATACATGCTATTTGTTGTTTGGCTTATATAAAAACCAAAATATAGGAGTTCGGGAAGATGGTGGCGTGAACGGAGCGACAGAATTTTCCTCCCAACATTATATTTATCCACGAAAACACAGCAAACGCAACTGTTCCTAAAAGAGAGACCAGAACAAACAGGAAAGCGCACACAGTGCAGACACACCTGAGAGGACTCGGCAGTGGTCGAGGCGGGTAAGAAGCGGAACCGCGAACCGCAACCCGGCAGAACCCAAGCACTCCCCCACCCCAGCGCACAGGCGGGTGGAGAGGATTCAGAGCCGGGAGGGAGTGGAAGTGCAGGCCCAGGAGATAACCAGCCCTGGACCGGCCCCGGGAACGCAGGCGCACAAAGCGCGGAGTGGCGGAGATTGGAGAGACTGAGGGCGCACGGTCTCAGCAGGAATACGCCTGCTTGCTCGTGGCTGGCTCAGGGAAGGAGAAGAGAGAAGGAAAAAAAAAAGGAGAAAAGCGCGCGCTTTGTTTTTCAGCGGTCTTAAAGAGACGGGAGTGCAGCAGAGAATCCCATCGCAGCGGCACACTCAGCCCAGCAGGCTGGGAGTCCTGGGGAGCTTCGGACCCCATAGCAGGCGACTGGGAAAGGGTAGCCATAATTAGGACTCCCACAGAGCTCAACAGCCTTCCAGTCATTCTCACTCCGACCACAGCTTTAAAGGGCCGTGTGGAGCTACGCGACCACGGCTCTGGAATAGTGGAGCAACAGCGCCACCTACAGCATTCACACAGAAACCACCCCAGGTGGGCGTGTTTTTTTTTTCTTTTAGGTGTTGCTGCTTTTTCTTTTCTTTCCTTTCTTTTCATTCTTCTCTCTCTCTTTTTACTTTTTTTATTATTAGTAGAATTTTTTTTTAATTTCTCTTTTCTTTTCTCTTTTTCTTTCCTTTCTTTTCCTTCTTCTCTCTCTCTTTTTACTTTTTTTATTATTAGTAGAATTTTTTTTTAATTTCTCTTTTCTTTTCTCTCCTTTCTTCTCTTTCCTTTTTAAAGTCATAAAGAGCCCAGCTGACATACGTGACAACTACCAACAACCAATTCTATACTCATGAGAAGACAGAAGAATATGATACAGACAAAGCTTCAGACAAACACAACCCCAGAGAGAGAATCTGAAGAAATAGACATGCACAGTCTTCCTGAAAAAGAATTCAGAATAAAAGTCATAGCCATGCTGACAGATCTACAGAAAAATGTGCAAGAGCTGAGGGAGGAAGTGAGGGAAGTGAGGAAAGACAATGCAGAAATGAGAAAAGCCATCGATGGGCTTAACAGCAGACTGAATCAGGTTCAAGACACGATCAAGGAATTACAAGACAGGGAACAGGAATACAAAGAAGCTAAGGCAGAGAGAGATAAAAGGATCTCTAAGAATGAAAGAATATTAAGAGAACTGTGTGACCAATCCAAACAGAGCAATATTCGCATTATAGGAGTACCAGAGAAAGAAGAGAGAGAAAAAGGGATAGAAAGTGTCTTTGAAGAAATAATTGCTGAAAACTTTCCCATGCTGGGGAAGGAAATAGTCTCACAGTCCATGGAAGCCCACAGATCTCCCAACACACAAGATACATAATAATTAAGATGGCAAAGACCAAAGATAAAGACAGAGTATTAAAGGCAGCTAGAGAGAGAAAAAAGATCACCTACAAAGGAAAACCCATCAGACTGTCATCAGACTTCTCAACAGAAACCTTACAGGCCAGAAGAGAATGGCATGATATATTTAACGCAATGAAACAGAAAGGCCTCGAACCAAGAATATTCTATCCAGCATGATTATCATTTAAATATGATGGAGGGATTAAACAATTTCAAGACAAAGGAAAGTTGAGAGAGTTTGCCTCTCATAAACCACCACTACAGGTTATCTTAAACGGACTGCTCTAGACCCCTAAGGCTAAAAAGATGTCACCAGAGAAAATAAAATCATAGCAAAGAAAGCAGACCATCCAAATACTAACTAAAGGCAAAGAATAAAACACCTAATATATAAAGAAAGGAGGAGGAAGAATAGGAAAGGAGAGATAAAGAAACATCAGACGGTGTTCACAATAACTTAACAGGAAAGTTAAGTTAGATTATTAGATAGTAAAGAAGCAACCCCTGAACCTTTGGTAACCACGAATCTAAAGCCAGCAATGGCAATAAGTACATATCTATCAATAATCACCCTAAATGTAAACGGACTGAATGCACCAATCAAAAGACACAGAGTAATATAGTGGATAAAAAAGCAAGACCCATCTATATGCTGCTTACAAGAGACTCACCTCAAACCCAAAGATATACACAGACTAAAAGTGAAGGGATGGAAAAAGATATTTCATGCAAACAACAAAGAGAAAAAAGCAGGTGTTGCAGTACTTGTATCAGATAAAATAGACTTCAAAACGAAGAAAGTAGCAAGAGATAACGAAGGACATTACATAATGATAAAGGGGTCAGTCCAACAAGAAGATATAACCATTATAAATATATATGCACCCAACACAGGAGCGTCAGCATATGTGAAACAAATACTAACAGAATTGAAGGAGGAAATAGACAGCAATGCAATTAATTTTAGGAGACTTTAACACACCACTCACTCCAAAGGATAGATCAACCAGGCAGAGGATAAGTAAAGACACAGAGGCACTGAACAACACACTAGAACAGATGGACCTAACAGATATCTACAGAACTCGGCACCCAAAAGCAGCAAGATACACATTCTTCTCAAGTGCACATGGAACATTTTCCAGAATAGACCACATACTAGGCCACAAAAAGAACCTCAGTAAATTCAAAAATATTGAAATCCTACCAACCAACTTCTCAGATCACAAAGGTATAAAACTAGAAATAAATTTCAGAAAGAAATCAAAAAGGCTCACAAATACATGGAGACTTAACAACATTCTCCTAATGAATCAATGGGTTAACGACCAAATCAAAACAGAAATCAAAGAATATATGGAGACTAATGACAACAACAACACAAAGCCACAACTTCTGTGGGACGCAGCGAAGGCAGTTCTAAGAGGAAAGTATATTGCAATCCAGGCCTATTTAAAGAAGGAAGAACATTCCCAAATGAACAGTCTAAAGACACAATTATTGAAATTGGAAAAAGAAGAACAAATGAGGCCCAAAGTTACCAGAAGGAGAGACATAATAAAGATCAGAGAAGAAATAAATAAAACTGAGAAGAATAAAACAATAGAAAAAAAATCAATGAAACCAAAACCTGGTTCTTTGAAAAAATAAACAAAATAGATAAACCCCTAGCCAGACTCATTAAGAGAAAAAGAGAATCCACACACATAAACAGAATCAGAAATGAGAAAGGAAAAATAACGACGGACCTCACAGAAATACAAAGAATTATAAGAGAATACTACAAGCATCTATATGCTAACAAGCTCCAAAACCTAGAAGAAATGGACAACTTCTTAGAAAAATACAGCCTTCCAAGACTGACCAAGCAGGAAACAGAAAAACTAAACAGACCAATCACCAGCAACGAAATTGAATCGGTAATCAAAAAACTACCCAAGAACAAAACCCCCGGACCTGATGGATTCACCTCTCAATTCTACCAGACATATACAGAAGAAATAACACCCATTCTCCTTAAAGTTTTCCAAAAAACAGAAGAGGAGGGAATACTTCCAAACTCTTTCTATGAAGCCAGCATCACTCTAATACCAAAACCGGGCAAAGACCTCACCAAAAAAGAAAATTACAGACCAATATCCCTGATGAATGTAGATGCAAAAATACTCAACAAAATATTAGCAAACCGAATTCAAAAATACATCAAGAGGATCATACACCATGATCAAATGGGATTCATCCCAGGGATGCAAGGATGGTACAACATTCGAAAATCCATTAACATCATCCACCACATCAATAAAAAGAACAACAAAAACCACATGATCATCTCCATAGATGCTGAAAAAGCATTTGACAAAATTCAGCATCCATTCGTGATTAAAACTCTCAACAGAATGGGTATAGACGGCAAGTACCTCAACATCATAAAGGCTATATATGACAAACCCACAGCTAACATCATACTTAATAGCGAGAAGCTGAAAGCTTTTCATCTAAGATCGGGAACAAGACAGGGGTGCCCACTCTCTCCACTGTTATTCAACATAGTACTGGAGGTCCTAGCCATGGCAATCAGACAAAGTAAAGACATACAAGGCATCCAGATTGGTAAAGAAGTCAAATTGTCACTATTTGCAGATGATATGATACTGTACATAAAAAACCCTAAAGACTCCACTCCAAAACTACTAGAACTAATATCTGAATTCAGCAAAGTTGCAGGATATAAAATTAACACACAGAAATCTGTTGCTTTCCTATACACTAATGATGAACTAACAGAAAGAGAAATCAGAAAAACAATTCCATTCACAATTGCATCTAAAATAATAAAATACCTAGGAATAAACCTAACGAAGGAAGTGAAAGACCTGTACTCTGAAAACTACAAGACACTCCTAGGAGAAATTAAGGAAGACACTAACAAATGGAAATGCATCCCATGTTCTTGGCTAGGAAGAATACATATTGTCAAAATGACTATACTACTTAAAGCAATCTACAGATTCAATGCAATCCCTATCAAACTACCAACAGTTTTCTTCAATGAACTGGAGCAAATAATTCTAAAATTCATATGGAACCAGAAAAGACCCCGAATAGCCAAAGCAATCTTGAGAAGGAGGAATCAAACAGGGGGAATTACGCTCCCTGACTTCAAGCTCTACTACAAAGCCACAGTAATCAAGACAATTTGGTATTGGCACAAAAACAGACCCATAGACCAGTGGAACAGAATAGAAAATCCAAACATTAACCCAAACATATACAGTCAATTAAGATTTGATAAAGGTGCCTTGGATATACAATGGGGAGATGACAGCCTCTTCAGTAGCTGGTGTTGGAAAAACTGGACAGCTACATGTAAGAGAATGAAACTGGACTACTGTCTAACCCCATACACAAAGGTAAACTCAAGGTGGATCAAAGACCTGAATGTAAGTCATGAAACCATAAAACTCTTAGAAAAAAACATAGGCAAAAATCTCTTGGACATAAACATGAGCGACTTCTTCATGAACATATCCCCCCGGGCAAGGGAAACAAAAGCAAAAATGAACAAATGGGACTATATCAAGTTGAAAAGCTTCTGTACAGCAAAGGACACCATCAGTAGAACAAAAAGACATCCTACAGTATGGGAAAATATATTCATAAATGATGTATCTGACAAGGGGTTGACATCCAAAATATACAAAGAACTCACGCACCTTAGCAAAGAATCCAATTAAGAAATGGGCAGAGGACATGAATAGACACTTCTCTAAAGAAGAAATTCAGATGGCCAACAGGCACATGAAAAGATGCTCCACATCGCTAATCATCAGAGAAATGCAGATTAAAACCACAATGAGATATCACCTCAGACCAGTGGGGATGGCCAACATCCAAAACACAAACAACAACAAATGTTGGCGAGGATGTGGAGAGAGGGGAACCCTCCTACCCTGCTGGTGGGAATGCAAATTAGTTCAACCATTGTGGAAAGCAGTATGGAGGTTCCTCAAAAAACTCAAAATAGAAATACCATTTGACCCAGGAATCCCACTCCTAGGAATTTACCCTAAGAAAGCAGCAGCCCAGTTTCAAAAAGACAGATGCACCCCTATTTACAATAGCCAAGAAATGGAAGCAACCTAAGTGTCCATCAGTAGATGAATGGATTAAGAAGATGTGGTACATATACACAATGGAATATTACTCAGCCATAAGAAGAAAACAGATCCTACCATTTGCAACAACATGGATGGAGTTAGAGGGTATTATGCTCAGTGAGGTAGGCCAAGCCGAAAAAGACAAGTATCAAATGATTTCACTCATATGTGGAGTATAAGAACAAAGAAAAAAACTGAAGGAACAAAACAGCAGCAGACTCACAGAACCCAAGAACGGACTAATAGTTACCAAAGAGAAAGGGACTGGGGAAGAAGGGTGGGAAGGGAGGGATAAGAGGGTAAAAGGGGCATTACGATTAGCAGACGTAAGGTGGGGGGGCATGGGGAGGGCTGTACAACTCAGAGAAGACAAGTAGTGATTCTCATCTCACTACGCTGATGGACAGTGATGGTAATAGGGTTGGTGGGGGGGACCTGATGAAGGGGGTAGTTTAATCACCATAATATTGCACATGTAATTGTAGGTTAAAGATACCAAAATAAATTGTAAAAAAAAAAAACCCAAAATATACACATATGCTGAAATTACACTGTAGTTTATATAAAAGAAAATATGGAAAATTGAATGAAACATACATCACTCCAGCAGACATCCAGCACAGGCCCTGTGTGCATCTGCTGGGCTTTTGGAATAGTCTGTCCACTATCTTGAACTTCCCAGCAGCGAACCTACAGTAGTAAGACAAATGAATGCAAACACAACAGTTCATGATACATGCACTTAACATCTAATAACAAATGGGGTACAGTTTAAACGTATATGGATTTCTCATACGACCTAATTACCTAACTTTAAGAATGAAGCAAACAAAAACTATATCCAACTAGCTATTTTCCTATTCCTATTTCTAAGCTATTAAAACACCCAAATTTTATTGCTTACACTTAAAACTACAGATAATTTTCTCATCACATCTATGAAGTATATCATTCTTCTAAAACAGAACATCTTCCATTGCCATTCAGAGAACCAAGACCAAAATGGAAACTTATTATTCTTCTCTGAAATACTTTACTCTGGTTTTTCATGTAATCTTTTTCCTGATTAAAGAAGTTACACATTTTACTTAGAGATACTGTAAATATGACAAGAAAATAAAAATCACCTTAATCCCACCATAGACAACTACAGTTACTAGTTCAGGGTGCTCTCAGTCTTTCTATGCATACATATTTTCTTCAGAACACTGGATTATATAATGTATCTTCGCTTTTAAATTATTACCTGCCATTAAGCATTCTTCTAATATATTTTTAGCAGCAAACTGAATGAAGTCTACCCAGGAACTACATGCAGAAATCAAACCTGCTCAACCCTGACTACCTTCCTCCTGCTGCCATTCTTCCCCCTTCGTCTTCCACTGCTTCACTGCCTCCCTGATTGCAGAACAATCTTTTCCGAAATAGTAATTATCATTACTACTAGGTATTACAATTTTCCAACTTTTCACTAGCATGACGACTTTCCTTAATGAAGCACTACTAGTAGCAGCGAGGAGCACAGATTGCGAGATGGGCTCAGTGCCGCTCACCAGGAGGTGGGAGCCAGGCTGTTATTTCACTTCCCTAAGCCCCATGCTGCTCCATCCAATGGAGAGGACAGTGAGGGCACAGCGCTCGGCTCTTGCCTCGATTAATGCAGTTTCCCATATGAAGTACGTCGTCGGAGATCCTCCTCAAGCCCCAGAAGGGGAATCGCTGAGATAAAGGGTATGAACTTAAGGATTTCTGATAAATACTGCCAAATGCTGTTCAGGAGACCTATACCAATTAACATACTTACCACCACGGGAGGCTTTAGCTTATCCTTGCCAGCACCAAGATTACTCTTTTAAGCTTTTTATTTTTGTGAATTTAACAAAGAGCCTATCATGCAAATTTGCATTTATCTGCTTATGATTTGGTTGAACAGTTCAAGTTTACCCTAACAGGCCACTTACACTCCTTCGTTATGTGCCCTTTGAATCTTTTGCTTATTTTCCTACCAGACTTTTTAATCTTTTTTCTTGTACACTGTGTTTTTGTCTTTCTTTTTGTACACAACAGGTAAATATAATGTCTAGGCAGGATCTATACTATATCTTAAAGTTGAAACATCTTCAGGATACCCAGGTGGAAATTTGTGTTTACCATCACGGATAACGTCTGTCCCAGTGGACATTACACTGGGGTGGGGAACACACTTGAGAAGCTCAACTAGAGCAGAGATTTTTGAGTGAAGCGTATGGTCAGGTTTTCTTAATAAAAATCAGTGGAACAAGTGACGTCTGCCCATTTAGCAGGGTTCACACCCTCTAGCTGGTTTCTTTAAAAAGGCCATGAATAAACCTTAACTGTGCTCATTCACTTTGGACAGAATGAAGCCAAAAGGAGAGGTGACCCTGCCCACACAAAGAGCTATGACTTCCAGAACATGCATTTAAGGAGCACTTACATCGTTAGCCCATGATCCTGCAATAAGAAAGTTCCCTGGCAAGGTTGGTGGGCTGAAAGATAGACAACCAATGCTATCATCAGGAGAAGATGTTACTTCAATATCCTGGGGGGAAAAAGTCAATGATAAAATGAAAGAATCATTACAATTTCATTGAAACTTGATTTCTTTCTCTCCAACCACCTCATGGTGGACTTCCCTTGTGCTGGAGAACTAACTGATTAGGCCTCTCTTACTCTAATCAAATGGGTGGTAATAAATAAGCCAGTGCAAATACTAGCACTGCTGGGCTAGCAGCAGCACTTTCATTAAATGCCCCAACCACATTTTCCAAATAATGGCCTGCCAGTTAGTTCACTCCTGCCAGAGAGCTTGGCAGGTGTTATCATCTGCCTTCCCCATAGAAATGCTGGTTCAACAGCTGTAGGCTGGGCCCTGGGAACCTGCCAGGGTTCTTAACAAGTACCTCAGGTGATTCTGGTAATGGGGAAGTTGGAGGAACAGGACACTAGCCAACGGACACACAGGTGCTGTCCTCCAATGTCTGAAACAGCAAGCTAGGCAAAGCTTCAGAGCTTTCATCCCAAAAGAGGCTCCTAAGCTATCTGGGTTCTTCCCACAGTCACTGTTGTGAGAAACCCTGGACACACTCTTCCTACAAACCCTATGAGCTTTATGCGGTACCTTCATAGGGTTGTGGTTATCTGTGGTCGTGCTGCCAAACATGGTCCCACTGGTTCCAAAACCCGAGGTTGTTCCAAATAGACTCATTTTGGCCCTAAAAATAATGGAAAATATTAAGGACGGGTCTTTTCTTAAGTAATAAATACATCATCAAGAGGCAATATAAAGCCAACTAAGTCAAAGAAGTAAAAAAGAGTGTAAGTGGCTTCATGCCAGTTTCTCTCTTTGGGAGAAATCTAAGTATGTGATAAACAGACTAATAAGCATCTTTAAAATAAACTTTCTATTTTAGAACAGTTTTAGATTTACAGAAAATTATAGATAGCAAGTTCCCATACATCCCACATCCAGTTTCCTTGTTTCCCTCTAAATTTGTTACCAATAAATTGATACATTGTAGCAGAGCACTTTTCAGTCTCCAACAGAAAATAAATTCACTCATTCTTCCCACAGTAAGAGCTGAGCCCCAGGAAAACAGCACTAAACAGGCAGAAGGCCCCCTCTTGCAGGTTTCCTCTTAGTAGAGCTCACTTTCTTCTTAATTTCTGCACTCCTGTTAGGTCAGGATCTCTGCATGAAGTACTTAGAAGAGTAACCAGTCCAGGCAGCAATCCAGCAATTTATTTGTAGGAATTTAAAAAAGGAGTCCACTTTGGTCTGCTTAAGTACCAAAAGTTCTCATATTATAGTTTGGACATTTACCAGAAAGAATCCCCACACTCTGAGTTTTTTCCTGAGCACCACAGTCTAGAAGGCCCACAGGGTTCACTGTGCCTCCACCACTTAGAGCTGGGACCCAAATCTCATCAGGCCTTATTCTCCAGCTCTGCAAAGAACATTAACAGCTTCTCCAGTGCAGCTCTGAGGACTAAATAAGGTTATCTCTGTAGAAAGTCTAGTTCATAGTGGGTGCAATAAACAACTTTTCCTACAAGAAAAAGTCTATGCACTATAACTCTCTGATGATTCACATATGTTAATGCCACATTTTCAATTCTGTAATCGATTAGCAAATTTTTACACCCACAAGTCTACTATGTCAGTCACCTCTCCCAAAGAAGCTGAGGAACTGAGTGATATGCTTGCTAGTAGCATCTTTTAGGAAAACAGAATGGGAAATTGCTAGGAATTTCGAAAGGCATTTGCGTTTCCCAAGCTTCATGAAAAATAAGTAAGTGCAGACATACTAGGTCAAAGCACCAGCTGGAAGCACAGTATCTCAGAAAGCAACTTTGTGACAGCACGTGGTACTTGCCAACTACCTCCACCTGAAATGTGAGAGATGTGCTTAAAATACTGCTGACCGCAGGGCTTCTGCGATCCCAGCCGAGGAACCAGCCATACGGTTTTGGGCAGGTTGTTTAGGCTGCGCTTTCCTCATCAATAAAAATAAATCACTAATATCCACTCCACAGAATTAGGAAAACCAAGTGAGGCTGCACACACAGGGCCTGAAAGTCCTTACTTCCGGAGAAAACATTTCTGCCATCAGGAATGAATTTATCAGGTAGTTCAAGTATTAATCAGCCTATGTAGACCACATGTTATGCAGGACATTGGAAACTCTCAAGAAGTTAAGAAGACATGTGCACATTTCAAACCTACCCAATCTGCTCCTATCTCCTTGCTGCAGTCCAGCCACACTAACTCTGCTGGCTACCTTTTTGCCTTCGAACACAGAAAGCCCTGCCTTGGAGCGTTCCTACTAGCTGCTCCTGGAATGATTTGCCTTCACCCAAACCTCCAGTTGTCTCACTCTGAATCTTCAGATCCCAATTCAAAAGTTGTCTCCTGAGAACTTTCTGGGGTGATGTTCTAAAACTGAACTGTGGTTCTAAAATTACACAACTGTATTAAACTTCCCAAATTCACTAAAAGTCACACTTTACACGGGCTACAGTAGGTAAGTTATACTTCAATAAAGCTGTTGAGTGTACCTTGTTTAAAAAGATCACTTCCTCAGAGGTTTCCTGCCTTCCTAATTTAATATATTCAACCTCTAATGACAGCCCCTTGTTTTCTTCACAGCACCTGTCACAATCTGGAATTTCTTGTTTGCAATCAATCTCTTCCCCCGGAAAATGCCAGCTCCAAGAGGGCAGAGAGCTGTCTGGACTCTTCCTAACACACACCTGGCCCTCAGCACAGAGCCAGGAGGCTGGTATTTAATAGATTCTTGCCTGGGGAGGTGTGTATATGTATATGATACACAGTTGGCAAAGAATGACAGAAACAAAAATCAGATTAAAGAAAGTGGTAAGTGCAAGGAAAGAAATTAAACGGGTCAACGTGGGAGAGACTGAAAGGAGATGGCCTTCCGTTAAACAGTCGGCAAAGGCTTCTCCTGGGAGGCAGAAGGTGTCTAATGAGAACCCAGACGTGTAACGGGGAAGGGCAGAGGCGTCAGACGATGTATCAATTCTGCGACCCTTCCCGGTGCCTCACTTTTCCCACAAGAAAAAGCAGGGGGTAGACCCTAGATAACCCCGAAAGCCCCTTTCAGCTCTGGTGTCTCTCCAAAGCCGAACGACGCTCATCGACAGCCCGGCAAGCACCCGGCACCTTGCGGCAGGGCGCACCCCGCCGGTGGACCCGGCCTCAGCGGCGCCATGGCGACCGGTAACGAGGGGAGGAGGCACGGGGCCTACCTGAGAGTTGCGCAGCGGTGGGAAGCCGGCGGAGGGGAGCGGGAAGGACTCCGGGGGCTGCGACCCCGCTCGGGTGGGAAGGAAGCGAGGGTGAAGCGGCACAAACAGAACCCAAATCCCTGAGTTCCGCTCCAACGGCCGCGGGGACACTGCGCATGCGACCCGGAGTCACTTCCTGTGTCACCCGGAAGGTAGGGACAGAAGAAAAGGCTCCTCCTCCCGCGAGGCGATAGAACATGCGCAGAAGTGGGACTGACGCCCAGAGGAAGTCCTCGTGCCAGCAGTTTTCCGATTGGCTGAACGTTTGTATAGGTGCCTGCACATTATCTAGTAACCGCTTAATCCGTAGCCCTGGGTGCCTGAGGGTGGTTAGTATTTTCTCTAGTGAATTAAAAGTCTACCAGAATCTTGATTGTTGCAATTGAAGCCCAAGGCCGCCCTCCGAAAAGCTGATGGAACGCTGCCTCGGCCCCCCATTTGCCTACTGGGATGTCCTGGGCTATTCAGGGCTCTTTAGTCTCAGTTTCCTTACGTAAAATTGGGATAGTGATGCCTAACTTCCAGGGCAGTTCTTGATTAGCTTCAAGTGAGGAAACATTCGTGAAAGACTTCTGCTATGTGTAAGGTTCCATAGGGAATGTTAAGGGGTTGTTATGACATACATAGGTGCCAACTCTTGAGTATTTCAGCTGGTTGCTTCCCCCCCCCCTTTTAGGAATTTCTGAGGGGACAAAAAAGTGCAAGGGAATCTCCTGTGATTGTGGTACATGGACCGAATCTTCTCCTTTAATACTTAGTGTGGTCTGCATACCAAGATCCTCGACATCTGTAGAGAGCTTTAGGATCGGTGGGACCGTGCTATAAATGCAGACTTCAAAGGCCCTGGGTGGGCCTGAGAATCCACAGTTCTAGCAGACTCCCAGCTGAAGTTGCCAGGCCATGCACCGCAGTTGAGCACCAGGGATTTAGATGAGGTATTTAGAATCACATGGCAAAGGTTTTGAAAAAATCTGTTGTCTGGACCTCGCCCTCAAAGTTGATTTAGTTGGTCTGGGGTGAACTGAGGGAGTTAATATGTTTAAAACTCCCCAAGTGATTTTAATACAAAGCCAACATCGAGAACCTCTAGTCTAGATCATGATAATAATAGCTCTTGTGAGCACTAGATGTTTCATCTCCTACAATTTCCAAAGTAGCCCTCTAAGTATTGCAATCATCTCCATTTTGTAGAAAAGGAATGTGAGTCTCAGAGGTAACATAACTTGTCAAGACACCATGCAGCTGTTAAGCAGTAGAGCCAGTGATGACTGTCCTGTAACTAACTCTCCTACCAGCAAAGCCTTGGAATCATCTCTGACAAGTACTCCTTCCTCCACAACACCTCTCCTCATTCTTTCCCAAATGGATCATCTCATATCATCTCTCCTTTAAATTCTCAAAGCCCACTCAGGGCTTATCATATTCTGTCTCATGAAATTGTGGGTTATATTTGCCCTTTCTATCTTCTAGGTTTTAAACTTCTTACTCCCATGCATATCCCTTGCAGCACCAAGCACAGTGTCTTGCATGTATTTGGTGTTAGATTTATATTTGTCGAATTATATTTTCCATGCCCAAGGAATCTTCCATAACCCTCTGATAGAGATTCTCGTATAATACTGGTTATTTAGCATTCTTTAAAAAATCTTTCTGCTGTTGAGGGATGTATAATTGACAAACTGCTTTTGCCAGTGGAACAATAGCAGCATGGGCACCCAAATATAACAATAACTAACATTTTCCAACCCATTCTAAAGGGTGTTATACAAACACATGAAATATCTCATTTAATCCTCACATGACCCTATAGGGAAGATATTATTATTGTTATCTCCATTTTAGGGTTGATGAAACCAAGGCTAGGTTGTAACTTGTCCCAGCCACGGAGCAGTGGTATGCCATAAAGTACAGGTGAGAGGTCATTAAAAAAAATAACTAAAAGTAAATTTTGGTTATGGCTATCATCCACAGTGGTAAACCCTTCTGCAATTTTTGTACAAGGGAATATTTATGAATGACTACACGGTTTATATTCCATTTCTAGGCAAATAGAAACTGAACGTGTCTGTAATTTTAATATCAGTTCTTTTTCATTTGAAGTTATCTTTAATTATGAATTTTTAATTTAAAATTTTTAACATTTTGTTCAAGGTTTTGTGAATAGCTTGGTTGCAAAAAAACACATTAAGTGTAGCTTTAGGAAGAATTGGGGCATCCATAGCTTATACAAAATACATTCCTGTTAAGATGTAGTCAGTCTCACACTGAAATCCTCCCAGTTTTCTCAGCCTCTTTTGTTGCGTCTCAGACCCTTCCACGCCATTCCTCAAAACAAGGACTTGAAAATATTTTAAAGAAAGGTCCACCAAATACAGTGGAAGGTTTTGAGAACAAGAAAATTTTTGCCAGCAGAGGGCGACCGTGGCTTGTTATCACAGGATTGTTTTCTTGGGATACCCAGCTTCAATGGTGACCCCAAGTCCAAACAAAAGTAATGTTTTTCAGTACTTTACTACAAAAACATTCCATTGAAAATATTTTTTAGTGTATACGTACATATGGCTTAGCTTTGATAGCATCAGTTCTTTTCAGTACCACTGAGCAGGTTAGCTTCATCAAGCAGCTTCCTTCATTAAAGGAAGTCATAGATGGAAAGTTTTTTGCCTGTTTTGTAGAAAATGCAGTATGGTTTTCCCTCCCATGAATTCATAACTTCTGAAATCACTTAGCATCATCAATGATGACAGTTAAATTTCCCAGAAACCTGGGGATATTAAAAGAGCTTTTATTTTATGAGGGTGATCATGAGCCCTTAAGGAAAAAACAAGATTCTCTTAACATCTTTTTGTGACACCAGTTTTTATTCACTTTAATTATAAACATATTCCAGCCCAAATGTTATTTCTTGATTAAAATGATAGAAATTTAAAAAATACAGTAGATAATGGTAGAGGGGATATCTACTGTTAATTGCTATTTTAAATAACTGCATATTTTACAGTAATCCTTTTAAGAAACAAATCTTAAGAATTGGAATTCTAGATGGTTCCCAAATAGCTACTAACATTGTTTTCATCTGCATCTAATAAAGATAGGTAACAAAGCCAAACCACAGTGTATTTTGCTCTTTTCCGATTTTTTCCCCAAATAAATGAAAGTTATTTTAAGTAAATTTCCAATCATAAACTTGAATTTAATTATCCCAACTGAATGTATCTGCAAGCTTTTCAAACTTACTTTCTAATTTTAATGACTGTTGTAGATTTTCCTTCCTTCCAATTTTGACAGTGTATCTTAACCCAGACATTTTGTGACTTAACCATATATTTCTAAGTTAGTAATTTCTCCTTCACAAAACTTGTCAAAGTTCAGTGATTATTAGATGTTAAGAGAGAGGTTAAGATGATATTATTAGATGTTAAGTAACACTTGTGATTTCTAAAAATGTTTTTAGAATTTTTGATACTCTCATAAGTAAGTCTAATTAACAGTATATCAGAATATTCTCAAAATAATATATTTGGTTCTGATGTGACCTGGGAAAAAAATAATTGTTGACATCATGGGCTTGATATAAGAGGGCTTTGATTTGACATCTAGCCTACAAAAGAACTGTAGACCTTTCTGGAGCAGTGTGCATGCCCAGCCACATGTGAAGTACTTTACATGTACCAGTGATGTAGTTAAAACATGAGCTCTGAAGTCAGACTCTCTGGATTTAAATCTCAGCCTCACTGCTTAGTAGTATGTGACTTTGAAAAAGTTCCCAGCCTCTCTGTGCCTATATTGTCTTAGCTGTAAAATGGAGATGATAGGAGAAGGACCTAGCTCCTACAGCATCTGCGAAGATGAAATTAGTTAATGTTCATAAAGCACCTAAAAAAAAGACCTGGCACAGAAGAAGTGCTATGTAAGTATTTTCTTTTATTATTATAATACCTTATTGAATACTTACTAGAACTTCTTGAGTAGGGCCAGCTTCACTGGTGTGCAACTGAGCAGTCACACAGGGCCCCAGGCTAAGAAGGACACTGCTTGCATTAATTCTCTGCTTCTGTCATCTTAAAGTTCTTCATGACTTTTGAACAAGGGACCCAATACTTAAATTTTGTACTGGGTCCCCTATATTTGGCCTTTCTCTTGAGGTAGATGGTGTGATTTCCCCATTCTGCCACATCTGGCTACTGGCTTTAGACAAATAACATCTTTGGTGTTCTCACTTGTAAACTATGGGTGTAACTACTGACCTGTCATAGTTCTTGGGAGAGTTAAATAAGATAATGTGTAAGCAGTAATTGGCACATACAAGTTATCAGGAATGGTATTATTAATATTTACCCAATATTTCTGATCTTCTCCTATAAATACATATTCTTGCTTACAATTATAAGAAATGTTTCCATTCAGTTAAAGTTTACTGAAATTACAGAATAAAATCAGAAAGATCATCTCTGTAAAAAGTAAAATAGGTTTATGAGGAGAAAAGATCAAATCTTTACTGTTATAGAAGAGCCTTATTAAAATTTGAGGCTTCTGTGAAGAAGTTCTTTGCCCTATAAACTTAGACTGGAGAAGAATTCAGGTGACCTGAATTTGGGTGAGAACTGATAAGACCCTGGAGAAAATTTTCAAATAAATATATTACTAATTTTAAAAATATGCTCAAAAGTGAAATAAAGTGCTGAGGACTACATCAACCCAAACGTTTATTCATAATAAACTTTACTAACTTCATAAGTGAATGAATGGGGTATGACCCTTGCACTATGAAGACAAAGGAAAATGTAACTAAGAAGAAATTGCTGGACTCTATGACTCATTTGCAACTTTTCAAGTTTAAGTTATTATTTTTGTTAATAACAACATACTTCATGCCTTTATATTAGTTGTATTGTAGAAAGTAAATAAAATGTTTCTGTAGATTTGATGAAATGGATAAATTATTTGTTCAAATAAAATTTAAAAACCAAAATAACATATATTCTTTTATATTTTACTTTAAAACACAGGATAGAAATCAGTCTTTACAAGGAAGGATAAAATAAAGCCTTCTAATGAGAATTAGAGAACAGCATTTGTTTTGACAAAATACATAAGTAATGGAAAATTATTTTATTTTACTCTATAGAATTAAGAATATATGTTCGTTCCACAGCAGTAACTACTACTGAAAAAAAAACTAATGAAAAGGTTCTTGCAATCACAAGATATATTTGAATATATTTTCATATCCATCCTCCAAATTTTAATTTGTTAGGTAAGTACACTCTGGAAAGATAATCTGATGATAGGAAGGTCAAAGCTTGAATTTCTGCCTTCATTTTAGAGTCTGCCATTATTTCCATCTGTCAATAAAAGTAAAATATAATCATACCTAAGTCCTCTGTTATAGTTCTGTCAACTCATACTACTAAATCTAGACTTGTTTTATTCTCCAGAGCCATGACCAATAGCCTTTAGGTCAGCCTGAATATTCTAGAGATGCTACAGCTAAAAATATCAGGAGAATATCCAGTATGGATGACTTCGATAACTAGGAGTGGTTTGGGGTTTTTATAACTTCTGTTTCTCCTCCCCCCGTCCCATAAACTATGACATAGCCATAGACAGTGTGTATATAACTATATGAGGGTAAAAATGCTCCATTTACCAAATAAGCTGATCTTATCTATTAGCATTCATAATTCAATGTTTCGATGACCATTTATTGCTAAACAACACCCATGTTAGTTGTTGGTTATATGAATTTCAGGAAGGATATTTTCAAAATATTTTGTGAATAGCCATGACTAAAATAAAAGGCAATAAAAATACAACACTTGAATTTTAATAAGAAGCATACTTCTTTTCTCCAAAATGGTTGGCAAGTAACATAAGGTCTTTTCAGGATACTGTTGAGTTTCATCTGGTCCTGTTTTGTCAGTGGAATTAAAGTTTCTTTAGGTATATTTAACCTGGAAAAAAAAAGATGAAAAAAAAACAGTAAAAACAAAGTTCTCCTATAACTTAAAAGTCACCTATATTTCATTTGTGTATATTGTACTATTTCAAGAAACTCAGGAATAACCGATAAGAAAATTAGTACAGATATACCTTTTAAATACAGAATTTGGGGGATCTGGCATGTCCTAGACCAGCAAATGTTCAAGTTCATAACGGAAGTCTGTTTTAAGTTGTTTTCCTTCACAGCACACTCATGGGATGATGACAGGAAGACAGACGCTGGTTATAAAACAGATGCTGGCAGCGCTAACATTATGTGTGTCGACACCATGGCAGATCCAAGCTTCAGTCTTGAAGAACCGAGCTCCAAAAAGTGTGGTGAGCAGAGGGATTCACTGTGGAATTTGAGGTTCCACTGAGCACTTAATTCTTTGTAATTTACTGAGAATCTTCTGGGCCATGGAAGTTGCCCTATCACTTTTCACTAATACGCACATACGGGCACACAGACATACATGCACATACTTATCTAATTTTAAATTTTAGAAGAAGAGTAGACAGTAATTTTATCTTGGCACATATTTTAAAAATAGAACATGAGAGGCCCAGGGTCTGTGGTGTGGACTACTTTTTGAAGTCACAAATCCCGGATTGCCCAGGAGAGCTCCAGTTTCAAATAGTCTTTTTCAATGTCCTCATAATTATAACCAGTTGCCCATGGCAGCTCCTGGATAGGTAATAGTTTGATTGAAAGGGAGGCCTTTTCCCTTGAGGACATATGTGTAGCTATCACACTGTTTTGTCTCTGATTGTACATTTACTGGAGTGGCTTTTGAGGGCACTGGTGGAATCTGTGACATGCAGCTAGAGTTTCTCCAAGCCCTTCACCTTAATAATTATGAGATCATTGGTCCTGAATTTGTGAAAGAAATTATCTTCATACAAATAGATCACCCCCAAGGGATTTTGACCATGACACATACACTAAATTGAACAGAACTTTGATTCTACAACATAAATATTCAAAAATCAAAAAATGATAATTTATCTTGTGCTCTCATTTTGTAAGAAGTGTCAATCACCCAAAACCTGATCATATTCCATATTTAGGAAACAAGCACCTGTTACCAAGGTTTGCTCATTGCTTGAAAGAAACCCAGTAAATATGTTTAAGTTCATTCTCACCAGCCAATTAAAACAATAATTTCTTAATATCACATTAGCAGCAATGAATTAAAGTCCTATGCTGAGGGATAAATGGGCTCTTACTCTCTAGGGAAAACAAATAATTAGCCTTTCAGAGAACAGTCAAACCCTTAAAAATGTGCATATCCTTAGACCCAGCAGTTCTGGGACTAATTAAAGATGTAGGCAAAGATTTAATTATAAGAGTATCCATAAAAGCACTATCTATCAAAACAGAGATTTGGAAACCTAAATGTACAGCTATGAGGGAATGGCTGAATAAACACCAAGACATCCAGAATTGGAACTCAGTAATAGAAAACATTAAAATGAGGTCATACAAATGCATTTACTGATATGGAAAAGTGATCACACTGTGTTGTGTGAGAAAGCAGATTCCACAATAACAGAGTATGATCCCATTTTTGTGAAAATGTTATAGCTATGCAAGGGTAAAGCTGTTCACCTGTAGGGGATTTTATCTCATCAGTTAATGATTTTCCTTCTATAATGAGCATATATATTTTAAACTTGCCAAAATTTTTAGGTTCCCAAACTTTAAGTAATCTTAAAATGAAAATTTTTTATGAAACAAAAAAAATTTAAATCTTTAGTAAGATTGATTCATATGGCAAATGATGTTTTCACTGATTCCATTTAACTTGATTCAATGTCTTAAATTTTCTAAATAAAAAAACTTCACAAAATGTTTAACCATAGAGGTGAAAGAAAACATGTTGTCTAACTAGCTGGAAGTTCAATTAACCAAATTCATTTGTTAAGTATTTTAGTAGCTAAAACAGAAACATTGACGACTTTAATTCATAATTATAAATCCTGAGTCATAGTGTACAAAAGAAAGAAAAAACGTTAAAAGCTTTCCCTTGGAGTAACATTTAGGCTTATTGTTACATATGAGTCATCATTTCAAATATCCGACTTATACTAAACTGTCTGACCTTTTAAGATCAGAAGGGAGGAGACCAAGCCATCTAATAGCTGGAACTGTGAGATTATGGGCTTCAAAAGACATGGCCTAAAATACAGAGCAAAAACATATTAGGCAAGGCTAAATTACAGAGAATTAGCATACTTGCTCTTGCAGCCAAATTTTTTACTTCTTAAGAAGGACAAGCACTAGAGACTTCACATCCCCAGAACCCAGAGAAGAAAACCCTCAGGAGCTTTGCTAAGCAGGACTTTTGGTAAAGGTTTTACAACTGCTGTGCAATATTTCTGTACTAATTATCTCTAATGTAAAACTAAAATGAACCTCTTTGAGCTGCATTTATTGTTGGTGGTGATTCCATATCTTAACCTCTTGCTCCGCCATCCTCTTTATCAACTATATCAACTATAAACAGGGACACTCAAGGTGTATACCAGTGGTTCCCAAACTTCAGCAGGAGTTGGAATCACCTGGCCCACCCCTAGAGATTCGGTAATGAGAGGTCTGGATGGGGACTGAGATTTGCATTTCTAAGGAGTTCCAAGATGCTACTGGTCTGGGACCATACTTTGAGAACGACTGATGTATGGTGGTTACAAATGCTAGTGGTGTTTGAAATTTGGTGGTGTTTTCATTTCTACTTATGGTGGGAAAAAAGGGAGCAGGTAAGGTCAGAACTCAAGGCTATATAATTTTCGAGTATACTTGGTGATCAGACAATGTTACCCTGAGGCCCTGCAGTCACTTCAGCAGGCCAGGAGAGTCTCTTGCCCACAGCTTATCCCACTGTGTCATCTATGATCACTGGTCCTGCTGGAAGATGGAATCACAGCCACTGAAACAGTCTGGCCCTAGATTAGGACAGTAGTCTCCTGGTGGAATTTGGGAGCCCCCAGCTTACTAGGGGCTGAAGAGTAAATGCAGGAATCACCCCAATAAATACAAAATATCTCAACAGTGGAAAAGGAAAAATACTTTTCTATATTTACCATAGATCCATACTTATAGATGCACATTATTTCTATGCCTGTTAAAAGAAAGTTACCTTTAGTCTTCTTGTATATTACAGGTTAAATAATTTGTGTTCTCAAATTATATCAAACGTCTGCAATTTTTACTTAAATGGACATTACCAATTACAAATTTATGGTTTGGTTAATATGGCAAAAATAGCAATAAGTTGCCTCTAATGGTTGTAGTCATTAATTTCAACCTAATAACCATATTCTTTAAAAATATTTTATGAAAGTGTTGTAAGAGCAGAAAAACACTACAGATATGATTTAATTATGACTATCATTTCAAATAGTCCAATGATAAATTACCATGCGGATCAGCATCTACAAGAGTGAATATAGGAATGTGAAATGTATCCCACAGCTTCTTGACTAAAAGTCTTGTGTTCAGATCAGGTACTCCCTTTCCCTACAAGCAAGATTGAAATTATGCGTTTCAATTCCAGTAGAATAAAATTGATAAAATTACATCCATATTTTATTAATAAGGTTAGACCTCCTCATCTTAAAAGTAGTTATGTTAGTCTTGGAATTGTAGTAAAGGTAGATAATATACCGTAACCATGATGCACGGAGACATTTTATTGCAAAAGTTGTCATCTAGGAGTCGCTGAAATGTTGCATCTTTTTCTACAATTAATAGAAATTTCGCATCTGTAATTAAATCTGTGAAGTCAAGGCTTATCTGAAACAAGAGTATTTCAATTTAATCAACTAATAAAGGTGCCATATAGATCAATTCACAAGCAGCTATAGATACAGTATTTTCATTTTTACTTTCAAATATATAAACAGATATCTATTCATATATTTGAATATCTGTTTCTTCTACTAGATGGTGGGCTCCTAAAGGAATCCTACAGAAGGGACCATAGTGTGTTCATCTTGGCCACTATATGGGTTTAGCCTGATGGCTACACATTATGAAGGCTTGTTTTAATAAAGGAATGAATGAATGAACACTCTAGAAGCTTAGTTTCCCCACTCAAAGGATACTCCGAATTCCTTGAATATTAGATGGCACAGCAACAGCCTAAGTTAACAGAACAAGACAGTTTTTCTTTTAAATAAAAGGCAAGTATAACCACATTAAATAACTTGTAACAAAATCTTATATTTTCATTTTTCTTTGAATATGTCAGTCATCAGAGGTTGATTCCTCCAAACAGATTTACTCCTTGGTAAGAAGACCCCCCCATGACCCAAACTACTTCCCAACAGGTGAGAATTTCTTGGAAACTGTGGAAATGTGGTTTAAAAAGCAGAAACTGAGGAAGGAGCGGCTTCCTTCTGCTGCAGCCTCCAGGTGACATCTTTCTCATTTCCAAACTGGGGAGTTGGCCCTTTGAGCTAGTTTAGTACTGTGCACTTTATAGGTACCAAACCCTCAGAAATAGTTTGTATTAAACATATTAATTTCAGATCCAAAATATTTTATGATGATTACATAAATAATCATGCTAAGATGGTCAGGCCACACTCTCCCTGAAAACAACAGTACATTTTTAAAAGGAATATATGTGCTTATTTCAATATGACATTTGACAATTGGCATATTTTGAAACTATGTAATGTACAACCCTGAAAGCATATGTCTATTCATTCTTCAGTTTCATGTTAAAGAAACTCCAGAATATATAACAAAGCAGGGAATAAAATACTGTAAAAAGCAAAGGACCTGGAAAAGAGTTAAAGCATGTGAAAACATCAGTGATGCTTACAGTCGCCCCACAGGTACAGTGCACTTTGGTTCCGTCTTCCTCGATATACCATAAATTGCCAGCAATTAAACCTTTTGATGTAGATAACTGAAAAAAATTATAGACACATTTGAAACCTTTTTCATTAATATATTTTATGTGGCTACGTCATTCCTCATGTTCACCTCCTAAATTATATGTATTTTAGCTCAGATTGGAATTTAAGAAATGAAGAAAATATGTATGGCTATAAAGGAATAAAAATAATTCATCTGTTTTGTTCCATTCATCCAAGGGAATATATTGAGAATAGATTATTTAAATTCACAGGGAGAAAAATATAGTATCAAGTAATATCAAAAGTACAGATTACACTTATTTTTCTATTACAATTTTTATACAAAAATTTTGTTTTAAAATAAAATGTTTTGTATTAAATGCTACTTACTATATGTAGACTCCTCCTTGGCACTTTTAACATACAAGAAATGTCATTGATAATATTGTCCACAACAGTCTGGCTACCAAAGAGTTGGCTGTCAGTGTAATATATGTCTCTATGAAAATTAAATGTACATTTTAAATTAACCATATTCTCTTTGGATATGACAAATATTGAAATATTATTTGAAGAAAGCTTTAACTGGATGAAACACAACATATAAATAAAGTAATCTAATACCCATAGTCTAGTCTTATGTAACTTTTCAAAACATACAATGAAAGTTAATCCAACTAAATCCCACATTGCATTTTAAAGATTGATTTACCAAAACAAGTATTTACCTTTTGGTTGCATAAGTGTTGCTCTGTACTAATTTATAAATCATGGACAATATTTTAAGAATTAGAGCTGGAAAATAAGATCCAATAAACACACTATTAATCATTTATTAATTCAAAACATACTGATATCAATGATTTTAACCATTCCCAGTTACTTTCCATAACATTTAAAAAAATCACTTTTCCATAAAAGGAACATTGAGTACAGAATAATAATTGCCTGAAGAATCAGACAAAATGAATTGCTCTATATGCAGCAGAATTGAGAGAATACTTTTCCACTGGATCAAGTACCTTGAAAATTTATGTTGGAATTATAATCTACTTCTGTGGTTATTGACAATGCAAAATTCTACAAATTTATTTCAAGTACAAAAGTGGTCTTGTACTTGAACATCTATAAAGAACAAGTATAATTATTTAGCAACAACTAAACCCAGAAGGTAACCAATTTACTTTTCTTACAAAACTCTAATAATGATTAATTTACCAAAATTTTTAACTGATTTTGGTGAATCACTTTTGATTTTTCTTGTGGTACAATGAGATGCCATCTGAAGACCCACAGAATCTTCAAACCTGTCATTTTGTTTTAAAGCCAGGAAATAAAATAAGAAAGAATTAACTTCAGGACACCAAACAGTATATATTTCATGTTCTGCACATCATTTAAATTTACATTTCTTCTCAATGTGAGCACTGAAGCTTTAGGATAACCTCATTTATATGTTTAGATAATTCTAGGTGGTAATTAGGTAATTTGCTTTGTCACATATAGAAGCACTAAAAGTGTTTTAAAAAATTGAATTAAATACCTTTGATTGTGATGGGTGTGTCTGTGCCTGTGTATTTATTTCCTGGGAAGACATTTAGTGTTTTTGAACTATTTAAAAACATTTCACAATTTTATTAGCATTTTTCTCATTTCAATAATTTACTCATTTAATATTTTTATTTAGTCAGTTTTGAAATATTTTATTTCTAATTTACCTCCAAAGTTACATTAAATGAAAAAATAACAGGTTTTTAAACTGAACTGCCGAGCCAGTCCTAAAGGTGGCAGAACATTCCAGGCAAATAGACCAGGTGTCAGCTGCTTCAAGGCTTAAGGAAATCCATCTTGCAAAAAAACAATGCAAAATATGATTCAACATTTTAAAGGTTATACTAATTACATTGATGATTAAAGAACAGTGACTCAGAATAAGTTTACTTTTAATAGTGACTAAGAACAAAATCACTTTTATTTTCTATATTTTAATCCGCTCTTCATATTAATCTACTTAAATACAAACTAGTTGGCTTGAAAGGCTACTGATGTTTTAATTAAAATTATGTAATACTGACTTTGAATTAAAATTACTTTTATTCCTGTAACTCTTAGAACTATTCTTGTAGTGGTTTTCATTATTTAGTGGAAAGATTTTATAGGCTGAGGATCTGAAAAAACAAACCAACTAGGTTTAAGCACTTTGATAAAGGATAAAGAGCCTTTGAAATGTGCTCTAAGTTCAGGATACATTTATTTTGGTCTTGGTATTATGATTGGTTGTAGCTCCCCTGACCAAGTGGTTTGTTTTGCAGTATGGATGAAAATTCTACTGTTTGTATTTTCCCCTTGGAGTGTCAGAAAGCTTAGATCCAAGTTTGGAGCCTGTTTAGCAGGACTCAAGACTTGATCATATGCATTTTGAATTCTGACCTCATTTGGTGCTTGTTTGGGTTCCTAGAATTGTTTTCCCTTTGCCTCATGAACTTCTAGTTTATGTAACCTGCCTCTATGGTGTGCATTTTGTAAACCTCCTTAAATCCTTTTTGACAGAGAAAAGGCAACGAAAAGAATGAAATCTGACTAGAACTCTAACACAAATAAATTCAAATAATGACATACATACAGCATTTTAAAAATAAAAAATGAAAAATGCCCACTTTATGTTTTCCCAGCTGGTTCTGTTGTCTATTGTGAATACAGGTGCTTCATTTCTCGCCAAGCTCACGATGATGTCTTGGATAATATTCTCTATAGATGTAAGAACCTCAGAACTGAAACAACAAACACACTGTGATTGGATATTAATTCTTCCTGAAATCTTGATAGTACATAACATGTCTCCAGATCAATACTAAAATAAGTTTTTGTTTCATTGGTTATTTTTCAAGACTAGGTAATCCAGGTCAAGACTGATTTCTAAATTTTTAATCAGTGCTGCATTACAATGAATTTACAGTGGTTGCTTACAGAGAAATTTTACTTGCTTGTAATTTTATTTCTCAATTACCAACTGAATCTCTTTTAGATTAATGACTAGACAATATAATTTATAAATATATTTTAATCTACTCTTCCTATTAGCCTACTTTAATACAAATTCTTTGACTTGAAATGCTGATAAATGTTTTAATTAAAATGATGTGATACTGCCTTTAAATTTAATTTCTTTCTCAAAGATGCAATGCAAAAATATTTCAAAAGAAACACATTACTGTAGCATATTACCCTAATTGATCTCATGCCTCAAATCCGCCCTTTTGAATTATGGTGATACAAAAAGAAAAATGTTTAATCACTACCATCAAAAGACTTGGCAATGATTATGCAAAATATTACAGCACAATTTTAAGCCTTAGCCCAGTTTCCTGTCAGCTGACTTTTAATTTCACAAGCCATCAGCTTCAAAAAATGTTCAGTTATAAATACCATTAGCCTATTGCCTAGGAAATCAAATTAAGTCTAGAAAATTGGCAAAACATTACATGTACTAATTTCCACAGAGACTTCAGAACTTGCATTGAAAATATATGTATTAGAAAATAAATTTTGAAACTTCACTGTTTTTTAATATCGAGAGGTAAAAATGGACTCAAACATCTCATTCAATTTTTCAATTTGAAAAAAAAGTTGCAGGACAATACAGTAACCATCTTTAAGATACAGTCAAGATGAATTTATGTCTGAAATGGAAACGGAGCTTGCACTCCTTTTTCCCCCTCCCTTCATCAATTTTACCCCAAACGAAATCATTTCATAAGGATTTTAAGATATTTTAGGTGTTTTTTGTTGTTGTTTTTCATACTTGCTTTGGGATTAACAGTAAAAGACCATACTTTGTGTAGGCTGAAAAACTTTGCTGATAAACTAGAAAAGCAGATCAAGGTGGCAAAACAGAGCATTTTAAGTAAAAGTAGTCAATAATGTAAACATATGTTCTGTGGTTAATTCCAAGTTGGGTTGCTGGAGAACCTCAGCAACAGATTTTTATCAGCATCAGGTCTGACCAATTGGGCTAACCATCCAACTGCTTTAATTGATTTTAAATAAATCACTTAAGATATGTACATTTTTTCTACTTCCAAAAAAAAAAAAACTGGTGTCTTATTATAAACCATATAACAGGCATTGACTTCCTGGTTTATTCCGATAAAACCAGGTCATTGAATGAGACTTCATTTTCCCCTCACTTTACTGCCCCCCAACAAAAAAAAATACTGAAAGCATATTAGGTTAAAAATGGGCGGCCCCCCCTCCCCCCGCCAAAGGCTTTTAAACAAATACAAAGCCAAACGGTGCCCAAACTCTCCGAGGTAAGATCTTAGGACACCTGCGAGCCCAGCTGTGGGGGCGCTCCAGGAACATTCTAGAAGGGGAACATCCTAGAAGAAACCAAGGGGCTTGTCCCAGGCCTTTTGGAGTTCAAAGTAGGAATTAAAAGCAGGCCAGGAGGGAGCGCTAGGACCTTTCTCAGGGCTCGGGGAGCCCCTCCGGCCTCCGTACCACCAGAGCGGCAGCCCTGCGCCGCAGGCGGAAGAGGTGCCTGCCATTTCCTTACGGAGCACCTCAAGCCCCCGCGGCCACAGAGTTCTGGCTCTAAGTCCCAGGGACGTGCGCCCCGTTAGGCGCCCGGATACCTAGAGGCCAGGCGCACGTCCCCGCCCTCGGGCTTCCCACCGCCTCTCGTCAGGGAGGCCAGCAGGGAAGCCCTGTGCTGGTCCAAAACCGCAAAAAACGAGGCCTCAGGCCCCATAGGCGCCAAGGCCATGAGGGCCAATGCCGATGAAGAGCGGCAGGAACAGGAAAACCTCTCAGCCCAATCGCGCTTGTGGAGGTGCCCCCAGCAGGGCCGCGTGCCTTTGGTCTCCCGCGCTTTCTGCCGGGGGCCGGGCACGCGCACAACGGCGGAAGGAAGTGGCTCTCCGGAAGTATGCGCAGAGCACCTCCCATTGAGTAGAGTGCGCAGGCGCAGGGCTCTCTCGGGCGCAGTGCCACGTGGCGGGCGGAGTGATAGCCCCTCCTGAGGCAGCTCTTGGATCAGCATGGCGTGCGTGGGATGTTAGATCCAATTTTCCTATAAGTGGTTTTATGGTTTGTTTTTTTCCTGCTATTTTAGGGAACGTAGTACCAGCGACTTTTCATTACAACAAATAGTTATGGCAATCCAACTGTGTGCCAGATACAATTCTAGTTACTGTGTTAAGCAGTGATCCAGGCAGACAAAATTCCTGCCCTTACGAATGTTTACATGTAATTGAAGGCATACAAAGCCGACTTCAGTCTATTTGAATTCTCACAACCATTGCAGGATGTTCCTAATGTGGGAAGAGGAGAAAGCGGGCCTACAAGCTCTGGCAGGCCTGGGTTAACGTCCCAGCTCAATCATTTTGTGGGGCCCCAGATATTGCAAATTAAAATACAGGACACTCAGTTAAATTTGAATTTCAGATAAACAAGGAATCTCTCTCTTTTTTTTTTTTTTTTTAGGTAACTAGGTCTTATGCAATCTTTTGGACATACTTTTACTAAAAAAAATTTTTGTTTATCTGAAATTAGAATTTAATTGGGTATCTAGTGTTTTTATCTAGCAATCTGCCCTTGGACCACATCCTCTCTTTGCAGATTGGTGAGCTTTCTCCCTACTCCCTCTGAACCTTCCGGATAGAAGATAGGAATTCTGAAGACCCAGAGAAGTTCTGCCCCTGGGGATGATGTCCTTGAGAGAGAAAGACCTTGGAGTCGGGTAGCCAAAAGGCCTGTGGGGGCCTGGTCTTGCCTGGCTGGGGGCCTCAGGGCTTTGCCCTAGAAGAGCCACCTGGTAGTAGAGAACTATTCTGTTCCCTAGACTCCTGGTTAGTTGATAGTCTGGAAATGAACACTGCTTTCTCATGATAAATTATAATGGACTTCTCTGTCCATAATGATGCCTGCCTGTGCCGAGCACTGTGCCGAGGGCCCTCATTATTATCACAGATACTTCCTCACTGCGCACCCTGTGCTGGGAAGCTTAGTTACTGAGGACAGAGATCTTGCCTTTATGCCCTTAGGGAGCTCACCATCTAAGGGGATAAATGGGTGAACACTTAATAATTAAGTTGGCAGGATGTGAATGAATTTAAGTCAACACCCCTGAGAGGTAAGAATTACTATCCTTGTTTCACAGATGCTGAAACTGAGGCTTGGAGAGGTTGACAATTTGTGCACGATTGCACTCCAGGACAGCTGAGAGACAGATCTTGACTCCAAATTTGAGCTATTACACCAGGATATGAAGCACTGAGGATCTGGCTGGGAACGTGCCATAATTTTGCAGGGGCTTCTTTGGTGATGGAATTACCCCTGTGGCCTGTTTTCTCGTCTTTCAGATGCAGGCATTGCAGCAGGTGAGCTCTCATTTATCCCCAGTGAGGAACAAACCAATAAAAGGCCTTTGAAGAGTGAAGGCAAGTTAGTGACACCAGCTTGGCTTGTCTGCTGGGTGGGGCCTGTCTCCCGGGGACAAGAACCCTTTGTCTACTTGTCTGTCTTTTGTGTGGACAGACCCTTCTGAATCATCTAATGGACTAATCAGCCAGAATCCGGTGGCCTCCACAGACCTGACATGAAATGAAATATCCTGAGCTGGGCAGGGGCACAGAGAGGGGATCAAAACAGTGAAGGGAGCAACCCATAATAACCCTGGCATTGCTGCTGGGAGAATCACAAGTTGCCGACTTGAAAAGGCTTCTCTGGGTTCCCACTTTGGCAAACCATAGCAACTGCATTCTGCCTCTAGGCATTCAGCCTCTGCTCAGGTAACATGCACGTGGCCAGTGAGCACCACCTCCACTTCAGTCAAGTGTCCCAGCCCCAGGCATGAGAGGAAACCAGAAAAATACATTCCATCCCAGCAACAGACTGCAGATGTGATGTAACATGCCACTTTGCAGGGCCATCCTGACTCTGAGCTCCTTCCTCCTGCTGTTGTGCTCAGCACAGGGACAGAGAAGATTCACAAGTCTGAGCTCAAGCTGTACTCTGTTGGGAAAATGAAAAGCTTTTTCCCAAACCCCACTAGTGGGTCTTTTCTCCCAACCCAACCTGACACCCAGAAACTTGTCTGAGGGCCAGAGCCTCCATGCAGGTTGAAAAGGAGCATCATTTAAATTGGGAAAAATTATTGTTTCCTCCGCTAACACACCAAAAAAGGGGAAAGGAGGTAGGGAAAGGTGGGGAGGCCCTTCCAGCAAACCAGGTGGGAGAGGGTGTCATGCTTGTTACATTTAAGCAAGGTAGTTTCTTTAGGAAATTTAAGTGAATTTTAACACAGGTTCTTGAGAGAAATGGAGTAGAGAAAATGCCATAATAATTCCTTTACTTCTTGGGGCTTTATAATGTGATTTTGTTGTGTGTGTGTGTGTGTGTGTGTGTTTTCTTTTCGTTTTTTAAAAAGTTGTACGAGTGATACATCTTTTCATAAAATATGTAATTCAGAAGATATGAAGTAAACATGAAGGAGCCAGCTCCCTCTGCCGCCACCCACCTTCATCTGTCTCGCTCCAGACTCGGCTGTCCTTCTGACCCTAAACTGGCCCTCCTTGCCCATAGGATTAGGTCTTACTCCTCCCTTAGCAACTTGGAATTCTTTGTCTTTTTTCTCTCCTTACTCTCTGCCCTCCCACCCCCAAATCCAGCCTGGCTCGTCTCTGCCCTTTAGATCTTGGTGGAGACATCTCCCTGCTCTGCCCCTAAGTGTTGAACCCTGTTTTCCCCGTCTCCACAGGCCTGCTCTTCTCTACTCAGTCAGCCCCAGGAGAGCAGGGTCTGAGGTCATCTGTTTCCCGTTGAGGCCCAGTTCACTGTGCCTCCTCACAGAAGGTATTCAGTAGTGTTTGTTGAATGAATGAATGAATGACTCCCATGGGATTATCTCTGTTAGGTGTTTGCAGTATTTCATCCCAGACATTTTCTGCTTGTGCCCAAATAAGCATGATTTTGTCCGTAAATAAGACCCCATTCTGCATTCTTCTGGTATTGCTGCCACGGGTCATATTGGGAAGTGCAGTTTGCTGATGGTCAGACACTGGGCCAAGCATTGTGCTCACAAAATCTCATTTACTCCTTCCCATTTTGCAGGGGGGAAGCTGAGGCTCTGAGAAGTACGAATAAAATCTCTGAGTTTCACAGAGATGCAAATAACAAAAAATGGACAAGAACAGTTTCTCTGCTCTCAGTCCCAATACTGCCTTGAAGTCGAGGTAATTCAGTATTGACAAATTAATCTCCCCCTTTTTCATAGCCAGTGATTATTATATAGTTGGGTGTGTGATATTAATAGAGCAATAAAGGAAAGTTAAACTGAATTTTAATAAGATCACCAAAATATTTGGGAGCCTGTGGGTCATCGTATAGATGAAGTCATGGTATTTGTTTTTAAGGAGAGAGTACCGTAATGCCCCAGCATGGACTCAACACCAGCTCACAAGACTGTCAACTCACAGCCACACTTTTTATCAACATCTACCCCCTCCCAATCCTTCCTCCAGATTATTTGGAAGCAAATCCCAGGCATCATATTATTTCATCCATTAGTGGTTGAACATGTATCTCTATGAAATAAGGACTCTTTTCAAAACAACCATGCCCCCATTATCATACCAAAATTTATGTTCACAATCATCCTTTAATATCACCAAATATTCCACTACTGCTGAAATGTTCCCAAATGTTTCGTGAATTGTTATTATAGTTTGTCCCATCAAGGTGTAGATAAGGTCCATCCATTCATGGCTGTTGGTTGATGTGTCTCTAAGGTCTCTTTAATTCTATAGGTTCACCTCTTTTCTTTCCTTGCCATTTACTTGTTAAAGACACTAAATCATTTGTTCCCAGAGTTTTGTGCAATTAAGAGTTTGTGGATTTCATCCCTGAGGTGTCATTTAACATGTTTTTCTGTCCCTGGGTTTTCCTGTAAATTAGTGGTTAGATTTAGGGGCTTGACTGTTCTGGTTTGATTTTTTTCTTTTCTTTCCTTTCTTTCTTCTTTTTTTTTTTTTGTAAAAACATTTCACAGGTGGTTTGAAATATTTAGGACCTCCATCATAACTTTCCAGGACCTCTCCAGCTAGGGCCTGGGAAATTCAGAGGTGGTGTGAGGCTCTCAATAACAGAGGCAAAAGCCCAGTCCGGGAGGCAAAGTCAGGCTCAGAAAAATCCCTGCAGAGTTCAAAATCCCATCACAGAAGACCAGCCCAGGGGAGCTTTAGAAGCCACAATTTCCCTCCACTGCATGACGTTGTCCTGTGAATTTGCGGGGAAGCCTGGTTCCTCTCTGCTTGCTAGCACACAGGGTGGCTCCTTGCCACAGCCCAGCCGGACTCATCCTGCTCTTTCTTTCTTTCTCCCTCACACCCCAACTGGGCTGCTAACCGCTCCCCTCCACCCACCCGCCTCTGTTGCAATTGCCGAAGCTGTGACCTAGAGACACCCGACCACAATTGTTTTCCAGTCCTGCTCCAACATCTAGTCTCTGCTTTATTTGAAAAATCAGTTGACACTAAACAGAGACTTGCTTTAAGGAGACTTTAAAAATTTTTTAGGTGATTCTCATCCTTCCCCTCTGCTGCTTCATTTTCTTTTATTATTTGTTTTCCATTTTAAACGACTTCTTGGCAACTGGTTTTTGTAGAAAGAGACCTTTTATAAAAAACCAGGAGGCACGTTGGGTGCCCAGAACCAAGGTGATAAAAATCCTAAGGAGTTCCCTCCAATCCCATCTTTCCTGTGCACCCAGATGAGGGCTTTCCCAATAACATATTGACGGATTCATGATTTATCCACTCTTGGAGACAAGTGCCTTCCTGGAGCCCAGGGATCTTCTTGGCACTGGAGAGTCAATGAAGAGTAGATTGCCAAGTGCCTGCACACACATTGCTGGTATTTTGGTGGGGAATACAGATTATAAAGAAAAAAACGAATACACAACTAACTTCAATAGCGACATGTTATGGGGAAAACAAATCCAGGTGTTAGGAGAGCGATTAGCTGGACAAGAAAGAGGAAAGAAGTTGAACATGGAAAACCTGAATAATGAGACAGAGCCAGCCACAGGATGGAGGAGAGAATCCATGCAAAGGTCCTGAGGAGAGATGCACTTGGAATATTTAAAGATCAGAGAGCAGACCCATGTTGCTGAGGATGTGGGTGGAAGGAAGGTGGTAGGAGAGGAGGTGGGCATCTGGGGTCTATCAGCCAAGGTGAGGAATTGGGACTTTTTTCTAAGGTGTTTTCCAACCAGGACAATTTTGCCCCCATGGGACATTTGTCAATACTGGGAGACATTCTGGCTGCCATAGTTTGGTGGGGGTTGCTACTGGCAGCTAGTGGGAAGACTGAAAGGGGCTGTCAAACATCCTGTGACTCACAGGGCAGCCCCGTGGGCAGAGGACGAGTCATTCCCAAGTGTCAGTAGAGCCCTGACTGAGAGAGCCTGGTCTAAAGGCAGCGGGAGGCTGTGGGTGGTTTGGAGCAAGGGAATGATGTAATCTGTGTTAATAAAACAGGAGGCTGGATGCCAGGGAGTGAGAGTGGAGGCAGTGAGATTGGCGAAAGGAATTGTACTTGTCCAGGTGAGAGGTGCTCCTTGAAGATGGAGAGAGGTGTTTCAGGACTCTTTTTATTGAAGTAAGCCATGGTCAAACATGTTCCGGAAATGCTGCACACTACATCAAGATAAGCAGTCTATCATGAATCCCAGAGCAAGACTACTTGGGTTCAGATCTTGGCTTTACCACTTGCTAGTTATGTGATCTAGGGCAAGATTCTCAACCTGTCTGTGCCTCTGTTTCTTCATTCATGAAATGAAGATAATAATAGTACTTGATTCACAGAATTGTATGGGGAGAAAACTAGTTAATAAGTGCAGATGAGTTAATATGTACATTGTGAATACTTGGTGAATGTTTTCTATTATTAGAACGTGTTCCACTTAGGAGTATCACTATGCATATCTACAAATTGAAGGCTCTGAGAAGTCCTGCATTAAAAATCTTATAGAACTTGATCAACCCACATTTGTCAAACTTATTTTTTCATGACCTTTTCCCACAAACACTCAGAAACCAGAGATCCTTAGAACATATTTCAAAAAACAGTTATACTGAGATATAATTCACATACCATAAAATTCACCCTTTTAAAGCACTCAGTTCAGAGTTGTGCAACCATCATCACAATCTAATTTCAGAACACTTTGTTCCCCCAAAAGAAACCCTGGACCCATTAGCAGTCCCTCCTCATTCTTCCCTCCCCCAGCTCCTCACAGCCACTCATCTACTTTCTGTCCTGAAAGGTTTGCCTGTTCTGAACATTTCGAACAGATGGAATCAAACAATATGGACCTTTTGTGACTGACTTCTTTCACTTAGTATAGTAGTTTCAAGGTGCATCCACATTGCAGCATGCATTTGTGCCCCATTCCTTTTTATGGCTAAATAATATTCCACTGTGGGAATGTACTACATTTTGTCTATCCGTTCATCAGTTGCTGGACCCTTAGGTCATTTCCACTTTTTTTTATTGAAGTATAGTTGACATAATATAATAATTTCAGGTGCATGACATAGTGATTCAACATTTACACACATTACAAAAAGCTCCCCACAATAAGTGAAATTACCATCTGTCACCTACCAAGTTATTACAATGTTATTGACTATATTCCCTATGTTGTATCTTTCATCCCTGTGACTTATTTATTCATCTATATTTTGAAGTAGTTTGTTTCCACTTTTATGAATAAATGCTACTATGGACATTCACATACAACTGTTTGTGTGAATAAATGTTTTCATTTCTCTTTGGTGTATACCTTGGGGTGAAATGCTGGGTCATGTGGGAGGTCAGGTAGCTTTGTGCAGAAGAGAGCACTCTGGGATGTCTTGCTGCTGTCATTCTGTCTGCTCAGCCACTTTCTTCCTCCTCCTTCCTTCCACAACTCTCCACCCACCAGTTCCCCCCAGCCCCAGGCATCTACTCTCCAGGGTCCAGGTCAGAATTTTGCTATTTTCCAACTGTGTGATCTTGAGCAAGTAACTTCTCTGAGCCTCCATTTTCTCTTCTGTAAAGTGGCAGTGAAGGTGAAATGAGATTATTTGTGTAAAGTGCTTGCTCTGGTGTCTGGCCACCAATCAACTGCAGCTGTGTTACTGCTAATAGCATCTGTGAGTGTGCCTTGTAAGACCTGCCTGGTAGAAGGTGTGTCACCTGGTTGGTGTGGTGGATGAGACTGCAGAGGTGCTGTGACGAGGATTCCCGTGTTTGTCCCCCAGCAGGACATAAGACATGCACATCCTCGCCTCCACTAGATTCTGCCAAATTCATCTAAACTGACTCCATCGATGTGCATGCCCTTGGCAGTCTCTGTCCTACCCATCCTCACCAACCTTTGATAGTGTCATCCGTTTTTACTTCTTACTTACCTGAGAGTGTAAAATGGTGTCACCTTATAGTTTTGATTTGGGTGCCTGGACGACTTCATTTAGCACCTACAGGCACCCTTCAAGGCAGGTACTGATATTCTCCCTGTGATGCAGATGAAGAAACTGGCCTTGAGAGGTAAAGGGCCTGGCGCCTAAGATATGAACCCAGACAGGCTGGCCCTGATGCCCGGGCTCTCCGTCCCAGCTTTACTCTGCTTCCCGTGGAGCCCAGTGCTGGCAGATAAATATGAGAAAGACCCAGAAATTTAAGAAACATGTTCATCCTTTTAGTCAGCAAATATTTATTGAGCATATACTCTGTGCCAGACTCTGTAGCAAAGTCCTTGCCCCAGGGCTTATAGTCCAGTGGGGGAGACAGAGCAAATAAATTTGTAATCACATAAGCTTGATGAAGGAAAATAAAGCAGGGTTAAGGGGCTGGAGAGCAATGGGGGGATGCTTTGTTGGGAGCTCAGGGGAGGCTTCTCAAGGAGGGGGTATTTGTTGGAGGCCTGAATAAAGCGAGGGGCAGGCCACATGGCCACCTGCAGAAAGAGCAGGTATAGGCCTTGAGGGAGAGCATGATTCTGACATTTGAAGATCGCTGAAGCTGCGGTAGGCAGAGTCCTAAAGCCGGCCCCCAAGATTCCCATCCTCTAGTTCGTCACCAAACATGAATCCAGGTGCTACCGTGAAAGGACTTGGCATTTGCAATTAATGTCCCAAGTCAGTCGACCTTAAGATGTACAAATGAGCCAGGTGCACCTACCCTAATCAGGTGAGCTATTTAAGAGCAGAGAGTTCACTCTGGCTGGAGGCAGCAGAAATCAGAGGGATCCAAAGCCAAGGAAAGTTTGATTTGCTGTTGCTGGGTGAAGATGGAGAGAGCCCCATGATGAAGCAGTGGCCAAGAGCAGAGAGCTGCCCCCTGCTGAGAGCCATCGAGGAAATGGGAAGTACAGTCCTAAAACCACAGGAATAGAATTCTTCCAATTACAGGAATGAGCGTGGAAGAGCACCCTCGACTGCAGGTGAGAGCGCAGCTGGCTAAAACCTTGATTTCAGCCTGAGTGAAGAACCTGGCCACACCATGCTATACTTCCAACCTACAGAATCGTGAGCTATTTAATAAGCAGGTATTGTTTTATATTTGGGATAATTTGTTACATGACATAAAAAAATGTATATAGAGGCCATGTGGCTAGAACAGAGGGTGCAAGTGGGAGAAAAAGGAGAAGGGGCCCAAGAAGTAATGGGCCAGATCCTAGAGGGCCATGTAGGTATGGTAAGGACTTTGGCATTTGTGCTGAGGGACACAGAAAACCAGCATAAGTGTGTAACTCTCAGACATCCTCACCCTCTGCTCGCACATTCTCTCATTTTCCATCCTGCACAGTGTTCATTTCACCACTGCACCCCACTTCCTTGTATCTATCTACCAATGTGTGTCTGTGGACTGGTTGGGGTGCTGTTAATTGTAAGTGACAGGAAACCACACAATGTGCTCAAATCCAAATTAAGGGACTTCAGGCTTAGCTGGATGCAGGACCTCAAGTATTAGTTTCGGAAATCTGTTTTTCCATCCCTCACCTTTTCTTTCTTCTGTGTTGTTCGCCTTCTCAGGCAGGCTCTCCCCACATGGTGGCTGCGATGTTCACCAGCAGCCGTGAGCTCACATCCTACCATCCTAGCAATCCAGAGAGAACCCACCTTTCCCATGCTGTTCCCCTAAAAGCCCAGGGAAGGCCTACATTGGCCCTGCTTGGGCCACATGACCACTGCAGAACATTAAGCCTGGGGGAAGAAGCAGAACTTCAGTGGGGAGGCCTCAGCCAGGTACTTGTTTCTGGATGTGGGGGTGCAGGGAGGGGAAACAGGGGCTTTAGGCCTATCTTGAAACCTCCTAGACTGAAAAATGAGAGGGATGGTCCTTTGGGGGTCCTTTAGGGTAGTCACTGGCATGCTGTGAGCAGCCAAAGAGGGAACAGATGTTGGTGCGGCAAAATCAGCAGATGTCCACTTAGGTGGGCAGCTCTGCCCATGCCCCTGGCTGCTGTGGGTGCTGTGGGAGCCAGGGACACAGGGGCACCTGCACCAAAGGTGCAGCTTCTGCATGGTGAGTCCAGAGCATCACACTATGTTCCACTGAGATCACAGAGCTCGCCTTGTGGCCCTCATTGTCTCTGCATCCCATTAGATCTTGGCACGGGCAGCAGGAGTTGTGGAAATACCACAGAGCCCCGCCTTTGCCCTGGTTGTTTACTGGAGACATAAAGAAGTTGAGCTGAACAGATGCATGGGCCAGTGGAGCAGCCCTGGGGGGCTCGTGCCACAGAATGATCTTCATAAACAGCAGATGCCAAGAGGGGCCGCTTGGAAAGTCTGTCCGAGCCCCAAACAAATGGGGACCTGCAGCCAAACTCGAGACCAGTGGAAAGGTCTCCACCAGAGGGGACAAGAGCAGGGGGGCAGGGGCTGGGGGGGTGGCAAAGAGGATACTCCAGCCACTGCCTGTGTGCGGCGTGGCGTCGGCACAAAGGCTGCGCCTTCTCCTTGTTCCATGTTAAAGTCAGTACTGCTCCGTAACCTGACATGTATTTGTTGTTTATTGTTTGCCTTCTCTCCCTAATCTGGGGTCCACAAGGGCAGGGTTTGTCTGGTTTCATTCACGGATGTTCTTGCAGCTCTTAGAACACTGCTTTACAATAGGCGCTCAAATATACTTTAGTCAAATGGATGAATAGGAATATGGATAGTTCATATCTAAGGATGCCTACCATGTACCCAGCCCCATGCTCTGTGCATTAGCACATTGGAAACTCCTCTCAATCCTATGGGGGATGTAGGAGTATTTTGACTCCCATTTTCCAGTGAGGAAATGAGTGAGACCATGAAATTGAGACTCAGAAAGGTTGAGACACTTGTCCAAGGTCACACAGGAAGTTAAGGCAGAGCCAACCTCTTGACCTCTGAGAGGCCCTGCTGGGTCCAGTTGCTTAAGATCAAGGGACAGAGTCACAATGTCCAGGCCTGGCAGCTGAATGGCCACCACATGTGGAGATGGGGCCTGGGAGCATGTGCAGAAGATGGAGTAATAGTGGAAAAAAGGAAGGGTATGATTTATTATCACGTGCCAGATACTATGCTAAGGGGAGTACATCGCGTATTTCATGCTCACAAAAAATCATAGGAGCAAATGGTGTTTGAATCCCCACTGAGCAGAGCAGGAAACTGAGGCAGTGATAGGCCTTTCCGGGCCACTGCTAGTCTTGGAGGGAAGCTGGGACTTAGGCCGGGGGCTGTCCAGATGTGGAGGCTGCAGACCTAACCTCACTGCTGTTCAGCCTCCAGCTCTCCTGTATATCTAGGGCATTGAGAGAGATGCATTTATTTCCACTGTCGCTGCATTCCAGGCCCCACAGCAAATCAGCCGGATCGGCTTTCCTCATTCCACTTCCCAAAGCCCTGAGATGGAGAAATAATGCGCGATGTTGCCTTATTGCCTTTCAGGGGTAATTCTATTCTTCTAGCTCAGAAAAGTAATTTCAATATTTTTTTCCCATGCACACCTGTACTCCTGTCCATCTTTCCATGACCTCACCCTGGGTCATCTCCCCCCAACCTCCTCCTTACCTCCCCTCATGCCTGTGTCGCCTCCTTGTTGCAATGACCATATGGGTCAGGTGCAAGAGTGTCCTCTTCAGGTGCCTGGATTTTGGTGCCAGTCCTCCCGCTTACTAGCCCTTTGACTCTGAGCATATTTCTTATCCTCTCTGAGCCTCAGTTTGTTCATCTGTAAAGTGGGGATGACCATCATGCCTACCTCAGAGGTTGGTGAGGATAAAATGCTTTGATAGTGTAAAGACACAGGCAGTGAGCGCTCAATAAATGGGGGCAATTGCTACTTCTGAGGCCTCTAAAGGCACCAAATGTCTCTTCTAGAACATTCCATGTCCCTGAAAATCAGCATGGTCTCACTCATTGCCTCACTGGAAAAGCAAAAAGGTTGCGAACCCTCACATATTTTCCAACACGAGATTGACTCCATCAGGGTTTTCCATGTATACAGTGGAAAACTCTACAAGACGGTAACAAGAACAAACTTCTGCCTGGGTGTGCTCTGGGTGAAAAAGCTGGTTGTGTCATGTAACCCCACTCTAGCAGATTATATTTTGGGGGACTTGATTTTCTATGTTCTACATTTCTGAAATGTTTGAGTTGTCTTATCAGGTAAGGATTATTTGTAATCAAGAAAAAGGGAAAGAGTTATGTGTCTCATCTAATGGAAGTCAATGAAGATCTTTGTATTCTGTGACTTTGTTTCCCCACTTCCTGACTCGGCTTCAGACAGTTGGGGGTTCTTAAAGTAAAGTCTTTGTTCCTGGTATTTTTGGGACCCTTGATTTGCTGCTGAATAACAATAGTGTAAATGGGTCTTGTAGGTCTGATTACAGCCTCCCTGTATGGGCATCGCTCACTTCTTTCCACTTGCCCAGTGGCCTTGCTCAGCCCACTGTCTTTAAACACAGTGAGGTGCCACCAAATAAGGTGGGAGTCACCTCTGAGCCCGTCTGTGGAGGCAGCAGCACAAGAGGCCATATCCTCTCTACCTAGTATGCTGCCTTCTTCCTCCAACTTTGAAAACCATACCTGTATACTTTGGAATTGTTTTATTAGTCCTATATGTGGAGGTCATGCTGGCAGCTGGACAACCCCTTGAACTAAGTTATCCCAGGTCCACTTGGCACCTTTGCATGGTCCTGTCACTCTGGTTTATTCACCACTTATCAATCAAGTGGATTTCTTGATGAAATACCACCAGCAATTCAGACTTTCTCAGTTGACTCATTAACATGTTGTCCAGACCAAGTATATTCTAGAAAGAAAATAGCGGGGAGGCAGGCAGAGGGGAGCAGTCACCAAATTTGTGACTGAAGAATCTCTCAGGTGATGGGTTCAAAAGATTGGCTCAAGGCTTAGCAGTCAGGACCCTGAGAGGAGCCCACCTTCCCAGCTGCAGACACAGTTCACTTTGGTTTTTATAGTGGTGAAAAGCATGTGTTCTATGGCCAGAATCCTGGGTTCGCACCTGAGTTCTGCCAGTTATTAGCTGTGTGACTGTGGGCAAATTATCAATCTGTCTGGGCTTCAGTTTCTCTGTCTTTAAGATGGGTGTGATAAAGTACCTACCTCTTAGGTTGTTAGGGGGATAAATGAGTTAATACATGTATAGAGCTTAGAATGGGACCTGACGCAGTAAGTGCTCAGTAATTATTAACCATCATTATTTCTGTCACTATTATTGTTAATCTTTCAGCTGTGATGAAAATGTAGGCCTATATAAGCACATGCTCAAACTCTGGTCGCATCATTTCTGTGTCCATATACATCAATTTTATCATAGGATCTGCCTTTATTGGCTAAAGGTTATATTCTGGTCCCCATTCATATCCTGGATTTTAACCATAAAATCACTTTTGGCTTCCTAGACTTTGGGAATCCTACACATTTCATTTGGCTCCCACCATTGTGGGCAATTCCCTTCCACAACCACCACCTCTCCACTGCCCACCCCCATTTCATCGTCACTAAGAATGCTGTTTCTGCTCTTCGGTGATGTCATCCATTCCTGGGGACAAGCTCCCCCACGTGTGGTCTTCTTTGCTCTGCCCCCAGCCTCTCCCTGCCTCCCTGCAGTTCCCAATGCCTCACTACCATTCCTGTGGGCACATAGATGGGATCTTCTTGGAGACATAACTGCCTACTTACTCTGTCACCTGTAAGTGAGGTGATCAGACCAGATAATCTCTAAAATCCTTTTCACTCCGATGTGGCTTTTTAGAATATAGCTAAGAAAATACTGATGAGACATCTACAGAGAAAATTATAAAACATTATCTAAGATCATAAAAGAAAACCAGGGTAAATGGAGATAGAGGCCATATTTATTTGTGAATGCAAGACTCGATATTGTAAAAATAAGAATGTATCCAAATTAACCTAGGCCCAGTGAAATCCCAATGATTATTTTTGATTTTGCATTCACAGTGGAACTTAACAAATTGATTATTGTAAAACTTGTGTAGAAACAAGGAGCTAAGAACAATTTAGATAATTCGGAAGAAGTTTAGGGGATTCACCTTCAAATGTCAAGATTTGTTACAAAGCTGTAGTTACTGAGAAAGACTGAGATTGAAGCAATGGTAGAGAAATAGATGATGGCAAAAGAGGAAATTTGCTCCATGATTCAGGCGACCTTTAAGATAAGGAGAAAGGGTGGACTATTCCGAAAAAAGCATATGCTGAAAAATAAATACAATATGGATAGATTAAAGATGGTGGCCTGAGAGGTGAGATAGAGAACTCCTCCCAAAACCAAAAATGGTGAGAAAATACAGTTAATACAACTAACCCTAAAATAGTAACAAGAAAGAAGACTGCACCAAACTGCACACAGACCTCATGAACAGAATAGACCTCACAAAAGAGGGTAACGTACGAAAGCCTTGATCCCGCGGGACCCGAGCCCTTCCCCCACCTCAGCTCACTGGCGGGAGGAAGAGAAATGAGCAGGGAGGGGGTGGAAGCCTAGAACTGCTGAACACCCAGCCCTGGAGCTCTGCTCTGTGAGCAGAAACCTAAACTGTGTGGTGCTCTGGAAGATGGGGAGCTGGGACAGGCAGAGTGCTTGAGGAACAGATTCCAGACATTTGTGGAGGACGGGATCCACACCCAGCCGCTCTGGGACTAAGGAAAGGTGGGCTAACAGGCTCCCTAGCAGCGAGAGGGCTGCTGAGGGGCAGGGTTTGCATGGAGCTTGCTGCATGACAGAAGGGATAGGCGAACAAGGTTGTCTGGGCACGCTCTGCCCAGCAGATTGGGAACTTTGAGGAGCTTCAGGCACTCCATACCCCTGGCTGGCTACTCAGCTCCAAGGCCCCCCACTGTGACACGCAGCCTGCCGAGCCTTCCTACTGGCCTACAGGCACCTGCTCGCAAACCAGCAGTCACTGTGCTGGCGTCATGCCACTCAGAGGGAGGCCCTGCCTACAACAGCTAGAGGCTTACACCTGTGTGCTCTGCCCACTGGCTCTCATAGGGAAGACAGGCACTGCAGGCAGGATTCAGGAAACAGCTCTTTCCTACCCTCAGGCACCAGCTCCGCTCCCCTATGACTCCCAACCTCACTCTAGCGACTGAGCAGCTCCAGAGACTGGAGCTTCTGGGCACTAGAGGACACCACACAGAAATATGAAACGTCAAAAGAACATAGTTCAAACCAAAATCTCACAAACCCCAGAAAAAGGGCCAAATGAAACTGAACTCACCAATCTTCCTGAAAGACAGTTTAAAATAAAAATCATAAACATGCTTATGGAGGTACAGAAAAATATTCAAGAACTCAGGAATGAATTTAAGATGGAGATTCAATCATTAAGAAATTTCATATCTGAAATGAAACATACAATAGAGGGATTTAAAAGCAGATTAGATATAGTAGAAGAGACAGTAAATGGAATAGAAATTAGAGAAGAGGAATACAAAGAGGCTGAGGCACAGAGAGGAAAAAGGATCTCTAAGAATGAAAGAATATCGAGAGTACTGTGTGACCAATCCAAATGGAAAAATATTTGCATTATAGGGGTACCAGAAGAAGCAGAGAGAGAAAAAGGGATAGAAAGTGTCATTGAGGAGGTAATTGCTGAAAAATTCTCCAATCTGGGGAAGGAGATAGTCTCTCAAGCCATGGAAACTCACAGATCTTCCAACACAAGGGACCAAAGGAAGACAACATCAAGACATATAATAATTAAAATGGCAAAGATCAAGGATAAAGACAGACTTTTAAAAGCAGTTAGAGGGAGAAAAAAAGATCACATACAAATGAAAACCCATCAGGCTATCATCAGATTTCTCAACAGAAACCTTACAGGCCAGAAGGGAGTGGCATGATGTACTTAATGCAATGAAGCAGAAAGGCCTTGAACCAAGAATACTCTACCCAGCAAGGTTATCATTTAAATTTGAAGGAGGGATTAAACGATTTTCAGATAAGCAAAAGCTGAGAGAATTTACCTCCCACAAACCACTTCTACAGTGCATTTTGGAGGGACTCCTATAAATGGAAGTATTCCTAAGACTAAATAGATGTCATCCAAGGGACAGACAAAGAGTACAGAATATGATTCATAACATACAAATGGAGGAGGAAGGAAAAGGAGGAAAAAAAAAGAATCTTTAGGTTGTATTTCTAATAGCATATGAACTGAGTTAAATTAGACTGTTAGATAGTAAGGGGATTACCCTTGAACCTTTGGTAGCCACGAATCTAAAGCCTGCAATGGCAATAAGTACATACCTATCGGTAATCACCCTAAATGTAAATGGTCTGAATGCACCAATCAAAAGACATAGAGTCACAGAATGGATAGAATGGATAAAAAAGCAAGACCCATCTATATGCTGCCTACAAGAAACTCACTTCAAACCCAAAGACATACACAGACTGAAAGTAAAGGGATGGAAAAAGATATTTCATGCAACTAATAGGGAGAAAACAGGAGTTGCAGTACTTGTATCAGACAAAATAGACTTCAAAACAAAGAAAGTAACAATAGACAAGAAGGACATTACATAATGATAAAGGGGTCATTCCAACAAGAGGATATAACTATTATAAATATCTATGCATCCAACACAGGATCACCTACATATGTGAAACAAATACTAACAGAATTAAAGGGGGAAATATAATGCAATGCATTCATTCTAGGAGACTTCAACACACCACTCACTCCAAAGGAAAGATCAACCACACAGAAAATAAATAAAAAGACAGAGACACTGAACAACGTATTAGAACAGATGGACCTAATGGACATCTACAGAACACTATATCCAAAAGCAACAAGATACACATTCTTCTCAAGTGCACATGGAACATTTTCAAGAATAGATCATATACGAGGCCACAAAAAGAACCTCAGTAAATTAAAAAAGATGGAAATTGTACCAACCAGCTTCTCAGATCACAAAGGTATGAAACTAGAAATAAATTACTCAAAGAAAATGAAAAATCCCACAAACACATGGAGGCTTAATAACATGCTGCTAAATAATCAATGGATCAATGACCAAATAAAAACAGAGATCAAGCAATATATGGAGACAAATGACAACAGTAATTCAACACGGCAAAATCTGTGGGACGCAGTGATGGCCGTGCTAAGAGGGAAATATATTGCAATACAGGCCTACCTCAGGAAAGAAGAACAATCCCAAATGAATAGTCTAAACTCACAATTATTGAAACTATAAAAGGAAGAACAAATGAGGCCCAAAGTCAGTAAAAGGAGGGACATAATAAAGATTAAAGCATAAATAAATAAAATTGAGAAGAATAAAACAATAGAAAGAATCAATGAAAGCAGAAGCTGGTTCTTTGAGAAAATAAACAAAATAGATAAACCCCTCACCAGACTTATCAAGAAAAAGGAGAGTCTACACGGATAAACAGATTCAGAAATGAGAAAGGAAAAATCACTACAGACACTACAGAAATACAAAGATTTATGAGAGAATACTATGAAAAAGTCTACGGTAACAAACTGGATAACCTAGAAGACTTTCTAGAAATATACAACCTTTGAAGGCTGACCCAGGAAGAAACAGAAAATCTGAATAGACCAATTATCAGCAAAGAAATTGAATTGGTAATCAAAAAACTACCTAAGAACAAAACACCTGGACCAGATGGTTTCACTGCTGAATTTTATCAAACATTTAGTGAAGACCTAATACCCATCCTCCTTAAAGTTTTCCAAAAAGGAGAAGAGGAGGGAATACTCCCAAACTTATTCTACGAGGCCAACATCACTCTAATACCAAAACCAGGCAAAGACACCACACACAAAAAAACTACAGACCAATATCCCTGATGAACATAGATGCAAAAATACTCAACAAAATATTAACAAACCGAATTTAAAAATACATCAAAAAGATCATCCATCACGATCAAGTGGGATTCATCCCAGGGATGCAAGGATGGTACAACATTCGAAAATCCATCAACATCATCCACCACATCAACAAAAAGAAGGACAAGAACTACATCATCATCTCCATAGATGCTGAAAAAGCATTTGACAAAATTCAACATCCATTCATGATAAAAACTCTCAACAAAATGGGTATAGAGGGCAAGTACCTCAACATAATAAAGGCCATATATGACAAACCCACAGCCAACATTACACTTAACAACAAGAAGCTGAAAGCTCTTCCTTTAAGATCGGGAACAAGACAAGGATGCCCACTCTCCCCACGTCTATTCAACATAGTACTGGAGGTCCTAGCCACGGCAATCAGACAACACAAAGAAATAAAAGGCATCCAGATTGGTAAGGAAGAAATCAAACTGTTCCCGTTTGCAGATGACATGATATTGTACATAAAAAACCCTAAATAATCCACCCCAAAACTACTAGATCTAATATCTGAATTCAGTAAAGTTATGGGATACAAAATTAGTACACAGAAATCTGTTACATTCCTATACATTAACAGTGAACTAGCAGAGAGAGAAATCAGGAAAACAATTCCATTCACAATTGCATACAGAAGAATAAAATACCTAGGAATAAACCTAACCAAGGAAGTGAAAGACTTATACTCTGAAAACTACAAGACACTCATGAGAGAAATTAAAGAAGATACCAATAAATGGAAACACATCCCGTGCTTATGGATAGGAAGAATTAATATTGTCAAAATGGCTATACTACCTAAAGCAATCTACAGATTCAATGCAATCCCTATCAAAATACCAACAGCATTGTTCAGTGAACTAGAGAAAATCATTCTAAAATTCATATGGAACCACAAAAGACCCCGAATAGCCAAAGCAATCCTGAGAAGGAAGAATAAAGTGGGGGGAATTATGCTCCCTGACTTCAAGCTCTACTACAAAGCCACAGTAATCAAGACACTTTGGTACTGGCACAGAACAGACCCATAGACCAATGGAACAGAATAGAGATCCCAGATATAAACCCAAGCATATATGGTCCATTAATATACAATAAAGGAGCCATGGATATATAATGGGGAAATAACAGCCTCTTCAACAGCTGGTATTGGCAAAACTGGACGGCTACATGTAAGAGAATGAAACTGGATTATTGTCTAACCCCATACACAAAAGTAAACTCAAAATGGATCAAAGACCTGAATATAAGTCATGAAACCATAAAACTCTTAGGAAAAAACATAGGCAAAAATCTCTTGGACATAAACATGAGCAACTTCTTCATGAACATATCTCCCTGGACAAGGGAAACAAAAGCAAAAATGAACAAGTGGGACTATATCAAACTAATAAGCTTCTGTACAGCAAAGGACACCATCAGTAGACCAAAAAGACATCCTGCAGGTGGGAGAATATATTCATAAATGACATATCTGATGAGGGGTTGACATCCAAATTATATAAAGAGCTCACACACCTCAACAAACAAAAAGCAAATAGGCCAGTTAAAAAATGGTCAGAGGAGCTGAACAGACACTTCTCCAAAGAAGAAATTCAGATGGCCAAGAGGCACATGAAAAGATGCTGCACATCGCTAATAATCAGAGAAATGGAAATTAAAACCACAATGAGATATCACCTCACACCAGTTAGGACAAACAACAACAAATATTGGTGAGGATGTGGAGAAAGGGGAACCCTCCTACACTGCTGGTGGGAATGTAAATTAGTTCAACCATTGTGGAAAGCAGTATGGAGGTTCCTCAAAAAACTCAAAATAGAAATACCATTTGACCCAGGAATTACACCCTAGGAATTTACCCTAAGACTGCAGCAACCCAGTTTGAAAAAGACACATGCACCCCTATGTTTATCATAGCACTATTTACAATAGCCAAGAAATGGAAGCAACCTAAGTGTCCATCAGTAGATGAATGAATAAAGAAGATGTGGTACATATACACAATGGAATATTATTCAGCCATAAGAAGAAAACAAATCCTACCATTTGCAACAACATGGATGGAGCTAGAGGGTATTAGCTCAGTGAAATAAGCCAGGCAGAGAAAGACAAGTATCAAATGATTTCACTCATCTGTGGAGTATAAGAACAAAGAAAAAACTGACGGAACAAAACAGCAGCAGACTCACAGAACCCAAGATCGGACTAACAGTTACCAAAGTGAAATGGACTGGGGAAGATGGGTGGGAAGGGAGGGATAAGGGGAAAAAACAGGTATTACAATTAGCACACATAATGTAGCGGGGGCAGGGGGCAGAATACAGGGACGACTGTATAACACAGAGAAGGCAAGTAGTGATTCTATAGCATCTTACTACACTGATGGGCAGTGACTGTAATGGGGTATGTGGTGGGGACTTGATAATAGGGGGAGTCTAGTAACCATAATGTTGCTCATATAATTGTACATTAATAATACCAAAATAAAATAATAAATAAATAAAGCATATGCTGTGAAAACTATTTTTCCATCTTAAAAACATTTAGATTCCTCCTGTAATATCATACTTAAAACTGAATTCAAAATAGATTAAAGGCCTACATATGAAAAACAAAATTTCAAAAGAGAACATTGCAGACTATGTGTTTGGGTAGGAAAGGCTTTCTTAAATACTCTGGATAGGAGAGGTAAGAATGCCAGTGGTTAGGGTGTGGGTCCAGAGTCACCCCAGGACTGCTACGTACCAGAAATGTAACATTAGGCACATCGCTTCATCTCTCTGTGCCTCAACTTACTCCTCATAAAGGGTGGGTAAGCATTTTAGTAGACACTATCAACTGCTTCCCTCCCCCATTTTTATTTTTCCTATCAAAGCAGTGCTCCTACCATCGAAGATGAGCCTCTGGCTAATTCTCTGCTAGGGAACCGTGGGGCCACGTGGAGGCTCATGGCCCAGTCCTGGCAGGCAACACCCAGAGGCCTTCATGCCTTTGGCTCAGCAGAAAAGCTCCCCCACAAGAAAGGGAGGCAGGGACACAGGCCGGTCATGTGCGTGGTCGGCAGGCCCTGCAGAGTGAAGCTGCTGTCCACAAACGGGGAGCCCAGCCCAGGGATTCCCTCACGCTCCTCCTCCTGGCTGTGCTCCAGCTGGTCCTGACGTGCTCCCCAGGGAGGAAGGGGAGAGCCAGAGCTCCTGGCTCAGGCACCTCACTGATAGAATTAGAATGCTCTTGTCAAGGCACATTTCTTTTGGGGGTGGCCGAGCAAGCTGTGTACTCAGCTGCTAGAAGCAAAGGACAAATATGATGTGTCATCAGGGACCCTGATGTGTCAGCTATGCAGTTAACATTTCTCCTGTGGCCTTCAGGGCTGGCATGTGAAGAGGAGCCTATTATTTGCACACCAAATCCAACTTCATGAGGGCAGATTTGATCATTTTTGGTAACTTTGGGCTTCCCTCCCATGTTTCTGTCATTTCCCCCCTCCTTTGAGGCCATGATCAATGTCGGCTTGTAAGACTTCAATCCCCTAGGCAACCCATGGCACAAAGGCCCCCATCCTCTCTGGGAGACACCAAGGTGCTCGCCTGTGGGATGGGACCCCCGGTGGTCTTCTTTGATCCCTTAATATCACCTGTTGCGTGGGATTCCACAGACTGCAGAAACCCTGGGTCAGAAATTGCTGTTTCTCTTGCTTTTAAGTCTGATCCCTGACTCTCTGTGCAGATTTCCTTGGCTATCCTCAACCTGGACACTGCACAGCCAATTCCCTCTGGACCACTAGAACTGGACACTAATGAGGACACCACTGAGCTCCCTGGGGCTTCAAGGAAGGGAGAGAAGCTGGGAGGCAGCAGCTGAGTTCCATCAGCTGAGGCCACAGCCTGCAGATCACAGCCTCCTGCAGGACACGGCTCGTGTGCCTCATGACTCAGTGCCAGGAGATAATTGCACACAGATCTGTTTTCTTTTTCTTCTTATCCAGTTATCTGCAACTCTAAAACACCCCCTCTTTTGCATGATTTGCAACCAGGCAAGTTGTCCATATTGTCATGTGCTTGTAAACCTACAACCGGATTAGCTTCTCACTCTGTCCAGCTGCCTCAGCTGGGGGTATGGCGTCTACATTTTGGCCCTACTGAACATTCCATCTTGGACTTCTAGGTCCTTATGTGCTGGCCATAGATGAATGACATCGTATTTAAGGTGTGCTGATCTTTTTGCCACTCACCAAGAGTAGGCAAAATAGAGGATTTGAGAGGCTCCTTCCCAGATGGGCTAAGCTAGCCGGCAAGGTGCATGTGGACAATCTCTGCTGGTGTTGGTCCCTGTCTTTGCGCTGCACCATGGTGAGCAGGTGTGGCATAAGGTTTCTAGCCCCCCAGGCCAACCTCATCAGCCATCTCTCTCTACTATTGTTTCAAAACCCCTTGTCTAACCTTCACTGGTATGTGATGACACTTAATTTGGCCAAAGCATGACAAAGTCACAAATAAATATTCCCTTTGGGACTTCTCACTACCATCCTGTTCTAAAAATTCCACACTTTCAAACAACTATAAATCAATCCCCTTTTAGCTCCTGTCCATCTTTCCCTTTGGGCTGCTGTATTTTTCTATATTGATACTGTATCTCCTTGGTTTGCTGACTGCTCCATTCCTAGTTTCTGGAATAGTATGCTGGGCGTTACAGGAGCTCAACCAGTAGGATGATCAACTGCATTCATCCATTCCCTAAATATTAACTAGCATATGTCCATGATGAGTGTGGAGTCCTACGGAGGATGTGAATAATGATCAAATGCTACAATTTACAAATGGCTGGGCACAGACACTGCGCCACACGTGTGTTGCACATACATTACCATGTTGAGCTGAGGAGCAGTGGAGCATGTGGTCAGAAAGCTGGGCTCTACTGTCTAACCGCCTGGGTTCAGTTCTAGCCCAGCACTTGCTAGATCTGTGACCTTGAGCAGATGGCTCAGGCTCCGTCTGTGTCAGTTTCCACATCTGTAAATCCCGCTGCATCTGAGGATAATATTAGTACCTGCTTCATTGAGATATTGCCCAGACTAAATGAAATAATGCATGTAATACACGTAGAAAGGTGCCCAGTGCGGGGTACAGGCTCAGCAAAAGCAGCCGTTACTAATGCTTTCAGCAGCTCTACTAACCAGGAACCTTAGGATCCCCATTTGGAAGATTAGGAAACTAAGCAAGTTTATATGAAGACAGAGCCAAACAAGACCCACCCTACCCTCAAGGAGTTTGCAGTTTAGTAGCTGGGAGTAGACACTGCACAGAAAACTCTGCTGTGCATTGAATCACACTTAAAAAAAAATGTCAAATGCAGGCAGTATGCTTCAGATCCCATTCCTGACAGAGGGACTGGCGCCAAGCCTACACCCAGGTCACAAAACTTTATTTCATGACTTCCAGAATGCCTTGGACCGACATCTGTGTCATCCAAGAGGATCCCCAATTGTGCAAGGACACAGCTCTGTGACCTGTCATGTGGTGTCAAGCATTTTACACAAATAGGATGTTTAAAGAGTGTTCTGTGAATGGAAAAAGCTCCAATAACACGTATGACAACCTAGCAGCATCTCAGTGATGGTTCAGGATGGATGAGGTGTTGCAGTTGGTTCACAGGCTAACTTCAGTGAGGGGGTTTCTTAGCAGCACCTAGCTAATGTCCACTCATTGACCGTGTTCTATTTCTTCTTTAAGGGTGCTGAACTGGGGATCGGGAAGACAGACAGCATAGTTCCCGTGTGCTTCTTAATCCTTAAGCTGACCTAAAATGCTCCTTGTCAGGCCAGGCTCCTTACTACAGCCTCACCTAGAAGGAGCTCCATGCCCTGGACTGCAGGTTGAAACCTGCCTTAGACTAAAGGCCCATGGGTGGGGGGTAGTGGGGGGTAATCATTACCTGGCCTTAGCCTTTGAATCTTGCCAATGGCGGTATTTATATTCTTAAAATGTGGCTGAGCAGACAGGCATTTCATAGTGGTGGACTTCATTTGAAGAGTTAAGTCATCAGATAACAGTATCTGCAGGTGACTCCATGGAGACTGCTAGGCAGATGGCCAAGGGCTGTCTCCTCTTTATCTCAAGGCCATCAGTGGCTAGGGGCCCAGTGGACCCTGTTCAGGGTGAGGAGGTAAAGGTTAGTAATAATAGTCAACATAAATGAGTACTTCCTGTGGACCATGCATTGTGCACAGCTTATTTATAAGACTCCTCGTGAACAGGAATGATTGCCCCCAGTTTACAAAAAAGCGTATTGAGTCTCAGAGAGGTTAAGTAATCTGCCTAGGTCACACAGTGGGGCTGTTAGATGTCTGATGTCTGGGATGTCTGATTCCAAATTTCACACTCTGGCATTGGTCCACAATTGGTCCACAATTCTCCCTCCTAGAAAAACAGGAAAGAAGACAGCCTTTGAAGAGGAGGAAAGGGAGGAGAATGAGGGGCCAGGAGGATCAGAAGAAGAAAGGGTTGCAGGTGTTCAGGAGTGAGGTTGGTGGCCCTGATGATTTGCTCCAGGCCTCCTTCAAGAGCCCGAGGCTTTTGGGCGGCGGTGTCAGCTTGAGGCCAGCTGCAGAACTCCAAGGGGGAAATCGAGGAGGCGCAGCCACTGATGAAGCTCCAGAAGCTACTCTGTGTGTTCTGCCTGAGATATCAGCAGGCCTCTTTAGGTTGCAAGTGACAGAAAACCTAATCAAGCCAACTTAACAGAGACATAAATATTGGCTCATTTAATGTAAAAGTCCAGAGTAGATGGCTTCAGGCAAGGCTGTGTCCAGGTGCTCCAGCAATGCTTCTCTCTGTGTTATCTCCTTTTTCAGGCAGGCACTCTCTAAGGAAGATGGTGATCAACAGTCCCCAGCTTCTGTCCAATGGACATAAATTGGACACGTCCAGTGGAAAGAAATGCCTCCCTCACGAGTTCCAACAGAGATGCTAGGACAGGTGGCACTTACTCTGATTAGCTTAGCCTGGGTCATGTGTCCATTCTGAAAACAACCACACTGGCCACAGGGGGATGTGATACTCTGATGGCTTACCCATATAGAGCCAGAGCTCCAGAACTCCGTGGACTGAGAGGAGGTGGGTCTCCAAGGGAAATTTCCAGAAAAAAGTGTTAGGCATGCTAAAGAGAGAAGACAAAAGCATTAAGCGTCCTCTACAAAGATTTCTTGCTAAATAAAAATCTCTCTCATTGTCCACTCTATGCCATTTCTGTTGTGACAGCCCTACGACTGCAGGAATTCTGCCACAACCCCTAACTGCTGGCCTGCTGGCAATCTCATAAACCAAAAGGCAGAATGTTCTCCCTAAAGGGCTGCTCTGCTGTTACCCCACATTACCACACAATATAGTTTCTCCTTTGTTTATAAAGTAATGCATGACCATATTGGAAAATGTCAATGATACTGTGCTGGGCAGCCTGAGCTGAGGTAGTGAGTGAAGAACACGTAGGTATGACTGGCTGGATGCTCCCCGGGGCAGCAGGGAGCTCCCTCGGCATCCAGCTCCCTCACTGAGGAAGTGAAAACCACAGGGTCGTTTTGATGGCAGATGGAGTTTCAGTACACCCACACAAAGGAAGTCACAAGATACATTATTTACAGATCCCAGACACGGGGGTGCAGTGAGCCAGGGGGAGGGCTGTCCTCCATGCCATGTTGCCGGGGAGCAGGAGACAGAGTGGGGCAGGAGTGCCCATTACCTTGAAGGTGGTTGCTGTGGAGGTCACTAAACGTTTCACGGCTCAGCTCTCAGGGGTTATTTTAAAAGGCCCCTGGGAAAAGCCAAGCTGGAACTTGGGGCAGGAATCCTGAACTCAAATCCTTATTTAAATGTCCAGACTCTGGGCGTGTGCAGGGTTATACTGTAAAAGGCCTAGGCAGCAACGCAGAAAAACAGTTGTTTTTCTCGTTGCAGCTACTCATGGCTCATTGCCCCAGTGGGCCTGCCTCCAGTCGCAGCCTCCAACCTGGCCATAGACACACTGTTCAGCCTTTCCCCCTGTGCTCCTTGCTGCCCCGATCCGCATCCTTCTCCATGGCTGAGCTTGTGATGCCCTCCATCAAGTGTCTGCTGTGTTTCCAGGCCAGCGACAGTCCTGTCCTCCTGTCCACTGCAGACACTGTGAAGGCTCTGGTCTGCCTTGTCTTTGGGTTTTCTAGGCACATATCCAGCCTCCCCCTAGAGGCTGCACCTTATTCAGTGGTTTCTTAATGAGCATCTGGTGGGGGCACGGGAGGGGGTGGGTGTGCTGTGCTCCAGGCTGGTTATCACGCAGAGCAAACAGACATGGTCCTGCCCTTGGGAAGTTCACAGTCCAGTCTAGTTGACACACATCCATCAATCACACAGAATAATAATGCAGTAAGTGTTCTGGACATTGGGGGTTGGGGTGGGGAATGGGAGGAGAGTCTCATTTCTTCTGGGGTCTCAGGGAAGGTTTCACAGAGCAGGTGATAACTGACCCGAGGTCTGGGGAGGAGCTACCTGGTCCCAGAGGCAGGAGAGGGATGAGAGCTCCAGGCAAAAGGAGCCCCGGTGCAAACACCTAGAAGAAGCATGGTGACCTCCTGGGTGGGAGGGGCTGGAGAGCTTGGGGGAAGATGGAGAGGGCTATGGGGCAGGGGCATGCAGCACCCTGATGGCTCACCCATATAGAGCCAGAGCCGCTTCCTCCAGAACTCCATGGACTGAAAGGAGGGCGGGTCTCCAAGGGAAATTTCCAGAAATGTGGGTTTTGTTCCTTGTTCTGAGAGCTTTAGTGAGGGTGTGTTGGAATAAGCAGAATTGCATAGTGGGTCAATAGACCATCCCAGCGCACCGACGGAGGATGGCAGTGCATCAGGGAAGTGCCAGTGTGCCAAGGGAGTATGCTAGTGTATCAGCAGAGCATCGTGGTGTCCAGTCTTCTGTAGCCTCCTCAGGAAGTGACATCCCAAGTCATAGACTAGCCCACCCTCAAGGAGAAGGGATACATAGGTAAGACTATTAGAAGGTGGGATCAATAGGGGGGCCATCTTAGAGCCCACCATCCATACCCCAGCACTGAAGATTTAGGGTAGGCAAAGGATGAACGTTTTGGTAAATAGTTCTCATCTTGGGAAATGAGAGGTTCAAGACCCTTTAGAGGAGGATTTTAAATGGAAAAGATTTTCATGTGTCCTGTTGCTCCCAGTGGCTGGTGTCAAGGCAGGGGCCTCTCAAGGTCCTCCCCAGCCCCGTGATCCCCAATGAACATTCCCAGACTGACAGCTGTGGAACAGGAAGGGTGACCCAGGCCAGTCCCCACTGTTGAAGTGTCCCTCCTCCCAACCCCCAATGAAATGCAAAGAACTTACCAAGTCTGCATCAGCAGAATGATTGATTTCTTCCCTCGAAAGTTTGAATCTGGCTTTACTCTGCCAGATGGATTCTCTTCATTCTTATTACATGTGCACTTTTGAATCACAAGATATAAAGTAGATTTTATGATCAGCTAGGTCATCAAGAGATAGACATCAGTGTAATTACAGGAACACTCAAGATGCTCCTCCATAAGGGAGTCCAAATTGCTTCCTTTTTTAATTATGAAAATTTTCAAAGATGTAGAAAAGTAGAAAAAATCCTACACTTATACAATGAACAGCCATAGCCTAGGTTCTATAATGAACATTTTACTAAACTTGCTTTTTCTCTCGTCTTTCCATCTCTCCATCCATCATTCCATGTAATTTTTTGGAATTATTTCAAAGTCGCACTTAGTACAAGGAGGCCTAATTTTTAAAGTTTTAGATTAATGCCGACATTCAATGGATTGAGATTTTATAGGATTAAGGGGGGATACATGTGTTGTCATTGTCTTCTAGGACAACTTCCCAATTCATCCAAAGAGCATATACCTAACAGATTTTTGACCCAGGAGTTTTAGGGTAACTTCCCAATGTTAAAAATGTATGCCAAAAATTGTCATTTACATTCATTCGAAATACTGGTTGAGGTCTTTTTAGGTGTCAGGCATTGTTTGAAGTACTTAGCAGGTATCTCAAGACTAGAACAGTAACGCTGTGTTGTATATAGAAGATGCTCAGGAAATATTAGTAGGATAATAAAATGAATCTCTCAAGAGCTTGCCAGCAATGCCAGTCTTGGAATTTGGTTGGTTGATTTATTGTTCTGTCTGGTGATGGTTCAACATCTTTCTCTCACCTTCCACAATTTGTAAACATAGTAATTTATCCAAAAAGATGTACATATATTACATTTATAAGTGCCACCATTTTGTTTATAAATTATTTAAAGCTCTGAGCCCCAGGCTCCTGACTATACAAAGGGGGATAATAACCTGACTACAGGCTTGTTCGGGAGATGAAATAAAGTGAGCCTTAAAAAGCACACAGGGCCTACTTGCGGAAAGCCCACAGTACCACTCGCTTTAGTTATGCTTGTGACCGGGACAGCTCTGTGCCATCTCAGGAACTCCGAACGGAAGGAAAGGGGCATTATGACCTTGGCCGCTCCTTCCCATCCCCACCGCAAGCCCCATCTGCTTTTTCCCCTTCCACCTTGCATCAAGATGGAGGAGCCTCGTGTCTCAGCTCAGAACCCTACGTCTCCCTGAGCAGCCAGTGGGTCTCTCTAAGTGGCCAGGGTGCACTGACAGAGGTCCCATTCCTTACCTGCCTGCACCCCTGAATAGCACAGCATCTCCTAGTCCAGCCCACAGATCACCGACGTCAAAGTCACACTTGATGCACTGAGGTTCCTTTTACAAAGTCTGAGCAGGCCCTTTCCAGGTCACTGCAGTGGAATTTGACCCCTGGGCCAGCCTCTCCCCCTTCCCAGAGTCAGACTGTTCACGGTTGGTTCCCACCCACCTCTGAGAAGTTCAATCTCTGCCCTCTCCTGAGGAGGACAATTGGGGCCATTTTCATTTCAATGTATCTTTATTATTACATTATTATTTTTAGATGCAAAAGCCCTATATTCTCATCGTAAAAAACATGAATGTCAAAGTAAATCCCTTTCCCCAGAAATGAGAAATTGGTGAAAATTCCTTTAGGAGTGTTTTGTATACCCTGACAATATCTTTAAACAAACATGGATAACACTGTGCATATTGTTTAGTCACCTGCTTTATTTATTTATTTTTAAGCTTAGGCACATGTTGGACATCATTCCAAATCAAATCATTCTTTTTTAACAGCTGTAAAGAATCCACTATATGGATGATATATTCCCTTGCCTAGAGTAGATATCAGGTGGCTTCAAATTCTTCCTGATTATAAATGCTACTGCAGTGAACAGCCTTATGAACATTGGAGTGCACTGGAGGAATCATGAAATTGAAAATTGGAATTAAAATTGGAGAAGTAGAATCATTCGGTCAAATAATAGTAGTAATATTAATCAAGCACTTATTAGGTCTCTGCTATGGCTTAATGCTATCTGTTAATTAATTTAGTCCTTAAAGTGATCTGTGCAACAGTCACTGTTAGCCTCCTTTATAGGTGTGGAAACTGAGGCACAGACAGGTGAAGTAATTGAGGTCACACATCTGGTAAGAAGTGGGTTTTAAATTTTGACCCATATTCCAATATTGACCTTTGGAAAGATCTTCTCCAAATGTCCCCCTGCTAATACTTGGATAGCAGGTATGGGAACCAAAGGTCTTTCTCTCTCCTCTCTAACCAAAGCAGGTCACTGAGGACCAGAGCTCACATTCACCGTGAACTTCGTAAATGCTCTACACATTATCCCACTGTAACCTTCACAACCACCCCATGAAGTAGGAACTATTATTATCCCACTTTCCTGATGGGGAAACCAAGGCACAGAGGTAAATGGTTGGTTAAGATCACCCAGCTGACTCACAGGGATTTGGGATTATGACATCTGTTTAATTTTCAAATTAAAGAACATTAACATGAAAACAGTTTTAGGAAGTTCATGGCCACTAAGTGACTCCTGGACTCCTCAGGGGACCCCTCCCGAAACATTCTCTTTGTGTGTCATTAGTGGGTTTCATGTCATTGGTGAAGGGCAGTGATGATGTCCTTGGAGGTCGACAGGGGTCCTGGGGATGACCTGGGCAAAGCGGGTGGGGCGGTTCCATCCGGGGAAAGCCAGACTCTTGCGAGGGCCTTAGCTGGAAGGGGGTGGGCCAGTGAATCCCTGCAGAAGTGAAGAAGCAGGAAGGATGGGAGACCTCCACTTCCAGATAACAACCAGGTGAGCCCCTTGGGGGGGGTGTTTCTGGCACCCCTGGGGCAGCCACCTTTGAGCTCCGCCCCATCCCTGCTGCCTCCACTGCGTGCAGGTCTGGATTCATCAACTTTATGGCCTGAAAACCTCCCCATCCAGGTGGGGCCTATCAGATGTTCACACCTTAGCGTCAATTGCTTTACTCAGCTAATCAGATCGGCGCCTTGCCTCCTAGAGGCCCAAACTTCCCCTGAGGGCTTATTGGGAAGGAGATAGACTTATTTCTGAGGGAAGATAGCCCAAGGGGAGTAGGGGTGACAAGTGACAAAGCTGCTTTGGGGACCCCTGGCGGGGAGAGAGTGGGGTGGTGGGGAGAGCAGGGCGGGGCTGTTTCCTGACCACTGGGGAAGGCGGCTGGGGTGGAGTTAGCCTGGGCAGGGGGGACTGGAGGACGGTGCTGGGCCTGGGGAGTGTTCAGGGGAGGCGAGGCTTGGGGGATGGGCAGGCCCCCCAGTGGCCTGAAAAGCCCTCAGGTGATGAGATGGCTTCCTGAAGGTCACAACAGGAGGGACTGTGGCCGTGCCAGAGCAGGGCTCCCGCGCACCCAGCTTCTCTGTCCGCTTTGGCTCACTCCCTTTCCACTCTCTTGGGGTGAAAGCAGCGCGCTCTGGGGTGGAGGTGGCTGAGAAGCTGCCGGGGGTCCCCTTGACTGCTCATCCAGCCAGAACTGCTCAGCGTGGTGCCCTGGGGCTGGCAGGTCGCTCCTCAACTCAAGTGCCCGCACACCCCACCATCTGGCTGCACCCAATGGACCTTACGATTTCTGCTCTGAACTTGGCCTGAGCTGTTCCTTCTTCCCGGAATACCTTTTCCCTGGGGATACGGTAGGGTTACCGCTTTCTGTGGCCACACTGTCCCTTGCTCACCCACTCTGGGTGGAGTGTGGCTGCCCTCCACAGGTCCCTTAGTGTGATTTTTCTAAAAGACACCTTCATGTCATGTTTACGGGAGATGCTAACCTTAGAGGGACCTGGGTGAGGGCTACCCGAGGATGCTCTGTGCTGTTTGTGCAACTTTGCGGCAAGTCTAGAAATGACTTTCCAAACAAAAAGTTAATAAGAAAAGTGCCTCTTCCTCCTGACCAACAACCCCAGTGGCTTGATTTCAGGCCCTGAAATTTGTTTCATGAGCAGGGCGACCTGCATGCCTGGCCCTGCTCGTCCTGGGGACAGGCTCTCCTTGTCAGTCCTCCAGCCCTGTGTATACAAACAGAGCGTGGCCTGATGGGAAGTTACTCAAAATACAAGCAGATGACTCACTGATATCCCTAGTTTGGGCTTCTTAAAACTCCAACAACCATCAGTTTGTCCCCTAATCTGCTGTTTGAAACCCCTTTACTAAACATCCCTGCGTTAGGGCAAGGACCCCTGAAGTAGATGCAAAGGTGCTGACTCATGTGCATCGAATATACTAGAATGTTCACCCAGGGGCAGCTGGACAGGATGGGAAGAAGCCTGGCTTGGGGGTGGTTTCAGGCACGATGCCAGCTTGACATGGTCCCACTGGGGACTCTGGAGTGTGCGGGACACTTGGAGCTCCGCCTGTCCTGCGGCCTTGTACCAGGGAGGCGGGCCAGCAGGTGAGTGACAACCTATGTGAGCCACAAAACTGCTGCCGCTCCACCTCACCCTCCAAATCTCACACAAAAATCTCTCTTGCGGCCCCCCCGGTGTAGGCTGAATTGTGTTCCCCCCAAAAGATATGTGGGAGTCCTAACCCCCGGGATCTCAGAATGTGCCCTCACTTGGAAAGAGGGTGGACGCAGATGTAATTAGTTAAGAGGGAGGGCTCCTAATCCAATAGGATTGGTGTCCTTAAAAGGAGAGGCAGAGTCGGATGCAGACCCCGGGAGGAAGCCTGTGTGGAGATGAGGCAGGTTGGAGCCATGCACGCCTGGGGCCACTGGACGCTGGAAGGGACAAGGAAGGATCTCCCCTAAAGGTCTGGAGGGACAGGGCCCTGCTGACACCTTGATTTTAATCTTTTATGCTCCAGGACTGTGGGAGAACAAATTCCTGTGGTTTTGAGCCCCCTGGGGTTTGGTTAACACCCCCCAACCAAGACACCAACTGAGAAGGGAGTTTGGCAAAACATGGCTCAGCCTGGCCACACCAGCACATTCGAGTGACCCCAGGCTCTTAGATGAAGCTCACCTCCTCAAGGGGGACCCCTGAGCCAGGTCTGTGCCCTGCTCCTTCCTGGTGTGTATACAGTGTGATTAAGTGGCCCATCGGGCCACTGGGAATCCCCATCCAGCTTTCTGAGGAGTCCACACTCTGTGAGGGCGAGCATGTCAACTGCTTCCTTCTCTTCAGTTGTCCAAAACCCAGCAACGTGCCTAGCACCTTGTAGGGCCTTTTGTAGCTGACAGAAGGGAGCAGAGTTTGCAGGAAGAGAAGTGGCCACCACCTGGTTGGCACTGCAGCCCCACTGGGCAGGAGGGTGGTCCTCTAACCAGACCCACACTGGTCAGCAGATGAGTGTCTCAGAGAAAACGCAGCTTGTCTTCCTTTTCCCTAGGGGATCCATGGCTCGAAACCTTGGTTTACCAGTTTTCTCCAAGTGCCAATTTATCAGGACAATAAGAATCTGTGTGATGATTTACCGTCTGGAGGGATTACCAGTCTGTATTTGTGGAGCTGATAGGCATTTATTACCTACTTAACCATTTAAATCGAACAAAAAAGAAAAACCTTGTTGCACAAAGGGTGATGAATGTTTCTGTTAAAACACCCTATTAAAATGATTCATTAACATGACAAAGAATTGCTTGGTCTCCTGACACCGTGGAGAAGGTGGAGGATCCCTCCAGACCGGCAGCTCCTGGAGGCTGCAAGAATTTGGGGATTAACTTCTACTCTGCTTGGGGTGGGCCGTGGGGGTGGCTGTAGCCCGGCTGCTTTGTGAGATTTGTTTCTTTCTTTCTTTTTTTTTTTTTTTGTTTAAAGAACTCTGACCTGTGTTCACCTCTGACAGCAACACTGCACGCTGCATTTCAAGGGAGTAGCTATAAAAGAATCCCAGAGGTTTCCCCAAAGTCTGCTCCTCATTAAAACATGTCCAAACAGCTCAGGGGCCAGGTAAGGGTGTCACGACTGTGCTGTCTAATGATGCTGTTAGGTCACACAACAGCTGACACTGAATAGTGGATACTAAAACTTCAATGAATAAAAATGTGGCGGAAACAGTGCAGGGATCACCAGCGGAGGCTGGGAAGCAGGTAGGGGTACTTCGGAGTGGTCTGGGTTTGAATGCTAACTCTGCCATGCCTTTGCTTTGTGACCTTCTCCCTGAGCCTCCGTTTCCTTGTCTGTAAAACGGAACTCATTGTGGACCTAGTTCCTTGGGTTTTTGCAGGAGTTAAATGGGAAGGTCACAGCAAAGGACTTGGGCCAGTTCACAGGCAGAGCTCAGCACAGTGCCTGGTACAAAGTAAATGTAGAATAAAGTAACTATGGGGCTTTCTTGAGGCCATGTCACAAAATCCCTGTTTCAGCAGATGCCAATTCACCAGTGCCCTGCAGTATCAGCCTTCGTAGGCGTTTTGCCAGGTTGTTACTGTTTTTAAACATGTAGATAACATTTATCCAGTCCTCCCCTGTCTTTCTCCCTGAGTTCTCCCTCCAACCCATTAACTATGCACTGGTACCACTTCCCAGGTGAGAAAACTGAGGCTCAGAACTGGTTGAGTGATGCACCCAAGATCACACGGCCAGTAAGTGTTGAGTGCCCGGTTTGAACCCTAATCTGTCTTCAATCTTCCTCTTTGGTATTTACAAATGTGTCTTGCCAGCTGGGAGAGGCAGGAAGTGGGTGAATGTTTCTTAAGGAATCATGTACCGCATCTTTCATGCTCTTTTATCTCCTTGAATCAGCACAGCAGCACTTCAAAGTAGATACTGTTTAAGTCTTGATTTATAGCTGCTTGCTCACCGAGTGTTAGTCCTTCGGTACAAGGAGCGATTTGGGGGAAGCAGGCAGGCTTTGGAGGTAAAGCCCTTTGGGGTTTGGCTTCACTGTGAGAGCTGTGTGACCCAAGATAAACGGCTTAACTTCTCTGTGCCTTAGCTTCTCCCTCAGTCATCCTGGCACCCACCTCCTACTGGTGGGTGGTTTGAGGCTCAATGACTTTCTATCTCCTTGACGGGCTCATGGTCCGGGCATGGTACTTATCTCCTGTTTTGGCAGCAGTGGGCTAGACTTGGGCAACGCTGGACTCCTGTCAACTGCTCGGTGGGCTGCAGTGATCTACCGGGTTTCCACCACTGGAAACCATACACGCCAATCTGACCCCATGGAAAACTACTCCCAAGAACACACCTCCTTTTTTCTCTTTTATTTGACAACGAAATTCATACTTCTACTATCTAGTATAGGTGTGTCTGAGAAAAAAAAAAACACTTAGAAGCCTGGAATTCAAAACCCACAAACCTTTGAAGCTACAGCCAGCTGAAAAAACTGCAGTCAACTGTAGTCACTCATGTTTATCAGGAGGAGCAAAAAAGGTTCACTCCAAACAAAAGCGCTTAGCAGGCAGAGGGAAAATATGAGAAGTATTTGGTCAAACGCTTCATTTGCTCCAGTGCTTGCCTCTGAGCAGCTTAACCGGCAAGGCATTTCACCCACGGGGGCTCGGCTTCTCCCCGCAACCCAGGAAGTTATTAAGTTGAAAATAATTAAGGTTGCTAAGTGATTCCACCCCTTGTGAAATTGCAAGAAAGGAATCCTGTCATTGTTTAATTAAAACATGAGAAAAAGGAAGAAGAGAAAGAAGAAAGGAAAGAGGGAAGAAGAAAAGGAAGGAAGGGAGAAAGGAGGGAGGGAGGGAGAGGAAGAGAAGAAAGGAAAATGTGTGATATGCTTAGAGGATGGGGCTCTCCAGGGATCTGGGTGGGAACAACTTCTCTTATCACCAATGAGTTCATTTCCTGCTCAGCTGGAAAGCGGTCCCACCACGGCCTCCCCTGTGGCTCCTCCCCTTGCTGGCACCTCTATTTTGGCAGTTGCCTCCTTCCTGCCACCAGAGTAGAACAAAGGATGTTGAAGTTCTCTGGCATCACATGCCAGCTTCTTCTAAAGCCTCACATGGTCCCAGGTAGAAGGCTGAGCAGAAGCTCTGGATTCAGACTGGCTCCAGCATTTCCTGGTTATGTGGCCTGGGGAAAGGTCCCTGGCTTTTGCCTGACTGATTTTACTTACATGCAAACAGGACCAGCAATATATTTGTCCTGCTTACCTATTTAGATTGAATGCTATGAAACTGCTATTTTTTAGGTCAAATATCAGCAATTCCATAACGATCTACCTGAATCAATTAAAAGGAAATCATGTGGGAGTGTTTTGAAAATGGGTTCGCGTTGTATTAGTGTAAGGGATTCACTCATTTTGCAAGTAACCACCAAATATCTCCAAGATGCTGGCACTGAACAAAGTCGGCATATACTGGGCTGAATCCTTGCAACAGTCCCCAAGATGGATACGATGATTCTGCATTTTGTGGATGAGGAAACTGATGTTAATGTGGCCAAAATCCCATGCCCTAGGACATTCAACTAAAATGTGGACCAGCTAGGATTTGAACCCAGGCAGTGTGGCTGCAGCACCCAGGCTCTTCTGTTAAGTAATCAATCCCATTCTTTAAGTCAATCTTTTCATTCATTCAATAAATATTTATTGGGTTTTTTTCCTTTAATGGGCCAGACACTGCTCTCGGCAGTGATAAGAAAGATAAAGTCCATGCTTTCATGGGGAGAGAAAGATAACACACAGCAAATGAGTAAACAGTATAATGGATAATGGTAGTAATAAAAAGGAAGATGAGGATGTGGGAAGACTATAATATAAAGGGAAATATATATTTGGTCTTCATCCTCAGTTTCTGGCACAGAGCTCCTAAGACCTTTGGAATTTCATATTTTATCATATTTGGTCTTTGCCTTTGGTTTCCGACACAGCTTCTAAATTCTTTGGAATTTTGTGAGTGATTGGAGTATCTTTTGTTCTAATGAGGTAACTCTCGGTGGATCTCTAAATAGCTTCATGATACGGGCTGGTCACTAGAAAGACCAAATCTTGATTAGAAGCTTGGAGCTTTCAGTCCCATTCCCCAATTTAGGGGATGGGAGAGGAACTGGAGATTGAGTTAATAATTGCTCATGCATATGTGGTGAAACCTCCTTTAATAACCTTAAATGGTGATGTTCAGGGATATTCCAGGTTGGTTAACACATCCACATGCTGGAGGGTGACACACCCTCAGGAACAGAAACTTCCAGGTTTGGGACCCTTCTGGACCTTGCCCTATGTACCTCTTCATGTGTTCATTTGTATTATTTATAGCAGCCTTTATGATAAACCAGTAAATGTAAGTAGTATTTCCTTGCATTTGGTGAACAGTTATAGCAAAGTATTGGACTGAGGAAGGGAGTCATAGGAACCCTAAATTTATAGCTTGTTGGTCAGAAGTACAGAAGGCCCAGGACTTGTGATTGGCATCTGATACTGGGACAGTCTTTGGGGACTGAGCCCTTAACCTGGGGGATCTATGCTAACTCCAGGTAGTTAATGTCAGAATTGAATTGAATTATAGGACACCCAATTGGTGTCCAGAGAGTTGGAGAATTTATAGATGTAGGAAAAAACCCACACATATTTGGAGTAGAAACAGATCATAGCTGGTGTCAGAAGTGGGATTTGTTAGCATGGCCCTGGTTCATGGAAACATGTAGTTTGAGAAGAAAAAGGATGAAAGGGTGGGGAATGAGGAACTTTTGATTCCTGAGTGGCCACATAGTCATGCATAGTATGGAGTGGCTGTGCTATCAGTTACTAAAGGTAAAAGTTACTAATGGAATTCATATTTGGATCTAACTCCTGGGGAGTTAGTTCACTAGATGCATAAGGAAGTGCAAACTAATAGGAAAAAAAGCAAAACATATAATCCCTTAGTTACTTTTATCTGTAATGCCCAAAATGAAGTTAAAAGAGAATGTCGGTTGTACCTTGATGCTAGACAAAGCTCCAATTTCAGTCAGTCTGAGCTTGGCTACTAGTCTCAAAGCCATCCATAAAAGGAATAATAATGAGAGCACAACAGACAGTATCCTCAGACCACTGGTCACCCAGAAGGTAATCCATGTGAGGGGAGCCAGAAGGTGGGGAATTATGGACAGTGGCATGGGCTTTTGGGGGAGGCCAAGGAAGAGGCCTTGGCCCAAGTCTAGGCAGAGGTGATGGTACCTTGGATCAAGGTACATATGGGAGAAGTGGGTAGGGTCTGAGTCTACCTTGAAGCAGGTGGGGTAGGACCTGCTGATAGATCAGATGTGTGGGAGAGAGAAGTCTGCCATCCTTGACTCTCTAAATCCACAGCTAGTAAGTTGTAGAGAAAGGAGTAGAAGCCCAGGCTCTTGACAGAGGTCAGATGTTCTCTTCTCCATCCATTCACTTCATAAGCATTTATTGAGTACTTGCTGGTTCATGGGCCAGATGCTGAGACAGACCTACTCTGCACTCATGGAGCTTACATTCTTGAGGGGAAAGCAGTCAAATGTCTCAGACTCTGATCAATGTCATAAAAACCAATACAGTTACATGGGTGCAGAGAACCAGAGTGCCCCAAGAACACAGGGCAAGGGGATCTTGTTACTCCAGGATTCCCAGAATCTGCAGAGGGACAAGCCTGGCAATAAAGATAGCCAACATCCTCGGAGCACTTCCCAGGGGCCCAGGGAGTGTGCTTGAGTGATTTAATTCCATGATCTCGTTTCAATCTTGGTAAAAGCCCTAGGAGGAAGGATCTATTTTTATTCCCCTTTTACAGATGAGACAACCCAAGATTTAGAGAGACAGGGCAGGTTACCCAAGCTCACTCAGCGCGCAGAGCCCAGACTCAGGCTTTGGGGCATGGGGACTCTTCTCTGTTCAAAATTCTCTGATATCAGCCCTTTCCCATTACTTCTTGGAGAAAAAAAGCTGTGATTAATGAATCAGTATGTCAAATAATAAGCATGTTCTAGCTCCAGACAGTCCCCTGTGATAGACGCAGGTGTGTGTGTGTTTTTTGTGTTTTTTTTTTTTTTTTTTTGGTGGAGGGCATGGGTGAGCATGAGGGAAACTTGATGAAAGTCCAGAATTTCCCCCGTGAAGTCCATGTGACCTTTAATTACTTAAAGATTTAATAGACTATCATGCCGCATGATTTATTCCCACTGAAAGATTGATTAGTAATATAACTTGAATTGTATTCCATTTCCCCATGCAATTTAAGATGATTTAGTGCCAAATAAAGACTAACCCCAAAGCCCTTGCTTCAAAGAGCCACAGTCCCCCTTGTTGTTCTAACACATTTGGGAGAAATTGTGCCTCCAGTCAGAAAGCAATGCAGTCTTTCCTAACCTTCAACTCAGTGAAGATCTGACTTCCCAATCTTGACAATGGGGGCGGGGGCTTTCCTGGGGTCTGGGTCACTTTCACCTTGCTCAGGGTTTCTCAGCTTTGGCACTAGGGACATTTGGGTCTTCTCTGTTGTGGGAAAGTGTCCTTGTTCTGTAGGATGTCGATCGGTGCCCCTGGCCTCTATCCAGCAGATACCAGTAGCACTCCCCTAGAAATGTGACAAATAAAATTGTGCCCAGACATTGACACATGTCCCCTGGGAGGCAGAATGGCCCCTGGTTGAGAACCACCGATCTAGACTTCACTATCGTGGGGAACCAAGATACGTTCTTTAGTAAAGAACAAAGAAGCGCATTTTAAAATCTCACTTGCACATAAATAGATAAAGGTGGGGAAACTTTCTCTAAGGGATAAATCACAGCTTTTTGTTTCCTTGTCTCCTTCGTCCCTGTTGTTACACAGACAACATACTTCAGGGGCTGCCTGGGAGATCCTCGGAGGACGGAAGCTGGGGACCTTGGGTTCTAGTGGTGGGGTGTGGGTGTTGAGCAGGCAGAATGTTTGTGCCCTGTGCGTGCCTGGTTGATTTCCATCTGTCTCTTCCCTTTTGCGTTCTGGATTCTGCATGAACCAAAAGGACTCCTGAGGCATCCAGATGAAAAGTTAAGGGGTCAGAAGTGTGGCTCCCTTAATGAAGTCCGAGTTCTCAGGCCAGGGGAATACATAGTTCTCCGTTTAGGAGATTTGCTGTACCAGCCCTTGGGTTTTCAGCTCTGGGAGCCCGTCACTCCAGGGTGATGTTTGATGTTGTTCTGTGTGTATGTGTGTGTGTGTCTGAGACCCTAACACTCTGCAGGCATTAATTATGGAAATTTGTGGGATCATCCTGCTTTGCCAACCCGCTCCCTTTTCCATCTTAGACAACAAGTCAAATAGCCCAGTTCTCTTTTGCGGCAGGACCACCAAGGCTGAGCAAAGGGCCGCCAGCCCCTCCCAAGGGCTCCCTCCCGATCTGCTCCACTCGGCTCTTTCAAGGACGCCTCAATGAGTGGCCTTGTTGAGACTTCCACTAAGGCCCAGACTAGAAGGGACCATTAAAAACAGTTTAATCAGAACAAAAAAAGTTCTGTTCTTATTGTCTCCCTGGCTTGCAGTTTGGATGCAGCAGCTGAAAATCTATCTGCACCAAGCAACAGATCTGGGACCAGCCATGCTGCAGTCTGCACGCAGCCGAGATTTCTGGATGGATCCTTGGAGCAGATAATTTACAACTAAAGCAAAACACAAGGAGAAGCCTTTTTATTTGGCACAAATGTTTCCTATTAAAAGCGTTCGGAAGCCTCGGTAACTGGAGCTCTCTTTTTCCTGCACAAGCTCAAGGTGATCATATTTATGCACACAGATTTCTTGAAAGAATTCTTGGTTTGGGTACTGATCCTGTCTGCGAAGAACAGTGTGAAAAGGGACTATGAAAAAGGTGCACGGAGGCAGGGGCATGTCAAAGGGGAGCATCTCTGGGCTGATTTTAAATGACTGTCCTGGACGCTTTGCTGTGAGTGATTTTCTACTGCTGAGAAGCTCCAAATGGGCAGGAGCATTTGTGGTAAACGTCCAGAATCTTCCGGAAACAAGGAGGATTGCCCCAAAATGAAACTGTTTATGTGTCATGGGGGATGGGAACTTTTGTGGCCAGCTTTCTGGAATATCAAATGAATTCAGTGCTACCTATCCTCTGGAATGGACCACATTAAAGAGGTTATTTTTAAATTTTGGCTTGAAAAATTTAGTTTCAAATTCTATTGTTTTCGACATGGGAAAGGATAAAATGTCTAGGGATGACTAGGTTCAGAAGCTCATCTTGCTTGACCTTTGGATCGTATTTCCAGAACAGTCTCCCCACGGGGCTGTGGGCTCTTCTTGCCATGCAGGACTTAGCGCAGCTCAGAAACATTTTCATGCAGGCTGACAAGTAGATCTGAAACAGGGAGTCAAAGGATCAAGTCTTAACTGTTTTGGTCTCAGCTTGGGGAAAAATGTGTCTGCTGAGGCCTGAGGAGCCCCTCAAGTGCAAACACCCAAGAACTAGTGAGAAAGCACAGGAGGACAGATGGATCAAAGCATTTTTGTGTGACGTCGAATAAAAGCCTCAAAGAGAATTCAACACCAGATTGGTATCACCGATGTTGCTCTCCCAGGGCCCAGTAACCAGGACAGTGTAAGAGTGTCTTTCTTTATTCCCCGAGGAATTCCGACGCGCCCTCTGGGGCCAATGTGGATCATGAGTTGACCTGAAGACCAGTGCTAGTGATTAGTCACTATTTCTTCAGTAACTGTCACATGTCAAGCACTTTCCATGACTTCCCACTCTGATTCATCCAGCAGCCTCAGGGAGATAAATGAGAGAAAAGTAATTCTGCCCGTTTTACAGATGAGGAAATAGAGACTTGGAAAGGTCTGGTGTACTATGTGGGCTCACACAGTGAGGGAGTGGTGGGTTCTGGCAGCAGGACCAATACCGCTGATCCCCCAACCACACTTTAAGTAGCAAGGGTTTAATTCAGGAGTCAGTATATGTTTTCTGTGAAGGATCAGATTGCAAATATTTTTGACTTTGCAGACTGTATGGCCTCTGTCACAGCTACTCAACCCTGCCTTCATAGCACGAAAGCAGGCATAGGTAAGTGCAAATAAATGGCCGTTGCTGTGTTAATAAAGCTTTATTAACTAAAATGGGCAACTGAACATGGCACCCAGGCAATAGTTTGCTGACGCCTGATCTAGTCCTGAGACTGGGGGCAAACGTCCCTATCTCAGAAGGGTGTGAGGCCTCTGGTGTGCTGAGGCAGATGCTACTGGTTGCTGACCCAGAATCCATCTCCCTTCCTTCCTTTCTACACAAACAATACGGTGCCAGTTGAAAATACTGGCCGGCTATCCTCTGCTGCAACCGAGGGTGCCTGCGTGACCTGCACCAGCTGATGAGACGTGAGGATGACGTGTGCTGATTCCAGGGAACGCTACTGTTTCCTCTGGTCCTTCCTCCTCTTTCGTTCATCCTGCCTGGAAGCCTGATGGGATGCCCGGAACCATGTTCAGCAGAGCGTGTTGAAGCAAACCGCGGGCCCAGGACAGCAGAGCGGGCAGCTTAAGAGGAGGAAGGTCTTTTCTGAGAAGCTATATCAGCCGTGGACTTCCTACCTATTTCCTATATGAGGAAAACCACACCCACTTTTTGCTCAAGTCATTATGGACAGGTTTCTGTTACATGCAGCTAAATGTAATCCTTCCAATTCATATACTGAGTCCAGTGCTGGGCACACAGTGAGTGCTTTAAGAGTGATTGTCATTTAGTGTCGGTAGTACCAGAAGTGAAGTCTTTGAGCCTATGGGCATCCTGAATGCTGGCTAGGGTGGTAAGGTGACATGTTTTGGCAAGGAATACATTTTAATGCCTCTTTTTTTCCTTGGTTCCTGTAAGCAGTTAGGAGGCTATGCAGACGGAAAGAGCCGGGGCTTAGCATTCCTCCACCATAGTATTTTTTACACTGTCACCATTGTGGCTATTTCTCTTCTTTCCCCAAAGACACAGATGACCTCTGAATCACTCCTGTGCCCCTGGGTATGGGTACCTGAACCCCACCCACCACATGCTTGCGGACGTTTGGGCAGTGATGTAGGCCCGGAAGTTACGGTGCTCTGTTCCCTGGTCTGAGAGGAGCCAAGACCTGGACGTCCTCTCCTGGGAGTGAGACGCCCCCTCCGCCCCCAGGATCAGCAGCAAGCAGTGTCTGTGTGGAACAGTGAGAAGCTGAGGCCCCTGCCACGCACAGAAAGCCTGCCTGTGGTAGAATGATCAAGCCAACATTCAATCAGATGCTGAATCAAAAGCTAGAGAAACAGCGAGAAACAGCCACAGAGAAGAGGTCACCCCTGAGCCCCTGGCCCCAACATTGCCCAGACAGGACTTCCCCTTGGAAGCAACATGCGATTTGGGCTTATATCCCTGGCACTTTAATATAACAGCTCAGGGAAACACTGTACTCTAATAAAAGACTGAGAAGTCCTGGAGTGAAGAAACCTGTTTATCTTTCCCAAACTCATCATTTCTTAAGCTTTCTTGACCTTTTTTCCTTCTTTTCCACTTCTTAAGCTTTCTTGTCCTTTTTTCCACGTGTGAACATTTTAATGAATGCGGAGAGAGGGACAGGGCATCTGGGTAGTGAAACAGCAGAGGGGCGGAGGTGATATTTTCAGCATCCAACTCATCTGGGAAGTGGGGTTTCGAGGTGGCTGCCTGAAGCCAGACATAGAGAATTTTCTAGATTCCCAAACCTTCCTGTCTCTCAGGGTTCGGTTGCCAAGTGAGGAGATCTGTGTCCACCATGGGCCATTTTCACGAGATGACTTCTCTGAGTCACATTTGGTTGTTTTATCTATAAAAATTCTGCCTCGGCGACAGACCCGCTTTTTAAACACAGGATAGTTTTATCTTCTTGGCCTGTTTATTGCTTAATGCCAAGAAGGCTTTCTGAAGTCACAGATGCCTTGAACTAACCTCTGAGTGAGGGAAACTCCATGTGGCCACACTCAATTGACTTTTTTCTCTTTCAAAAACGGAGAGGAAAGAACCACATGTCTGTAAATTAAATTTTCTGGTTATAATGAGGCTTTTGAACCCCTGTAAGTCACCCTTTTGTTTTTCTGGTTCCCATCCCCCACCCCCAGCAAATTCCCACAAGGCGATTGGGAATCAAAGAATATTACCCCATAAAACAAAATCAGGGCCATCATGCCAGAGACGGAGAGGAACGTGGAAGGCCCAGATTCTGGCGGGGGTGGGGGGTGGTTTGAGGTGTCCGTATCTTCTACCCTTCGCAGGAGTCCTGAAAAAATCCTCGGGTTGGTATCTAAACAGCAGCTGCAGGAAGAGGTCTGGGTCTTAGGTAACTGCGGTCTTTGCAGCCTCTTTGATGTCTGGGAACACCACGCTTCCCCGTTTTGCAATGCGGCTCGCTTCCTGGGAGCAGCCGCCTGGGAGGCAGCTGGGATGGTTCTGGCTGGTGAGGATATGAGCTGCAGCCGAGAAAAAGTGGACATGAACCAGCAGCACCCATGTCTGGACTCTGCCTGGGGACAGGGGCCCACGCTGGGGTTTGGGCTGAGTTCTTCTGACTGTAAGAATTAGACACCCACTCAAGCCACTCCAAAGAATGTGAAGTATCTTAAAGACACCGGTGTCTGGGGATCTGGGCACAGGGAACTATCAGGCCCCAGGAGAAGCTGGAGTGAGAGGATGTTTCTGGAGTCAAGTAGCCCTGATGCTCTTCCAACTCCTGGGCCTTTGCACTTGCAGTTCCCCCTACCAGGAGCTCCCTTTCCCTGTTTGTCACACGCCTGGCACTTTGTCAGAGGACCCTTACCACCTACTGCTTTCAGCATTTCCCTTGGCTTTTTTCCTCTTAGGCACATTTCTTATCTGTCTCCACAACTAAAACATAAAGGATTTTTAATGTCCCCACTGCTGTTACCTCAGGACCTGAATAGAGACTGTCACCTGGTAGAAACCAAATAAATACATGTGAATGAATCAGTGAATAAATACTCTTCTAAGGTTGCCAGGTATAGTCACTCAGGATGTGCACAGCACAACTCTAGAGGTACCACTCTCAAAAACTTGGACGGGGATGGTGATCCAAGAGTGTTCAGTATACAACCTGTACCACTGGATACAGTGGCCCTGAGCAACTTTATAATGCCCACCTGCTCTTATCCCATCATGGCCTACTGGCTTCACTTTCTACCTTCTGACCTGGCCTCACTCCCATTTTCTCATGGAGGGTGTCATTTTCTTGAATTTTCTAATACAGATACCCAAGAGAGTAGATCTGTAGGTCTGGCTAGTTCTCTTGCCCCAAGTCATGTCATAGGTCACTCTGACCAGCCTGGCATAGTGGCCACTTTCTCTGGCCTGATCATCTCTGGCTAGGGATCGGGGGCTGGGTTGCCTGTGGTGGGCACCTCGGTTTAGCGCCTGCCTGGGCCTATGCAAGCACTTCACACAACATCTTCAACATCCTAGTGAGGCAGCATTATTACTGCACCTGTTTTATAGGTAAGGAGATGGATCCTGAGACTGACATCAGGCTGTGTGCATAGATATCTGCCTCCACTGCCCTTTTGCTAGCAGAACCCTAGGAAAACTGCTTAGCCTTTCTGAACCTCAGTTTCCTCATCTATCAAATGGGCATAAGAAGAAGAACTTCAAGAGTTGTGAAGATGAAATGAATTCAACGTGTCTGGAAACCTAGACTATTAGTTATGTTGATAACAGTGTCTGTCAGTTGTTTTCCTTCCACCAACATGGAAGTGCCTTACATGGCTGCCTGCAGTGATTTGGGGGTGGGGGCAGGGAGGGCAGCTTGCACCCACTCTGAGCAGCAGGTGAAAATGGGAAAAGCTGGCTTTTAGGGTTTGTATTCCTGGGACTCATGTATCCAGGGGCATGAGCCCTTGAAGGAGAAAAGAACCCACACTTTAATACTTAAACACGTGGCCATTATTGTCTGTATCCACTTGTCAAGGCTGTTTGTCACCTGATCTCAGGGGAGTTGTCAGGAGCATGCCCGCAGTTACTCAGTGCCTTGGTGACAGGGCGCCCACGACTCCTGATTCTGAGAGTCAGGTGGTATTCCAGACAGAAACCAAGACGTGCTCTCCGGGAGTTCATTCATTCACTCAGCAAGTATTTGTTGAGTACCTACCATGTGCAAGACACTATTCTGGGCTCTATTCATGGCAGTGAACAAATCAGACCAAAAGCCATGCCCACATTCCAGTGGGGAGAGAGACGACGAACCAGTAAACAAGTAACTAAATGTTTCAGGTGGAGTTAAGAGTTATAGAGAAAAAGAAACACGCAGAGGAGGATGGGGAGGCAGCGATGGGGAGACATTGTGATTTTTGATGGGGGGGGTCAGGGAAGGTTTCAACGGTGAAATGACATGTGAGCAAAGACTCACAGGAGGCCAAGGAGGGAGCCACATGGATGCCGGCAGGTGGGCATTCCAGGTAGATGGAACAGCAGGTGCAAAGGCAGCAAACCTACAAGGCAGAAGCTCCGACCAGCCTATGCTTCTTGCTTTACCCAGAGGATCCCCTTAGTATAGACTTGCCTGACATAAAATACAGGGTAGCAGGTTAAATTTGAAGTTCAGATAAACAGTGACTATATTTTAAATGTATGTCCCAAATTGCATGGGACATACTTATACTAAAAATTAAGTCATTGTTTATTTAAAATTCAAATTTAACTGGGTGACCTACATTTTTAGGTGCTTAAATCTGGTAACCTTACTCAGCGGTCAGTCATTGTGTGAGTTGTGGAAATAAGAGTTGTGAGCTGGCTTTATGGAGAGGTGTGGCTGGAAGAAGAGGGAGTCAGAACCAGACCGCCCAGGGTTTGAGTGCTGGCCGTGCCTTTCATTAGCCATGTGGTCTTAGCCAAGTTCTTTGGCTTCTGTGCCTCTGTATCTTCATCTGTGAAATGAGAGATATAGCATCTGATATCAGGGCTATTAGAAGTTTCAAGATAATCTGTAATGTACTCAATACCAGATAGCCCTGTCATTAATACTAACTTTGATTAATCTTTGCATATGTTGAGATGAGCTCAAATCTACTAATGTCCCCAAATTATCTTTTCACTTGAGTCAGGACTAAAGTAAGGGCTTACCAAAGGGAGGTGATAAAGATAAATCTGAAGTAGAGGAAAGAATAATTAAATAAAAAATGAGCAGAAACACAGCGAAGGAGGCAAGAAAAGGAAGAAGAGACCCACAGTTTTTCTCTGGGTCACAGTTTCTCTATCTTCCAGATGGAGCTGAACGAACATTTGTAGGACTTTGGTTGTAACTGGAAACTCAGGACACAATTGCTTAAACTATCAAATATCTTTTTGAAAAGGCAAATAAATTTTTAGTAAAAATAGTTCCCATATAACATATGGGACATACTTATACTACAAATTATTCATTGTTTATCTGAAATTCAAATGCAACTGGGCATTCTGTTTTTATTTACTAAAGGTAGCCACTCTGGTGGTTTTTCCTGCTCTATTTAACCAGAGAAGCTCCGTTTCCATTTTTTGTATTGGGCATCTGTGAAAAGCTTTCTTGACCAAAAGTTTCTGCTGCTGAAAAAAAAAAAAGAAAAGGTCTGTAAACTTTAGGTTGACATGATTTATATGACCCCCCTTCCAGCTCCCTGTTGCCATATCCTACAGGATTCATAGCTGTGGGCAACAGAAACCATCTGGGGCTGACTGGTGCAGGGAAGGTTTTACTAAAGGATATTGAGGGGCTCACAGATCCCTAGGAAGGCCAGGGAACCAGGCGTGGGGGCTCTTCAGTTGGAATGGCCCCAAGTCACTCTGTAGAATGGTCCAGGCACAGACTAATAGCTTCTGGGGTAGATGCCTCTGATTGGCGGAGACTTTGGTCACATGCTGATGCTCTGGTGGCAAAGCAGGAACAGTACATCTCTGGAATGTGCAGGCCCTATGGTGTGTGTGTGTGGGGTGCCGTGCAGGCTCTTCTTCCTGAGATAGGGGATTCCCTGAACATGAGAAAGGGATCAGATGGAGCTGGGAGGAAGGAGATGCTTAGAAGCAACGGCAGTGAACACTGCTGCTCCCAAAGTGAATTCTGGGTTTTGATGTTTTTGAGTGATTTTTCCTATGGGGATGGTGACTTTATTGGAAGAATTTATTGGAAGTTACCAGGTCCAAATAGCAAGAATCTCAGTGGGAAGGAGACTCTGGAGAGGATTAGGGTCTGATTTTGCTTGGGACATGGTAGGTGTTTCACACCTCTCACTCAGTGTTCCTTGAATAGTAAATTAAATGGAACTGCTTTGAAATGCACCAACATTGGGGTCCTTTGAGGTGGGGATTGGGGAGGCTGGATACATCTTCCAAATCCAGCAGAGCCATTTATAAGACCAGAGGCAAACTGGAGTTCATAATCTGACTGGCAGATGGGTTTTCTTTGGTCTCATGGTCGAAAAAAAATGTTTTTTTTTAATTGGTTGCCAACAGATACACATTGAGAGGTGTAGCATGCAAACCCAGATTTCCAGCTTCTCTTGGAAATTAGAACTATCTGGTAACATTGGAATCAAATTCCTGGTTGGCATCACCCGCAGAAATGTGGTTTCCAGGTCATCCTGGTCCCTGCCCCTCTGTTGTACCTGGCCCCTGTGTCCCTTGCCACCTGTCATCGCATCTGTGCTTGTGGTCCCCTTAGTGGAATTAGGAAGAAGGGTAATTGTAACTTTAGGAATGTGGAGCCCTGCTCCTCAGCACACAGCCCTCAGACCAGTGACATCAGTACCTCTGGGAACTGGGTAAAGGTGCAGGATCTCAGGCCCCATTCGGACCAGCTGTGTGGGAATCTGCATTTTGACGGCTCCCCAGGAATTTGTGTGCAAGGTCAGGATGGAGAAGTGTTGCTTTAGGATTGAGCAGGGGCAGAAAGGGTCTGCTCCCAGATCACTGAACCACCAGCTGGTTAAGAGCCTGGGCTGCATAGAGAGATGTGGCTTTGGATAATGCCTCCATCAGAGATGAACTGGGTGACTCTGGGCAAGTCACTCTCAGATCTTGGTTTCCTCTGTGTTGGAGAAGCAGAGCAAGTCAGAGGGTGACGACCTAAGGCAGTGCAGAGCTTAGCAGGTGCCTGGTGGGAGTGAAATGGTTTAGACTAGTTAGCTGCTCTTATTCATGTCTGGGAAAGAGGAAAAGGGCCCCTCTAAAGCCAAACCCAGAAGAGTAAATGCTCAAAACCAAATCAGATTTTCTGCAGAAGGCATAATAACCATGCTAGTACAAAACCATGGCTTCCCCCTAGCTGTTTGGGAGACCCTGGAGTCCTGTTTTGGCTTCAGCTTTCTCTGGAATGTGTGTGTGTGTGTGTGTGTGTGTGTGTGTGTGTGTGTCTGTGTCTGTGTCTGTGTCTGTGTTTTCCCTTTGGAACCATGGCTGCTGCCACATGTACTTAAGACTGATAGAAGCAGTTTAGTATCTTACTCCTCTGTTTAAAAAATTGTGCAAAGAAAGCCCAGAGTAAGCAGCATGAGTCTGTATCTGCAGTGCAACGAAGGATTTGCATGCAAAGCAGCATTTCATTACAGGTGTGCTAAACTAATTTCCTCTTCAGGGTAGATCTCTTTGCACACAAAGACTTGAAAGCCTGTGCCTGGGGAGGATCAGGGTGCCCTGTTCCCTGCTGGGCTCTGGGGCCCAGGTCTTCAGCCTTGGCCAGGTGGGTGGGTGGAGAAGGAGCCTCCAGGCTCCCTGGGTGGTGCAGGGCACCTCCAGGGCTGCTGAGCTTCCTCCAGGGCAGATGGTATAAGATCTGCAGATGAAGATGAAGTCCTTACTTCCCTCTGTATGTGCAGATCAGCAGAATTCTTTTCTTCTTTTTATTGCCTTCGAGGCATATGCTGACTTGGTCAAAATTGCTTCGGCAAGATGTGACTGATGATGTATGAAATGAAAACTCCTTGCCTGGTGCTGGGAAGCCAGCAAGTGAGGGGTGTGGACATTCGGCTGGGGCGGCCAGACACAATAATGCCCCTCACGTTTCCAGGCCATCTTTCATCCAGGCTCAGCCAGCCCAGGTGTGGAGCAGACTGGGCAGATCGGGTTACACCCCTGGAGTCCAGCACTGGGTGCCCTGGCTTGGGGCACCACAGCAGGGAGTGGGATGGGGGGCTGGCTGCTGGGGAAATGCGATAGGCCCTGGAGAGTTCCTGCACCCTGGATGGCATTGGATGGTGTGGGGTAGGGGGGTGGCTGGAGGACGCTGAGCAGATCAGAATTGGGGAGTACATGTTCACCTCTAACGCCACTCTGCTCGCTCTCCCAAGCTCTCCTGCTCAAGCTCCTGCCTTGGGTCTCTCACAGTCAGGGTATATTTGTTTTTCTCTGTTTGGCCAACGAGAAAAGTTGTGTTATTTTTAATTTTGGAGGCTTTCCTGCTAACCTATTTTTCTTTTCATCCAGATTCTAACTAAAATTTATCACATGTTTTCTCTGCCCCCTCAAGCACCTTGCAAAGTCCTTTACATGAATTGAATTAACTTTTGGATGTTCACAGCAACCCTAGGCAACAGGTGCTTTGTCCCCCATTATACAGATGGGGTAACTGAGGTGAGGGGAGGTTAAACCCCTGGCATACAGCTGCAAGTGGCAGGGCTGGAGTGTGTAACTGGGTGGCAGGTGAGTCCAGGCTGCTAGCTCCCACCTGAGACTTTCTTTAAACAATCTCAAAGCCTTTGCCGGTGGCCTCAGCTTTCAAACCCACATCTGATGCACCCCTTGCCAGGATTTCTTGCCTGCACGTCTGCATGCATGCACTCAGCAAGGAAGCAAACATTCACTGGGGCTTGGTGCAGCCTCAGGGACTCCTCTGGGGGAGGGAACAGGGAAAATATAGAGCCCACACCCTCTCTTAGCATGGATCACAGGGAAGATAAGGATAAAGAGAGGCTCGTGGGAGCTCAGAGGGAACCTTATCTCTCCCAGGTTTTGCCTATAGAGAGCATGTTGTCTCTTCATCTTGCATGAGAAAAGATGGCATCCCAGAAGAAGGGTCTTGGGGTTGAGGGGTCTGGGAGACACCTTAGCCTGGCGCCTGCAGTCAGCCCTCAGTCAACCATGCTGTGCTCTTTAGATGTTGTTTGTACTTATCACTATTCACTCAACAGCCACTTACTGAATACCTGCTGTGTGCCAGGCTCAGGTGGGCTCAGGTGAGCTGCACAGAGGAGTCAGCTATAATCTTTGCTTCGGGGCCTTCTAGGTGGCCTAAGGTGGATGGACACCAGTCAGTCAGCTGCTCCCACCCCCAGGTGTCCCCTGCCCCTCCCCCCTCAAAGCAGGGAGAGTGGATTAAAAGGTAGGGAAAGCTGCTCAGAGGAGCAGCATTTTAGATTTTGGAAGAAAGCAAGCTCCTTTGTCTCAGCAGGCATAGCAGTTGCTGTGGCTTTGCCCCTGGAAGGCCAGCCGTGGGGGCAGGAGCAGCTCTGGGGAGACAGCGTGGTGTCTGCTCCTCGCTCCGCAGGGCGTGCACCTGCTGGTCAGTCTACCTAGGATGCCTTTCCCTGGGAAAGCAGTCTCTTTCTCATCCTTCCAGGACTCAGGCCAAAGGCATCTACTCTGGAAGATCTCCACGACCTCTCACCACCTTAGTTTATTTCCTCATGTCTCTTCGCACAGGTGGAAATGGACAGGGTTGCACACTGTGAGCCCTGTGTTTGCTTCCCACCCTCCACACTGCCTGCCCCAGGCCCTTCCTCCTTGACCCTCCTGCATGCCCTGCTCTGCCTGGCTCTAGCACGTGAGTGCCCTGCAGCACATCCTTCCCTGAGAGAACTGATGGACAAGCACTGCCTCCCCTCCTTCCCCCAAAATGTATTTAAGGTTCCTGCTTTGTCACCCCTTGGTCTGAAAGTAAGTGTCACCGTGGGGCCACTGTGCTGGGCGGGCTTACTGCTGCCCCCTTCAGCCCAGCGCTGTGCTTGGCAAAGGAGTGGGCTACATAATTTGCAGGGCTCCATGCAAAATGAAAATGGGGGCCCTTTGTTCATAGACCATATATGAAGAATTGCAATATGACAGCAGTAGATCATTAAGCCAAGAGTAAGGCCCTTCTGAGAATGGGGGCCTGGGTGCCCACACAGGTCCCACACTCATGAAGCCCACACCTGCCTGACACCCAGCTGTTGAAGAGCTCAACAAGCCTTTGTTGAAGGGAGGAGTTAGGGATGAGTCATGTGACCGGCTATCTGACTTCTTTTCCTGACTGACACAGTGGGCGGAGGCCAGCCCTGGCAAGGGGGCTCAGGACCTGTTCCATCTCATAGCCTGGGGCCTCTGTACCAGGACCAGTGGATGCCCTAGAAATGGCGAGGACTTGCAGCCTTGCATTTCTCTTCTTGCCTTGTTTTCTTCTCTCCACCCATGTGGCCCTTCTCCAAAAGCCCCCAAAGTCTGCATGGCAGAACCAACTCCACTGCAGAAAACTCTAGAAGACCAGATTCCTGTTTACCAGCCCTGGAGCTTTCTCCTGCTCCCAAGTAAGGCTTAGCCAGACTGCCCTCCACCGCCCGCAATCCCCACCCCCTAGGAGGGCAGTGGACAGGGGTCCAGACTCAGCCCTTCACCTTCTATCCCACACCCCATGTTGCCTTTCTGTCTGCCCATCATATTGGGAAGGACAGGCTTGTGGGTTGGCCTCCTTGGGCAGCCCCAAGAAGGGAAGGAGCGTGGTGGAAAGCACTGCAGCTCTGGTGAAGTGTTATTTTGCCCTGTTGTTACAGATGCAGAACAGGAGCTCTGACAAGTGAGTGGTAATTCACAGAAGGCCCCACAGCAGGTTCAAGTTGTCTGGGGCACCTGTGTCCATGCCCAGGGCACGCTGAGGTCCATGTGGGCAGCCCAGTGTTCTTTGTGGGAATGAATGAATGAGGGGAGCTGGCAGAGGTGACCTGGATGCAAGGCCAGCTGCAGGCTCCACGGACACTACAGCCTGGCTGACCAGGAAGGGCAGACAGTGGGGCTTGGGTATTGGCTGGGGCTGAGGAGAGGTTGGGTATTGGCTGGGGCTGGGGGAGGGGTGGAGAGGAATTCTCCAGCTCACATAACTTCAATCATTTAAGGAATAATGCTTGTGCAGTCACAGTGGTACCAGGCCCTGGGTTCAAGGGCGACTGAGAGGAGCCACGCCTGGGCCCCAGGATGCTCCACGTCTAGTGTGAGAGAAGATGATGAAGAAGGCAGGAAGAATTCAAACAGAATTCCAGACTGACAGGAGTTAAAGAAAATAAAACAGTGTGGAGGTGAGGAGGGCAAGTGATCTTATCTTGGCTGGTCTGGGAGGAAGTGGCACCTGAGTGGCGCTGGGAGGTGGACAGTTGGACAGGTGAGTTCAGCACAGATGGTGGGGAGGGATAGAGGGAGGGAGAGAGTTCCAGGCATTGGGATGACAAGTGCAAAGACAAGATGGTGACGAGTTCCGGGAGGTGAAGAGGGGTTCACCTGGCTGGATTAAAGGGAGGAGCAGAGAGAGGAGAGGGATCAGAGGCCACCTCCTCCGGGGAGCCTCCTCTGATTCCCGGACTTCCTCAGCATTCTCCGCAGCTTCTTCTGCAGCAGCCGGAATCCTAAGGGTCCCCTTCAGGCCTTCTTCCCTGTCCCCATCGCTAATGCGGAGAGGGCAGCGTGGGCTCGGATTCCCATCTCGCATGCCGGCGGCGCCGGGCCTGGCTCTGGGCACCCCGTGGGCACGCGGTAAATATTTGTAGAGCGCCCTGGAAGGATGAATGAACTCATTGGGCGCAGCTCGGGGGAGGGCGGGGCCAAGGGCAGGTGGGAGGCCGCGGGCGCGGGAGGGGCCCTGGAAGCTCGTGCTCCTCCTCCTCCTCCTTCTCCCAGGCCCAGCGCGTCCAAGTCTGGGGCTCCCAAGGCGGTCTCTCGTGCGGCCGGGGGCGCGCAGGGCTGGGAGGGCGACCCGGGGCCCCTGTCCTTGGCGCCGGAGTTTGGAAGAGGGTGGCTCGCCACCGCCCGAGAGCGAGAGCGCGAGAGGAGCGGGAGGAAGGAGCGCTCGCTAGCCCGCCACCTCGCTGCCTCCCCGGCGCTCGCTCCGGCTCCTAGGTTTGCTGGCTGCTCCTCCCACCCGCGCCCGCCTTCTTGCTCGCTGGCTGGCTCGCTCCAGCCGGTTTCCAAGCCCCGTGGTGCGCCTGGCGAGTGGGGGCGAGGGGCCCCGGGGCCAGCCCGAGCCGGGGGCGGGGGTCCGGGCAGAGCGCAGCCGCCCGGGGAGGGGCCATGTCCGGCGCGGGCGCGACGGGGCCCGTCTGCAGCAAGTGACTGAGCGGCGTGGACGGCCGCCTGCCCCCATCAGCCACCTGGAGCGGCGCGGGCCCCGGTGCCGGGTGCCCGGGTCGCGCGTAGAGCCGGCGCGATGCACGTGCGCTCGCTGCGCGCCGCGGCGCCGCACAGCTTCGTGGCGCTCTGGGCGCCCCTGTTCCTGCTGCGCTCCGCCCTGGCTGACTTCAGCCTGGACAACGAGGTGCACTCGAGCTTCATCCACCGGCGCCTCCGCAGCCAGGAGCGGCGGGAGATGCAGCGCGAGATCCTCTCTATCTTGGGCTTGCCCCATCGCCCGCGCCCGCACCTCCAGGGCAAGCACAACTCGGCGCCCATGTTCATGCTGGACCTGTACAATGCCATGGCGGTGGAGGAGGGCGGCGGGCCCGACGGCCAGGGCTTCTCCTACCCCTACAAGGCCGTCTTCAGCACCCAGGGCCCCCCTCTGGCCAGCTTGCAAGATAGCCACTTCCTCACCGACGCCGACATGGTCATGAGCTTCGTCAACCTGGGTGAGTGAGGGCAAGAGGGAAGGGTGAGCCTCCTAGACCGGAGCCGCTTTGGGACGAGGAGGGGGCCGCTTCTTGCATTCAGCCCGCCCGTCTTGCCACTCTCGGCTGTTTGCAAACCCGCATGCCTAGCCGAGGGTCTCCTACCCCAGCCCGGGGACCCCAAGCAGTGCTTGCCCCAGGTAGGGCTCGCTCTCGGGCTTATTTGGCCTGTGGTTGTTTTGGGGAGTAAACTGGTCCGAAACTCCCTCTGGGTTAAGTTGGCCGCGGCACCTCGGGGTGGGGAGGCGCCGGGCCGGCCGCGGCTCAGTTCAAAGCGCGGGGCTGGGTCATGTGAGCTGCGCGGGGCCAGCGGGGCCTGCGCTACCTGGGTTTAAAGGGCCCTGTTCGGCGAAGCTGCCTTCCCGCCCTTTCTGGGCTCCTTCGGCCCTGCTTGGACCTGGCATCGCGGGCGTCGCGCCCCCTTCCCGGCCCTGGCCAGCCCTACCTGTCCCCTCACGGTGCGCCGGCTCGCGCGTGCTGCGCGCCCCGAGCCGCCCTGCGCCCCTCTCCTGGCCGCCGGGCGCCCCCCTCGTTCTCAGCTCTGCTGGCGGGAGCTGGGGAAAAAATGTTGCTATTGCGAGTTTTCTATTTTAAATATTTAATGATAGGTCCCAGGCGGGCAGAATCCATTTTCAGCGTTTATCACGTGTGGCGCGCAAACCGCGGCTTTTGGCCAATGGGTGGCGCGGGATCTCCGACAGATGCCGCTGGGGTGTCTGGGGGACCCGGCTCGCGACTGGAGCCGCGAGGGCCCCGGAGACCCGAGGCTGGCGCTGCTGCGGGGACGCGGTGGCTCCCGCTCCAACTGTGCACGTATATTCACCAGACTTGCTTATACGAACCCCCGGCAGCGCGCTGTAGGGCTGATGATCAAATATTTGGTTTCCGAGATAACACGCCCCGAGAGCGCTGTTTCCTGAGCCGCTTTCATTCTACATATGTAACTTGCTGCGAAAATCCGAACGGAGTCAGGACAGCAAACTCAACGCTCACCGGCGCTGTGTCAACATGAAAATAATGATACTGAAGCCCCCCCCGCTGGGTAGCGGGGCCTTGGATGGGGGCGCGGAGATGCGAGGATCAACCTTAATGCTTCCCCCTCCAGATAAGGTTCCTGGACTTCCCGGGACGCCATTGTCTGTCCTTAATAACAGCCCCAAATCAAATTGTGAATCGAGTTTCAGAGAGCAAGGAGTGGAAGTTTTAGATGCCAAAATAACTTAAAGTTTAAATTATACTAAGCAGCCTAATAGAACGAGGCATCTCCACATGTCCTGATTTAGAACCTTCTCCAAGATGTATGAGGTGGAAAAAAGCAAGGTGCAGATTAGTGAGGATACATGTGTGCTCGTATATCATCCCTTCCCGCTGGGAGAGGACACCACCAACTGGAAATAGAGTTTACTGGGGGCGGGGCAGAACTGGGGCTCCGACTCGGAGTGGGAGCTGGGGTCTGATTGTTCACTGCTGTCTGTTACTATTGTCTGTGTACTTTTATTTTACAATGTGTATATATGACCTATACCAGAAACTAAAGAAAAATTCCAAGTACATACATATAATTAAAGCAGCTTTGTAGCCATCCTGAAGGTGGGGGTTAACTAGGGCCCCTTCTTTGCCGGGGGATTTATGGCATCTTCTGTTCTGTTGGGTACTCTTGAATGCAGCAGGTCCCAGTGGCGGCCTTCAGAACCTGGCTGGGGTCATTAAAAAGGTATTTGTAAGCCCTGGCTTCTGTGGAAGGCTCTGCAGACCCAGTGCACAAAGCACCCTGCCTCTTATGGACCAGGAGCACGGTCAGATCTGGGGCTCTCCCCACCCCAGAGAAGCACCAGGTTGCAGACTGGGTGCCTCTGGGAACCTGCGGCAGGCTGTGCTCCCCCTTGGTAGTGGCAGCAAGCTGGGACTTGTTTGGGAAGGCCACAGCTGGGTGGTTTCCTCCTCTGCCTTTACACACACCTTTCAACCCCGTTAGCCCCATTTCTTTCATCTTGAAAGGACAAAGACCGGCTTGTCTGAGCCTCTTAATCAGTTGGGCAGGCTTTGGGCTTTGTGGGACAGTCCTGACTTTCTCAGGTCTTGCTTTCTGGAACATCACTCCAAATTAGATGGCGGAGTGGCTTTTAACAGAGTGCCCTGACCTTGTTTTCTTTCTCTTTTTGTCCCTAAAACTCGAGGTAATTAGTTGGGGGAAGACTTGGACTACAGTTTGGTAGGATTCTTCTGATAGATGCTTCTAAGGTTGCCTTTAATTTCTTCCAGCAACTGCACAGGAATGAATGCCTGTCCCTGCCATTCTCTTCTGGCTCCGGAATTTCTCCATACTCCGGAGGGGTTTGGGGTGACAGTGGGGTGGAGTATGTAGCCGACTTGTTTGGAAGATAAGTTGAGAAAGCACATTGTTTTTCCTTGGACTGCAAATCATAATTGATCGCTAACAGTTTCTAAAGGTGTGTTTAGCTTCAGACTTTATCTAAGAGTGAGAAGATGTCATTTATCTGTATCAAACCATTACTTATAATGGGAGGACATGGGGGACTTTGGGGTGCTGCTGCTGGAGATCTTGAGGGGAAACTGACTTCTCCACTGCCCTCCTCCCTCACTGCATTCCGCCGCTGTCCTGCAGGGCTTGGGAACCTCTGCTGGAATTCTGAAGGCTTTTGCAGACCTGGTGCATTTATTCTTCCTTCTGTCTGCAGCCAAACTGGTTTTTGTTCCTTAAGTCGTTCTCTTTGGAATTCAAGCTTTTTGCCAGGCTGAGTGGATCTAGAGAGGGAACTAGAGAATTTACGACAAAACCAGAATGAGGACTTCAGCCCCCACGTTATGACAAAGACCAGCCTGTACTGTGAATCCGGGTGATGGTAGTTGGGCTGCTGGAGGGAGATGCACATCTGCCCAGCCTGGGCCCCTTAAGTTCAATGGCGAGATTTGTAAACTGGTTTGGATTAACAAGCCCCCAATTCCTCTCTGCGGACTTAATTTTGGAATTCAAAACAGACTACCCTCTCTTAAATTTTCCCCAGGCAATGTGAATGCTGCAGACCAATCTAAGGATAGCCCCCCCGCCATTCTTTCTTTCTTTGGAGAAATCCAGCAACTCTTAGGGAATGTTCTAAGGAAGCCTGCTGGCATTAGGGGTGTGTGACGCATGTTAATTTCTGGTCCACATTATGAAGGAACCAAATTTGTTTAATCTTTGAAGCTAAATTTAAAAAAAGAGAAAGTTGGAAAACTATCACATTGGACTTGGTGTATTAAAAAAAGTGGCTTTTGTTAATGCAGCTGAAGAGCAGGGAGAAGGCTGTAAAGTTTGATTTTTACTTTATACCATCTGGCTATCCTTTTTGTTGACAAGTGTTTGGCATTAAGATCTCTCCCTTTGCCCCCTAAGAACAGGCCCTACCACTGTAGAGTATTAGAAAAAGATTCTGTTACAGTTTAAAAATTTCCTTCAGGGAGTGCTTGGTGAAGGAGCATGGGCGGCAGGCATTTGCAGCTGTAACCTGGCTTGTGTTAAAATTTGGAAGGGGCTGCTTCACATTCCAGCACTTGGAGCGCCGGCCCTCACTGGTAAGCAGCCAGAGGTTAATATAGATGTCACACAGGCTTCTCTCCTTCTTTCCTTCATTCTTTCTGCAGAGTGCCTTTGCGATAGAAGCACACCAACAGCTGTGTTTTTAGTAACCCTTTCAAAATCACTTCTTTTAAACCTCATTTTCCTGCTTCTATAAATCAAAGTTCTTCTCCCCCCCCCCCCCTTTTCCCAAGGATATATGTGACCCAGATTTGAACTTTTTTGATGATCTTCTTTGTATTTCCCTCCTGGAATCAGGGCGGGTTAAGGCTGAGCCCTGGATGCCAGCTTGCATGGCTAGTTTAGGTTTTTATTCCAGGGTTGTCCTTTGGCTGTGGAGTGGCCCATTGAAGGGATAAGGGAGGGGCCCAGATTAAAACCAACTTCAGGGCAGCTGAGAGATGACTGCACAGAGAGGAGAAGCTGCTTCTCAGGTGCTGCTCTTGCCAGCCACAGTTTGGGGCCTTGCATCTCATAGTAGGGTTTCGAGGCTCTGCCGAGATAAACACAGCTGGTGCATGATCCCCTGACCACGGGAATGCCTGCGATGTGAGCGAATGTCACATGTCCGCTCAAGTCGGAGACAAGTGATGACTTCATTCCAGGGAGAGTCCCATCGAAGTTGATTGATCACCCCTATTGCTTTAATATCTTTTTTCCCTATTGGGTAAGGTCATATTTGGCCCATCGCAGGAATCAGAGTGTCCTAACACTCTCTCATCCCCACCCTTCCCCAGCCTGCCCATCCATTTAACCAGATGAATATTTTGAATGGAGAGCCCTTTGCACCAAATGGCTGGCCACATTCATTTTTTTTGGTGATCATTCTTCAGACCTAGCTGGGGTCTGTCCACACGTTTCTTTTTTATTGGCAGGCCACTGCAACGCTTTGCCTTAATGCACTCTGGCAGTGTCACAGGGGTTAGGGCACAGGCAGGGATGAGTGGGACCTGTCATGTTATTGTCAGAAGGAATGCAAGGATTAGCCTTTAAAACGTGGTGCCTACAGCTGTGTACACTTATTATAAGAGATTTAAGTCCCACTGGTAAAATCAATATATTGAATTGCATGACCCTCTGCTTTTAATTAGTTTAAATCAAATGCGCCGGTGCCATTTCGCCTCCTCTCGCCTTCACGGGGTGAGGAAATACCAATATTTACATAGAAACTGTTAATTTGTGGTGAAAATGATAACACATTTAGCTTTGCATACCCAAATTGCTCCGACTTGATGGATCCCAGATCAACGTGGACCTGGGGGTGATGTTACCAGGGTGAGGAAGCAGGGCGGGTGACATCAGTAACGTCGCAAAGACAGCTCTGGATGCCACACGCGGGTGGGCATATCCCTGGGTAAGAGCCTGAAGGTTCTGGTCTTTCAAGAGACCAGCTGATTCTTTCACTGCAAGCCAGAAATGTTGTGATTCACCCACATCACCTAAAATCTTTTCTCTTAAGCACTCTTACAGGATTGTCAGGTGGGCACTTGCCTTTTCGGTGGATTTGAGCCTGTTCTCCCAGCATGCTGGGTCCTCTGTATGGGGCAGCTCGAGGCACAGTACTTTATTTATTCCAGAGCTTCAGATGCTTTTCTTTCCAATTCCTGAAACCGTTTATAGAGGAAGGGGGGGGTTCTTTCACTGCAAATGATCCCATGTACGACCATGGCTATTATGTGAACCGTTTGGTATTAGCTGTGTATTCAGCTGCAGTTGAATTCTGAGTTTTGCAGCAAATGGCATTTGACAAATAATACTTGACAAAAAATGTGACTTGGTATTTCTTAATATGGAACAGATATTTCGTAGTGAACGTTCCTTGTTGAACAATTGTTCGAACCCAACATGTAATGGCTATGCCGATGAATCCCAGGGCTGCCACTGTGTATTTTTCCCCACTTGAAAGTGGAGTGTTTATGATTTGGGGGCTATTAGGAGCACACAAAGTTTGACACTTACTTATGTGAAACACAGAGTAGCATGTGTGACGCTGTCCTTTCAACATTTGTGTCGGGAGGCATTGTTGGGAGCCGCGCAAAGCCTTCGCTGATCCGCGTGGAGTGGATTGAATTAATGACAACTCCGAGAGCACCAGTTTTAGGGTAATTGCTTTATTGTTTTGGAGCCAGGGTGCTTATAATCTGGTTCCTGTACAAACATGTTTAACGTGTGTTAATGCATTTCCAAACCAGAGCCTCTCAGCACACCCCTGCTTTCCATTAATTGATGTCGGTAGCATGGTACAGTATTTCAAAGGGCTGGCCAAGTATAAACTGTGTTTCCAATTTCCTTCCTTTCCTGTGTTTGGAATGCCAATGTTAATTTGTTCCCAGGCAGGAGCAGGGGCTGCCAACTGCGGCTTTCTATAAAGAGCTTCACAGTGAAGGCTTCCAGCCCTCCTTGATACTTGGGGTTGCCTGGCCAAGTTTCCTGACACTTTGCAGCTAATTCTGGGTGATATATGAAGTGGGGGGGGTGTGGGGGGCTTCACTGCCGTGTAACGGAAGTTCTCGGTGACAGCAGAGGGTGTGACTTGGCAAGGGAGGATGGAACGGTGTCCACAGTGATTCTCCTTAGACACAGCTTAAACCCGTGTGTCATAAACTATGTGTGTTTTCACTCTGGTTGCGTATTAGCTGTGTGACCTTGAGCAAGTTACTTAACATCTCGGAGTTTGTCTCCTCATTGTATAAAGCTGGATGATAACCTCCTCCCTGCCGGATCCTCATGAAAATCAGATCATACCACACGTGTTCAGAGCCTGGCATACAGTACTGCACAATAAATGGTAGCTTTTGTTTTTTATTGTGGTGGCCAGATCACTATCACTTTGATATATTAGTCCAAATTTCAGTTTTTAGGTAGTTATAAATCACTGAGATTAAGCCCATAGTATTTTAAAGATATCAAGAAAATTGCCCCAAAGCTGTGCGGCACATGCATCCCCCTCCTCCTTCTAAGACTGGTGAAGTCTGACTGAGCACACCAGCCTCAGTTTGAGGATAAATAGAGTTTAATGACGACTCTTCCTCTTGCTTTTAGCATCTATGGCTATTTAAACATTTTAGTATTAGGGAAACTGAAACTTGAGTGAGGGGCGTACAGAAACTCTGTGTACTATCTTTGCAGCTTTTCTCTAAATAAAAAATTATCCCCAAATAAAAAGTTTTAATTTCAAAAAGTCATTACTGAAGTTGTTTCTTCCCACTCCTTTCTGGAAGACGGTCCAAGTACAAATTGTCTCTTCCTTCGAGGGAGTGACAAGTCCAAAGCATTCATTAATAGCACAACTTCCCCACTTTTTATTGGAGCAGGTGCAAGACCGGCCTCTGCTCCTCTACCTAGAGTTAGGCTACAACAAAGCCCTGGGTGGGATTCAGTGTATCTAGAAGCCTCTGGCAGCCAGGGGATGAAAGACACTGTCTCTGGGGCCAAGAGGAGGGATGGGCTTTTTCTCACTCAAGGCTTCCCATATATTCCCTTTAGTTCCTTCTATGCTGTGTGAAAAATCTGACTTAGCCAGTATTAAGTTTCCCTGCATCTTTGAGGTCACGTGTTGTGTTCACATCTTTATCTGCCTAGAGTAGCTTTCAAGTTCCAATCTTTTGTTGTCTGGCTTAATTAAATTTGGCCGTGAGGAAAAACTTGCAGTTTTACCAAAATCGAGGACTTGAATGTTTGTAAGCATTGGAGTTAGGCCTGTACCATCTTATAATGCCAGCTTCTTTCTTGCTTTTATGTAGTTTGAAAAAAAAAAAAACCTAAGGACTCAGCATGACAGTTGGCTTAGAACAGTTCTGTAAAATGGTCCCAGTGTCATCTGTGCAGCAATTTAACAACACACACAAAGACAGGCAAGTTATTCTGTGGTTTCAATGACTTGTGTTTTGGCCTTTGATAAAGGACACTTTTCCTGACTGCTTTTTTAGACATTCTTACTATCTTATGCTTGTACTGCCTTGCAGAATTCTTACACAGAAGGTGCTCAGATACTGGCTGCTCGTGTGCATGAATGAGATGAAGATGCTTCAGGGCAGCATCTTCTAGATGTCTTTGATCATGCGTCCCCACTAGTAAAGGTTTGCATACACGCCCTAAATAGAAATAAATTCAATAACTACTGTTTTAGGATTTTTAGATCTTATAAAACATAACCTAGAAATTTAAGTAGGGAGTACTAAAGATAAAAACAAAATTCTAATGTTAATACACACTTTAACAAATTGATCATTAAATAATACAGAGGTCACAATTTTAATTAATAAGACAAGTTTTAACCAATTTTGCTATCACTGAAATTTTCAACGTGTTGGAATTTGATGGCTTTCAGAGTCCGTGGTTCAACAGATGGAGACTGGTGAGCTAAAGGTCTGGTACTAAGTTTTGATTTTGATCCTTTGTCTGTCTGGTCAGCGTGAATGAAGTTATCATGTGGTAACAATGAACCTTATGGCCTCGGTAGGTTAAAACTACAGAGGTTCGTTGTTGTCTTGTATTAAGGTGTGGCTCTGTTGCAGGTTGGTAAGGGCTCTGCACATTGGCCAGGAGGGTGCTTAGATCCCCTGGCTCATGGAGCTCATACCCTCTCAAATGTCAACAGTTACCGTGCCAGAGGGAAATACACTGTGAATTGTGCATGAGCCTTTAAAATTTCCATCTGGAATTTGCAATGATATATCCAATAAGGGACTAGTATCCAAAATATGTAAAGAACTCATACAACTCAACACCAAAAAACCAAACAGGCCAATTAAAAAATGGGCAGAGGACATAAGTAGACATTTTTCTAAAGAAGACATACAGATGGCCAACAGACACGTGAAAAGATGCTCCACATCACTGATCATCAGGGCAATGCAAAGCAAAAGAGATTCCACAGTGAGATATCACCTCACACCAGTCAGAAGGTCTAGTGTCAAAAAGACAAGAAATAACAAGTGTTGGTGAGGATGTGGAGCAAAGGGAGCCCTCCTAAACTGTTGGTAGGAATGTACCCACAGTGTTGGTGCAACCACTGTGGAAAACAGTACAGAGGTTCCCCAAAAGCACTTAAAATGGAAATACCACACAACCCAGTAATTTCTGGGAATTTGCCTGAAGTAAACAAAATCACTGATTCAAAAAGATACACGTACCCCTGTGTCTATCACAGCACTGTTTACAGTAGCCAAGATACAGAAGCAACCTAAGTGTCCATTGATAGATGAATGGCGAATGAAAATGTGGTATGTACACACAATAGAATATTACTCAGACACAAAAAAGAATGAAGTCTTGACATTTGTGACAACATGGAAAGACCTTGAGGGTATTATGCTAAGTGAAGTTAGAGAGGGACAAATACCACATGATTTCACTTATAGGTGGAATCTATAAAACAGCAAATGAATAAGCAAAGCAGAAATAGACTCAAACACAGAGAAAGACTGGTGGTTGTCAATAGGGCAAAGGAGGTGGAGAGATGGGCAAAACAGGTAAAGGGGGTAAAGAGGTACAAACTTCCAATTATAAATAAATTCATCATGGGGATGAAAGTACAGCAGAAGGAACATAGTCAATAATGTACTAACTTTGAATGTTGATAGATGGTAACTACAGTTATCATGGTGAGCATTTAGTAATGTGTATAATTATAGAATCACTGTGTTGTACACCTGAAACCAACATAATATTGTATCTCAACTCTATTTCAATACAGAAATAAGTCAAATTTCCATCTGGAAGTGATGTGGTACTTCTGCTCACATTTCATTGGCCAGAGCTAGTCATCCCAAGTGGGGAGGAGATTACAGTTCCACCCTGAGCTTGGGAAGGGTAGCACCAGAAAGAATCTGGCCATGGCTCTAATGACTCCCACACTATTGAAGGCAAAGACTGCCTCACGGGATAAAAAGATGGATATGGAGCAAGTGAAGGAACAGTTGGCTGCATTTCTGAAAAAAGATCCTTATTTTTCAACTTCACCAATTATGCAGAGATTTTTATGGAAGCCTGGCTGGTAAATTTCCACCTTCTCTGATGTCCATCAGTCTTTGAAATTTACTCAGTCGTGATTGTAATATTTTTCCTCCCACATCCCAGTGGATCCTTCCCGCCTCCCCCAAATGCTTGTACCACATTTTGGAGACTGTGTTTTTAGAAGCTTCCGCATCACTGAGGTAGGTATTCACATGGTTCAACAAGAATAACCACTTCTCTCAATTCCCACTTGTAAAATGACTCTTCTCTTTAGGACTTGTCTTTCAGCAAAAGCAGGCTGCAGCTTTCGTCTGGTTCACTACCCAGAGAATTAAGGAGCCTGACTCTGCTCCCAGCTCAAGAGGTGCTTGTCCTGGCTGGCGTTTGTCCTGGCGCCACAGGTTATCGCCTCGTCATGAAGTCTTGCTGCCCTGAATTCTTCTGGGCCTCAGAGCTGCTTTTTCTTCTGGGCTTCAGAGGTTATTTCCTGGTCCAGGCAGGATCTTGCATGGCTGAATCTAGAAAAGTGAATTTAGAGACTCCTTCATTATCTAAATGTATCACAGAAATAGATTATAGTGATAAAGTGAGAGCGTTGAGATCTTCCTGTAGCCGTAATGGATTTATAGACGACTTCTTTATCAGGCTCCTCATTCAATTCTTCTGGCATTCTGCAAAGCAAGTAGTATCATTCCCATTTTAGGAAAGAGGAAAGTGAAGGGGCCCGAACTTGCATAGCCGGGAAGTGGTGGTGTTGGCATTTGAATCCAGCTCTGCTGAATGTAAAGCCAGCTACTCTTTCCTCCTGTATCGGGTTTTTTCCCCCTCTCTCCCCCGCCGGTCCTGCTCTCGGTCAGGACTACAGCTCTTTGTGTTACAAGCTCTTTCTGCGACCCTCCGAACCAGCGGAGGGGAGGAAGGCAGGGAGAGAGGCTCGCCCCGATAGGCAGAGCAAGGGAGGTAAGCGCCGGCTGTCCGCCCGTTCCCGCAGCCTCCGGAGCTCGGCGGCGCCACCGCTTGCAGCCGCTCCAGCCTCTGCTGCCGCCGCCGCTGGCCGCTGGCCGCTGGCCGCTGGCCACTCGCCGCTGGCCGCCCCTTTCCCCGGAGACAATCAGACGCGACAGGAAGTTCACTCGAAGGGAGAACTCGTTTATTGGGGCTCAGGGCATGGGATATATAGGGTGAAGTCTCTCCCCGATCGGTCACCTATGCTAATAAGGCAACCCTCACTTTTCCGAATCAGGCCCAGAGTTGTGCACATGCGCAGCTGAACCCCAGGGGGCTTTCAGCAGCCATCTTTGGCGTGGCTGAGATTTAATTCAGAGGTAGTTCTCAGCGGCCATCTTTGGCGTGGCTGAGATTTAAAGGCAGTTCTCAGCGGCCACCCTCGTGGCGAGGCTGGATGCAAAGGCAGTTCCCCACACTCCTGGCCATGTGGGGGAGCGCAGGGAAGGAGGAGGGGGGAGTGAGGCCACAAAACAGACGCCGAGCCCTTGACCTTCACTTTGTGGTTTAATGCTAGGAAGAGTAAGATGGAGATGAGCAGCACACATCTTTCCCTTGCGTTATCCATCCTGCTTATGATAACCCTCTTCTCTGTCTTATGGCTTAAATTGTCAGCGCAGAGGGCCCCAGGTGTTCATGCACGGGGGCTCCTGCGTGCACCGCACAGCCCCTTGATGGGGAAATTCCAGAGGCAGCTGAAGATTGGTATCTGAATAGCAGTACCTCAAGATACTGTAAACAGAAGACAATGGAGAGTCTTTACCGTGTGTACAGAATAAATAGTGCATGTTGTTTATACTAGCATAAAATTACCAACTGTCTAAATGTCCATGAGTGGGAGATTGGAGAAATAAAGGAGTAATAAATTTATTTACGAATTTGTAATAAACCAGACGCAAATACAAGGACTTCTTTTTTATGTATCAACGTAGACTCAAAGCGGAATGTCAAGAGAGAGCAACAAGCTTCAGAAGGATGCATAGGGTGTAAACATTTGTCATTGTGTCAGAACACACATAAGGACACCAAATAATACTCTGTCGTTTGTGGGTTCATACATATGTAGCAACACCATGGAAGCCTGGGCAACGGGCCTCAGAACCAGCTGCCTCTGGGGAGGTAGGGAAGTGATGGGATTGGGGAGAGATTTTAAGTAACCCTGAACTGTTTCATTAAGTTTTCTTCTTTTTAATAATAAGAAACCATCAGAAGTGCAATGTGCTTTTCTGGAGCAGGCCTTAGAACAGAATATGGACATCAGTGGAAACACTGGTGCAATCTGAAAAAACTGGAGTTTAGCTAATGGAAACACACCAAAGCTAATGTCTTAGTTTTGACCAGTGCCCCATGGTTGTGGAAGGTTACCACTGCAGGAAGCTGGGGGAGGGTGCGGGCGACTCTGTATGGTCTTTGCAGCCTTCCTGTTAATCTAAGGTTACTCAAAATTTTTAAGTTTTTTTTAAAAAAAGGAAGCAACCACAATACTAACTCTTATTAATCTTAGTTGTGGGTACCTGGGTATTTGTTATATTTTTCTCTGCATTCTTCTTTGTGACTACGTATTTTTCCAAGCTCTAGGGAGCCAGAGAGCCTTCCGCAGAGCCATTCTGGGAGTGTGTTCAGGGCAACTAATCAAGCTACAGACACACTCACACGACAGGGACTAGCCAGCAAACAACTCCTCGTGGCTGTGCCCCGAGACCTCTAAAATTCTCTGCCTCTCTCATAAGACGCCCAGAATAAAGCAGTCATTCGTTTATGAGCAAGAAAAGGTAGGGGCGGGGGATCGCTTTAGGTCTTCCAGTTTTCCTCTGGGTCCTGAACTTGGTAACCATTTCCCCTCCATCTCCCCCTCCCCGTTCCATTTTCTGACTGACTTGACCTAACATTTGTTGAGAGAGAAACCCTTAAAAATGGCAGTGGGGCCTCAGAACCTTCCAGGGCTAGTAAATGTTTATAGGGTGGAGGCACCAGTTGGTCATTTCCTTTAGGAGGAAACAATAAATGAAGCTACTTGCCTTATACCTACGCGAACCCAAGCTCCTTGTCTTAATATACTGGGAGGGGGGATGGGAAAGGGGACTCTTGAAATCTCTGGGTCTTTTGTGTCTCAGACCCCTTAGAAACTCATGAGTGCCTCTTTAAGGTAGATTGAGGGCAGGGGTCCCCAGCCTCAGCACCAGGGGCATTTTGAGCGGCAGGGTGCCCTGCTGCGGGCTGTCAGGATGCTGGGCAGTATTGCTGGCCTCAGCCCATCACATGCCAGGGACGCCCACCCCAAAGCTGTGACAGCCTGAAGTGTTTCCAGACATTACCAGATGTCCCTTGGTGGACAGAATGGCCTCCAGTTGGAAACCCCTAGTTTAGGGTAACTTTCCTCAAATCTGGAAATTGATTTGAGAGTCAAATCAGCCCTTGGCAGTGAGTTGGGAAAGGAGCGTTTCTCCACTGATGGATCATTTTCCAGTTGAAAGGCACACAGATTGCAATCAAAATGTAAGCACTCTCCCGGGAAGAGAGCTCGGCCTGGGTCTGAAACACCCCGGAGACGGAATGGAGGTCAGCTCTCTCAAGAGCAGGCATCTCCTCCTGGGAACCAAAACATTTTTACAGTGCCTTTTGCCGGGTGATACTAACAGATTACTAAACACATACTTAGCACTGGTCCCTATTTTTTTCTCCTTCCAACTTTTTTCAGGACGGAATAGGACAAAAATCCCTCTCTCATCTATTCCCCTCTCTCGGCAGGTCATTTTGGGTGGGAGCTGGCGTGGTGAGCTGGCATGAGCAGAGAAGCTGCTCGTGTTTCCCGAGTCGCTCAAAAGCTGCTTAAAGCAAGGAGATCTGCTTGCTTCAGGCTGTGGCCCTCAGGCCAAACTGGTCCACTGTTTTTGTACAACCTGTGAGCAAGAATGGTTTTTACATTTTTAAAAAGGGTGATTAATCGAAAGAAGGATAGTATTTCCCGCGGAGTGAAAATCGGATGAAAGTCAATTGCACTGCCCATAAAACTTTATTGGAACACCATCATCCATTCGTGCGTTGTCCGCGCCTGCTTTCACACCGCAGAACGTGTCATTGAACAGACACCGTGTGTTCCCACGGCCTAGAATACTTATTATCTGGCTTGTGTGTCCCTCTGCGGACATCCAGGGACACACAGACACTGTCTCTCCTCCTGCATGTTCAGGGGGACTTCTCCTAGTTTGAGGAAACTGATTTAAACAGACTTCTCCTCTGAAGACTTCTCAGCGTCTTTGCCGTGAGCTGTGCACTATGCCTCCCCACGAAGCCCGTGTGGTCCACTGCATGGCTCTTCCTAAATTTGCTTCAGCCCAACAGCCTCCTCTCCATGTTCTGTTTTTAAAAACTTCTCATAAAATGTCTCGGGTGGTAGTTAAGACTGGCTCTGGGGTCGGAGCACATGAGCCTAAACCGCACCTCTTCTGCTTGTTGGCTCTGTGACCTTGGACAGGGTCCCCGTCTCCTCCTCTCAGTTGACATGGGGGCTGCCCACGGGGCCTGCAGGGAGGAGCCCCGTGTGGACGCAGGAGGAGACTGGGACTGGGGCCTGTGAGGCAGCAGGTGCCCCGCAGTTAGCTGCTGGCGGTGACGCTGTCCCTTGCCGGGCCGCAGTGTGGACTGCTCTGGAGCTGGGCCACCTGCCCATGTCCTGAGCGCAGCGTCTCCTCCAGGGCAGTGGGGCGTGCTGTTTGCCTTGTGCTGAGAGCAGGTGCCCAGGTCCCGTGAGCTGAGCTCTTCAGGATTGTGGTCAGGATGGTCCTCTCTTCACCCCAGGGTGAAAGGGAAGCTCGTCTGTGTAGACTGGGCACGAGACAGACCAGGAGGTTGGGTTTTTGTTATGAATCCTGTTATACTAGAAAGTTGCCCCTTGCTGATTACAATCAGTGTTTACTGGTGCAGTTTTAAGGAAACATGGAACCAAACCATCAGGACCAGTTCTGTGTCTATCCCCAGCTTAGGGCACAAACCACTCTCTTCAGATCTGTATGCTTCGCTGTGGGCTGGCCTGCTCTTTAAAAACATTATAAATAAAAATGTATACCTTTTTAAAAATGTGAAGCTATTTAATGGACTTAGAGGTGTCCTCACTGAGGTGCAGCTGATAGACTAACGAGGACACCAGGTGACAGCCCCTCATCTGGAAGGGCCCAGGAGACCCTGCAGCCAGACTGGGCCCCAGAGGCAGCCCCAGTAGCAGCATCCCTGTTTCCTGAGAGTCAGGAAAAATTGTAAAATTGTACCTTTTTTTCTTTTTCTTTTCTGGACTCTGTTTATGTCCAACCTGGTGGGGTAGCTTATCATGTGCCCCAGTTTTTGATATGGGCAGCTGATATTTCTCTGTCTTAAGTGAGAACCCACCCATGCTGGCCGCTCATCAAATAGCACAATTCCCACATTTGTTCTTAGTGTGAGGGAACTGGGCTCAGGGGTGATGGGTCGCTCGCCCAGCTCTGGGGACGGCACGTCTGTCCGGCTTTGAGCCCCAGGTCACTGTGTGAGCCCAGGCAGGTCACCGAAGGCACCCGAATGCCTTAGGCCTGCTTCTGCCTCCATCAGCTTGGGCTGCATAATGACAGCCTGTGGCCTAAACAATGGAAATTAATTTCCTTACAGTTGTGGAGGCTGGAGTCCAAGTTAAGGGGACCAGCATGGTCAGGTTCCGTTTCTCTCCTGGCATGTGGACAGTGGTCTTCTGGCTGAGTCCTTACGGCCAGGAGGGGAGAGCTCTCTGGTCTTTTCTCATAAAGGCACTAATCCCATCATGGGGCCCCATCTTCATGGCCTCATCCAAACCAGTTTTCCCCCAAAGACACAGCCTCCTTGATAGCATCATGTTGGGGTTAGGGTTTCACCACATGAATTTGGGGGCACAGTTCAGTCTGTAGCCATTTCCTCTGATGTCGGGGTGTAGGGGCTCAGGGCAATGGGATTGGGTGAGGGAATGGCAGGGGCAGCTCCTGGGGCTGCTCTGGGGCCCAGTCTGGCTGCAGGGTCTCCTGGGCCCTTCCACATGAGGGGCTGTCACCTGGTGTCCTCGTTAGTCTATCAGTGGCACCTCAATGAGGACACCTGTAAGTTCCTGAGTCCAGCTTGGGTCCTCATATCGAAGACTCTGCATTTCATTAAATAGCTTCCCATTTTAAAAGTTATGTGTTTTACTCAACTCCCCTTAGAGGTTTTGACAAAAGCCCTGAGCATTTGAAGAATGATGTGAAGCTGCAGTTGCCCCTTAAGTGGGGGCTGAGCTGAAGGCAGTAGGTGGGACAGAAATTGGTCAGAGTGAAAATTACCCTGAAATCTTTACGAAGCTGCCACATCGGAGGTTGACACTTGGTCTCCGTGTGAGTCTGTTTTCCTTCCAGCAATGGGGCACGTGCTGCTGCTTCCCTTGCACATAAGATGATATAACTGGCTTAAGTGTAGGGCCTGTGGTGCGCCCAAGTACCGTTCTTGAAACAGTACCACCCCCTGGGGCAGGAGATGCTATGAGATACATACCTCCCAAAGCCTGCGCCCTCTTCCTGAGGAGAGGAATGATGTCTCATTTGGGACTTGTTCTGTCTCATGAGACACCTGCCTAACAGCGGCTTTAGCGCAAAAAAAGTATCATCTCCCTTAACGCTGAGTCTTCAGGGAGTGGTTCCAAGTTTGGGGTGGCAGCTCAGTGATATCATCCAGGTATACGTGAAGTTTCCATCTTCTCTCTGCCACCCTCAAATTTCTCATGCCTGTTATCTCATGGGTACAAGATGGCTGTTGCGGCTCCAGACATCACATCCTCATACAATCTCATGTTCAAGGTAGGAGAAAGGGGAGGGTTCAAAGAGTTCTCCTTGCTTACTTATCTGTTGGTTTCCTAGAAGTTCCCTAGGAACTTCTCCTTACACGTCCTTAGGCCAAATTGGTGCATAAGGCCAGTCTTGCAGCAAGGAAGGATCAGAAGGTGTGAAACTGGCCCCTAGCCAACACTGTGGGAGTAAGTGAGGGAAAAGTGTATTGGAAGTGGTTATTGGGTAGCCACATTCAAATGATTTAAATTGTTTCTCTCTCCCTTTTTGTTGTTGTCTAAGTGCTATATAGGTGAATTTATGTAACTTATTGCACATATGATTTGGCTCCACTACGTGACAGGCCCTGCACTAGTTTCCAGTCTCCAATAATAGTGTTCCACTGTAAATAAATGCAGAAGGTTGTTGCCTGTTGACATTAATTCAACTCTCTGCAGCCCATGGAGAGACTTTGTTCCTCTTTAATGCAAACCTATAAGTAGGTACAACTTCAGTCCTAACTTTGAAGACTGTATAGTACTGTAGCCAACAGTCAATTGTTTGCTGAAAACAAACTTTACTTTTTCAACTGAACCCTCCTGGTCTCCTTAGACAAGGAGCAAAAGTTTCTTGAAAATCACCAGAGAAGGTTAGGGGTCATTATCCCTTGAGAAGAAGCAGAGGTGGGGTGGGGCTTGGTCTGAGTTCTGCTTGTAAGACAGGTGGCTCCTGTGTCCCTCTGGGTAGAGGATGAACAGATCAAGATACTCAAGGCATTTTAAGAATCTGTGTCATTGTTTGCTAGCCAAGGGTGGAGAGCTGCTTGGAGGAAAGGCCTGCCCGTCCTGGCAGAACCTTGTATGTATGTACACTGAAGAGTCTGCAAGAACTTTTTCCTGTAAGTGGGTTCTGGGCCCCTGGTTTTTCCTGTTTGTTTCTAATACACGAGACTAAGTGTATGTTTAGGCCCGCCAGTTGGAAGAAATGATCAGGGAAAAGGAAGGAGGAGGTATTTTCAGGGGTTACTTCTAGGCAGCATGTGTTTGTGTTTTTTGAATGAAAGTACATGAACAGAGTTCTTTGGTTGCAAAAAAACCTATTTAAACCATAAAACCTATATAAAAAATAAAAGGGAAATCAGTGTATTTGCAGGCCTTACAATAGAACACACCAGCAGCTAGAAGGTTCTTAGAGAATCCAGGGGTTATTCTGTCCACATTCCTCATCTCTGTTACAGAACAGCTTCCCTCTTACCTTTCCACCTCACTGGATTCCACTGCTACCCTGCCTATTGGGAGAAAGATGGCCACCCACAGCAACTTATAATTATAGCTATCTGGTTAGCCACATACTTGCTTTCCCAGCTTCCCTAGCAGGTTGGAGTGGCCACAGGGTGCTGTCCTAACCAGTGAGACACAAGAGGAAATTTGCTAGGGATAGAATGGGGTAGGAGGTGGTTCTGAAAAATATTTTGCTTCCTGTTGAGTGACAGATGGGCAAACAGAACTGTCTATTTTCCCTTTTTCTGCCTTGAATGCGGTTGTATGAAAATGTGGTGTTTGGAGTCATAGCAGCCATGCTGTGACTATGAGGCAGCGAACCTAAGATTAAAAGTCAATGGGCAGACTATGGCAGAGCAAAAAGACAGAAGAAACTTGGGTTCTTGATGACACGGTTGAGCTACTGCACCCAACTAAAATTCCTGGGGAGAAACTCTTAGGCAGCTTGAATCATGTTCATTCACGAACCACTTGGCTTTAGAAGATAGATCATCCTACATAAGCAAGGTCAGCCTCTGGCTCCTTGTTGCTGGGTTGGGGGCTTGGGGGTGTGTCTGTTGAATTATGGCTGTGTTAGCCATTATAAAAGTAATCTGAGTAGTTAACATTTGTCCAGGGCTTACTATGTGCCAAGCAAACTTTATCCTCTTTATTATATTAACTTAATTTTCATAACTATTTCAGGTGGAGGCCATTATTATCCTATTTTATGGACCAGAAAAGTGAGCACAGATAAGTAGCTGTCTTGGGATACATAACCAGCGAGTGTATTTGAATTTGGAGACCCTATTCCTGAGCCCTCTCTATTAAACTTGATCCTCTAGTGCCCCTCAGGCTCAAAGAACTGGTTTGGAGAAGGTTAGTTAGAAGCCTTGGTAATGAGAGGTGTGGATAAAGTGAAGGTTCCTGTGGCCAGGATTCTCACCTGGCGCTGGTTGGCTAGCTCACTGCACACGTGTAGGCAATACGTTATTGACGCTGTATAAAGAGCTCTGCCCAGTGCTCTGGGTGACACAGTGGCATGGCTGCAAAGCTGCAGGAGAGCAGAGATGAGACTGGAGTGGTGGCAGAGACAAAGGAGGATTACAGACGTAATTCTGGTGCTTGACCTATCGCCGGGAGAACAAGCCAGGTAGTAAACCCTTTCACCTCAAGAACGTTCCATCATCATCCCTCGGTCTCACTGAATCCATAGTGAACTTGCCCGGGGCTGAAACCCATTGGCAAGACAGGAGAGGGTCACCTGTGAGGGCAGTGGGAAGCCCCATAAACGTTTTAGTTATGTATTTTATGCAGATGTCCCATTTCTTTATCAAAGTTTCCAAAACTAAAGTGTCTTAGAATTGGTAACTGTTCTTTTGATTGTACCTCTTCAGAAGAAATATGGTGACCAATACTTCTTGAGTTGAACCGGAGATGGATAAAGCCCACCAACACTTACTGTAAATGAAACTGTTGAAGTAACATGCATAGCACAGTGCTCAGATCAAGAACAGTTAGGAATTTTAACAAAGCGAACACACCTGGGTCACCAGCACCCAAGATTGAGAATCTCCCAGAAGCCCGTCACCCTCCCCCAAGGGGACCACTGCCCCCCTTCTAACAGCAGAGATTAGTCTTGCCTGTTTGTAGACTTTATATACATTTAATTGTACAAGAGCTCATTTAAATCACTACCGGTCATTTCCAGTGATGTGGAAAGGTGATCCCATGTAGAGCTGTCCTGTGTAAACTGGAGAGTCACGTTGGGAGTCTGTGTGCACTCTGCCAGTTACACCCAACAGAGGATCTGGAATGTGATCGCACAGCCACTCTCTGGTTTGAGCTCAGATTCTCGCTCCTTTATCAGAACTAGGTGCGAGGGGCAACACTGTGGGTTCGAGGGTGTTTTGATAATTCAGTTTGGGAATTCAAGTTCAGTTTGTTAAAAACAAGAACATGAAATGAACAAGGCTTTTGAAGACTGTGGTCTCTACCAAAGCTGCCCCTGCCAGCCCCTGGCATGGCCTTGGCACATCTCTGCACCCCCTGTTTGCAGAAACAAATGCTGATGGCTCTGTGCTGCTTTGGTCCAAGTATGGGACTTTAAGAATACTCTTATTTTGAAAGGGAGATGGGAGCCCAGGACGAAGGAAATGCAAAACAATCTCTTCCTTAGCTGCACCTGCACCACCAGGGCCTAATGAGTTTAGGTTGATAGAACCCAGACCTCAGGAAGGATTATAAATTCTCATTTGATTTGATTTGCTTCTAAAATACCTTAAACCAGCTGTGCCTGCCCAGCTGACCCAGGAGTTTCTGGCTGCTTTGGGGGAGGCCTGGGGAGGCACCGTCCTGTCCTGCTGAAGAGGGGTGGGCTGCAGCAGCTCCTCTCCCCGCCCCCACCGCTCTGCAGCTGCACTTGTCTGGCTGACAGTAGGCAGGGCACAAGTCCCCCTGCCGAGCTACCTGATTGCTGGTCTTGAATTCCCACAGTGGCCCCATAGCTTGGGGCTTCTTAGAGTCCCTCTTTAATAGAGGGAGAAGCTGAGCCTCCTAGGGACAGGTTAACTTGTCCTAAGTCACTGCAGGTGATTGGCAGAGCCTGTGTGCAGACTCAGGCCGTCAGGCCCACGGTCCTTTGCAAGTCCAATGCTCTGCTACTTCTTGAGCTGAGTGAGGCCAAAAGGTGGTTTCTACCCTCCTAAGGAGGTCGGTGGAGAAAGTTCCCAGACCCTTGTCTTGAGAACCTGCCAAATGCCAGGCAGGTCAGTGCAGTAGGTGGAACAGTGGAGAACAACAATGAGGTAACAAACATCATCAAGACTTACCTTCTGCCAGGGTTCCCCAGAGGACCTTTGTTCTAGCAGTTCTCAAAGCGAGGTCCCCAGACTGGCAGCATCCCCTTCAAATGTGTTAGAAATGCAGGTCCTGGCCCGCCCCCAGGCCTCCTGAATGAAGAACACGGGAGTCAGCCCAGTGCTGTGTGACTAAGCTCCCAGGTGAGTCTGGAGTTCTGAAGTCTGAGAATCCCCGGTCTATTTTAGTCCTATGACAGCCCGGTGAAGTCAGTGCTGTTGTCGGCATCCTCCCATGTCATAGGTGAGGAGTAACGTGCCGAGAGCCCAGTGGGTGGGAGGATGGGGCCTCTTCTCGGCCAGGCTCCCTGCCTGGAACCTCTTCTGATCTGTGTCCTTGCTTAGTTCGTACTCTCGTGGCGTTAAAATCTAGAAGGGAAGACCGTTAGCAAACAGGTCAGCGGGCCAACCAAACAAAGAATTAGGTTCCAGGAAGGAATTGAAAGGGGCAGGGGTGTTCAGGGAGGGTGGCTGTGGAGCTGGGACAGTCAGCTTAAGCCCCGCTCAGCTGAGAGGAGGGGGCCGCGGTGCCAGGGTGGTCCTGGAGCAAAGCCCCTGGGCTCCTGAACTTGGTGCGCGCGTGATGGGTATCCAGCCTGATGTCACTCGCCAGTGACAAGCTCCCAGGTGGCCCTGTGACCAGCAGGGTTATCATGCCTGTCTTACAGACAGAACCAAGAACCATGGAGCAGCCAGCTTCCATCCCAGGCCTCTCTCCCAACTCTGGAATGGAATTCTCCCTACCTCCGTGGAATTTCCCACCCTAGGACTGTCATTTTAAGGAAAAGCCCCACATCTCTGGGAACGTGTATTAGGACTCTGGTTTGCAGTAAGCCCTTTATATCATCCCGTTGCTCTAAGTTCCCAGTGAAATGACGCTTCAGAGTGACGCTGTCTGATAGAACTTTCTGTGCTGGTGGAAATGGTTGCTATCTGTGCTGTCTGATATGAGAGCCACAGGCCACACATGGCTATTTAGGTTCAGATTGACTGCACTGAAATAAATGTAAACATGGAGTTCCCAGCTACACCGGCCCCATTTCGAACGCTCTGCAGAGACATGCGGTTAGTGGTTGCTGTGCTGTACAGCACACATGTAGAACTCAAGGTTAGGGAGACGAGCTGGGGCCATATAGAGGTCGGAATTGGTGGAATAGTAGGTTAGAGAAAGGGGAGTCAGACCAGCTAAATCCATCCCTTTGTTCCAGAGGGGAGCACTGAGGCCCAGGGAGCCTGGGGCCCCACCCCAATAGCTGAGAGCCCAGATGGGAACCAAACACCCAGGTGCCCTGACTCTGTTGAGGTTTTCCTGTCTGTTTCCTCGGGGACTCTGAACTTGGCATGACAGACAGCTGGGGCTGGACCCTCCCCCTAGTGGGGGGCTGTCCTCTGCTTTGCGAGGTTTGAGCAATGTCCCTGGCCCCCCACCCACTAGACGCCAGCAGCACACACCCCCTGAGGTGCAGCAAACAAAGGCGAATCCAGGCATTGCCCAATGTCCCTTAGTGGGGGGGGGGGAGGAGGACAAAATCACCCCTGGTTGAGAGTCACTAGTTCAGCTGAAAATAGTCACTTGTTTCCATTCTTTTCCTCATTTTCAATTAGCTGAGGATGGGGTGGGTTCCAAGACCCCTGGGGGCTGGGTTCCTCTGGCTGAGGAGATGGGGCACCGCTGGGTGAAGGACGGCTGCCTTGGTTTATGGCAGGAAGATCAATGGACGCTCCCAGCCCCTTTTTCTTTTCAGCTCTACCAGCATCTGGGTGTTTTTAGGCAAACAACTGGCTTCAGCCCTAGAGATAATTAAACCCATCTTTTCTCCCTCTCCCCGCCCCATCCGCTAAACCTCTTGGTCCATTCAATTCACAATGATAACATTGTTCGAGCAATTCTACACACATGTTGACACCGAAGTGTTTAATCCTGCGGTACAGTAATGCGCTCTGCCCCACGCCCACCCCCATGTCTGTGTGGGCTGCAGAGCTGAGGACAAAATGCCTGGCCTGCCGGCAGGCTCGCCTCCACACCCTGCTCCTCGGGTCGCAGCCCCCCGCATCTAACAAGGAGGCAGTGTCTCTGAAGACCCTCTTGGAGCGCCTGGCTGTGGGACTCCAGGTGGTCTTGTTGGCAGCCGAAGCATTTGGGGAAAGTTCGAGAGTTGAGGCGGCAGTCCAGGGGCTGGGGAGACAATGCTGCTTGTGTGCGCTGGGCTCGGGGGGCCTAGGGAGGGGTGATGGGCCTAGACGGCTTGCTGCTACAAAATGTTCAGGCTGTCAGCCTCTCTCAAGGGTGACTTTGGCGTTGGGCAGAAGCAAAATTTATAATCCAGAGAGAGATCTGAGCTGGATGCAGCGTCTTGACTCTCTGAGCTGAGCTCATAAGATGAAAGTTTTGAACATGTCATGTGCCAAGAGCTTGGTAGACTCACAGCCGACGTCCTTATTTCATTGCCTCCACAGCTACTAAGTCAGCAATGGTTCCCAGGGCGAGGGATAGAGTCAGGGTGGCTGAGGGGTGAACCATGTGGGTCCTCAGACCAGCTCTGTGGTCATGAGGAAGTACCTTTACCTCTCTGAGCCTCAGTGTTGTCATCAGGAAAATGGACACAACACACGCACCTACCTCTGAGAAGGGCTTTATAGCAATTCAGTAAGATGATGTGTGACACGTGTGGTGTGGCATCCAGCCTAGAAGGAAGGCTTTTATAAGGTAGCTGTCCACCACACACCCATTAGGATGGCCACTATCAAAACAAGACAAAACACCAGAAATTAGTAAGTGTTGATGAGGATGTGGAGAAACTATAACCTTGTACACTGCTGGTGGGAATGGTGCAGCCACTGTGAAAAGCAGTATGGAGGTTCCTCAAAAAATTAAAAATAGAATTACCATATAATCCAGCAATTCCACTTATGGGTATGTATCCAAAAGAATTGAAAGCAGGGTCTCAAAAAGATATTTTCATACTTGTGTCCATACCAGCATTATTTACAATAGCCATAAGGTAGAAGCAACCCAAGTGTCCATTGAAAATAAGTGGATAAATCACACAGCACTACTTAACAATAGCCAAGATATGGAAGCAACCTAAGTTCCATCAGTAGATGAATGGATAAAGAAGATGTGGAGCATATACACATTGGAATATTATTCAGCCATAAGAAGAAAACAGACCCTACCATTTGCAACAACATGGATGGAGCTAGAGGGTATTAGGCTCAGTGAAATAAGCCAGGCGGAGAAAGACAAGTGCCAAATGATTTCACTCATCTGTGGAGCATAAGAACAAAGCAAAAACTGAAGGAACAAAACAGCAGCAGACTCACAGAACCCAAAAATGGACTAACAGTTACCAAAGGGAAAGGGACTGGAGAGGATGGGTGGTAAGGGAGGGATAAGGGGGAAAAGGGGCATTACAATTAGCACAGATAATGTGTGTGTGTGGCATGGGGAAGGCTGTATAGCACAGAGAAGACAAATAGTGATTCTATAGGATCTTATTATGCTAATGGACAGTGACTGTAATGGGGTATGTGGTGGGGACTTGATAATGGGAGGAATCTAGTAACCACAATGTTCATGTCATTGTATATTGACACCAAAAAAATATTAATGATACCAAAAAAAAAAAAAAGGTAAATCAAGTGTGGGCTATACAGACAGTGGAATATTGCTCAGCCTTGAAAAAGGAAGGATATTCTGACACGTGCTACAGCATGAACTTTGAAGACATTATGCTGGAATAAGCCAGACACAAAAGAACAAATACTGTATGATTCCACTTACATGAGAGACTTGAGTGGTCGAGTCTGTAGACACAGAGGGTAGAATGGTGGGGCCAGAGGCTGGGAGGAGGGGTGAGGAATGGGAGTTATTTAATGGGTCTGGAGTTTCAGTGTGGCAAGATTAAGAGTTCTGGAGATCGGTTGCGCAGCAGTGTGAATGTACTTAACACTGCTTGAACCATACACTTAAAAATGGTGAAGATGGTCAATTTTATGTAATGTGTATTTACCACAATTAAAAATAATAAATGGCTGTTACCTAGTATAGGGGTTAGGCAGGTGACAGAGCTGCCCTCTAACTGGGCTTTTATCAACTTCTCTCTTATAGCAGGACATGGAGGTCTCTCATATCATGCTGGGGTGGTCAAGGAATACTTGTCACAGGGATACAGTGGGATTTGAGGAGGCACCAGGTTGTTTTCTTGGCAGTGTGTATCATTTTAGACTTATGTCCCTTCTTTCTGGCATTAGGACACACTCCTCCTCCTCTGAAAGCTGGGCAGCAAAGCGCATCAACGCTCACGCTATTAAGAGAACATGTTCCTATAAGAGTAGTTGGGTACGTCTGTGTCTGTTCTGTTTTCCAGAACTCCCAATTTATGGCATACTCCTGGCAGCTTTTTCAAGCTCCTTAATCTCGCCATGTAAATCTTTGAATGAAGCAAGAGCCGTTTCACATCCCTGAAGCTGTGGGGCCATAAACCGCCTTCCAACAGCAGCTGTGGGAACAGCTCCAGTGAATTCAGGCATGTGCCAGAACCTTCTGGATGCACTGTATCCCTGTAGGAAAGGAAGGAGTCTGGGTTTTAAGTTTCAGGGTTAAATCAAGATGGGGGAGGTTCTGGGCCCTGGGATCTTAAGCAGTCAGAGTCCTTGGAAGCTCAGTTGTGGCTTCTGGTTGTATGCATTGTAGGCTTTGGTTGATTCTCCTCGTTCCCAGAGCCTCATCCTCCTTGAAGGGGTTCATGGGTATGTCCCCAGGCCCTAACTGGTGTTTTTTTGGACCTCTGAGTGAGGAGCAAAGTTGTAATGCTGGACTTGCCGGTTTCACCTGGAAACTGTCTCTTTGCTCATAAAATGTTTGGTCCCATCTCATAGGCTAGTGGGAGCTTTGGGGACAGTGAGAGGACCACGTAGTCCAGAAGGTTAACAAGGCTTTTTATGAAAACCATAAAGTACTGGGAGGAGCTGCTGGGTGATCAGCTTGTTTACTACTCGTTTTATCAACTCTTCCAGCCCTGGCCAGGAGAGCAGCTTGAGGAGGAAAGGAAGACAGCTTTGTATGGGCCGACAGTGCCCCTTCCGTGACGCAGATGTCTCTCATCTGTGGCTGGGGTCTTGCTCTTTTCTGCATGGCTGTCCCCATCATGGCCACTCACTGAGGTCTCTGAGAAGCTGTGGGCAAACCGGGGGATGGCCTCCCTCTCCTTTTTCTCAGAGTCCGGCTCCATCTGTCACCTTATCTCGCCTGCCCTCTGGTCCTGCTCCTCCCCTGGAGGAGGTCTCCTGACCACTGTGTTCTCCATCTGCCACGCAGACCCCAGTGTGGGTCTAAGGCTGTTCTTGTCGTTCTCATTGTATGTGCATGTTCTCCACAAAACTTCATCCATAAACCCAATTCAGCAGCCCCCAACAGGGACATTCTCACCAACCCTCCAGGCCTTCTCTCTCCAGCTGTCCGGTCAAGTGATCCACTTGGATTTCCCTCCCACTGGTCACCTCTAGTCTAACACGTCTGCAGCTATGTTTCCTTCTCTCCTCCTTCACCCCAGAGCTGTTCCTCCTATACTCTTACCTGCCAATGGTGTTATTGCCTGCCAGGCATTCCAAGTAGCAGTGGACAACCCTTCTCTATTCCCCTCTCTTTAAATGCCTGTGTTTGATAAATGTTGACTTGTGTTCATTTTCCTAGTGAGGTGCTTCTTGTCCATTCCATCTCTCCCATAGTCTGGACCAACAACAGAAAAATACAGTTGTTTTCTCAGACAGCCAGGATTGGTAGTGGCTGTCCAAGTGCCAGGTCAAATAAAGAGTGCTGTGATAGTTTAGTGATGCCTGTCTTAGGTGCAGGAAGGGAGAAGGGGGGTACGTGTACTGGATATGCATTGTGCCTAGACTGGACCCTCCTCTGAGCTCCCTGTCTCTGTTCTCACCCCTCTGTAACCGACTTTCCGCAGTACCACTGGTCCTCTACCTACAATAGATTTGATCAAGGCACTGCCCAGCATAGCAGATCAAACCTGTCATGGTTGATGGGGTCCTGATTGACTTCTAGCATGGCATCCAAGAACTATTCCAATGAGGAACTTAACTTGCCTTTTTCTTGTCATTTGAAGAGACTTCTTACCACTTACCAACAGTTTCTCTTGCTTGTCTCTCAGGCCACAGTCATGCTGTCCCCTCTGTCTGCAGTGCCTTCCCTGTCCCCTGGGGCTGGTCAACCTCCATTCTTTCTTAAGACTCTATTCAGCACTTCTGGTGAAGAACTCCCACCACCCTCATACCCAAATAGATGCACTGGGGTTTACTAAATCAAACTAAAGTGAACTGTCCCTTTAGGGGTTATGTATCATTTGGCCCCATAGCTTGTTCCCCACCCCCAGCCCCGTTCTTGACAATGGAAACATGCATATACTAAAGCAGAGCACCCTCATGCCCTCTGACCTAGCAGCCCTGCCTCAAAGTGTTTAACCAATAGAAATGTGTTTGAAAGGCACATGAGGGAATGCTCATTGTAGCATAATTTGTAATGGACCCAAATTGGAAACTATCCAAATGCCCATCAGAAAGTAAATTGTGGACTATTCATGCAACAGGGTTCTCTACAGCAGTGGGAATGAAGAGCTACCAGTGTGTGTAAGCACAAGGTGGGAGGCTGAGTGAGGAAGCAGATGCAGAAGGTGGGCACCGAGCTGGCAAAGCGAGTCTGTGGTGTTGGTGTTAGGATGGCCGTCTTCTCTGGGGAGGGGCTGGTGTTCGGAAGTATGTGGGCATGTCTTGGTGCTAGAAGGCAATGTGCTGTTGCCTGTTCTGGGTGGGTTTTCATTGGGAGAGCTCATCGAACTTCACACACACTTATAATCTGTGTCCTTTATGTAGGTACGTTATCAATAAAATAGTCTATAAAGACCAGAAGGGAATCACACAAAGAGCAGTATTTTCAACCCAATAGACTTATGGAGCTCTATGAAGGGTCAGGATCAAGTCAGTTGTTGCCCCTCTTTCTATGGAGCTTGTTCAAGGGGTCGTCTTGTATTTGGAAGTTGTCCAAGGCTAAAGAAAGCAGTTTTCACGGCACATGGTTGCCTGGAGAGAACCGCTGTTACCTGGCGTGCTTCCTGCCCGTCCGTTCTGGGTGTGTGCTTAACTGGCTAGAACCATTTTGCTCTGAGCTGCCTTGATTGCAAATAGTAGGTTGCAAAGTGTCAGAATGCAAAACCTGACTCTCATTAGCTTAAAAAGGGACTTGTTTGAAGGGCTCCACATGACTCATTGGAAGAACTGAAACCCCAAACTTCAGGAGGGATGGGACTGCCAGACCAGAGGGTCAGACCTGGAAGGCTTCCTTCCTCCAGTACGATGCCCATTCTGCCCGGAGTCTTCTTTTCTCACAGACCAGCTTTCTCTGCACAGAGAGCTGAGTTACATCCTTAGAGTTCAAGGTAGAGAAAACAAACAGGGGCTCTTCCCTATCAGAGTCCAGTAAAAAGAAAAGAAATCCTATGTTTGGCCCAGTTAGGGCTTGTTCTCACCCCTCCCCCAACTTTGGAGAAGGGGGACATGGGACAAGGTGATGGCCTGACTGGGAGAGTGACTGTGAGGCTCTCAGAGATGGCATGGTTGTGGCATCTGCTGGGGCATCTGTGAGCTGTGCGCTTACACAGAATAATCCACAAGGCAGCAGAGAAGTGTGGTATCTTCTATATTTGTTTTCTCACACTTGTAAGAATTTATTGTACTCCTTATCTTTGTGTATAATGTATGCACATAAGAATGTATATATTGTGGATTCATACCCCTAATTTTAGGGTGTTAAACAGTTCTGTAAAGCATGGTTCTGAATACCCTTGCTTAGGTACCCTTTAAATACATGCTGCCCTTTGTAAGTCTACATGGCGGGTTGGATTTCATAACCCCTTTGTTCAGAGGAGCTAAAACCGAGTGGGGGTATGCCTGTACATGTTGTGTAATATAAAAGGGAGGGGGAACCCCAGATGCTGAGAAGAGGTGTGGCACTCCTGGTAGTGCTGGGGCACAGGCTTGACTGGTATACGGGGCAGAGGTTTTTACTGGCAAGTCAGAGGGTCATGAGAGGGGACATTCAGGTGGGCAGCTTCTTGTTCCCACCTGCCTCTACCCTTTTTTGACACCCTCCTTCCAGGACTTCCCCTCCCAGGGCCAGTTTTAGGGGCATTATTTCATGCTTTTGTAAAAGAGTGACACAAGAATACGCTTTGGGGACAGTCCTGGGGCTGGTTGCTGTCAGGATGGTGTTTTCCAGAATCCATTTTCTTTGGACTTATCTTTTGGTCTTGGGGATTTGGGCCCTTTTAATCTTTTGAAGATGAAAGTCTTTGTTAATGCCTGTGAGCTTTCCTAGCCAGTGGGGTGCTGTAACGTAAAGAGCGGTGGAGAAAAGGCTGGATTCCTAGGCTCCGGGTTTCCTTAGGAAGCTTTTCTCTATGGACATAGGGAGATACCAACTCTAGACATTTGTTTTAAAACCAAACCTTGGGTAATCAACTATGGTAACATCAGAAGAAAGCATAAGGACGTTTTTTTCTCTCTGAAAGTACATGCATGCTTCTATCTACTTCAGTGGGGACAAACCGTCTTCATCTCTGAGATTAAAATGTGGAGAGTTCCTGCTGTGGCCTCCTTATAAAATGGAGATCTTAGGAAGGTGAGATTTAGAATTTGGTTTGGACTTCGAAGTATTCAGTGCCTTTTTTTTTTTTAAATGACTGTTCTTCCTTTGACAAAATACAAAATTATTTTCAGAACACGTGATGATGTGGCTTTCAGGAAGAACAGAATGGCCATGTGGTTCATACCTCTCACTGACTTAAAATAATTAAGGAAGTTCATTCAGAAAGCCTTCCAAAAGAGCCTGCTCATGTTTGCAAGAAATTTATATGGACACTTCAGCCATATATCATTTTTAAAAAAGAAACTTTTAAACCCTGATCTCTAAACTTTCTTAACAGTCAAGATATGTTTTATCTTACTCGTTAAGAAAGTTACATATACCCCTGCTGCAGCAAACTTTTTATTTGTGAATTCTGTATCAGTGTTTTCCTACTTCTCTGGGTGTGGCTTCAGTCATTGTACCTGTGTTAATGTCATGCTTATTCAAACCTTATTATTTCATCTGTTGTATTTTTTTCCAGTAAAGTTATCATTGCTGAATTATGTAAATATTCACATGCACATATTGCTTCTTTCATAGTGACTGTCACTCTCTGGCTCATTGCTTTAGAGGCCCTGTAACAATGGCACACACAAACTGCCCTCCATTTGTCAGGCACTGTTATTAAGTGCCGACTTCATGAAAAAGGACCATTACTGTTATTCCCAGTAGGTGGAGAGGCGGAAGTTACTTGACCAAGACCACAGTGGTGCACAGCTGAGATTCAAACTCAGAACACCTGGCTGCAGACAGCGTAAAGGTCAAGAGTGGGGATTTCTGAGGTTCAGCCACTTACTAAACTTGTGACCTTGGGCAAGTTACCTGACTTCCCTGAGCTGCAGTTGCCTCATCTATAAAATGGGTATCAGTCTTGTCTCACTGGGTTCCATTGGACGGTGGCGAGGAGTGTTCAGTGTGGGACCCATCATAGAGCACGCACTCAGTAAATATGTTCTTCAGCCGTCTTCATTGTAAACCAGGGGTTCTGCACCCCCAGTCTCGGTTTTGGTTGATTGCTGTATTTGCTAGCAGGTGCAGCTCTGAGTTTTTTGTTGGGGGCCTCACTGTGTTCCAGGCATCGTGGTTGGGGTTCCTGCGCATGACAGCTTGGAGCAGCCCTCTTTGCTGACATCGAAGCATCGCACATGTCAAGGGCTCTTCATGGCTTTCGCAGATTTGGCACCACTGTGGGAGGAGAATGGAAGAGGGTTAGAAACGGAGACTTTATCTGACATTGGAGACTCTGCCTGGAACCCTCAGCAGTGGGGAGCAGGGAGCGACCTGTGGAGTGCTCTCCTCCTATTCCACAGCTCCATGTTAACCCCCCGTAGATGGGAACATCTCAGGGAATGTTTCAAGGAGTGGCCAGAGAGCTGGGGGAGACCTAAGAGTGCTCGCTGATGGGAGCTGCAGGCAGGCAAGGTCCGGGAAGGCTGGAAGAGCCAAATGTTGAATGCTGCTACCTGGAGGCAAGGTGATGACCTCAGTTATGAGATGGTCTTGGGTGACCTTGGACTGGGTGGGGGTGCTGGGGGCACCCCTGTGTTCACTGGGGCCTCCCGGGATGCAGGGGCTGAGGCTGCACACTGTGCACACTGTTTGCAGGGGGTCATTGCCTCACCACCCCTTCCCAGTCCCCTGCAGAAAAGCCCTTCAGGAGGCCACCACATTGTCCCCAGGCTATGCCATCGCCTTCATAGGCAGGCTTGTCTTCTTCCATCACTCCTCCTGGCACACACTTACAAAGCTCCTTGGTACAGCACTCAGGGAGGATCAGTGTTAAGTAAGCTGGACACAGTTCCACTTGTAGCTCTGCTCACCCTTTCTCACCAGAGTGCAGGGAGCAGAGCGTTCAGAGCGGCACTGCGGCAAGAGCCCCAGGTCAGAACCACCCAAAGGTGCATGGGCTCCAGAAGGGACAAATGATTGTGCCATAATCAAACTGTGGAATTTTATATGGCAGTGAGGATGTATACATCCACAGTAATATGGATGAATCCCACAACCACTGTTGAATTAAGCCAGGTACAAAGGAATATATATACCGCGTTACTCTCTGCTTACCATGTTCAAAACAAGCAAAACAAACCTACAGTTTGAGAAGCCGGGGGAGAAGAGGGAGACGCTGGTGACAGTCTGATCCTTGATCTGGGCAGAGGTTCGGTGAGTAGGTTCGCTCTGTGACAGTTCGCTGGGCTGCACACACAAGGTTTGGGCACATGTTACAAACATGCTGTAATGCAGTGAAGAATTTCTAACAGGCAAAGGAACTCTTGCTAAACTGTTAGCACAGCCATTGAGACGCCTGGTTACTGTCTGATTTGGGTGGGACCAGGTGTGAGTCCCAGCTCTTTGACCCTGGGCATCATGCCTTCAACACCTCTTGGGTGTCAGGTGCATCCCCTACCCGCACGGCTTGTGCCACCTCCTAGAGTGACCTGGAGGGTAGATGAGCTGGGAGGATGACAGGACTGGCCCAGGGCATCTCCACGGTGAGCTGGGCTCTTTGCCATGCCCTTCACTCTTAAGGACTTCATCTGCCCCCTCTGCCCTGTAGGGGACAGCCTGCTGAGTGGATAATTCTTCAGCACCCCCTGCCCTCACGCCAATATTTTTTTAGGACTATTATTAAGGTTTAGAACAGATTTATTTATTATTTTTAATGGAAACCTGTAAGCAGGACCTCTGGGCTACCAGTGCTGGGAACCGCCTTCCTTAAAGGCATTCACATGCTACAGACATCTCTAACCCACCTGAGAGCCTTCAGGGCTCGTGTGTGTCCTCTCTTCCGGCCAGCCAGCCTGGTCCCCTTATCAATCCCTCTTTCTGCTCCCCTTGCCTCCAGGCTGGAAGTGGAGATGGGACTGTATCTCGCAGCACTTGCTGCAAGCCTGGCTGAGCTGGGCCATTCTGCCTCTTTCCTGCACTTGACTCCCGATTTCATCCCAGCTCCATTTTGGACCAGAGGATGCATGATCCTTGGGAACAACAGGCCCATTCCAAGAAACACTGTTCCTAGGCTTACCCATTTTGGTATTCATCATCTCTGAAATGGGCATAATGTCTCAGTCTAGTATCACTGCCAGTATAAGGGAAAAAAGCTGAGGCCTTTGCCTTGTTTTGTCCTGAAGTCATTTTCTAAAGTGCCCCCCACCCCCGGACTCTGCCATTCACCTCTTTTTCAGCTGTCAATCTAACTGTGGTTATAAACCCTGGCTGCTAGGAGGAACATCTGGAGTACTTTAAAAAGCACAGTACCAAAGGTACTGATTCTCTTGGTCCAGAGGAGGCAGGCAGGGCAGGGCGCTAGAGCCCACTGCATGCCGTCGTCCCACCTCCATCTTTGGTGACTTCCCCGTGGTAGCCTGGAACCTGCTGGGTTGGAAATTGGCAAGCACTGCAGACGGGGGCCCAGAGAGCCAGCTGTTAAACATCACCAGCTTATGCCTGGGCCAGAGCATCAACACTTTTCAAAGCTCCTGTGGTGATTCTCACATGCGGCCAGGGCTGAACACCACGGGCCTTGGGCACCCTGCAAAAAGCGTAGTGAGCTTTATGTTTACAATTATCTAGCTCTGCCAGAGGTTAAACTTTATGTGGATTAGATCACTTACCTCAACAATCCTTGAAGGAGGATTATTACCCTAGTTTTTTAGAGAAAGAAGTTGAGGTCCAGGTAAGTTACCTGATATCTTGTCCAGGCCAGCTAGTTAGTGGCCAAGTCTGATTGGAACCCGGGCCTGAGCTCCTGGAACCCGAGTCTGCCCAGCATCTCTGGGATTGCGAGGTCAGTGCCCCACTGTTCCCACATTGCTTTCACTGTTCAAGTGACCCTGGGTCTGCATCTGTGGCCTTCCAGGCTGGAACAGATCAGCGTGGAATGGGCATTCATCGCCAGGGGGTGCTGGCCATGCGCCCGCCTCCATCTCGCTCAGTCAAGGTGCTTAGGCTGTGGGCTGGGACAGTGACACCCAGTCACTAATGAGCTTTTGGTGCTGGTGTGTGTTTTCTTCCCTTTCCAGTGGAACACGACAGAGAGTTCTTCCACCCACGCTACCACCATCGGGAGTTCCGATTTGATCTTTCCAAGATCCCAGAAGGGGAAGCTGTGACTGCAGCCGAATTCCGGATCTACAAGGACTACATCCGGGAACGCTTCGATAACGAGACGTTCCGGATCAGCGTTTACCAGGTGCTGCAGGAGCGCTTGGGCAGGTGGGTGCCCTGGCGGTGGCTGGGAGAATGCTAAGCTCTCTCCAGCTGCAGAGGAAGAAGGGGGTGGCGTCCAGAGAGGGCCTGGGCGGGTGTGCGTGGCTTCTCCCACCATGGAGCACCGACCCCCTGCACAGTCCCTGGACTGAAGACCTTTTTAAAGAAGGGGTATGGTATATGTCGCTATTTCTTCACGCTGTCACTGTCAGCAAATTGAGTGAGGTATAGGGGACGTCAGGTGACTCTGCAGTTGTGTGGCCCCATATAGGTGTTTCCGGGTGGCCTGGGTGGGCGTGTGTTTAGAGGCATAATGGAGAAGGGGATGGGGAGGAGGAAGAAACTTTTTGTCGTAAAAGTGACCATTTGTAATAAAATGTGAGGGGATAAAATCCCTCAAGCCAAAAATAAGCAGGCAGAGGATTATCGCATTTTATAGTCACCATGGCCCTCTGAAGGGTGACTTATCTGGGAAATGGGGAGAATTAAGACCTGGAAGCAAATGGTGTGTTACTTGCCCAAGACCACCCAGAGAGAAAGGGGCCAAAGATGACTTGAGCTCAGGCATGCAAAAAAATATTTCTTTCAGAAATTTGAAGTTGAATAGGTAAGATATTTTCATGGTATAAAATTCAAAAGAAAGACGAGTAACTGTGGTAAGGTTGCTTACCTTAGGCAGCCACTGGTTTGAGCAAATCAGCAAATATATTTGTGTGTTTGTATGTTGTCACCAATGGTACCTCATCATACCCTCTGTCCTGCACCTGATTCTGCCACGTGACAGTAAACCTTGAAGGGCTTTCCGTGTGGTTCCACAGGGAGAGTCCTTGTTCTTTTAAACCCCCACTTCCCTTCCTCGTGTGGGCAGAGCCATCAGTATTTAATCTGTTCCCTACACATACACAGTAGGGTCTCAGGGTCTCCATTTTCCCCTGTAATAGATGGAAGCACCTAGCAGGAAGGGTATCTTTCTTGACACCTTATTTCATGTGTGTGCATGTCTGCTTTCAGATACAGTTCTGGAGAGAGAATGGTGGGGTCAGGTGCACATGTTGGTTACTGATGATAGATTTTGCCGAACCGCTCGCCTCGGTTGTGCCAATGTGTCCTCCTGCTGGCAATGAGAGGCCTGCTGCCCCAGGTGTTGCCAGCGCCATCTCTTATCAGACTGTTTTGATCTTTCTCAGTCTGATGGATGACTCAGTGTGGCTTGTGTTGGCATTTTAGAGCCCCCATATGCATGCACTGCCCTACAGACGGGAGGACAGATCCTTTCCAAGCGGCGGTGCCCGAAAGGAACATGAGTGTGGCACAGGGGAGGTGGCAGGCAGCCCTGACCTTACCTCCACATCTTACCGAGGCACTCGGGTGTCCCAGTTAACCCTGGCGGGCTTAACCTTAGGCCCAATGTACAAGAAGAAGCATCAAGTTCATTCCTGGGGTGTGACATGTATTTGCTTTGTTCTCTGACAGATCCCCTGGGGCTCTTGAGCGAGAACACATGTTTGACTTTTCTCACGAAGGCTGATGAACTGATTAATTGGGGGCGAGGCAGGTACCCAGAGGCTTTTCATCAATAGCAATTGATGAGCCCACTTGAGCAAACCCTGAGCCCTGCTCATACCCCAGGCCTCCTGGGAGGCTCTGCAGGCCAGCCTCAGGAAGCTCCATCAAGACATTTAACCCCAGGAATGCAGCTGCCCTGAGTGCGTTTGCCTGAGCAGAACTGAAAGGGTTGGCTGGTGTCACCTGGGCGGCCCTTCCTCCAAGTTCTCCAGGTGGGACGCGTTTACCCTCCTTGGCCAGTGGTCGCGGTGGCGGCCCAGGATGCTGCTGAGGCCGTCCTGCCTTCCTGTGAGCAGGATCCTGCTTCAGGACTGCCAGTATCCTCAGGCGCTGCCCACTAGGCGAGGGGAGTCCCTACCCCACGGGTCCCACACCTGTTCTGCTCCATGCATTGGGAAGAGCACTGGACACTCTGAGATGGGCAAGGGGGACGTGATGGGCAGGGCGCCTCCTTCATGGAGGTCAGAGGCCACTGCATTTGGAGAGGCACATGCGAGCCCAGCAGTTCATTTATTCAGTCACCACTGAGCACCCATGTGTCAGCCACTAGCCTCAGACCTGGATTGTGGGGGCAAGTGAGCCCAGGTCACAAGGGCGAGGGCGGGATCTCGTTTAAAATGTTGACTGAAGAGTGTATGATTTCCGGGGCTGCCTGCCCCTCCTCCCCCCACCTGAGTGCCCAAGCCGGTGGCTTAGAACAAAAGAAATGTCCTCTCACAGTTCTGGAGGCTCCAAGTCTGGAATCAAGGTGTCAGCGGGGCTGTGCTCCCTCTGAAACCTGCATGGAGGGTCCTTTATGCCTCTTCCAGCTCCTGGTAGTGGCTGTTGATTGTCGGCGCTCCTGGCTTACAGCTGCGTCGGTCTGATCTCTGCCTCTGCAGTCCCATGGCGCCGTGTCTTCGCATGGCGCCCCCTTGGCGTGCCTTTCTCTTCTTAGGTGGAAACCAGTCTTCTTGGGCTAGGGGCCCACCCTGTCCAGTGTGACTTCATCTTCCTTAACTGATTACACCTGCAAAGACCCTATTTCCAAATAAGGCCACATGCACAGGCCCAGTGGTAGAACTTGAGCCTATCATTTTAGGGGATACAATTCAACCTATAATGGGGTGAAGACGTGCAAGCATGGCTCGTAGGAAGGACAGAAGGGAGGACAGTGATGCCGGACAGGGTAAGCCACAGTTCTTGCCTAGATGAAACATGAGCCTCTGGACTCCCCCCCAGGCTGACAGCAGCTCTTCGTCTTTCTACCTGTGACAACCTGCCAACAGTGTGAGCCCCTGGTCCTGTCACAATGTGAGGTGGCTGCCTCGTCAACCCTGCCTTAGATCCGTGGGCTGGATCTGGAGGCCCCAGGGGAGGGAGGAGACCTGAGTCACTGGCTGGAAGAAGGATAGCTGTCCGAGGCTCCCTGGCGGCCTAGTCCTCGGTGAGCAGCTTGGTCACAGGAGCTCTCTAGGGGTGTCTGACTTTGGGTTCTTGCCTCTGGGGACTTCTGACTTGCTGGGATACAAAGTCCGCCATCAGCAAATGTGTGCCGAGCCCTGGCTGCTGTAACCAGACCCAAGTCCCTGCCCTCTCGGAGCTTGTGTGCAAGCAGAGCGGGTAATGTGGCCGTCGAAAGGGTACTAAAGTTGGGCCAGGGAGTGGAGTGAGAGGCACTGGTGGGGAGGAAGGGGCGTACCGTCTTTAGATTTCTAAATTTCCTTTCGGTACCTGCAAGAAGGAGGCAGGGCCCTCATGCTCTAGAAGTTTAAAGGTTAACATTTAAACAAAAAAAAATATTTACTTTTCTTCTGGGTGGTGTTTTGTTTTTTAATCCAGAAGGAAAACAGTCCTGTTATATAATTCCAGGAGGGATCACCCAGCTAGTAAGACTGTGGATTCGAGTCCCAACACCACGTACCAGTTTGGCCTTGGGAAGTCATCACCCCTCCCAGCCTCAGGTCCTTCTGCACACAGTGGGAGTGATGATTGCACCTGCCTCCCAGGGTCGTGGCAGGGATGGAGGGGCTTGACATACTTCCTTAGAACATAATAAGTGCTCAATAAATGTTCACTCATTAATGTTACTTTCATCACCAGCACCACCAGCACCACCCTCGCTGCCCCAGAACCATCGCTATCATCGTCTCCAACATCCTCATCGCAGGGAAGGCAGGGACCTTCTTAGGGGAATGGAGAGCTCCAGGTTTTGGCTGCAGCACTGCTTTTCCCCCTGTGCAAAATCTCTGAATTCTGTGCAGACGAAGGCCCGACCTTGTGCGCAGGTGGAGCCCTTGTTCGCATTTCTCCAAGCTGAGGCCGTTTCTACAGAGCAGGCTCTTCTGATCCCCAGCGGGACCCGGACGCTGCCCCTGCGCCCTGCTTTTTGGCCGGCCTGCTCCCTCTGCTCAGAAAGCCGTGGCCTCGCTGCCGCCAGCCACCCAGCTGTGCGGAGCTGGGACATCTGGCTCTCTGGCGAGCCTCTGCCTGAGCTCCAGGAAAGCCCCGGGGGTGCCGCGGATTAGGGGCTTTGGGTTGGCCTCAGCGTCTCTCCTGTGGCAGCTGCTTTCCACCCAGTCCTCTTGATCTCTCAGAATCCAGATTAAATTCCGATAATGAGCTGAGCTGGAGGCCGTCCATGGCCCTCAGGCCCTGCTTGCAGCCCGGCCCCAGACAGTTGGAGAGGTGTGCCGGGCCGCCCTTGGCAGGCTGTGGGGCGAGTGGGGGCTGGAGGTAATGGCCTTGGCTCTCCTGGCCTTCCTGTGAGGGAGGGGCCCCAAGGGACGGGAGCCTTGCCCTCCTCTTCTGCACCCCGGGCCCAGGGCCAGACCAGCTGGGGCCTGGCTTCCCAGAGCTGGACTCACTTCTGTCCCCATTGGCTCACACTCGGGCTCCAGCTGAAGATGAAGGTATTCAGGGTAGGGGCTGCACTAGCTGACCAGTTCCATGTGTGGAAAATGGGCTGGGCGTGTTCCATCCTCACCCTTCCCCCCCCCCCACAGGTCCCCAGCTTGCTCCGTCAGTGCTGCCCCATCTGCGGGGGACACTGGTGCTTGGGAGGCACCCCTGGGGGCCACAGGCCAGCCGGTAAGCAGAACCCACTCAAAGGGAATTAGTAGCTGCCAAGATCGAGATGATGTTCGCGGCTGGACGAAATACGTCCCTTGGTCCATCTCAGGGACTTTGGCTACCAGGAGGGTGACTTCCGAGGGGTCTCTGGGGTCAGGATAGAATCAGCCACAGGCTGAGTCACTCTGAGGAAGAGGGAGCTGTCCCTGTGATGGGCTGGAGGGGAGGCCGAGCGGCTGCTCGCTTGCTTCCTTCAGCCCAAGGCAGCCTTCGGGGCAGTCGGAAGGCAGCCAGCACGGCCCGGGCTGCCCCCAGGTGGGGCTTCTGTCACCTCCGGCCCTGCCCCGGGCTCCCAGCTCTCCCGCTGCTGCAGCTCTTACCTTTTCCTCTGGAGAAAGAAGCATCATCAGAGCTTCCCTGAGCTGGTCCGGCGGCATCCTTGCCCGTTAACTGCTCAGTTCAGTGACGTGGCTCCCAAGAGCAGGTGAAAATGCACCGTAAGCCGCTGTGCTGGGGCCCGAGCTCATGCATTTCTGACCAGCTCTGGACGACACCCTTCTGGTCCCATCCGTGGAAACTGGTGAGCAGGTGAGTGGGTCGGCCGGTGTAAAGGACATCTTACCGGAAGAGTGTCGTGGTCCTGACCCCCAGGGGCTCAAGGCGGCAGGTCACTGGACCCTTCTGCAGTTGTCCTGGTGTTAAATAAAGGTTAGGGACTTGGTAGCAAGACTCTGACTTTTATCTGACTTTAGTCGCCACGAGCATGCCTGGGCAGAGGGACATGGTCACACTCCAGAGCACGTCCCCACCCCGTGCTCTCGGCGTCTCATTACCTGGTACTTACTGGATGTGGCTCTGCTGGCACTTCAGCTTTGTTGTGTACCGTGGAAATGACCTTAGAAAGACTTGCTATCCCCATCCAGGTGTCAGGACTAACTCAGGGAGGGTAAGTAAACTTACCTGAGGTCACACATCTAGAAAGTGGCAGGGCTGGGACTTGAACCCAGGTCTTTGATTCCAGCACTCACATTCTTGGCCACAGGAGCAACATGGGGATTCTTGCTTGTCTGATTTCCTCACCTGGGACTCAAATGGAGTGATGCCGAGTCCCGGGCTGTGCTTCTCACCTTTGGCTGTGCATCAGATTCACTGGGGCAGCTTTTACAAATCCTGGCGCATCAGAGTCTTGGGGGCGGGTCTGGACGTTGACACTTTTTTAAAGCTTCCACGTAAGTCTCTTTGGAGCTAGGGCTATAAACAGGTGGCTAACATCTCTTCTGTGTCTCATCTGTGAGCTGTCTTAATATGTCCGACGGATGGAAGGGGAGAGATTTCTAGGACAGGTCCCCATGTTCCCAGCTGCCTGGCCCCAAAAATGTCTTTCTCCCATGGGATTGAGCCTGAAGTGTGGTCCAGGCCCTGACTGACAGTCTCAATGGCACAGGGAAGGGGTTGGCTGAGGGTGGAGAGCCCTTTGGACTCTGAAGGCCTCTGGAAGCTGTTCCTGAAGGCCTACGTGCCTGGTTCCACATCTCCTGGCTTCCACCTCTCATGCCTCACCTCAGCCCCAGGGCGTGAGCTCTGGTTTTGAGCTGCTTTCTTGGGAGTTGCTGGTTCAGCTCCCCAGTAGCCCTTCTTCAGGGTAAGGAGGGAGAAGCTGGCTCCAGGGCACTGACAAGATGCTCTGGGAGGTCAGAGGAGAGCACGCCGGAGGGCAGCCTGGCCAAGGATGCAGGGCTATCCTTGGTGCCTTTCCCGTAGGTGAGCTCAGAGCTGCTTGAGCAGGAACAAAGGCCCCTTGACTCCTCCTGGTTCCCCTTGGGGTGCTCTCACTTGTGCAAAGGGATTGCTAGAAAAAGCCTGCATTCGGTGACCCCGCTGGGCAGGGATGGCATGCACTGTGTCCAGTCCAGTAGCGTTGGTCTGAGCAACTTGGCCTGCCCTGCTTGGCCTCCTGGGGCTGAATGGCCTGGCGGCTTCCTGTCCTGCAGGCTAAGGCCATCTGGTAGGCTTTAGTGGCTTTTTTGATCTTTGTGCCCTTCTTTCCCTAATTCATGCCACGCCTGCCTTTGCAGGGAGAACAAAACATGGGTGGTGGTGGGGCATTAATGGCAACAGGTTCCATTTGTTGAGTGCTTGCAACGGGTCAGGTTGGGGCTTGGCTAGTTACATGTGTCCCCTTATTCCTCAGAACAACTCAAAAAGTCTCTGTTCCTATTTTGTGGATAAGGTACAGGGTGGTCAGTGACTCTCCCGAGGTCTCCCTTAGAGGGGGAACTGAGACCCAGGTAATAAGGACAATTTGGAGTGCTGGGTCCCACCCCCCAAATCTGATGTAGTTGGTCCTAGTATCCCTGTGGCACTGATAATTTTTTAAAGCTCCTCTGAGGATCTGAGGACCTTGGACGAGTCACTTCATCCTTTCAGTAAGGATGGAGACTCCCATCCTGCTCCCCGCCCAGGGGTGCGTTGGCCATGGACAGTGCTGGTGAGTGGTAGTGTAGGGTCCCTCAGGGCCCCCGGATGGGGATCTGGACATCTTTCTGGGAGAGCACAGCACAGATGGTGACAGCACAGAGCACTTTTGAAGCACCTGCTCTTATCCACCTGCTCTGATTACTCGGCAGGGATCTAACGCTTGATTGTGAAGGTCAAGGTGAGCAAGTGGTCCCTTTGCAGACCCTCCTTGTGGGAAAGGGCTGCTCTGTTTACTCTGGACCGACCTGACTGAGCCTCCCAAATTCACAGTTTAATCTTTGCCCCCCACTTTCTGACAACACGTCTAAACTGGGAGAAAGGACGGCTGCCTTGGAAAGAAGTCATGCGGCACAGCTGACTGTCTGGAGCATTCACCATGCAGCAGATATTCTCATCACAAGCCATGAGGGAGGTGTCCTCACCCACCCCATTTTATAGACAAGAAAACTGAGGTGCAGTACTAGGTTAGGGACACCAGGTTTGTCTTCTCTTGGCTGGCAGATACACATTTTCCTTTCCCTTTACGGCAATCCTAGGAGTTGGATAATGGTGAAGAAGTTGTATTTTTTGCACAAGTAACTGAGGCAGAGAAGACAAAAGACCCTCCCAGCTTGTCCTAGCAATGCCATATGGTGAGGAGCTAAAGACCAGTGGCTTTGGAGACACATGGGTCTGTCCCTCGTCCCACCACTTGGAAGCTGCATGTACTGGGCTGGGTCATGGACCCTCGCTGAGCCTCAGTGAAGGTCTGGATGGGAACTGCAGTGACCGTGACAGTTGCCTGGTGGCAGGGCAGGACAGACCCTCCATGAGAGTGGGAGTTTGCTCTGTTTTGTCCACTCATAGCCTTTGTACCTGGAGCGTGGCACATAGCTGACTTTCAGGACAGTATGTATGCATGCATGGACGGAAGAACCATCGGCCTTCTGCTAGGGCGTGGGCATCCTGAATTGACAGACCATGGCCGCTTCCTACATTGAGGCATTTCCCATACCTAGCGTGGCGCCTGGCAGAGACGCATGCAAGCAGATGCCTGTAGGCTGAGTGAGTGCTGGCCAAGTAGCACTGGCCCCTGCCTCTCACTCTCCCAGCCCCTCCAGCCTTGGGCTGGTCCATCCCAGCAAACCTTCTGGGCTTTCTATTCCAGAACTGAAATCCGAGAACATCTTGTTTGCAGTCTTTCTTCAGCATCTGAGCCCAATTTCCAAAAAGTGAAAATTGCCCGTAATTATAATACTTTTCGATCTTAGGGAAGTTTCCCTGTGATGATTATAATTAATGTTACATAAAACTTCTGTGCCAATGGGTACCCAAGGGTGGATTGGCTCTTGTCTGCAACTGGGGGAAATGTCAGCGTGGTGCGCCGCAGCCCTGGGTTTCCTACACTGGAATGACTTTTGGGAGAACGGGCTTTTGTGCTGGGGGCTGACTGTATAACTTGATCTGGTGCTTTAATTCCAAAAGTGCTTCATACTTGGACTTCTGCTTGCCTATAGGAGCCTGTTTTTCCAAATGTATTAACATCTGTGTTTCATATCAGAGCCTGTAATTGCTTTAGCCTTTTTGGCAGGAGACAAAGAGAATTAATATTTTTCAATTTGGTCATGAGTGGTCATCTGTAGCTGGGAAGAAAAGTGCCTGCTCAAATGTGAACTCAGTAGGGATGGGAAGGCAGGCTCACCAGGAAGGTAATGTTTTAAAGGAGCCAACCATTGCTAAGGAAGTCCTTGGTTATTTCAAGTACAGGGCAGAGGTAGGCATCTGGCTAAATACTCAACTGGTTCTTCAAACACTGGTCCTTCCTTCGTCTTCCTAGTCCTCGCCTCTGTCAGCACTGTTTTCTTCTTTCTCCTCCACAATGCCCATGGCTTTCCATTTGCCACTCTTAAGAATGGAGGAAGGAAAGCTGGCACGTGGGCTGCATTCCCCCTCCCAGACCCAAGGCAGGCATTGCTAACGGATCACAGCACTCCCTCCTGCCCTGAACCCTCCGCACAGCTCCTGCTGCAAGAGCTCCAACGACGGCTGCTTGAACGAAGTTGCCATTGAGTGAAGCCTACTGGCCACTGGTCTCAGGTTGGGCTCCTGGAAGCCCGACCTGAGACAAGATTACGTGTGAAAGCAAGGGATTAGAAAATGTGTCCAGGGAAGGTAGAAGCAGGGGAAGTGGGTGCGGGGAAGCCATGCAGCGTCCCACATAAACAAACACTCATGCACTCACGTGGACACACACGCAGACACAGACAGTTATGTGCACACACACACATACACATGCCCTCTGGTGTGGCCAGGTTGGCATGTGCACAGGTTGCTTTTTCTCTGGAGATACCTTGTTTTCTCCCCCTGTTTTTCTTCCCACATCCCCTTCCCTGTCTTTCCAGTCTTCTGCTCTAGTTTAATTCCTGCCCCCACTTTCCAGAAATCAGCTTTGAAAAAAATAAAATTTGCTTTTGCTTATCAGATTTTAGTTTTGGGGACAGTGTCAGATTCACTGAAAAACGGAGTTACTAGTGCAGAAAGTCCCATACACACTGAGCCCAGTTCCCTGTTATAAACGTCTTACATTAGTGTGGTGCCTTTGCTATAATAATGAACCCCTATTGATGCATTGTTATTGTTAACTAAGGTCAATAATTTATCCACATTCTCTATGTTTTTACCCTGATGTTCTATTCTAGGACCCATCCAGAGGATCACATGACATTTAGTTGTCCCTTGAGATACTTCTCGCCTGTGAGTTTCTTTGACTTCGCTTGTTTCTGATGACCTTGACAGTCAACCCACATTTATGCACAGTCCTCTCCCACTATTTATACTTATTTCAACCCCACTGACTTTGAAATCCATCTCAACTCACTCACCTGTGCTGTGGATTCACTGGCTTCTCAACCTGGACAGCTGATGGTCAAGATCATTAGGTGTCTTGTAATCTTTGGGGTGTTCAACCATTGTTCCCCAGTGCCTGGCACAGAGCAGATGGTTTTGCTTCTTGCGTGAAAACTAGATTGTAAGAGCCTTTTGAGTGGGAGGGTTTCTCCTGACTTCTCCCCAGGGCGAAGTTAAGGATGCCTTGAGGATGAGACTTGGGTCCTTGAAGCACACTTCTGTTCTCTCCTCTCTGTTGTGGGCTTAAGGATTTGGGCTCAACCTTTGGCTCCCAGAGGCCTGGGGAATGGAAGAGGGAGGGTGGGGTGGTTTGGGAGTCAGGTTTGCAAGTGGAACTAAGAGTTGAAACAAGGAGTGCCTGGAGAAACCTGTCATTGTCAAAGGAAAGAAAGTGGGATTCTCCTAGGAGAGCTTTTCCTGACAGAGCCCCGCTTCGGGTCCTTTACTGTTAGGAGTTACATGTGCAGGAGCCCAGGGTCTGTCTCCCGGGCCCTGAGTGCCTAGAAGAGCCAGTGAGGCCCCTGGTCTTGATTCTGGGGCCGTCAGGAGACTGAGTCACCACTGGGCCGCCTCTGGCAGGTGCCACTGCAAGGTCATCTTGGGTGGGGGGTCTGTGCCCTAGGCCAGGAAGCAGTCTCTTCTCCACCCGACCTCTGGCTTCCCTTGGTGGATAACTCGTGCCCTGTGGGCCTTGCTAGCTGTGACCTTGGACAGGGCCTCCCCTCCCCCTCAGGGAGATGGCCCAGTTGAGCTACAGACCTAGTTGCCCCCATGCAGCACTGGCCTCTCCTGCCCGAGCGGCCTCTCTGACCCCAGGAATGTGTGCAGACCCCCGAGGCGCCAAGGCCCGTGGGAGCGGCCCACCACTGCCGGCAGGCAGGGCTGGTGGATAGATAGCCCAGTCTCCTTGCGCCTGGCAGAGCACCGTGCTGAGCTTCATCGTGCGGCATCCCGAGGGGTCTGGCCCGGGTGAGCCCCAGGTGCCCGTAGCATCCTGTTCGGGCTTGTTCCGTCACCGCCTCTCTTCCCATCCCACCTCTGAGACAAACCACTTGCATTCAAGTCCTTGACTCGGGATCTACATCTGGCGGTCCCCAAAACGTAATGGGAGGTAAACCTCGCAAGGCCGTCAGGGGCTCAGTGGCAGAAAGGCCATGTGGCACCTGGCGTAGCCCATGCTTATGATGCGCAAGGCCTTTCCTTGGCCTTCCCTCTTCCTTGCCGCCCCAGTGGGCTTGGGGAGCCACAGGGACCCACAGGCGGACTGACGTCTTCTTAGGCCACTCCCAGCTCTGTATTGGTTGTTGTGATTAGGCGTTTGTTTCTGAAAACTTTGAATTTGGTAATTGCAACACATGCGTCTGTCTGCGAGTTCCACTGTTAAATTCATTTCCTTTCCCCGTGGTCTACTGGCTTCATCTGGCTTTGGAATCTTAAAACAGCCTGTGGTTCTTTAGAAAAAAGAAAACAGAGGAAAGACGACCTAGCACGAAAACCGTGTTTGTGTTGGTTTGTTTATTCCTTGAGTATGTGTCCAAGAGGCTGAATTTACCTCGTTCTATTCTGGTCTGGAGCTGGAGGCCGGAGGAAATGGGGCAACCAGGGAAAGTCTCGAAAGACGAGCCTCGCATCCTTGCCGTCTCGCTCACCCACCTCAGTGCCAGACGCACGCAGCTGCCAGGCAGCTTGGGGTTTCCAGAGCGATCTCAGAAGCTCTGTGGTGCTCCCCGCAAGGCCTGGCTTTTTTGGGGGCTTCCCAGAGTCTTTATGTTTCACACAGACATGTTTCTGAGCCCTGACATCCCCAGAATGGCTCACCCCTCATCGCTGGGTTGCTGTATGGTTCATGACTAAGTTGAGTACAGTGACAGGGCTGTCCAGGTTCCAGAAATTTTGGAGCCCAAACCTGGAATCTTAAGCATCGGGAACAGAAGTCAGATATGAAAGTAAATTTGATGTTGGCTTTCTTCCCAGCCGGAGCTCCCTGCTGGCTGTGTCCTCTGGATTCCTCCTGACATGCATGGATGGAGGAGTGGGCCCTCATGAGCGATGGGGCACAAAAATGGAGGCGGCAAAGCCCAAATAACGCCGCAGTCCCCACAGTGCGGTGAGAGGTCTGCTGGGGGTACTTCGGCAACCCTGAGATTATACAGGGGTTTCCCTGCAGAAGCTGGGGAGGCAGTAGGTGCCTGGGAACTGAGCAGTGAGTGTGACCAGGCAGCCTGGGCTCCCTGGGGGCACCGGGTGGGGCGGTGGGGGGAAGCCCCAGGGAACTGGAGGCAGATCTATTTCTGGAGGCACCTAAGTAATTTGAGAAAACATTCTCTCTTCCTCTTTTAATAACAAAACTGCAGAAAGTGACACCAGAAAACCTCCTTGGCTGGTGTGAATACTCCAAAGAAACTAGCACAGTCATTCAACTTACACTTGAGACCTACTACGTGCTGGGCCATTTGCTGGGGCTACAACAGTGGCAAGCAAAGTAGGACTGGTTCTTGCTGACAAGAAGGGTTTAAAATCTGGTGGGGAAAAAGAAAACCCTAAAGAACTGTGCAAACAAATTTAAACTCCAGCCTAAGTGCCGGAAAGGAGAAGCTCTGGGGGAGTCTCAGGGTACTTAAGAGAAATCGAATGACACCATCAGGGTGTCCTTGGATGTTTCTCCGGGGAAACTGAAGGAGGAGCTAGTATGATGGAGATGAAAAGACAAGGAACAGTGTTCTAGGCAGTGGGAACAGCATGTGCACAGGGCTGTGGTGGGCTGGAGCCTGGAACAGACACAACAAGAGTCAGGGACAGCTAGAGCCCTGGGGGCCAGGCATGGTGGAGAGGGATGGTCTGCCCAGGGCCTTTTAGGTGGGGCATCTATAAACAGCCTCGTATGCCCATCTGGAATTACTAATAGTGTCTCCCTTCTCTTCCACAACTTTTCCAGGTTGGGCCTGAGTTTCGTGGTCTCCTTATTATGAAGCACGCTAGACAACTTTGGCTGTTTATCCTAAGAGCTAATAAAGGGCTCAGGGCGGGGCAGTTACCTGTTCAGATTTGAGATTCTGAAAGCCCATGCAGGCTGCTGGGGGCAGGGACAGTGTGGGGCAGAAGGGTCGGAATAGGACCGGCAGGCTTCTTCCAGGAGGCAGCTCTCCCTCCACTGTGGGAACTGTTGTGAGCTGCCCTGAGCCTTAAATTTCTCACTTGTAAAAGGGACAGAGCACCTACCTGTCAGGTGTCCTGGACCCAGGCCCAAGTCTGAGGCTGTTGCATCTTGAATCAGGGTCAGAATGATACAATTGTGAGCTTCTTACTTTGGGGCTGGGGCAGCTTGAATCCAGCAGGGGAAGATTCACCTGGAGGTCGGCTCCCACCCAGAGCTTTGAGCCTCCGGCTCCGTGCTGGCATCTTGACTGTATCATCTCGTTTCATCCATCCATCTTTAGAATGATCCTGATTGTGGTCCCCACTATCCAAACAAAAGAGCCTGAAGGACAGAGGTTGGCTTGCCAACTGGGATTTTACTGTAACTTCCCTAGGACCCAAAGCCCTGTGTTGTAATGCCTGCATTCTTGACTATCAAACTGTGACCCAAGGACTACCTTGGGGACTTTACCACAAACGGGATCCTGGGCCACTCGGACCTCCTGATTATTTTTTCCCACTGGTAGGTACATCCTTGGTGAGGGAGAACCTTCCGTTTTTGGCTGTGCCTGTCTTCCCTCTCTCCCAACTGCCCCTGCGACCCGCATGTACACACAGGGTTGAGATCCTCTTTATCACACTTTATCCGTGGCTGGAATAGACACTGCTTGGCAGCAAGATTTCTCGGTCTTTAAAGAGCTAATGTGCATTATAAAATCTCCCAGGAGCAATGAGCGTGTGGTGCTTTCCAACCTTATTTAAATACCGAACCTTTCTGATTTGTGACTCTCATTTTCCTTTCCTGGAAATCCTATTCATGGGAAACAGTTTTTGAGACCTTGATAAACTTCTGACCTCTATCTTGCACATGGGGAAACTGGGGCCCAAACCTTAATGTCTGCTGACTTCCTTCCTGAGTTTGACAACCTAGCCCTCCTGGACTCTGGACAGGAGTGTCCTTGGTTCTCCTGTGAATGTCTAGGCAAGGAGGTGGGGGGAGAGGGAGGAGGAGGAGAGGCAGACAGACGGTCCCGAGGTGGAGGAGCCATAGGCTGGCAGCTCGGGCTCTGGTTGTGGGAGGGGAGTTTCGTGTTTCTTTGTGTATTTTTCCACCTTTCTCCCAAATGACTTAATTTTAGTCTTCCTGGATACGTACCGTATTAAAGAAAGGGTGTTTTAAAAAAGACTCAGACCTTCTGTTTCATCTTCCCCTTCCAGGGATGACAGGGACTGTTGGGAGACTTGGTAGAAAGGCAGGGCATTCTCTGAAGCCTCAGGTGGGGTGCTAAGGACCTGGGCTGGGTCCTCCATAGGCTGGGGCTCCAGAGGGACACTCCCTGGCCTTGGGCCTAGAGGCGGCCACGCCTAGCTTCCTCGTGGGCCTTTGATCTCCTTTCCGCTTCGCTGCAGGGCTGGTGTTTGCATGCTGAGCCGATTCCAGGTGCAGCGGGGCTTTGGCTTCCCAGCTTGACTCATCCTGAAGCAGCAACAGGCCTGCTCTCCCTCTAACATCCCGGCAGCCCGGGGAAGCTCCGGCTTCTCCATCTCTCTCTTGCGCCCCGCTGCTGAGAATGTTCTTGAGGCCCGGCAGCAGTTCATAACATGCGACTTCTTAAAATGTCCAGCCCTGCACTCCACTGGGATTTTGCTATAACTTTCTTAGTACCCAAAACCCTGTATTGTAATGCCTGCATCCTTGACCATCAAAGTGTGACCTGAAGACTGCCCTGGGGACTTAATCACAAACAGGATTCTGGGTTCCACTCAGACCTCCTGATTATTTTCTCCTGCTCATGGGTACATCCTAGGTGGGGGAGAACCTTCCATTTTTCCAAAGAGCTGCAGGGTGAGGGTGAGGGCGAGGGTCAGAGCAGAGGTGAGGGAGAGAGGGTGCTGGTAACCTCAAGGCATGAAGCCAGTTATCTCCACGCATGCTTAAAACTCTTCCCAGCTTCCCAGATCTCTTAGGACTAGAACCTTCCTGTGGCAGAGGCCCTGCTGGTTCTGGCCACCACCCACCTCTGTGCTTACTGTGCACCAGTACTCTCTCCTCCCTTCTCTCTTCATGCTTTGTGCATTCTGTTCCCTCTGCCAGACAGCCCTTCCTGCCCACCTGGCTGCATTAGCCCTGCTCCCCCCTCTGCTGTCCCTTGGGAGACATTTCCCAAGGAGTGTCCCCTGGGCACCCTCAGACACCAGCGCAGTCCTTCTGCTTCCTCTGCTCACCCAGAGGGCTCCTTCCTCTCCTTCACAGCACCTAACCAGGCGCCCTCACGGTGCAGTGTGCCCAGGGCCTCTGGACCCAGCGCTCCCGCTCTGGCTGCCGTAGCATCTGTGCCTCCTAGCGGAGCACCTAGTGTCGGAGGTGTGCAGGGTGGATTTCAGGGGCCTATACTGTTGGTTCCTACAGCTGCTGTAACAAATAAGCACACGGTTAGTGGCCTGAGGCAACATAGATTTGTCTGCCTCTACGTCTGGAAGTCTGAAGCCCTAAATGGATCTTCTTGGACTATTATCAAGGCATCACCAAGGCTGGATCTCTGGAGGCTGTAAGGGAGAACACACTCCCCTGCCTTTTCTGGCTTCTAGAGGTGCCTGTGTCCTGTGACTTGTGGTCCCCAGCCGATAGTGCCACCACTCTGATCTGTGTTCCTGTCCTCACATCTCCTTCCCTGATTGCCCTGTCTCCGTCTTGCACTTACAGAGACTCTTGTGATTACGCCCACCAGGATAAGCTCCCCATCTCGGAAATCCTTAACTTCATCTGTAAAGTCCCTTTTGTCATGTGAGGGCACACATTCACAGGGCCTGGGGATAGGACATGGACAGCTTTGCAGTGGGGCGGAGGGGAATTCTTCCGCACACACCATTCCCTTCCCTGAAGTTCATTTCCCTTCCTTGATGCAGGGTACCTCTTGGCACTGGACGAACCATCTTGTCTCTTGGATTCTGTCTTCCTCCTCTAACTCTGGGGAAGGGATTCCTTGCTGGGGGTGCCATTGTGAAGGATGGCTTCACGCACCTTGTGTCGCTTCCTGTCTGAGGTCTGCTGCTTACCAGCCGATGACACTTTCTTAACTCTCTGCACCTCAGTGGCCTCATCTATAAAGTGGGCATCATGATTGTATGTACCTCCTCGGAAGAGGAAGGATTGGCTGAGGGACATCACTTGAGCTTGGCACTTAGAGGTGCCCAGCATGTGCTTTTAGGGTGCTGAGGCCCCCAGCCACCAGTGAGGCCCCCTAGAGAGACCTTGACTTCTTCCGAAGGTGGCCTTTCCAAACCCTGGCTTTCATCCGCTCCCTGAAGGTGCTGGGCTGTGTCTGCGGGACTCCGGGGGCAGCCGGACCAGTCTCAGGCTGTGACAGCGAGAGGGTTTTCCGCACAGCTAGATGGGGCCAGAACTGGGTGTCCTTGTGCAGCCGGCAGTGGCCTGTGCACAAGCAGCTCTAGCAGATTGCCACGGTGCTGTTCAGCAGTTAGGACCCTGCACCGCTGGAGCCCGCCGGCAGGGGTCAGAGGATGCATCGCCGCACAGGTCTACAGGCAGGAGGGAAGATGCTGGGAGTGGCCTCTGAGTGACCAGCAGGATCCGTGTTCCCGCCAGGACTGCCCTGGACCCGAGGAATCCTTAGACCTCTAATCTCAGCCCCATTGGCCAATGTCTGTCTGTCTTCCCAGAAGCTGTGTTTGTGCAGAGCATTCACACTTTCTCAAAGGCCCCAGTTCAGGGGGTGGCATCCCATGACCCATGTGTGGATCTTAAGTGGGTCGTGGGTGAAGGCCCTTGAGATCACAGTCTTGAAATAGCCTCTGAGGAGCTAGAGGGCCAAAAAAAGAACTTTCCACCTTCCCACGTTGGAGATTTTAAAATACCCACTTTTCCATCATGGTGGAACGTTGCAGGGGAAGGTGGTCTGAGAGCTCTGGCAGCGGCTGTGGTGATGGTGTGTGGTTCCCTCTGCTTCTCCCGTGGGTGAGACTGCAGCCGGTTCTCATGGTTGTCCTGGGGGGAGGAGTCTGCGAGCCCCAGCAACACTCTCTTCCCAGGCTGGTGGTTAAACATTAACAACCCCCTGCACCACAAAGTTGGGGTCACCGGCAGTTCACGCCTTGCAAAGAGTAGGGCTTTGGGGGAACCCGGGTTTCAGGCGGGGAGCAGGTGGCCTTCTCGCCCTTGCTCTCTTTCTTTAATCAGAAGCAGCCTGAGAAGATGGAAGGAATGTTTGAGTCCCAGCTGGGCTGCCCCTGTGAACTTGGAGGTGAGGGCAAGACTGCAGAAGACCCCCCAAAAGGGGGTGCTGAGAGCCAGGCCGACTACCTCGTCCAGGTTTTATCCACAAATCAAGTAAAACATGGCAATATGATGCCTCTGTATGGTTCTGCTTCTTTCAGAAATAGGCATGCTTGCTAAATTGAAACAGTTTTGATGTGAGTCCATGTGTGGAGGGGAGCACCATACTCCAGCGTGAATGGTTGCTGAAACCAGAGTATATGCATTGGGGCTTTTCATGCCTCCGTGTGTAAGCCATATATAAGTTATTAGCATAATGGCACTATGCTCTGTATTTTGAGCTTATGCTGACGTTAGCCATTTTTAGAAGTACAGCTTTACTGAAATATAATTCACATACCATATAATTCACCCTTGTAAAGTATATAATTCAGTGGGTTTTAGTATATTCAGAGTTGTGCCACCATCGCTACTATTCAGTGTGGAGCATTTTCATCCCCACAGAAGGAAACCTCACATCCATTAACAACCACCTTCCCCAGCTACTGGCAATTAGTAATCTTTCTGTCTCTGTAAATTTGCTGCTTCTGGACATTTCCTATAAAAGAAATCATACATGTGGTCTTTGTGTGTGACTTCTTTTGTTTAGTGTGATGATTACAGAGTTCATGTTGTAGCATGTCCGCACTTTGTTCCTTTTTATTGCCAAATAATATTCCATTGTGTGGATTTACCATATTTTGTTTATCCATTTGTGAGTTGGGTATTTGAGTTATTTCCACTTTTTCAGTGATTGTGAATAATGCTGCTCCCACATACATGTGTAAAAATGTGGTAACTCTATGTTTCACCTTATGGCCAGACTTTGTTCCAAAGTAGCTGCACCATTCCACATTCCCACAGCAGTGTATGAGAGCTCCAGTTTCTCCACATCCTTGTCAGCACTTGTTATTATCTTTGTTTTTGGTTTTAGCTGTCCTGGTGGGTGTAAAATTCTATCTTCTCGTGGTTCTGATTTACAAAATAGCTAATTATGTTGGTTATCCATTCATGTGTTCACTGATCACTTGTAGATCCTGAAGAGAAATGTCTATTCAGGTTGGCCTTACCCAGTTTTGTAATTATTGGCATACTAACTTTACAGTATGTGTTTCCAACCTGCTCTCTTCCATTTTCTTGATCAGTTATCTGATAATTTGGTAAATTAGGTAAAAATACAGTATAAAACCATCTGGATAGGAGTGGGAAATGCTTTTTATTCCTCTAGCAATTCATTAATGCACACAGAGTGACTCGAACCTTCTATTTTTTTCACTACTTTTAGCATTTTGTATTTTCCCAATAATGTGCATACTACACATTCTGTTTCATAACACCTTTTGCTTAATACTGTATTTCTCTCTTGCCAAGAAGTATTCATTTCCATGGTCCTTGGAAGCAGCTAGGTAGCACTTGTATGTGCCATGTTTTTACCAGTCCCTCTAAGTAGGCAGTTTTCAGTTGTTATAAACAGCATGATCTCTGCGGGGCCAAACTACCCACAACACAGTGTCTAAAACATCGATCGTTTTCTTGCTCCGGAATTTGGGCAGGGCTCAGCTGAGCGGTTCCTCTAGTCTGTAGTATTCGCTGGGGTCTCTGATGAAGCTGGGAGCTTGGCTGGGGCTGGAATGCCCATAATGGCACCTCATCTGGGGCTTGATTCCTCGCTGCCTCCCATTACAGACCCTTGTCCTCCATAGCCACTGCCCTCTTCCCTTTCTGGTGGTCTCCCTCATCAGCATGGTAGCCAGCTTTCCTTACTCAGTGGCTTGCTTCCCACAGAGCAAAACTAGAACTGCTAAGCCTCTTACATCCCAGCCCTGGACAGAGTAGGGCCTCACTTCCAACAGGTCCCACCAAGTCACATGGTCAGCCCAGACTTCAGAGGTGGGGAACAGTCTGCTCTGACAGCTGGGAGAGCTGCATGGGGGTACAGACATAGGAGGAATGCTTGGTGGCCATATATGCAGAAGGTCTACAACTGCAAACATCCTGATAGGCTTGTTTGATGACTTTTGGTGTCAAAGTGAACATCCTTTGAATGGGTATGTGGTCTGTTGACTTGTGGATCTTCAGAAATCACATACTATTGTCTAGGGCCAAGACAAGTCAAGTCCCTATCCTAGAACTTGCCTCGGCCTAGAGGGGAACGTACACAAACACCTGTCTGAGTTGTAGAGGCTGTAGAGATGCCCCACGAGCTTTGAGTGTGTTGCCAGGCTAGTCTTCCCTTGGCTCTCCCCATTGCTGAAGAAGATGGCATTAACGCATTTCCCAGAGGGGGAAACTGAGGCTTTAGAATTAGCTGGTTTGACCTACTGTCAGCCATTCCCCACCACCCAGATTTCGTCCCCCTCTGGTATTTTCTCTGCCCCATGCTTTGTTGTGACAGTGGCACCATACAGAATTCAACAACTTCCTGTGTCTCTCATCCCCTGGCGAGACGGCGGTGAAGGAGGGGTGACAAGGCTTCAGGATGTGAGTCCCCTGTACGCTGGTTCTGTCAGTGCAGACAGTTGGCATCACTTCTCTGATCCTCACGTTCCTTGTCTGTGAGATGCAACAATAATCTTACTGTTGGGGAGAGTCAGAAAAGTCATGCAGGAAAACACCTGGACGTCCCATGGTGGAAAAGGTGAAGGAACGCACTCAGATTCCTGCATCTTTCTCACCTCTGCTCCCACCTGGGCTGGGTCAGGGAGGTGAGTGTTCAAGGTCCATAAAAATGTCACAGCGGACTTCCTTCAGTTCCTCCTGGTTGTAAGAACCATTGTATTCTAGTAAGATGCTCAAGGTGGCAGCTAAAAATCCCCTCTCTCCCACCTGTCCGTGTGGGCTCAGCTGCTGGGTAATTTCTCATTGTCCTTCGTGTGGGCCAACCTCAGGCCTGGGCCTTCAGTCTGGAAGCAAAGCCTTGGCTGGCATCTCACTCTTCCCATCTCACCAAGGCTTCCTGTCCCGATGTCTTCAAACGAATGTTTGGCCCTTCCAAGCATGCCTGGAACAAACAGCAAACCATCTCTTGGGGGAGGGGACTCAGTGCATCCACGTTGATTCACAGATGAGTCAGCGCTAGCCTGGAACATCTGGCGCTCAGTGTCCTGGCCTGTAATAAGAGAATGTGGAGTATCGCTTGGCAAAGGCGTTCACTGTTCAAAGGCCTCATTCTGTTCCCTAAGTTGCTGTTCATTGTTTTAGTGTCCATAAGGGCCTCTCCAGATATCTGGTCACATTTTCCTGCGAATAAAAAATTTCCAGCAAAGTCACCACCCAGGTTAGTGACTTCTGTGCTGTGATGTGCATGTTTCCTCCAGGGGCCCTGGGAGCCTGTCTGAGCAGGGGGATTGTTTTGATTCTGAGTGCTGTTTCTTCTCTCATCTGTTAATTATTGAGGACAGCTGACTGGTTCATTGACATTCTTGGTAGCTCTCCATAGCCAGGACAGTCATCAAGGCAAATTGGAAATGAAGACAGCAGGAAATCTCTTGTTTGTTAAGTTTAAAATCTGTGTGGACATTCCCTAAGCCAGCTCTGAAACTACTTTTACAAGGACACTCTAGCAAGTAGCAGCAGACGGGTCATGGAAAGACTGTCTTGCTATTTTTATTCAGTTTGGACATGAAAGTTAAACTTTGGGTCTTCACAGTCCTTTGTGGCTCTAAAAAGCCTTCTTTGCTTCTATAATCCGTAGTAGAGAGGGGAGTGCATTCCTGACAGATCATAAGGGACTTCCGTTTGGCTGTCTGCGAGACAATGTACTGTCTTGTATTGTGGCTACATTTTGTTGGTCGTAATGTCAGAAGTCACGTTCCATCCACACACATCGCATGATATAATTCAGCATTTTCTGAATTGGATTTTAACAGATTGTTGAGTATTACTTTAAAAGTGGAATTTTGAGGGACCTGGGGTGGGGATAACCCCTGTTTCCATCTTTTGGTCTGGTGATGTCCATCTCTGTGGAGTGCCCTGCCCTCCCGTGGCCAAGGGCTGGGCGCAGACTTGATTAGGTCAGCTGGATTCTCTGATGTTCAGATGGTGGTTGCAAGGGGGGAAACACACTCCAAGTTCATGCTACAATATTGGGCTTGGTGAGATGGCCCTGTACCTTCGCACCTGCCTGGGCTCCTGCCTGTTTCTGAAACTGGTTCTTCATCCCTATATAGGTTCTCTGTGTGACCCATTAAACTCCTCGTATATTTCCCATGGAATCTCAGTTAAAGTAAATTTGAGACACTGGCTAACATTTCCCATGTATATCCTACATGCCTTCTTGCAAGATTCGTACATGTTAATGTACCTGGTAAATGTAACATGCAATAGAATTATAATTCAGCTAACCTCACAAATGTGGAGGTTTCCAGGCTACGCAGGAAAGATTAATGGGGTTGATTGGCCATCGTTTTAAAAGGGAGAACTGGGGCCAGGGGCCAACAGGAGACATGTGCCTCAGCTAATGGGGGAACACCTGCTCCTTGGCTATGGCTGATGACTTAGTGACTTAAATTATGAGTTTGATTTGCCAAAGGCTCTGAAATGATGACAGTGACACCCCATCAAAGGCTGTGTCCCGAAGAATTGTCCTCATCTGTGGTTGCAAGCTTGGGCTTTCAGGTAGCCTGGTTGGATTCCAATCCAGCTGTGCCTTCCTGGGCCTCAGTTTTGAGATCTGTACAATGCCACAGGTGGTGTTAGCCACTTCATAGGCTTGTTGTAAGGACTTAGTGGCATGGTGCTGGTCAGGCATTTCAACCCAGAACCTGGCAGATGGTAAGCTCTCAGTAAATAGTCATTGCGTCTGTTGTCTTTATGTGTGAGCAGAGAAGATTCACCTTGATGCCCAGGACAATTAAGGGAATTAGATCACTTCAGATACGGTAGATTGTCAGGGCCCCAGGGGCAGGGGCTGGTTGGGTGTTGTTCACCATTGCATCTCAGTGCCTGGTACAACGTAGGGGCTCAAATATTTTAATTGACTATCAAAGGACTTAAAATATTGAAACTTTGAATGCTTATAGTTAAAAGTACACAAGAGATGTTATGGACCTTATATACTAGAATTCTACTAACCAGGAATTTAAAATTCTATCCCCCAGAACCCCACCCATTTGTCCATCTATTTATCCGTCTTCTACCCACTACATGGCCAATTGTGGTTTTACCCATTTTGCTACTGCAAAATGTGAAGAAGAGAGAACAAGTTCTCTCTCTGAATGACACCTGCCGAGGAGTACAGCTCCCACTCAGTGCCTGGGCTCAGACCCCCAGCTTGGCAACTTCCTGGCTAAACGATTTGGGCAAGTCATGGTTTCACCATGTCCTCCATTAACATGATAAGAGCCCTACAACTTGGGGCTGTGAGCATGAATGAGGTGATGTGCGCTGAACACTTGGGACAGTGCCTGGTAAGTGGTGAATAATCCAACAAATGTGGGCTTGAGACTTTTTCCTGAGGCTTCCAGCAACCTGGAGTGATTTCTGCCTTCTGTGCTCTCCCCTACTGGCCTTCCCCCCTAACAGGTTTGAAGGGCGAGCTTGCCTTGTAGCAGCTCCAGGGGCCCTGCGTGTTCCTCTGTACGCCTCTTCTGCACTGCCTTCCCCATCACAGGGATCTTCATGCCTGGATCTCGGTCTGGTGCCCCCACTTTTACAGGACTGCTGGGCTTCCCCTGCCCCCCTGCCCACATGCTGCTCCTCTCCGTCAGAGGCCGAGGCTGGCCGGCTGACGGGGTGACTGAGCCATGACCCGCTGCCCTGGAGCCTGAGTTTCCCTCCTCTCTTACAGGGAGTCAGACCTGTTCCTGCTTGACAGCCGCACCCTCTGGGCCTCGGAGGAGGGCTGGCTGGTGTTTGACATCACGGCCACCAGCAACCACTGGGTCGTCAACCCGCGGCACAACCTGGGCCTGCAGCTCTCCGTAGAGACGTTGGATGGTAAGTGCCCAGCCGCCGCTCCAGCTCGTCCTGATGCAGCCTGTACCCCCAGCCTTACATAGGCTCTTGGGGCTGTGTAGTATCCCTGGCCTCTCACTGCTAGATGCCAGGAGCATCTTTCAGTCGTGACACCCAAATGTGTCTCCAAGTGTTGCCAGATGTCCCGGGACGGTAGGGCAGAATTGCCCCTGGTTGAGGACCAACGCCCTAGTCCCTCCCAAGAGACCCTGGATGTGGTTCTGAGTCCCAAACTCTCAGAGGATCCACTGCTCACCTGCCCGCCCCCTGCACCTTTCACTCCCACAGCTGGTCTTTGCGAAGTGTGGACAGGAAAGTGGGTGCAGAACTAGGGGGGCCTGCTGTGCCAATTCTTTCTTCCCCAGAGTGTGTTTCTTATTAAGTGTGGATGGTTTGGGGGAGTGTAGCTTCTTCCTGATACCAATTTTAAGGGGAAAAATATTATTTTAGGATAGGAAATACTTGCCGTGGCTCAAAATTCAAGTCAGAGATGTGTGCAATGCTGAATAGTTTCCCCGACATCCCCCCGCTGCTGAGTTCCACCTCCCAGAGGCAACGGCTCTTTCCATGTTTTTGGGTGTCTTTTTGAAGATGCCCTCTGGGTGTTTAAAACATATAGATTCTACTTTTCTTTTTCTCTCTCCCACAAATAGTGGCCTAGTATATACTGTGTTTTTCACCTTGCTTTTTTACATGACAGCTTATCTTGGAAGTTGGTCCTTTTAGACATGAAAGAGCTTTCTCATCTGTTTAAAGGCCATTGTGTTTTTGTGCACATGTGGAAAGAGGGCTGCTCTGTGCTCACTTGCTATGTGGCTTTGGACAACTTCCCTACCCTTTCAGAGCCTGGGCTCCTTATCTCCAACTTGCAGGTAATAAGAGGGCTGGGCCATTGCGTCGCTCTGAGATTGAGTTAATACAAGAAGAGTTTAAAAGCAGCGCCTGAATGTGCATAGGAAATCCCTGGGCATCTTGTTAAAATGCAGGTTGATTCAGCAGGTCTGGGGCAGATCAGCCTTTCCAACCAGCCTCTGGGTGATACAGAGGCGGCTGGTCCCTGGACTCTGCTTTAAGGAGTGATGGCCGAGAACAGGACCTGGCTCATAGTACACGTGCCCCAAATAAGAGCTGTTGTTTTTAATATTAATATTAGTATTTTCACCACCAAAACTGGGTTATGCAGTCCCCTGGGATGGATGTCTAGGTGTTTTCCAGTCTTTGACTTTTACAGGCAGGGCTGGGGAAATCCTCAGGGCATGTGTTGGCGTCCACTTGAGTGAGTATGGCTCTGGGATAAATTCCGGAAAGTTGACATTGTCTGTTGGCAGTTTTGTGAGCTATTTTCACTTTGCCATTCCATCTGCACCTCCACAAACTGTACCCGTGAGCACCGGTTCCCCTTCTGTCAGTACAAGCTCTCACCCTTGCCCATCTTTGCTAATCTGACAGGTGACAGACAGGATCGTATAGTTCTGCTCTGCTTTCCCCTTTTATGTGTGAAGCTGAGCCCTTTCTATAAACTGTTTGCAGGTTCTTCCCTGGGCCCCATTTGCTCAGAGCCTCTGCCCACTGTTCTAATAGGGTATTGGTCTTCTTTGCATTTTAGGGACATGGTCCTTTGGGATTTGAGCTGCAAATACTGTCCCAGTTTTTAGATTTTCTTTTTACTGTGGTTTTAATACTGGGTGGAGTCAAGTGGATGGAGACAGTGTAGACAAATTTTATAACCTTCCCCTTTATCACTCCTGGGCTTTGGAGGAAAAAAAGCTTCTTTTCCTTCCTATCAGGGTAGCCTGGAGTTTCAGTACCCTCTCTGCCTGAGCTCAGAAAACCAGAATTACTCACCTAAGGCCACATGCAGTGTGGAGGGCAGCCACCACGTATAGGACCACACCTGTCTTTCCACTGATGGCGTTCCCCCAACATCACCCCCACTTCCTTCCCCTTTCCATGCCCCTGACACTTAAAGGGGGAGGTCCTAGAAGGTGCTGGAGTTATCCATTGCTCTCTGTTGGATTAGTAAACTATGCCTGGTTGGCCAAATTCAACTTGATGCCTGTTTTTGTGAGACCTGTGAGCTGAGAATAGTTTTCACATGTTTAAATGGCTGAGGAAAATTCATGACATATAAAATAAGATGAAGTTTACATTTCGGTGTTCATAAATAAGAGTTTATTAGTATACAGCCTTACTCATTAGCTTATGTGCCGTCTCGTCTGCTTTTGTGCTGTGGCAATCATAGAGTAGTGGTTGTAACAGACTCCATGGCCCACAAAGCTGAAAATATTTATTATTTTCAGAAATACTATTTACAGAAAGAGTTTGCAACCTCTGCTCTATACCACAATTTCTTAAACCGTGTTCTGTGACAGTCCGTGGATGTCCCAGGGCGAAGGGAAGAATTTATGGTCAGTTAAGTGAGAAATGCTAGGTGGGTAAAAACTAAAGAGGTTTCTCTGCAGGACTTACCAGAGGCTTTATTTTGCCAATGTCCACTGTGAATCTCTGGATGGAGAACAGAGCATAAGAGGAATTCCACACTTACTTGGCTCTAGAATCACTCAACTCTTCTTTTTTCTTACAAGCCCCTGTGGGACATACTGGGGCTGAGGTAAAAATGATGCTCTGGTAGACTTCATTCCCCCCTTCAGAGCAGCCATTTCCCTGCACGTGTAGATATTGGCTAGACCTTCCACACTGACCCCAGTGGGTCCTGTGCTCCTCTGTCCTACCTGCCCTGCTGGCTCAGAGTGGCCCAGGTTTGTTTTTTTTCTGAAGTGACACTCAACCCAATTTCCTTGGTGTCAGGCTATCGTCTTTCTCTCCCTAAGTCAGGGTCTTCTGTGCCCCTTTTGTCCAGCTTCTGCCCCCTGTGAGGCTGTGGTTAAGGCTTTGCATTTATGGAGGGGCCACAGCCTGATGGTTTGTTAGAGCTTGGGCTCAGCAGCTGGCCAGACACCTGCGTTCAAATCCCAGGTCTGCTGTTTCTAGGCCCTTGACCCAGGGTGAGTCACTTACTGTCCGTCATCTGGAAAATGGGGTTAATAATAGTTTCCGCCTCCCAGGGTGGCTGTGAAGGATTAGATGAGCTCATGCAAGAAAAGAGGTTCATTGCTCAACAGGTGGTGGCTCCTAAGCACAAAATAAGTGCTTTATGCCATCGTGTCCTGGTAGCCTCAGCATTACCCAGTGAGGTGGGTGCCGCCATTCACATCCCCACGGTACAGGTGAGGAAACAGAGGCCCCTGAGGAGCGTCAGGGCTCCCTAATCTGGCTGCCACCTGGGGACCCTGCTCCATCCACAGGGAGTGTATCCTAGTGGTCGCAAGAAACTGCCTAGAGTCAGAGCAAGGATTACCCACTTTACCCCAACATGGTGCCCCGTTTCCTGCCCCCCCAGATGGGCACTGGGCATTGGGCTTGGATGTCTGTGCCATGGGACTTGGCTTGTCCTGGTGCTGTGCACGCTGAGGCAGAGTTTGGTCTGACTGCCTGGGTCGGGGAAGGACTGCCCACTCGGACTGCCGAGAAGGGGCAAAGGGTACAATGGCCAATTGGGCATATATGGTTTGGGATCTTTGGGGAGATGAGATAAGAAGCCGGTGAGCCCAGCCTCTCCGAGGCCACAAGTTCCTGGCTATGAAGTTGTTTCCCCTCCCACTGGACTCTGCAGCCGGTGTCTCTCAGAACCCCCAGGAAGCATGTTAAGCATACAGATTCCTGGGCTCCATTCCAGACACTCTGATGGCAAGTCCCTGAGGATGGGCCCAGAAAAGCTGCATTTTCTCACAAGCTACAGGGTAACTTGGGATGTGGCCCAGTGACAACACAGGCAAAGTCATGCCCTGTGTGTTGGGCTACCCTGTTAATAACATGGTGCCCAGGTTGACCAGCTCTATTCCAGGTCTGAGTCTGAACCCTTTCATTTTAGATGCCTACACAGGTCCCTGATTCTGGGGCTGTTTGCAGGTGTGCCAGCCCTGTGTCGTCTATAGAGCCAGCCTGGTCACTGTCCCTGGGGCTCTACTAGCGTTAACATAAACTCTGAGTTTTGTGGCCTTGGACAGCACCTGGAGGAGCCGAGTCTGGCAGGGAAACCCATGCCCAGTCCGCAGTGTCCCATCTGGGAGGGGAGGAGACGGCACCAATTCGGGAGCACAGCACCCAATCCTCGTCCAGACTGTAGATGCACCTTGCAGCAGGAGGTGGCTGTGCACACGTGGAGCCCCATCACCTTTCAGGGTCTCAGTTTCCCCAGTTTCCCATACAAGGGGCATGCTGATGATGTAGTGCAGGCAAGCTTGCTTCCATCTCAGGGTGACACGGATACCACAGACCTTTCAGAATGCTTAGGTCTGGGGAGAGGTGAGCCCGCCGTTCCCTGGGTCTCCAGATGCCGCCTGAGACCACCCAGGAGGGGAGCGTGCTCCGTCTCTGCGGCTGCAGCCCTCCTGTGAGTCACCCTGGGGCGGTGCAGCTGGGCCTCCTCGGGTCTGTGCGGGGGAGAAGCCCATAAACCCTCTGGGCACCTGCGGCTCATCAGGAGCCACCTGGGGAGGGTCATCTCACCCCCCAGGACAGGACGTCGCAGGAGGGAGGGCTGGCGTCGACTTGTCTTTCCCTTTGTACAGAAGAGAGGAAAGGCAGCCCACCCACAGGCTGCCCCCCCGGCCCAGGGACCGTGGCAGAGAAGTGGCACCCTGAGTGGGGGATTATGACGTGTTCCGGCCCCACCAGCACCGAGGGCCAGCTGGCTGACAGGAGGCTGTCCTGACAGTGCCCTGGGAGCTGAACCCTCGCAGCAGGCACTGTCTCGGCGCTCCTGTGCAGGGTCCCGTCGGGGACAGGCTAGCAGTGTCCGCACAGGCCCCAGAGCCAATGCCCCGGTGCTCTTTGGGGCAGCTCATTGATCTTGGGCGGCTGATGTGACCTCTGGGGGCTTTGTCCCTTCACCTGTTCCATGGCCGTGATAATGGTCGGGAGGAGAAAAGTGGAAATTCCCGTACAGTGCTGAGCCCTGGGCCTATCTCCCTGTCTGTGCTCATGAGTGTTAGATACTCTCATTATTGTCATCGGCGTGCGTTGTCCTCACAGTGACCCTGTCGAGGTAGCACAGTTGTTATTGCCAACACTGTAACAGATGAGGAAACTGAGGCTGAGAAGGTAGAGCAACTTGGCTGAAGTTGCTTGGCTCTGGGGAAGACCGGGGCTTCACTCAGCAATCTCAGTCCAGACCGCCAACCCCAAACCTTGCCGTTAGCTGGAAAATCTTCCCAGGAATGTGGTCACCATGGACCAGACTTGGGGGTGTGTGTGATTAATAAGCCCCTGCTGGGTGCACGGTTGGGCCATCCAGACGGCCCAGGACCCTATAGCATGCTGGTTCCTGCCTGACTGTTCTCACCACATCGCCTCTCCTGGGAAGGAAAGAGTTTTGAAAAAATCCCAGTGGCCAGTGGGCTTCCTGCAGGACTGATTGAAGGAGCCCATGGCACAGAAGTGGCCAGGGTTGCATTTGACTTGCACAGAGGGCTCCTCCCTCCATTAAAAAAATATTAAAAATTATGTTTTATGACATAAAAGATGAATATAATCCTGGTTGGATTAAAAATTAAAACATTATCTCCAGTACTAAAAAAATTCATGTTTTATCTTCTGATTTTAAGAGCCATTAAAACATTTTCATAGGCCCCTAAAAGTACCAGGGCCTAGGCACCATGCCTGATGGGCAAGTTGGCCGTGGGCCCTGTATCCCAGGCCAGGGAGGGATGCTAAGCCCTTCCTGCTCGGCAGCTCACTGTTAGAAGCAGTTCGTACAGCCGAGAGCCTCTTCACCCCACAAACGTGTGTGCACCTGTGACGTGCCAGGGACCGTTGAGGCTACTGCCCGAACAGGACCAGGATTTTGCTGTCACATTGTACACATTCTCACGGGAGGGCAGACAGTGGAGGGCCCATACACTGAAGGTCACAGGTGAGGCCATGAAGGCAAGCTCTTAGGTTCTGAGGACGGCACCGGAGGGCTTCCTGCTGGACATTCTGCAGATGGGTACCGTCCCCAGGGCCTCCTTGCATCCCAGAGCGGTGGGGAGAGGCAGCCTGCTCCATGCTGGAGACTCTTTGGTCCTTGCAGACAAGGAAGCACCTGGTCATTCCCAAGACAAGGACTCTGGGATCTTTTCCGAGTTTACAGGCCCCCTCCTCTCCCTTATACAGGGAGGCTCAGGAGGGCAGCAGTGCGATCCAGGAAGACGATCTTGTGGCCTCACTGCCCGTCACACAGTCCATGATGGGGCCTCCAGCTGCTGCTCCATGTCCCCAGAGCTCTCAGCCCAGGAGGGCCCCTTCTCCTCTGCCCGCCCCATCCTTGCTTTCTGACGCCAGGCACGTGGGTGTTGTGGACATCAGGCTTCTCTCCTTGGGCTCAAGAGCACGCGTCCGTCTTCTTGAGCATCCCAGATGGGATTGGATGGGTTACAAGGCATTTGAAGGACTGAGGGCATGCGCTGTCCCAGGGTGAGGCTTGGCTGCAGCAGCTGGGGACGGGACAGGGAGTAAGCCATCACCCGTGGCAGCTGTAGCGGCTAAGCCCCGCAAGGCTGCGGGCGGTGAGCGATCCGCCCACGGTGCAGCTGGCTCCCAGGTGCCTTCACCCGTGCGGTCGCTTCACATCCTGTTTGTGCAGAAGCTGGAGCAAGAGAAAGGAAGAGGCCTTGATGACCCAGAGGCTGGGGTTGATCCTTCTAGGCCTGGGTGGGCATTGGGTAATTGGGACCAGCAGATGTCACAAGTGTTCCCTGTGTTCTCACTTGTCACTTGGGCCTTGGTCCATTGAGAGAAATGGCTGGAATTAATGTGTTTTGCACAATCAACAAGGAACACCCTGGTGCTGTGGGCCTCCAAGGAGCAACCAGTGGCTCTGGGCCTGGAAAACAAAGAAACCACAAGGAAACCAAGAAGCTGCCCTCTCTGTGGGTGGGCTAGGTCCTCTCCTTTCCCAGGAGGCCCCGTTTGTGCTCCATGCCCGCTTCTGGGCATCTTCTGGGCTGGGTGGACTGATTCTGCTCATGCCACCCACGGCCTGCCAGTGCTGGTCTGATGGACGGGTTCATCCGTGTCCTCGGTTCACATCCCAGAGTTCCACATCCACATGCTGCCCAGCTGGCTGTCCTCTGGGAAGGCCTCCGTGAATCCTTCCTATCCTCGGAGGGCCCATAGGTTATGCTCATCCACGCCTCTCCTTTCCTCTCCGCCGTCTGTCCACCTGGACTCGGCGATGGTTCAGTGGTTCAGGTGAGCTTTCGCCACCTGTAAATGTGGGGTCATGAGTCCCACCTGAGGAGCAACGAACGTGCTGGATGGGGTCGGCACAGTGCCTGGCTCAGAGCGAAGGCTCTGTTCTGGTGGTTTCTCGTCTTCGTTGTGGATCAGCAATGAATAGGACCAACTCTGTCGGGAATACTTTCATTGGCAGATAACAGACAACAAAGGCATCTTTTCTCATGGGGACGTTTTTGGGTTTTTCTACAAGACTGGAAGGAAGTGGATCTAGGGTTGGTTAGAGCAGAAGTCAGCAAGTTTCTTCTGTGAAGAACCAGATAGTAAATATTTTAGACTTTGTGGGTTACATATTCTCTGCCACAGCTCCTCGGGTGTCACAGTGTGAAAGCAGATGGTAAAGGTGTACGTGGATGTGCAAGGCTGTGTGTCGATAAAACTTTATTTGCAAGAACAGACAGTGGGCTGGCTTTGGCCTGCAGGCTATACTTTGCCAGCTCCTGGGCTAGAGTATTGACAGCACTCAAGGCTTTCCCTCCTGGCCCTGCCACCTTGAGTGTGTCCTAAAGTCATCCCAGGAGGTGAGAAAGCTACCTGCATGTCCCCAAGCATGGAGGAAGGAAGCAGGTGGGCTGGATAAAGGATGCTGTCCTTTCATGCCTGCCTTTTTAGGGAGGAAGCCTGCAGCCCCCATCCTGGAAGGAGCGGCAGGTGGGGCTAGGAAGATCTGATTGGCAGCCCCTTGGGTGGAGGAGGGCCTGGGACATGGTGGTGGGTTCTGCCACTGGCTGTGCCTGAGAGCGGAGACTGCTCTGAGATACAAGGCAGCCCAGGGGACTCCTTCAGGGCACTGGAGCTGTTCCGTGTGTCAGTAACAGTGATTACAT
>JAQQAC010020895.1:41596986-41607747 GCA_029783875.1 Phataginus tricuspis | reverse complement strand
GTGAGCTCTACAGAAGAAGAAACCAGTACAGTCATTGCTCTGAGCCTGGCTTCCCTGGCCTCTTCGGAGAGCAGGTGTGGTGACTCGGGAACAGGTGGACACTAGAGTGGGCAGAGACTGGGGCATGGAGGATTTCACTTCTGCTCTACATCACAGAGACGAAAACACCCGTTCTCACAAAAAGCTGTATGTGAATGTTTCTCATGCTATCCACAGTCACCCAGACTGGAAGCAACCTGAACGTCCCTCACCAGGTGAATGGATCAGCACTGTACATACATACTATAGAATTCTGCTCAGCAACAGAAAGCAGCGAAGTGCTGAAACATGCAACCCCGTGGATATATCTCAAAGACATGCAGATTAAAATAAGCCCCTGCAAAGGACAGTGGGAGTCCGTTTACATGAAATATCTGGAAAATGTAAAGCTATAGGGATAACAGGTCAGTGGTCACTGAAGGCTGGGAGTGGGAGAAGGACGTGAGTAGAAGGCAGAGTTGCTCCATCTCAGCACTAAGCCAAACCCCCCACTGCTCTCTGCGGGGCCATCCTGTGCATACACAGTGTTGAGCAGCATCTCTGGCCTCCAGGTACCAGTAGCACCCTCCCCAAGCTGTGGAAACCAGAGTGTCTCTAGGCCTTGTCACAGGTCCCCTGGGGAGCAGAGTCTCCTCTGGGTTCCATGCCCTGAGATACAAGGCAGCCCAGGGGACTTCTTCAGGGCACTGGAGCTGTTCCGTGTGTCAGTAACAGTGATTACATGAATCTATACACCTGTGAAGACCCACAGACCTATATGCAACAAAAGGTCAGTTTTACTTTCTGCTGATTTAAAAACTAAATTTTAAGAAAGCCAGACAACAAAAGCAGATGCAAATCTCACTACGCTGATGGACAGAGAATGTAATGGGGTTGGTAGGGGGGAACCTGATGAAGGGGGTAGTTTAATCACCATAATATTGCACATGTAACTGTAGATTAATGATACCAAAATAAATTGTAAAAAAAAAACAAAAAAACAAAAGCAGATGCAAAATATCCCACAGAGAGGCCAGCCGTGAGCTCTACAGAAGAAGAAACCAGTACAGTCATTGCTCTGAGCCTCCATACCTGCCATGGGGGGCCTCCCCCATCATGTCCGCTGCAGCCCGCAGGGGATCAGTCATCACACGTCGGGAAATCCTTCCCATCCTAACTTACGGAGCCCCACTTGGCAGATAAAATGCAGGATATCCAGTTAAATTTGAATTTCAGATAAGTAACAAATAATTGCCAGATACCAGTATGTCCCACATATTGCAAACATTATTCATTTATCTGAAATTCACATTTTACCAGGCGTCCTGTATTTTTATTTGCAAAATCTGGCAACCCTATTCTTGGGCAAATGTTCAGCCCTTTTTTTTTGTTTGTTTGTTTTTAATTTCTCAGCTCTTTGTTAAAATACAGATCTTTTCCTACTTTCCCAAGGATACAAACCTTATGGTTAAAATATTATGCTTACATTTTCTTCCTGCCTACATCAGTTCGTTCACCCACCTCAATCCCTCTGCCTAACGCACGTGGCCTGGCTCCCTCTTCGGGGTGACTTGCCCGGGACATTTAAAGACAAATAACCAAAGCAAATACTTGCGTGTGCTGAGTTAAAGCCAATATATTATAACACCATAAAATGGAAAGGAATTCTTCCCTCAGCCAACCCACATGTCCCGTCCTCCAGTAAAACCTTTCTCGGCCCTTTTTGGGGTATTAAAACTGAAATAAACTTTATGTATGTGCATACCCACATATGTTGGTATATGCTTTAAATTTCCTTTCTCCCATGTGCACTCACACTGTATCATGTTCTTCCCCTCACTAAACGGCCCTTCCTTCTCTGGGCCTTGTTCCCATTGCAGCCCCTCGCCCCGCCACCTCGGGGTGCAGAACAGTGTGGCGCTGGGGCACATGCTCCATGCACAGTTATGAGCAGACAAACGAACTGTTTAGGTGGTTGCTCGGCACTGTATGCTGTGCTCCCCGATTTCATGATCTTGTCTGGATAAAGAGCCACATTGTCTCTAGGGTTTTGCAGTTAGAAATGCAACTCCAGCGCCTCATCTCTGCGTGTTGGTCTAGCCTGGCTTAACTTTCCGGGCAAAACGGTGGCTCTCAACCTGGGATGTTTTGCCTCCCAGGGGCACATGATGATGTCGAGACATTTTTGGAGAGGTGCTCCTGGCATTAGAGGCCAGGGTTCTGCTCCTCGTCCTACAGTGCCTGTGGTGGCCCCCCAGAGAATCACCCAGCCCAAACGCCCAGGGCTGTGTGCAGTCGCCTGTTTGGTGATGTGCTGTGGGCCCAGTCTAGAGTTCCCCTGTGCTGGGGCCACAGGAGAAAGGAACCGTCTGCACCTGATTGCTGAGCTTGTTGGAACAGTGTGCCGAGCCCAGGGAGGCTGCCAGGGTGGGGTCCCAAGGAGGGTGTGGTGGCAGGGGACTCATTTCGAGGCCACCACTTGGCTGCAGCTCTCCCAGCATCTGTACCCCACACACCAGCCCGAGTGGGCCTCTGGCCATGAACTGGCCACGACCTCACCTCCAGGACCCCTGAGGCTGCCATCACGCCTACCACCTGACCCAGAGCCCCTGCCTCACAGCCTTACCACCTGTCTCTGTCCCCTGCTGTGCTCTTTGATGTTCCTCAAATGTGCTGCATCCAGGCCTGTCTGCCACACTTGGCATTTGCTATTCCCTCTGCCTGGACCCCTGTGGCTGAGAAGCGCCCCCTGGCTAGTGCCCCATCCCTGCCCCCAGCTGCTCTGTAGTCCTGACCACAGCCTGGCATTCTACTCCTGAGCCAATCTCACTGCTCAGCTCCCAGGGTGGCGGCCCTGTTTGGGTTCCCCTCGGAACCCCACACCCAGTCCAGCACCAGGCACACAGCGGGTGTTTCATAAGTAGTTGTCGAATGAACTAATAAATGAATAATGAGGAGGTTGTGCAAGCCTGGGACACATAGCCTAAGTGCCCATCGGCAGGAGAAGAGGCAAACGAATTTCCAGACCCGAGGCTCCTCTGTGGCCCTGAGGGGACGGGTCAGTGTGTTCCACTGAGGCAGAAAGACGTCCACCACTGACTGCATAAAATCTAGGCTTCTGTGAAACAGCAGTGTCAGCACGGCCACCATCCCAGGGACTCGCACAGGGCTGGCTTCCCGGGGTGTGACCCACATGGGACCCTGTTCTTCAGTCCTTGTGCTTGATTTGAGGCTCCTCTGTCGCCTTCTTTATATTCGTAATTGCTTTCAGCCAAGGGGTCCTGTGTTTTCATTTTGCTCAGGACCCTGCAGATTGAGTAGCCAGTCTTGGTGCCTGGGGACAGCTGGAAGATTGGACCGTCTTCCAGAACCCCAAGTGGGTTCTGTGTGAGAGGTTCCAGGGGACCCGCTTTCTTCTCTGCACTTTGTTCTGTTCTCAGACACCAGCTGGTGTTTCTATAACTCCCACCACCCCAAGGAAAAGCCAGTGGGGATGAACCCAGTTCAGTCTCTCGTTCCCAATTCTTCCAAATAATCGTGGTCACATATCTGACATTTCAGGGAATCCCAGGGAGGAAGCTGTCTGCTCCCCACCCCCGGGCTGCCCTTTGCAGATGTGGCTCTGGGCCAGGGGGTGTCTGGGCTCGCGTGCAAAAGAAGGTTGCTTTTGGCCTCCCCATGTTGAGGAACCTGACTCCTGCTTAGCACCAGCATGCGGGGTGGCCCAGGAGGGACGCTTGGGTGTTTCTGCAGGAGACGGGTGTGCTGGTGTCGTGGCTGCGAGCACGGGCTGCAGCTTCCGACAGACCAGGGTTTGAATCCTGGCTCGTCCACTGACCAGCTGCAAGGCTTTAAACGCAGGAGCCTGTTTCTCTCTGTAAAGTGAGGTCACAGTGTCCGCCCTTGGGACTGGGTCGTGGGTTGAGTGGGCCATGAGCACTCCATCTGCTTCGGCACGGAAGGCATTCATTCACTTTGTAAATTATCGTCAAGCGCCAAAAATTTCAGGCACCGTGGTAAGCGTCATTATTTATTAACAAATCTGTCCCCCGGGCTTCGGCTGGTGGGTCATTCCTGTCTTCGCCCTCACCTTTTAGAACTTGAGATACAATTCACATAACATTAAATTAACCATTTAAAAGTATACAGCCAGTAATTTTTAGTATAGTCACGTTGTTGTGCATCCACCCCACTACCTAATTCCAGAACATTTCCATTACCTCCAAAAGCAACTTCCTGTCCATTAACACTCACCGCCTCCAGTCCCTTTCCTCCCACAGCCCCTGGCAACCACTAATTTACTTTCTGTTTCTATGGATTTGCCTATTCGGGACGTTTCATATGCATGGAACCATACAGTATATGATGCTTTGTGACTAGTGTCTTTCACTGCGTGTAATGTTTTCAAGGTCTGCCCATGTTGCAGCATTTATCAGTACTCCATTCCTTTTTATGGTGAATAATATTCCATTGCATGATAGACCACGTCTTGCTTATCTGTTCATTAGCTGGCAGACATTTGGACGGTTTCCACCTTTTGACTGCTGTGAATAATGCTGCTGTAAACACTGGGGTACAGATTTTCATGTGAGCCTTTTGTTTTCAGTTCTCTTGGATATATACCCGAGAGTGGGATTGTTGGGTAGTAACCTTCAGGGCGGGCTTGATCTAGTGGCTCAGTGATGTCACCAGAAACCCTGTGTCTGTCTGTTGGCTCTTCCTTTCCCCAGATCAGCCCCATTTGAAAATAGGGTTCCTCTTGTGGTTGCCAGATGGTGGCTGCCCTGAGGCCCCACCCGACCTCCCTCAGAACTGTCCAGGCAGAAAAAAGGTTTCTTTTGGATGTTGGCTGGGATGTTTCTCCGCCAGAAACTTCCAGGAAACCTACCCTCCGTTCATTGGCTGAATTGGGTCACGTGCCCCTCACGGAGCCAATCCCTGTAGCCAGAGGATTCGCTGGTGTCTCTGTTTGACCCCAGGCCCCACCCCTACGGTCAGGGTGGGGTCCGCTAAGGCCCAGCTGCTGAAATGAAAATTGGGTTGGGTTCCAAGGAGGCGGGGGGGCTTGGCTGAGGTAAACGGCATCACCCCATTTTACAGAGAGGAAATCAAGGCCGCGGCATGCGATTCCACCTCTCTCCACCCACCCAGGCCGGCAGCAGCCGATGTGGGTTTAAGCCCCCTGGAGGCCCTCTTTCCCTTCTGTCTGCCTATTTCTCAGCTGAGGTTGTGGGTCCCTGGACCCCGCTGTCCTAACAGCTGCTTCTGCGAGCCAGGTACCCTCCCTCAGAGGTGCGGCCCCTGCTCCCAGCGCTGGGATTTACTATTTCTGGAACAGCATCAGGTTTTCAGGCAAGGCATTTTTACATTGCTCTAAAAGCCCTTCCAGGGCGGGGGAAACAATTCCTAGGGGCTCAGCTTTAATGGTTTCTTTTATAGAATCATTCAAATTATAGATGGGTGACCTTGGGGAAACCCCACTGAAGAATTCATGAAAGCCAAACATTAACAGGGGTTAAGGTAACGCAGTGCTGGATGGGAAAATTGCTTTTTTAAACTTAAGTTGCTTAAAAAACTGAAGGGAAACCCCTGGCGCTGATCTGGTCCCTGGGAGGCTGGCTTTCCTGACTTTGGCCGCCTGCTGAGCTCCAGGTGAAGTTAATTCCAGATGTGGGTGGTGCTCAGGCCTTTTCCTGGCCTCTGACCCCTCTCACTCACCTCGAGGGCACATCATCTCTGTTGTGATTATGCAGCATGACCTGGGTTCAAATTGTGCTCTGTCACTTCCAAGCTGGGCGTCCCTGGGCAGATTATTCAAGTCTCTCTGAGATGTTCTGTTGTGAAATAGGCTCTCTTGCCATGTGTCTTGCTTTTATCTGTCTTTGGAATACTTATCACCACCAGATGTGACAAGTACACACTGACCAGTGGCCTCATTGTTGTAAGAGCCAGAGATGGCCTGTCCTCGTCATCGGTGCCCTCGGCCCATCGGCAGGGCAGGGGGACAGGCACGGTTATCGTCCGCTTTCCACACTGTCTCCAGGGCCCCATATGCTCTTGGTGTCCCCCTTCCTACTGCTCAGGCTTCTTCTAGACCCTCCCTCACTGGCACCCCTGCCCAGCCTTTGCCACATTCCCCTGATTTCTCAGTGGAGGCAGGGCACCAGGGCTTAACCCTCATGTTACATGTCCAGCTACATACTCGCCCCAGGTGAGTTCAGCCCGTTTCCACGCTGGCCCTAAGCCAGCATTTATCTAGCACTTTCCATGTGCAAAGCTCTGCTCTGAGGAGCATCTGTGTGTTGAGTAGCAGAGGCAGGAGTTGAACCCAGGAAGTCTGGCACTGGGCCCGAGCACGTCTGGGTTCCAAGTCTGTCTCCCGCTGGATCAGGAGCCACGCCCAAGCTGGCCTCTTGGGTGTCAGGTGGTCATTTCAGGCCACAGCTGCTCAACACGCAGCATCTCATCCTCCACCCGGGCTTCGCCTCCCCCCAGCGCCTTCCTCTGTGTCCCCATGCAGTCCACGGTCTCTCCTCTTCCAAGTGCTCGGACCCAGTGCATGGAAGTCACTTGTGACACCTCGCTGTCTCACACCTTTTACACCCAATCCCTCAGCAAACTCCATCTGTTTCTTTCAGAACATATCCAGCACCTGTCATGTTCCAGGAGCGATGCTGTGTTTAGTTCTACGACATTAGGCGAAACAGGGGAACAGTACCCCATACCTCCCTTGACAATTTCTTCTTCAACTTGCCATGAATCTGTAATGATTTTGAAACGAAACGCTAAAAATAAAGTATATTCGAAAGATGGGTTTAATGCATGAACTATGGTGGACCTGACATTTCTGGCCAGCTTCGCCCCCATGGCCCTGCTCCAGGCCCATTGTCACCTCTCCCTGGACTGTTCCATTACCTCCACCTGGCCTCCCTTGGCCACCCTGGCCCTGCAGTCCTATCTCCAGGGACAGGCGGTCCTCGAGGTGGTCTCCAGAGACCCACACCCGAGGCTGCCACTCACACAGCTGTACTAGCACCACCCCCCGGGGGCCTGAAAGGCAGGGCTTTATTTGCTCACAGTCTGAAGGCTGAAAGTGTGGAATCAAGGTGCCGGGCTGCACTCCTTCCAAGGGCTCCAGTAAGGAGTCCTTCCTGCCTCTTCCAGCTCCTGGCTCCTGGCCTGCTTTGGTGTTCTTGGCGTCCATCTTCATGTGGCTGTCTTCCCTGTGCGTGTGCCTGTGTGCGTGTGTGGGCGTGGGTGTACATGTCTCCGTGTCTTCATGGGGCCTTTTCTAAGGTCACCAGTCATGGGATTGGCCCTTCCTAATCCAGCATGACCTTGTTACAACTAACTACATGGCAAAGACGCTATTTCCAAATACAGGCACATCCCGAGTTTCTGGGTAAATGAATTCTGGGGGCCACCGTTCAACCTGGTGAACAGAGTAAAAGCAAAGTGCCTGCAGTTGCCCACAGGACCCTACATTCTGCACCCCGATAGCCCCTTCCCCTCACTGGCCCCCACCTCTGCTCCTCACAACTCCTTGAACACACCCACCTTGCTCCCACCCCCAGGCCTTTGCCTGTGGTGCGGTCTGGCTGGAGGGCCTCTCCCCAGACACCCGCATGGCTCCCTCCCTCACTGTAAGCCACTTCTCTGCTCTTATCATTCTCTGCTCCCTTCCCTGCAGGAGGTGCTAGTCATTAGGGCTGCTGGCAACTGTCCCCACCCTCCTTAGAGCCAAGCAGGATCGTCCCCACCCCATGAAATTAAGTGGCTCGCATGACCTGTTTTGGCCAATGCAGTGTGAGTGGAACTTCCACTAGCCTGAGACCTGCACATCTCAGCCTGGCTCCTACCACATGTACACGCATGTGCACACAAATGCACGCACACCTATCGTCTTGGCCTACCTGCCGTGTGTGTTACCTGCCTGCCTGCCCCACCAGCATGCATGCCCAGAGGACAGGGAGTTTTCCATGTGGTGCACTGCTGTGTTCCAAACTCCTAAAACAACCTGGCATAGTGCAGGTGCTGGATAAAGGCTCACTGGATGGTGAACAGTGCATGATGACCTCGTGGATGAACCCTGAGGCAGGAATGAAATCGCATCCATGCAGCCGTCCCCTGCTAACTGCTTCTCCCGTAACTGATCTTTGCATTTGGCTGCTTCCGGTCTAGGGCAGAGCATCAACCCCAAGCTGGCGGGCCTGATTGGGCGGCACGGGCCTCAGAACAAGCAGCCCTTCATGGTGGCCTTCTTCAAGGCCACGGAGGTCCACCTGCGCAGCACCCGCTCCACGGGGGGCAAGCAGCGCAGCCAGAACCGCTCCAAGACGCCCAAGAACCAGGAAGCCCTGCGGGTGGCCAACGTGGCAGGTATGCTAGGGTGGGAGTTAAGTCACAGACCCTGAAGAACCCACAGTGGCCCCAGAGGGACAGTCATGTGCTCAACAGATGATTCTGGAACCAGGACAGCAGGAAGCAGAACCCACAAAATCCCCTCCTGCACAGAGCTCACCATCTTAATTGTGTTAAAGTAATAATTTCATTTAGAAATGCAAGGAGCAAAATATTAGCCTAACAAGATGCCAGTCTTGTCTAAATAGACAGAACAAAGGTTTCACTAATGGCTACAAAGAGATGAAAGAAAACTATGAAAACAACTGTGAGAGGCTCCACACCAGCTTCCCCAGGGAGGCCACTGCCTGGGAGGAGGAAGTGGGAACTTGATTGTATCTTTAATTTTATTTCTTAAAATATTTGAAATGCAAGGCAAATTTTAATACTTGTTAAATATGGGTGGTGGGTGTTTTGGTACATTACAGGGGACACTTTTGGGTTTGTTGGAAATGTTTTAAGTGAAAAAAAAAACACTTTGGAATGTTTCATTATGATAAGTAAAAACAGTAAATATAAAGGTAACATTTTCATAGCCTGTAATTCAAGGATGAATAGGAATACTGGAGTTCATGCATTCCCCACGGGAAACTCCCAGAGGGTTGCAACATTTAGGTCCTCATTGTAGGGTGGACAGAGCTTAGCACAGGTTCTGTGGGTTCTTGAGCTTCAAGGAGCATGGCCTTCCATTTTACAGAGGAGGGAAATTGGGGCTCAGAGAGGTTGAGTAACTTGTCCAAGGGCACAGAGCAAGTAAGTGGCAGCTCTGGGATTCCAGCCTGGAAAGTTTGCTTGTCTATTGCTCTGGATATTCTTCCCTGTTTGGTGTTCAAGGAGGCATATACCTTACTCGAGGAGCTTTGGTGTCCCCAACAATCCTGTTAAGCATCTTCTAACAACTCACCAGCCGTTAGCTAAGTCCTGGATGGGCTTTTTTGTCCCAGTAGTGGGGCTTGACTGGCACGTGGTCCCTTTCCCACAGGCTGATCAAGCAGCAGGATGCTGATGGCATCTGGTGGCCTGGGATTGCTGGCATGATTTGGGGGCTGGCTCTCCAGCACTGTGGACACCTGTGGACCGCGTGCCAATACCCCTTCCCTCCCTCGTGCTCTTCTGCATGTTAAGTGCTGCCTCTGCTAGTGGAAGGTGCATCTTGGTTTTCCCCCAGACTAAAAAGAAAGCCTCAAGTAACCCCACGAACAGCCGTTTTCCCAGTAGATTGTAGAGATGATCGACCAGATCTAAAGAGTCCAGCTTGTGGCTGAAAGAAACTGCTTCCCCCCACCACAACCCCTCATCCTCTCACCTTGGCCATGCGTGCTGCAGCACAGAGACGTGTTTCCCTGGCTCTGCAGGAAGCTGCTCACCGCAGACAGAATAATGCCGTTGCTCCACCAAGATGTCCATGTTAATTCCAGGAACTGGTGAATATGTTATTTTATGTGGCCAGTAGAATTAAGGTTGTCAATCAGCTGAGCTTAAATTAGGGAGGTGGTCCTGCCCAGGTGACCCAATGGCACAATAATTGTATGGGTCCTTAAAAGGGAAGAATCTTTGCTAGTCGTGGTCAGAGAAATGTGAGGCTAGAGGGAGCAGCTGAGAGATGGGACTTGGCTGGCTTTGAAGACGGAAGGGCCGTGAGCCAAGGACTGTGGGCAGCTTCCTCACACTGGGGAAGACAAATGGATTGTCCCCTTGGAACCTCCAGAAGGAACCCCTGGCATTTACCCTGGTGAGCCTGGTTTGCACTTCAGAACTGCAACACTGGAAGATAGTAAGTTTATGCTGTTTGCAGCCGCTATGTTGGTCATTTGTTACATCAGCAATAAGAAACCAGTGTATTGTTGCTCGCAAAGTGATTTGCACATTGCCATGAGATGGGCTACATCCATCCAGAGTGCATCTCCCAGAGCTCTGGGCTGGTTGTGAGGCAGGAACCAGCCCCACTGGCTGTGTTGGGAGCTCTGAACTAAGCTCGTCAGCTCCCCTGGCTCCTGGGCCCCAGGTTGGTCTGAGGAATCACAGAAGGGGAATGTGGCATTCAGACATGTGGTGGTGAGGTGGCAAAGCAGCCCCCACCCCAGATTAACCTTATACCGTCATGAGCGTCTTTCACCCACCTAAGCCCATTTTGAAATTTCTGTTCCTTTTTGAGGGAGAAGAAAATTGTGGTTGCCATGGTTCTTGAAGTTTTCCAGAGCAGGGCTTCCTACGCCCGGGACCCTCAGGTGGACTCAGAGCATGTGTGTAGCTCAGGGTTTGTGTGCTGTTCAGAGCAGGGCTTCCTGCTCCTGGGACCCTCAGGTGGACTCAGAGCATGTGTGTGGCTCGGGGTGTGCGTGC
>JAQQAC010020895.1:41535226-41593659 GCA_029783875.1 Phataginus tricuspis | reverse complement strand
TGTGTGTGTGTGTGTGTGTGTGTGTGTGTGTGTGTGTGTGTGTGTGTCAGGGAAGGGAAGGCATGGAGAGAGACATAGACAGAGACAGAGAGCTGTCTGCATGTTTACAAAGTCAGTCTCTAACCCAAATGCCAACAAACTTTACATACTTCTGGAAAATCCCAGTGCGTAATTTTTGCTCCTCAGAAGAAACCTCCCGTAAAACCTCTCATAGTGTGTTTTACAGGAAGGTCAGTGGGATTTGACTCTCCACCCTCTCATTTCTCCTGGGCGGTGGGGGCTTTGTCCCACGCCCTTTCTGTGCCCCTCTTGTCCTTCCCAGAGGGGCAGGTACTGCGGAGTGTGCCAGCCTTACAGGCAGGGTTGGTAGGGAGCGGGCCCTCTGAGCAGGTCCCTGCAGCCGGCGGTGTGGGGTTTGGATGGAGTTTGCTTCCCATGCGGACACTGGGCAGATGGCAGTATCTGAACAAGATACGTGCGTAAGAAAAACCAGTGTCCATAGAAGGATCCAGAGAGTGCGTGAGCTACGACTGTGTGAGGGGCTGGGAGCACAGGCACCTCCCTTACTGACGGAAGTGGAGTTTAAGGCCGCAGGGGCTTTGGTATCGGGGGGTCATCACCCTCCAGCCATCTGGGTGTGACTGTGCTCTCACCGCTTCCTTAGGCCGAGGAGATTTTCATATGTGTTTCCTTTGCCTCTCTGCATTCTGCTGTCCTGCTTCCTGTCGTGCAGAAAACAGCAGCAGTGACCAAAGGCAGGCCTGTAAGAAGCACGAGCTGTACGTCAGCTTCCGAGACCTGGGATGGCAGGTAAGGAGGGTGGCTGGGTCTGCCTCAGATGTTGGGGCCCCTAGTGTGGGCTCCCCCAAGGCAGAGGGGCTGTGTCCCATGTGTGCAGTGAGCTGTGTTTCTTATCTACACCAGTTAAGACCCTGGTGTCAGGTGTCCTAACTAGAGCAGAGAATTTAGGTTAAGGATACAGAAACTCAAGAGCAGAAATGGGGTTGAGACTCAAGCTAGAACCAGAAACCCGAACACTTTGGATGCGGAACCTCATTCTACACGTCCATTCTGCAGCCGGCTGCTTCTCTCAGACGTGGCTGATCCTGTGTGCTACAACACGGCTGCCTGGAGAGCCCGGTCCCACTATCTGCCTGTCTGTCCCTCCTTCCCCTTCAGTGATTCAGAATCCCAGGGAAGGAACTGATTGGCCCAGCTCAGGTCAGGTGCTTGTTCCTGAACCAATCAGCTGTTTCAGGGGTGAAATCATGGTTATAGGAACACAGCTGCCCCTCTGGAACCATTTGGAGGAAGAGGGGTAAAGGTCAGGGAGTGAATCCTAGAGGAAGTGAGGGTCCTATAATCTAACAACTGTTTATGTGTATCGGTACCATTCTGGGCCCTCTTCTAGGCACTGGAGATGCAGCAGAGGACATTGCAGCGTGCCACCCTCATGGAGCTCAAATAGCCCAGGATGGGGGGTTGTCATAAGATTATTAGGGCCACTGGTTTTGTTGTTCACCCCTCAGCAAGCTTGTGGTTTCGGTGGGAGTCCAGATTCTTCTCTGGGGATTGTGCACAAATACCGCAGGGCGCTTGTGCGCACAGCCAGCTCGGAGCCCTCCTGCTTCCGTCCTCGCTGTTGAAACACCAATGGTCTAAGGGGCGCTGGGCGATGCTTGCGTTCTAGTGCTGGGACAGAGCCCCAAACTCCAGGATCTCTGCTGGAAGATTCCATGTCCACGAGTCCATAAAAGGAGTGTATTTATTGCTAGAACGGTATTTCTGTGCTAACGTGGCCCTGAAGGCAAGCATGGCCGCCCTGCCGGCTTTGTGGAGCAGCCCACGTGTACCAGGCACTGCAGGCCGTCTACACTGTCATGTAATTCTCACCATAGTGGGTACAGTCTCCCGCGCAGGTCGGTGAACCCGGCGTGGAGGCTCTGTTACAGCACTCTGCTGATGGGCTGTCATCTAGTAGGGATGAAGTTGGTGCCACCCTTCTCTGTGCCAGCTTCTGAGAAAGCCATGCATGTGGCCATTCTGGGCCGGCTCAGCCCTGCCGTAGTCTTTCCCCCATTTTGCATTCTTTTGGGACCATGAAAGGCTGCCACCCACTTGTCCTGCCTCTGCAGGATCCCTGGCTGCCCGGCAGGGCGGGCCCCTGTGGCCGCATGTCGCCGTGGGTCTGGGTGGGGCCGACCCCAGCGCTCTCCTCTTTCCCCTGCAGGACTGGATCATCGCGCCTGAAGGCTATGCCGCGTACTACTGTGAGGGGGAGTGTGCCTTCCCTCTGAACTCCTACATGAATGCTACCAACCACGCCATCGTGCAGACACTGGTGAGTCGCCCCATGTGCCAGCTGGGCAGCGTTGAGCCACGGGCAGCCAGGCCACCAGAGCCTGCCTTGTGCCCCCCAAGCTGGGGCCAGACGGGAGAGAGCTCTGCCCGAGGCCATGTCTTGATGTCATGGGTCTTGAGCATCTTTGCTATCGGGGTCCCTTCCTCCATAAAAAGAGATTAAAAGCGATTCTGTAACTGCGTTGGCATAGAGAGAGGTGTATAATCTTCGACCTTGAAGTTCATGTACTTCTAATTTTAAAAGAACTTGGAACAGTTTCAAGGGCTCCTGAAGGTGTCTTGGGCAGTGATCATGGGGCCTAACAGGGAAGTGGGCCCTGGCCCTGCCTCTGTCTGGGGCCTGCTGCTCTTGGTCATCAGCATGTCTGCTCCACTTCCACAAGCTTCGCCTGCCTCCCGGTGTCTGGGCTTTCTCGGTGTCCGGTGGGCTAGAGAGCTCGTCCGCTCCCAGAGCTCGTGACTTCGCCTCCTTGCCTTGAACTTCATGGTTTGGTCTTCAGGGGTGTTTTATCGAGTGTCTGCTGCATGTAGACCCTGCACTGGGGCCTAAGGACGCTGCAGGGAACAGAGCAGATGTGGTCCCTTCCCTCAGGGCCTCAATCACTGGAGGAGGAAACAGTCAAGTAGACAAGGACACTTGGTGGCAGGGAAGTGATAGGAAGATGACAAACAGGACAGGAGGATAGAGGCAGACAAGCCTTGGGCTCTTCCAGGTTGAACTTCCATGTGGTCATTGGAGGACTCAGTGTGACAGTGAGATTAAAGCTGTTCACCAGGTGCCCCAGCACGGGGGCCACTTGATAGATGTGATTTTTACTGTTCTACCCACAGTAGTGATAAGGGTTAGGGCCTTGGTTCTTTCACTTAGAATCTGTGGTTCAGGGACCTTGGTTATCTAGCTCCCTGTGTGAACATTATCTAGGCCTCTTCTGACCGCCAGTCATCCTCCCTGGCTTGAGTGAATGCTTCTGGTGACAGAGCTCACTCCCCAGGGCCACTCTGTCCTGCTGTCTGTCTGTCACAGAGGTCTTGGTGCTTTTGTTCAGTGTTCTGCCTCCTCTTCCCCATGTGGGACATCTGGGAGGGAAGGCTCCCCTTTTCCTTTCATTTGGACCATGTTCCACCCTTGAGGGAAGACCTCTTTTTACCAGTGCTTTCCCAGGGCCCTCCCTCCCCAGTAGTAAACTCTGAAGCCCTTTCAGGATTCAAAGTCCTTGGGCTGGAAATAGATAGTCCTGCCAGCCTGTTCCTTGGCCTGACCTGGTCCCTGTGCCAGTGTCCCCTCTAAGGTCTTGGCCCCCAGGGCACACCCCTACTCTCCTCTGACCTCTGCCTTCATGGCCCATGGAACAGGAGCCTGGCTGCCCTGTGACTCCCCACGCAGTCTGCGTTGCACCAGAGAGCGCCAGGGTCAGAATGAACCCCCCGATTATACTGAAATGAGAGTTCTGTGGTCATCTCTTAAAAACGGGTGAATCCTGGCCTTCCAGAGAAATAGAGAAAATGAGCTGACATCTGAGATTTGCTTTCAAATTATCCAAGAATGGAGGAGGTGGAAGAAGGTTTATATTGGTACGGTTTGAAATTGTCCATGATAAAAAGTTTTAAAAGTGTGCTGGCCTACGTCAGAGGTTATAGACTGGAGGCTTGTGAGCAGAGAGAGAGGGTCATGCAAGAAGCACTTTCACTTGGTGGATGTGGTGTGTTGGGAACTTGGAAGTTTCACATAAAAACCAAACATAACTGAATCTCTAGCCTGCCCTGAGCACTTCGGCTCATCTGATCGCCCTGGCTTTTGATTTGGTGATGCCGAGCTGGAGGCCTTCTGCCTTTAGCTTGGACTCCCAGTCCTCACTGTTCCCTATCTGTCATTACCCCAGGCCTACTTGCACGTCCAGTGGCACTTGTGTGGCCCCCGCAGGCATCTGAGTGTGTTTGCCCCTGACCCTCGTCCTTATAACAGAAGCCTGTGAACAAGACATAGCAGAAGACCTGAATGACAGGCTTACCTTCTAGGCCCTCTGCTTTCTTGTTGATGTCCAACCAAGTGTTTGCCAAATTCCTTTCCTCTTACTTGTATTGCCTAAGAGGCAGAATAATCTAGTATAGTCTAGTCCCGTCTATAGTAACCACTTTTACAAGTGCCTCTCGAACAGTTGAAACGTGGCCAGTCCAAATCGAGATGCTTTGTAAGTACAAAACACACATTGGTTTGAAGTCTTAGTGCAGAAAAAAAAAGGTGAAATAGCTCATTCACGATTTTTTGTGTTGCGCGTATGTTGACATGATAATATTTTTGAAATTTGGGTTAAATGTAATATATCATTTAAGTTAATTTTACCTGTTTTTTTTTTCCTGTCTATTCAAATGTGGCTGCTAGAACATTTTAAATTACAGGCGTGACTTGCATTGTATTTTTCTTGGCCAGAATAGGTCTAGTCGGAGGTCAACAACGTTTTTCTGAAAGAGGCCAGATGGTAAATATTTTTGACTTTGAGCGTGGGCCCTGTGTTGTCATGTAGAAGCCGCCCTTGACACGAGGTGAATGGATGGGCGAGGCTGTGTGCCGATAAAACCATACTCACAAAAACCAGCCATGGGGCAGGGTTTGGCCTGCAGGGTAGCCCAGGGGTCCTCGACTTGGGGCAGTTTTGCCTCCCAGGTATATTTGGCAATATCTGGAGACATACTTGGTTGTCGGGATTGTGGGGTGGGGTGGCAGGCTTCTGACTTCTAGTGGGTGGGGCCCAGGGGGGCCCAGGACAGACCCTGCCACAGAGAACTGTCTGGCCACTACCTTCACAGCTCTGTGCCGTGTAGACCTCCATGCTTTGGTTCCCTCGTCTGTAAAACATAATCTCAGAACTGCGTGAGCTCCATGTAATGTGCTTAGAACTGGGAGTGCGTGTGATGGTCACAGAGTCATTTTGCCCAAGCAGTAGGTGTTCCTCATAGAAACGAGGTGGCCGGAGAGGAGTGACTCACCGCCTCTCCCCGCTGCCAACATTGTGGTGTGTGTTCCAGGTCCACTTTATCAACCCAGAGACGGTGCCCAAGCCCTGCTGTGCTCCAACTCAGCTCAACGCCATCTCTGTCCTCTACTTCGACGACAGCTCCAATGTCATCCTGAAGAAATACAGAAACATGGTCGTGCGGGCCTGCGGCTGCCACTAGCAACTCCCAGCAGTCAGACCCTTTGGGGCCACGTTTCTCTGGACCCTAGGTCGTCCTACCACCCAACCTCGGAAAGGCGCCTGTGGACCACCCACCTCTGGCGAGACCTTCCCTTCCCCTCCCCAGCTTGAACGGTGCAGGAGTGGTAAGGAATGTGAGAGGCAAACGGCTTTGCATCGGTTTTTTGTCAGCATCCTGTGGGCAAGATCCTACAAGCTGCTGCAGGCCAAACCTAACAGGAACATATTGTATCTATAAAGAAAAAGTGCCTGGCCACAGTCATTGGCTGAAAAGCCTCAGCCGTGTGCTGACTCGTTCCCAGGGGTGAGGAGCGCCCTTCAGCCAGGCCGCCCAGCAGCAGGAGGAAGCCGGTGCGGAGAGGGGTGGGCACGTTTGTGTCTGTGCTGGAGGAAAACCGAGACGGAAGTTCCTGTAATAAATGTCACAATAAAACGAATGAATGAAAATGGTTAGGATGTTACAGATATATTTTCCTAAACAGTTTATCCCCATTTCTTGGTTTACTCTGATTTCATAAACAGAAGCTGTGGCGGGTGGAGGGAAGGGAGGCCCCCTCTGCATCATCCCGTTCCCGTTTCACCCTGAGGCTCGCAGAAGCCCACAGTTTACAGAGACTTGCCCAAATCCAAGATTTGGCTTGAGGGGGTGAGAGCAAATTTCTGCGCAGAGGAGGGGGTATGGTGATCTTGAAGGAAAAATATGTTCCACCATTCAGCTGCGTGTGTGGTGGCAGAAATTAAAATAGACATGTGAAGGGCTGGCAGATGTTTGGAATTGGCTTTCCTGCTGTCCCCATAGTAGGAATCCGTGTGAAATGGCAGAGTGCAGGAAGACAGCGACCAGGACAGAGCTTGCAACTCGACTTTGAACTGTAGCCAAAGTAGCCCCAAAGAAACAGCTCTTGCTGGGGTGTGGGGTGGTGAGGGGTCTTACCCAGCCCCCAAGCCGGCTCCTCTGTTGCTTGCTGTGAGCAGTTTTGGTCCCCAGTGAGGACCACCATGGCTACCTCTTTTCACTTCCAGATCCCTATGGAGGGCTTTGCAAATGAACTTACCCGTGAAGTACAGGAAAGACAGTGTGGTGGGAAGTCTCCTGGCTGCTGGATATGCCACATGCAAATCTTGAACAGAAGGATCTAGAAGCCATTGTGAGAATGATGCCCGAATCAGGGAGCCTGACTTGAAGGTCTCATTTCTGATGTGGTTTTGGTGTGAGCCTCCCTCACTTTGCCCATTGGGTCCCCTAAATGGTGTACCCCCAGCCTCCAGCCCCACAAGGCCTTGCGGAGCACGGGGCTGGCTGTGAACAAAGAGCAGGGTTACCCAGGGGAGGACTGTGGCCCCTGGAATCCAGTCCAGTGGGGAACTGTTTCTCCACCTTGATCAAGTTGGTTCCTAGAAACACTGGGGCCCTGTTTTGATTTTCCTTAATTTTTTTCTTCAGTACCTTGGGCTGTAGCCTTCACTCTGCCTGGTCAATAGGGAAAAGTCACTGTTTTTGTTATATTTGTTTTATCTATTGGCCGATCTGGGGATTTTTGTTTGATTCCCTTTTGGTGCAAGTTTTCTCACCACCTGCCCTCGAGCCGGCCCTCTGGCTAGCATCATTTGTACATTGAAACATGTAAATAGTTGTTACAAAACAAAGAAATTATTTATGTCCATCTGAAGTTCATATTACACCCTCGTCCTATCCCTTGTTCAGGACGATGAGCTTGCTTCCCTCTAACCTGTTTGTTTTCTTATTTAAGACTATTTATTAACGGTCAGACCAATGTACTTTCAGCTGTTGCATAGAGCCGTCCTCAGCAAAAATTCTGTATAAATAGACAAAATAAAAAGGGTTTTGACTTTACAATAAAAAGAGACATTTGGTTCTGATTCTACGTCTGTGTGTGTTGTTTTTTTTCTCTCAACTCCTGGACATTGGAGTTCTCTCAATTTGCTAAAAATGCTCCTCCGCCTCGGCCCCACCGTTACCACACTGTTTATCATCCAGGTCCTGGGGAGAAAGGGGCGCTTGTCAATATTTGGTGCAGCTGTGTGGGGCTCCAGGCAGGAGAGATGGAACCAAATAACAAATGTGAATTTGGTAGGCTCGACTACAAAGATCCTTGATTGAATTACAGTGCAGCTGTCAGCAGCTGTTTCAAAGAGGCAGGGGGTAAATTAGCTGTGTTTACTGCTAACATAGTTGAAAGGTTTAGTCATCCCAATAAAATAGAGGCACAAGAAAGAAAAAAAAAAAGGCAGTGGGGGGTAGTATACACCCAAAACTTTAAAGCGACCCAGGCTCCAGAGCTGACATTGTCCAGTGCAAATTAGTTCAGGGGCTGGGGGCCTGCCATTGGCTCCTGGCTCGAGCAGTGGGGAGCTGGCATGGGCCTGGTGAAGGCAGCCTGGGCCTGCTGCCTGACCGCACAGAGCAGCACCTTAGGTTCCTTCTGGCCTTGAAGTGCACGCTAAGGTCACCTGATGGATGTTCGAATCCCGGCCAGGCTGCTCGCTCTTCCATGTTGCCTCAAATGAAGCAGCCGCTCCTAACAAGTTCCAGCCCCTATGATTTCCAAACCCTCCTGTCGTTGTCCTGATGCATGATTTAGCTTTTGTTCTATTTCCAGGCCAAAGACCAGAGCCACAAATTGGAGGACCAGATGCAGCCTGCAGACGTGTCTTATTCCCACCGCATGGTGTTTATGTTTTTTAAAAAGTGAATACAGTGCCAACATATTTTTGAAAATCAGGAGATTGGGGTGAAAAGAATCTCAAATTCTGGCCTCTTGTGAGAACTCAGCAGGTCTAGCTTGTCTGAACCCCCTCCCCACACAGACCATCTTGGCTGTAGTCCAGGAGTCATTTCTGCAGTCTCTACCACTCCCTATTGCCTGTCTCACTCACACAAATGTCATTTGCTAATTTAAAAACTATAGGTGGCTATTTATTTGTATCCATGTCTCCACTGTATGTTGGAAAATAAAGGGTGGGCTGAGAGCTGCACACTTGGGGAAGAAGAGGAAAGAACAGAGTTCCTCATTTCTGGCTCACTTCCCCCATTTCACACCCGTTGAGCCCCCGCAGGCAGGTAGCTGCCTTTGCCGCGCCTGGTTCCCCCTCTCTTGCTCATGTTCACCCTTGGAGCATCCTTCGCTGCCTCTTCCCCAAGCCCTGCTCACTGAGCACCAGTGTCAGGTACCACTGCTCCCACCACTTGGCCTGACATCATCACCGGCCGTGCTAAGAGGGCGCAGAGAAAAGGAAGTGACTCAAAGGCCCAGCTAATGGCTGCTAGAACTGGGATTTGAATGCAAAAACAGCTCTACCCCAGACTCCCCAGAGTTGTAATCTGGAACTACTCATGAAAGGTGGGGATGCCTGGGCCCCAAGCCTTGATGCTCCCGATGTTCTTTCCCAATCCAGTCTGTCAGTCTCTGAGTCCATGTCAATTTCCAGAGCCATCAGCTCAGGCCTCGGATCTCCCTCCTTCCAAGCTGCTCGAGGGCCTTCATCTGTGAGCATGATGCTGAACGTTTGGCTTCCCACCCTGGCTAGGACCGGTGGCTTCGCCTGCTGTGCAGTGTAGCTTGCCTTACCTCTAAGTGGACCAGCCTGGGAGGCTGGGAGGAGTAGCAGTGGTCCCTGGGACCATCTGCTTGGGAAATTCTCACATGTGCATGTGCAGCTCTTGGAGAAGGTACATGTATGAGTTTCCCAGAGCTGCCAGAACACATTAATATAAACCAGCAGCTTGAAACAACAGAAATTTATTCTCATAGTTCTGGAGGCCAGGGTCTAAAATTAGGGTGTCAGCAGGCCTGGCAGGGGCTCCAGGGAGGAAACTTCCACGGCTCTTCAAGCTCCAGGTGGCTTCAGCTTCCTTGGCGGTGGCCGCACCACCCGAGTCTCTGCTGCCGCCTTTACATGCTTCTCCACTTTGCTATGTCTTCCTTCTGCCTGTCTTTTAGAGGACACCTATCATTGGAATTAGGATCACCGGATAATCCAGGCTGACCTCCTCATCTAGAGATTTAATTATATCTGTAAAGACCTTTTTTTCCAAATAAGGTTATATTCACAAGTACTAGGGGATTAGGAATGTGGTAAAGTCTTTTTGGGGGCCGCCATTCCACCCATTACAGTGAGGTTATGTGCCCCTGTCCTGAGGCTTTTCCCCCTTGCCCCCAGCAGAGTTACAGGGCCCCACAGAACTTCCCAGCCAGCCTCAGTTGGTTCTCACCCCCCAACCCCCAGCTCCATCCATGCTGATTTTTGTGAGCACTGCAGCTCTGCCCTGGCCCACAGCCAGAGAAGGGGCCATAGGAGCCGAACCCCAACCCCCCACCCCAAGTTCTGGCCCTTCATCCACGCACTGCTGAGCTGATCTCCTGCAACTGGGCCAGATGAGGCCCAGAGGCTCCACGCCAGGCATCCTGGGAGAGTGGGCAGACCACAACAAGAAGGACCAGGGCCAAGGGCAGCCGAACCACGGTGTACTTTACAGGAGCAAAGATTGCTTTGAGGACGGCTCAAGCTTCCTCTTTGGCCAGAAGCATTCATTTGCACATTCGCTCATTCACCAATTCACTGCACGCCAACTTGTGCCAGTATGCTGTACCAGAGATGGACCAAGCAACGTGTCTGCCCAGGGACGCTGGCGGTTACGCGGCACAGTAAACAAATGGTAGCTGCCACCACACCAAGACGGCTCACAGGATAATATCAATTCTATGTGTGACCGCATTGGTATAAAGAAGAATACAAACCAGGCTGAAGTATATTCACTTCTTATCTTCTGATTTTAAAAAGACATTAAAATATCTTGTAGGCCCCTAATAGTACCAGTGGCCTGGGCATGTCATCAACTGTGCAGTGGACAAGCTGGCCTCAACGGCAAGCGAGTACTGATAAGTGCGAGGAAGAAACAGCAGGGGAGGAGTGGGGCTGGTGGCCAAGCTCCCCAGACAGAGTGGTCGGGAAAGGACTCCGAGGAGGGCCCTTTCCGCTGAGACCTGAACGAAGGATGGAGCAGGTCCATCAGAAGCAGTGGAGTTAAGTAGAGAAGAGCAGTTCCACTGAGGAACCAGCATGCACAAAGGCCCTGAGATGGGGCTTTCTGGGCAGGTTGGAGGAATAGTGAGGAGGCCTGGGTGGCCGGAGCAGAGTGAGGTGGGAAGGAATGAAATCTGTGAGGTGAAGGGGAGGCCGGCTGCGTGTGGCTTTGAGAGCCATAGGGGGCCTTTGTGCTGGGGTCTAGGAAGTGCTGAAGGCAGGGGAGGATATGATGTGGCCCAGGTTTTAGAGACCTGCTTTATGTGGAGCAGAATTGGGAGTGGGTAAGGGAGTAGGGGAAGGCTTCGAGGAAGAGGCGGTGGCATTTTAATCTGTCCATTTAAATCCTGCCCCAGTCAGGCCCCTCCCGCCTCCTCATCTGCAGACACGCGGGGGGGGGGGGGGGGGGGGAGCACTAAAGCCTCTCTGCCTGGTATTTGGGATGGGGAAGTGGCACCCAATCAAATTCGCTTGTGGAGGCAGCTGAGAGGACACTCACTGACCTCCCCTGGGGGAAGACTTCTGCTGCCTTCTTACAAATATTTATTTAAAATGGCAGAGAATTCCCATGCAACAGGTCAGAAGCAGGTCTGCTTGGCAGAGGGGCTTGAGGTCAGCTAATTAGTTAGCTTGAGGCCTCTACCTCCACCCCTCTGTGCCTGTTTCCTCATCTGTGAGGTGGTAAGGTGCCCACCCAGATTGGTTAGGATTAGGGTCAGCTGTATATAGCAGAAAAAACAACAGTGACTTAAATAAGATAAAACTTTATTTCTCTTTCATTAAAAAAAAAGTCTTAAAATCAACCATCCAAAGTCAGGATGGCAGCTTTACTGTGTCATTTGGGATCTAGTCTCTTCCTGTATTTCTGCTCTGTCATTCTAGTTCATGGATTCCAGCGTCACAGCATACCTCATGGTCCAAAGTGGCTGCTGGAGCAGCAGCCATCATATCTATATTATAAGCTGTATGCTCCCATTAGGCAGCCATCCCAAAGAGTAGACACAAAATATCCACTCACCTCTCATTAGCAAAAATAAAGTCACATGGCCATGCCTAGCTACAGGGGAGACTGGGAGCTGGAGTGTTTTATTCTGGGTGACAACGTACACACCAATCACAAATCAGCAGTCAGAATTTTATGGATGCCGGCGTCTGGCAATTCACTGTTGGTTTTCTGTTGCTAATTACTACAAACTTCTTGGTGGTTTAAATCATCACCCATTTATTATCTCACACTTTGGGTGGATCAGAAGTTTGGACAAGGAGTAGCTGGAACCTTGGCTCTGGATTTCACAAGACTACGACCGAGGTGTCGGCAGCTGCGTTCTCACCTGGTATCTGGGTCTTCCCAGCTAACGCAGGTTGTTGGCCAAATTCAGTTCCTGGCAGGTGTGCCCGTTGTCTCACTGCCTGTCAGCCACGGGCCACTCTCAGCTCCTTGAAGCCACTCTCAAGTCCTTTCCATGTGGTCCTTTCACCACGTAGCAGCTTCATTCTTCAAAGCCAGCAGGAGTATCTCTCTTACTTCTTTTAAGGACTCACCTGATTAGGTCAGACCCATCCAGGATAATCTCCCTTTGATTAACTAAAAGTCAGTTAATTAGGGACTCTAATTACATCTGCAAAACCCCTTCACCTTTGGGGGTGATAGTTATATATCAGGCAGCAATCTTGGGGACTATCTTGGATTCTGCTGGGTCCAAGACCTAAGCTGCACCATGCACTTGAGGAATATAGAAGGCATTAGAGACAATACGGGCAGGGAAGGTATCTGGCATATAGCAGGCACGCAAGAAAATACTAGTGACCACAACTGAACGCAGGGCCCTCCCACTGAGAATCCCCCCACCCCACCAAGTGAGTTGAACAATTTGAGTTGTGACCCTCATGTGCCTGGTATCATTACCTGTGGTCCCAAAATTCTTTATAAAGGCACTCATTGCCCCAGCTACTCTCAGATGTGCCTGGGAAGGATGATGGCATGACCTGTCTGAATCTTTGCAAATCGCAGTACAACCTCCTGAACATTCCCTCTGGGCCAGGGACACCACACTAGGCATGTGAAGTGCTTTACATTCCAATCCTCGGGACAAGCCTGAGAGCTACATAGTCTCACTGCTTTTCCCACTTTAAGGTGCAGGGAGCTGGAAAAGGCACCACTAAATGTTTGCTGGATGTTAGTGGACAGTGCTCTGCACACCTCCAGGGGGCACTGTTCACCCAGGCATTGATGAAAATGGCACCGTCCAGGGTGGGGCAATGCGCAGGCAGTTGGCCGCAGCCCTGAGCAGGGTGGGAGGAGTGTGTGGGGGGGGTGTCTGACAGCAGGAAGCCCCTCATTCCGCAACCCCGTCCTGATCAGGGTCTAGCCCCACACTCAGATTGGAGTCCGTCTGTCCCTCCTGAGCATACGCACAGTGGCCTCTTCTAGACATTTCCCCTCTGCCTGTGGATCAAGTCCTCCTGGCTCAGACCACTTCAGAACTCTGGCATTAGCCTCTCTTGGTCTTAGATTTGAGGAAATAAAAATAGCAGAGGAAAAACACAGAACTCGCCAAAGCCTTTGGAGTTGCAACAGCTGCTTGGACGGAGGCAAAGTGCACCTGGGCTGGGAGCGCAGGGCTTCCTTCCCTGGCTGGGCCCTGCTGCTGCCCTCGCTTGGCCGGCTGTCCCGTAGGCGGAGGAGGGGGCCGAGCCGGGTGGGGTCTCAAGCCCGGACTGCCCGGAATGCAAGGCCCAGAGCTGGCTGGGCATGAAGTGCTGTGAGCACTGAGGTGTGGCCACAAGTCACGTCACAGCATCAGTAGCCAGTGCTGCCAGACAAGCAAACTGTCCCCCCCAGGGCTGGCCTCCCAGGTGGTGTGGCCGGGACAGGCACACGCACGGGCTCTGGGCTGGAATGGCCGCAAGTGTGGTTGAATGTGCCACTGTGGCCCTCTTGAAATTCATGACGCCTTTTGAGCAAGGGTTCCCTTTTGTTTCATTTTGCCTTGTGCCCCCCAGACTCTGCAGCCCGGCCTGTGCCCAGTGGATAGAACAAGGGCTTTGGAGTTGGGCCCAGGGTCTAATTTGGTCTCTGACACATTCGCTGTTCAGCGGGTACATTTTGAGCATCTGTGCACTGTGGATAGTGTTCTGGGCACTTAGGATTCACCGTGAACAAGGGGCGATGAGGGCCCCGCCCTTTGGACCACACACCCAGGGCCAGAGGGCGCAGGAGGCAGCCGATCCAGGGAGAAGCTGCGGCGGGCAGGGCTGCAGAGGATCAGGTCAGGGCTCAGAAGGAAACGGGAAAGCCTTTGCATCAGGACCAGTTGAGAGTGTCAGAAAGGGGACATAATAAGGGTGTGCAAGGTCCCATGTACAGCACCTCCATGTGTGATGGCCCGGCTCACAGGGCTGCGGGCAGAGCCTGAGGGGGAGAATCAAGGCCAACAGCAGCTCCTTGGTTGGAAAAGGCTGGTAATCGGGAGGATCCTTGGGGGTCAGCACCGCTGACATTCAGGGCTGGGTCCTTCTCTGCTGGGGACCATCCTGGGCACTGTAGGATATTAGCAGCATCCCTGGCCTCCACCCACTAGATGCCATGGCACTCCCGCTTCCCCAGATGGGACAACTACAGCTATCCCCAGACAATGCCAAATGTGCTCTGGGGACATAGTCACACCCAGTTGAGGACTGTCAAATTGGAGACACTGAAATCAAGCCAACAAGGCAGGAGGCTAACAGCTGAAAGGAGAGTTTGAGGGGTGTGGCCCCCTTACTCAAGGACCCACAGGCCAAGGAGGGAAGGAACTGGGGTTGCGGCCCTGCATCCTGCCTCCTGGAGAGGCCCCCAGTGATGTGAAGCCTGCTAGACTGGCAATCACAAGTCTGCTGCCCAGCCTGCCTGCCTATTCGGCAGGGCAGCACACATCTGCAGGGGGCAGTGAGGGGGTGGAGGAGTAGACAGCTGGGCATTCGTTCTAGGGAAGAGTTGAGGGGTATCTCCTGGAGTTAGTGAGGCCACTGGACAAAGGACCTGTGTGCCCTGCTAACGGAAGTTTGAGCCTTGCATGAGCTGAGCGAACTTGGACACACCACCTAGTTCTCCAAAGCCTCAGTTTCCTCTTCTGTAAAACGGGCATGGTAATACCACCCTCTTAGGGTCGTCGGGAGCAGTGAATGAGATGGTGTAAGCAGAGCGCTTACTTACCTTGGCGCACGGCCTGTCGCAGTGAACACGGTCATCCTACTGAACAAGTCTTCTGCTTCAAAGCCCCCGTGAGCTCCCAGCCTGCTTGCTTGAGTAAAATAACCAAAAATACCCTCCAGGATCTGCCCCCCCCCCCAGCCCCCATCTCCAGTTTCCTATGATTTCTGAAACAAATGACCACAGACTTAAAGCAACACAAATTTACTTCCTTATAGTTCTAGAGGTCAGGAGTCTAGAGGCTGGTTCCTTCTGAAATCGCAAAGGAACTCTGTGTTTTCCAGGTCCTGGAGCCCCCCACACCCGCCACCGGCCCCCACGCCTCCACTCGTGGCCACTTCACCATCTTCAGGGCCAGCAGGGGGGCAGCTTCAAATCTCTCCACATCCCTGTCTCCCCCCACCTCCTCTCCTCACAGGGACCCTTGTGGTTCCGGGGGGCTCCCCCACATGGTCCAGGATAACTCCACCACAACATACTCAACCGAACCACTTTGACAAAGTCCCTTTTGCAAGGTGGGATATAATAAAAATAAATAAATATTTGGTCTCTGTCCCTGGCTGCTGGCACGGAGCTCTTAAAATCCGTGGACTTTCCAGAGGGATCAAAAGGTGTTTTGGGAGTGTCTTGTCTTCGTAACTAGCTCCTTTCAACCACACCTGAGTTTCTGTGAATGAGGTGACTGTAGGCTGACCAGAGGAACGGACCCTGTGATTAGACAACCAGAACTTTCAGCCCAATCCCTTGACTCCCAGGGAGGGGAGGGGGATGAAGGCAGAGCTAATCACCAATGACCAGTAATGCCTACACAAGGGAACCCTACAAAAACCTCTAATTGATGGGGTTTGGGGACCTTCCAGGCTGGGGAGCTCATGGAGGAGATAGCATGGAAGCCCCTCGTCTTCCCCACACCATGCCCCAGGCATCTCCTCTATCCAGCTGTCCCTGAGTTGTGTCCTTTATAATAAGCCAGTAATAGTAACATGTTTCCTTGGGTTCTGTGAGCTGTTTCAGCAAATTATCAAACCCGAGGAGAGGCTCATGAGAACCCCCAGTTTAGACCCGGTCAGTCAGAAGCACAGGTGACAGCCCAGGACTTGTGATCGGTGTCTGAAGTGGGGCAGTCCTGTGTGCCCAAGGCCTCAGCCTGGGGTCTGCATTAACTCCGGATAGCTAGTGTGAGAACTGAATGGCGCTGCAGACCACCCGGGTGCTTAGGAAAATTGATTGGTGTTGGGGGACCTCCACCCCACATTTGGCGTCCGAAATGTTGAGAGTGAAATAGTTGATACAAAGTAGGGCACGTCACCTTCTGTAAGGTGACCTATTCACAGGTTCCAGGGATCCGGACATGGACGTCTTTGAGGAGCCTCCCCCCATCTCCTCTCCCCGCAAAAGCTCCGTTCCAGCTGCCCCACCCTCCTTGCTGTTCCCAGCACCCCAGGTGTGCTCCTGCCTCAGGGCCTTCTGCACTGGCCCGGCTCTGTGCCAGAATAGTGGCCTTCCAGACAGCTGCCCACTGGTCCTTAAACTCCTTCCAATCTCCACCCCACACCGTCCTGTGCCGAAGCCCTCCTCCCAGCAAGGGCGTCTCTCTGCTTTGGTCACTGTAGTCCCCAGCGCCCAGCCCAGCGCTTGGCATGCAGCAGAGCTTCCTTGACCAGTGTTGATGAATAAATGTCACTACTGTCATGAACAGGCTTGGAATCATGTTCAGGCTCTGCCCCTAGTAGCCGAGCGCCCCTGGACAGGCTCCTTTGGCAACACTGGGCAGCATTATGGGATCATCGGTGAGCTTTCCCTGGGGTGTCCAGGAGCGCCCTCTGACAGAGCATATCCAACTTAATTAAGTTACAGAAATGCTGAACAAAAATGGTTTCATTTGCTAAAGCTAACAGAAAAAAATGACATATTGGAGCTCTGACACTTTCTAATCGAATTCAAATCTGGGATCCCTCTATTCTAAGAGGTTTTAGCAGAAGTCATCTTACACATGCCTTCTAGCTCAGAACTGGAGAGCTTTGTCCCTCCACCTGGCACCACATCTTGGCCTGGGGGCGGGTGGGTCACCTCGAGGTGCATTGAGGAGGTTGGAAATAGTCGCTCTGAGCAGATTCCTCCTCCAGCTGCCTTTGGGAAGAATGATTTCCCCCTTCAGGCCTCTAAAAAGAGCTGTTCTTTGTTTCACCCTTGCTTAGCGTGTTGACAAAGGAAAGGTTGACAGATGACCTGGGCCCCCATCCTATCCAGTCCTTCTGAGTGGTCCCTAAAATAATACCATTAGTAGAGGCTCCTTATCTTTGGAGCAGGCCTGCTGATAACGCTGAGTGGGACTTTGAGGAAGCCCTGGGACGAGACGGAGCAGTGGCCATGGGCTTGACGCATTGCAAGGGTCTTTGCTTCCCAGGTGACCTAGTGGCATTCCTAGGGTGTAAACAGTCCAACGGGCTGGAGGCCTGGTTGTGCAGGCGTGACATCGGTGGCAGAGTTCGGCACACCTGGTCTATGACACACCAGAGTCAGGGGTGCACAGAGACCTGCCCCTGCTTCTGCCCACATGTCCTCAGCCAGAGTGGGGCCTGTGAGCACTGGGGACACGGGGTGGGCTCACCCCAGATGGCACTTTCTCCCAGTTTTGCCCAGCTGTGACTTCCTGTCTCTGCCATTGGGCTGCTTGGTTAACATTGATTATTCCTGATCCTAGATTTGGAAATAAAGAACAGCACACGAGAAAAGGTAAAAAATTACCCACTGATCCAACCTTGTCCTCTTGCCGTGAAGCCGCTGTGCATATTCCCACTCCTCTGCTCTGATGGTGAATCTCTGCCCAGTCCATTCAATGCTGCACACGCTCAAGGACTTCAGCTCCGACTCTGCTGCGCCAGGCACTGTTCCAGAAACAGGGTGTGCAGCAGGGAGAAAGACAGGCAAGATCCTGCTCTTCCGCACTCTCAGGCTGAGAGGCCAGACAGGTAAGACATAACCGACCCACAGAACCAGCAAGCCAGTGGCAGCCCATCAACTAAAGAAAGCGACACCCGGGAGGAAGGGCAGTGCGGTGAGTGGCGAATCACCGGGGGTGTGGCCGTCCTGGTGGGCGCTTTGGGACAGGTTTTCAGAGACGGCGTCTTTGAAAAGGTGATGGTTCAGCTGAGACAGGATGACAAGGGATGTTACCATCAGCCTAGTGCCCACAACCCCTTGAACAAGGAAAGCACAATCAAGATTATGAGTGTATTTATTTTTGGTTTTCACCTAAAGTATGATATCCATGCAAGAAAAGGACACAAACCCGTGAGTGTGGGTATTCACAGAGTGAACCCAGAGTAATGGTGTCTCTGCAGCCACAAGAAATCATGAAATAGTGTTGCATTCCCCAGAATCCCTTCTGGTCATGGGCCCCACACCCCAGGGTGACCACTGTCCTGAATTCTTATCTTGTACATTGGTTTTGCCTGTTTTAGAAGTTATGCCAGTAAAATGGCATCATATTCACTCCTGTGTGTCTGGCCTATTTGCCTCAATATTCCATTTGTAAGATTTGCCATTGGGTTGTGTTTAGTTGGCATGTGTTCGTTTTCATTGCTGTATAATATTCCACTGTGTGAATGGAGCACGTTTGTTTATCCATTCCACTGTTGATCGGCATTTAGTAGTTTCCATTTTCTGTCTAATAAGAGAATTGCTGCTGTGAACATTCTTGCATGTGTCTTTTAGTGAACATGTGTCCATGATCTGTGGCATCTGTTAGGAAGTAAATAGCGTAGCTGGGCCATAGGATTTGTGAACTGTCCACTCCAGGTGCTTCTGCCAAACTGTTTTCCAAGGCAGGTGAACCAGATTATGTGGGTCACATTATGCTTGGCATACTCACCAACACTTGATGTATCTGTCTTATGAAACCTATTCTGATGAGTTAGTTACCAATTGAATTTTGAAATTTCTAATTTGCATTAGTTTTTTGGTGGGGGATTTGCAAGCACACAAAACTATTTAGGGGCAGGAGCAGGACTGGAGACAGAAAAGAGAAAAGCTGTCTGAGAGTTGTGGCTCCATTGTTCCATGCATTGCAAACCTCCTGTGGGCCAGGTGCTGCTCTGGGCATCTCCATCTATTGCCCCAGACCACGCCAGAAGCAGGATGCTCTGATTGGCCTCCCAAGCTGTGTGCAGGGCCACATCTACCCAGAAGGCCACCTCTACCCTACTTCCCAAAAGGTGCTGGGCAGGCTTAGGCCTTGGGGAAAAGGACTTTGGCCTAGAGACAGTGAGTAACTTTCCACCATCAGTCAGGAGCAGGAATTTGAACCCAGGTTTGTCCTGGGTCCGGGACAAAACCTGCTCCCCTCCCCAGTGCTGCCCTCCCAGGAAGGTGCACCCTTGCCCAAATAATGGGAGACAAGGTGATGCTACTCCCATAGACCAAAAATCATTTCTTGTTCCTCTTGGCATCTGCCCCAGGCCTTGAACATGACAGACGTGGGGGCCCGCCAGCTAAGAACTTGAACCGGAATCCAGAAAAACAACTTCTTGCCCAAACCTGTAGGTGGATGAATTAAAATAAAAACAAGTGACCTCACTGGTCACCTACCAAGCACAGCTGAAGAGGGGACTGGCAATTGTCCTGCCTGCTCACTGACCACTCTAGATGAGCAAACCTGGTAGTTCAGAATAAGGAATTCACTCTGCTTGGGTGGTGCCGACCCATCTGCAAGCCTGGCGGGTCTGCCATGAACCTCTCGCCAGGACAGCTGCGGAAAGGAGAGTGATGGATTCATTTATTTAGATTTATAGAGGGACTGCTTCCCAAAGAGCTGTTGTGTTAGGAGGTCTAACAAAAGAACTTAAACACATGAAAAATAAAAGATTAAAAATAAAATTGGAGTAACAGGTTTTTAAAAGGAATGGTGAAGTGACTTGCCGTGAGCCTACGTGGGCCACCTTGTGGGATCTGAGCATGGCACTGCCTTGCGGAAGATAGATCAGGGACAGAAAAACGGGGCCCTTGATAGGGTGGCCAGCTGTCCTGGTCTGCCTGGGACTGACCTGCCTGCTCATAGCGTGGAAATGTCTGTGCTAAAGCTGAGGAAGTCCTGGGCAAACTGGGTCAAGTCAGCCACCCCAGCCCCTGGTGAGACAACCCTGTGTGTGTTCAAAAGCAAGCCACCCCACCCCACCTCCGCATTTTGGGTGTGAATACCGATGAATTCCTTTTATTACTTTTTTTCCATAAGAAACTGTCCTTTTGTTGCTTTTTTTAAATTTTAATTTCTATTTGTGCAGGTAAATAAAAAGTCAAACTATAATACACGTTTATAATAAAGAGCAGCTGTGTTCTACCGGCCTCTCCAGCACTGGCTTCTACTCCCAATGGAGATACATATTGGTATCCATCATTTTGAAATTTATTGGACTTGGGCACCTTAGATCTGGGCATTAGTGCCTTCTAGAAGAAACCACGTTGCCTTTTTACTCTTTTAGCTCTGTTGTCATAATACCTCTATATTTCTAAATAATATGCTCATATTGCTCCGTCTTGATATCCTATTTTAGATCTTACCCACTGATCTCTGCTATGGAAAATGAGGACAGAAAACCTCATACCACCTCCATATACAGACTTCTCCTCCCACATCCTTTTGATTTATTGATCCAACGGTTTGATGCATTGCATTTTTAGTGTTTACATAATTATAGCCGTGTAAATATCGCTGACCTCCACACGAGGTAGTATGTTACAACATCATTTCCTTTCTCATATAACCTTTTGTTTTTCCTAGAGTTTATAATTGCCTTTAGAAGATAATCTGTTTGGTTTTCTTGGTATCCACCACTAATGTCTTTCCACAACTCTCCAGAAGAACTCTAAAAATTTTCTCAGCACACACACATGGGGTGACCTATGGGGTGATTTCTCTTTTGTCTTTGTGTTTCAGTTACTCCTCCTGCGTTCCGTCTCCCTGGCTTCCAGTTCTGCTGCACCTCTGGGACTTCCCTTCACATTGTCCTGGGATTCCCCTCACCTCCCTCCTGTGATGGGCCCCCAGATCCTGACCCTGTGTCTTCTTTCACAGTTTACATTGCCATATGGTTGGAACATGCTCTCCAGGAGCCGCCTGGGATGAGATACATGGGAGGCAACTTTTGAAACTTCAAAGATCTGAAAACATCATTACTCTATCTTACACTTTGATTGTTTAGCCCAACACAAAATTCTAGTTTGAGAATAATTTTCTTCCAGATGTTTGAGGGCTAATAAGGCTTGGCTCCACGCGCCTCATAGTTGCTCTAGGTTCAGTACTGCTGTTAAGAAGTCCAGGGGTATTCGGATTCCCCGTTCATGTGCATATGGGCTTTCTCCCTTCTTTCTCTCTGAAAACTCAGAGTGTGGTTTTTTTCTTTTCCTTTTCTTTTTTTTTTAGTTTCTTTGTTAGGTTTATTGAGGTAAAACTTGCATACAATAAAACATACTTTCTTTAGGTTTACAGTCCTATGAATTTTGATAAATGCATACAATTATATAACCCCACCACCACAATCAATATATAAAACAGTTCCATAACCCCTAAAAATTCCCTCGTGTGTCTTTTTAGTCAACCCCTCAGAGTGTGTTTTTTTAAACCTCTAGTTTTCTGAAAATTGTTTATGTTTTGATAATTTCTCCCTATATTATATTTCCTCTTTCTAAAGCTCCAATGAGCTAGAAGTTTCTGATCTCTTACTGCTTCTAGTTTTCCATCTCTATGTGTTTATGCTAAGTTTGGGGCTATTTCTTCACCTTTATCTCTCAGTTATTCTGTTGGCTTTTATTACAGCATTCTTGCTTTTCTGAAAGTTCTTTTTTAAAAAAATAGCATTTCCTTCTCATTCCACAGATTCAATCTTTTATCTCTGAGAGGACATTAATCAGGTGTTTTTTTTTTTTTTTCTTAAGCAGGTTTTTCTCTCTCTGTTGTCTTTGTTTCCTCCATGTTCTGTAGTTTTCTGCTTGCATGTTTTGGTTGCTGGTTTTGGTCTAGAGGCAATCCCTATGATGGGACAGGGTGAGGTCTCACCATTTCCCATACTGGCTTGCACTTAGGTACCCTGTTTTCATGACAGGCCTGCTTTGTCTTTCCACGTGCTGGCACCCCTGTCTCCTTCCAAAGAGGGGTTAAAATTAGGGAGCTTTTTCTGACCCTCCTGTGGTTTGTTATCCATCATGCTTCTTAGTGGTCAACTTTTCTGCTGGGCTGAGTGGATTGTCCCATCCATTTGATATCCACTTTCGAACACTTTATGGGTGTCCTTCATTTGTTGCTATCCCCCCTTGTATTCCTATTGTGCTTTAGGTCTATACCTTTATGCAAAAATTCATTTGTTACCTTTTTAGCAGGATTTCTGGATGCAGCAAAGGTAAACGCACATGTGCAATTCCCTGGGTTCACCAAGAATAGGGTTACCAATTCATCCTGGTTTGCCCAGGACTTTCTTGGTTTTAAAGCTCAAAGTCCTGCATCCCAGGAAATCCCTCAGTCCCAGGACACTACTTATTCAGTGGTAGCTTCTGGGTCTCCTTCACCCCATTGATTGTCTAAACTCATTGTTGTTCAGTGTTCCCTGAACTGCCACTGAAAACGTCCTGGCTCATCCAGGGGGCAAGTCCTCACAGCCTCGGAGGAGAGTGCAGCTGAATCACTCATATCACAGACACTCACAAGTGTCTGGAAAAGTCCCTGTATTTCTGGAAACCCCAAAGATAAACGGCATGCATGACTATCATTACTGAAATTGCTGGCTGCGGCACACAAGTCCAACGACCTCCCTGCGGCGCAGCCCCGCCTGCACAACTCTGTAATTATAAGCAAGAAGTCCAGATAGTTCCAGTCCAAACAAGACCTGGAAGTGCAGGGAGCAGGCGGTCGTTAGGGCTGGAGATTAACGGCCGTCATGGAAGAGCCTGGAAGGATTTACTCATGGCCAAGGGCAGGGCTGGAGGTGATGTTCTCACCATTTGTGCGACCATAGGGTTTGTCGCTGAAAGGCGAGACGGCAGGTCTTCCTTGGCGCCCCCAGGCGGCTCCTGGGGAACAGGCATGTGGGAGGGGCCCTTTCATGTGATGGATGCTTTTCCACCGTCCACTAGCTAAGCATGCATTTGGACGAACTAGCACTTAAAACAAAAAAAGGCAGATCTTTACATGATGAAGTGGCCTTACCAGTCACTTACACGTTAGAGTAAATTGATTTACACCAAGAGGGAGGGAAGGCCAGCAGAAGGCAGCCACTAGGGGGCGGGTGGGAGCGCGGTGGCAGAGGCGGGACTGGCGGGGGAGCAGACAGAAGGTGTGTGCCTGGATGGTGGATACCCTGCGGTGCGTCCCAGCTCCACCCACTTATACTGGCTATGTTATTTGGCCTCGCTGAGCCTCAGTTTCCTTATCAGCAAAACAGATATAATTATAGCACCAACTTCATAGGTGTGAAGATTAAAAAGAAAAATAACATAATGTGCTTAGCATATTAGGATAATATGGTGCATAATCAGTGCACAATGACTGGTGTTATTGCTGTAATTACAGTTACCAGGTTTATTTTGCCATTTTCAAGGGACCCACCTGACTCAACTATCCCCACCCTGCATGAGGATGAAGGGAGAAATGGGGAGAGAGGGAGAGAATCTGAGGGTCAGAGGACACACATGGACTCTGGGGGAAGGAGGGAGAGGAGGAGGGGAGACACCCCTTCCCTCCCCGTCAGTCACCACTGCACGCTCGGGATGTTGACTGCTAGGGGGAGCCCCCCATCTGGGCACCACTGTCCTGAGCCCTGGTGAGAGGGCTCTTTACCTCCTGGCAAGGTCAGAAAGCTGTCCCTGCCCTGGGGAAGGGCCCGAGGGTCCACATCACACGTTGTCCCACCAGGGCCTCTTTCTGACCAAGGTTTCTGCTTTGGAACGCAGAATGGAGCAAGCAGCAGGAAGGGGGGGTTCCTCCTGCTTGGTGTATTTATTTAGGGCCTCTCCCCAGAGGACTTGGCAGCTGGTGTATTTTCCTAGAGATGAAGAATAAACACAGAGACTAGAGCAGGGCAGCAGTGCAGGTCTGGCATACAGGCAGCCGGGACCACGAGTACGCGTGTGTGCACCCACTTGTACACGTATATGAATGTTCACGTGAGCAGGTGTGTGTACCGAGTCCGTGATGTGCGCACGTGTGGGTGTGCACGTGTGTGAGGGCAGGGGCCCTGCGCTGTGCTCATCACGAACAGCTGTCTCATGCTTTGGAATTTGCAAAGCTCCTTTTCAAAACTGTAACATCCGTACAACTCACCCACTTAAAGTGTACAATTCAATATTTTTACCATATTCATAGAATTGTACAACCATCACCACATTCACTTCCAGAACATTTTTATTGCCCCCAAAAGAAACCTCAGACTCATTAGCAGTCACTCCCATCCCTCCCCCTCCAACCCACCACTGAGGTACATTCTGTCTCTGTAGATTTCCATCTACTGGACATTTCAGGTGAGTGGAATCACACCGTATGTGGTCTGTGTCCATCTCCTTTCACTTGGCATAGTGTTCTCAAGGTTCATCCATGCTGTAGCTCATGGCTGCATAACAGTCCACCGGGTGGAAATATGTGGTTTATCCATTCACCAGTTGGTTGGTGAGCACTTGGGCTGTGTCCACTTTGGACTATTATGAATAATGTTGTTATAGATATTCATGTACAAGTTTACAGTGGACATATGTTTTCATTTCTCTTAGGTAAATCCTGAGTGGAATTGCTGGATCACAAAGTAACTCTTGAGGAACTGCCAGACTGTTTTCCAAAGTGGCTACACCATATCACGCGCCTATCAGCAGCTCATAAGGGTTCTGATTTCTCTACATCCTCACCAACACTTGCTATAGTCTGTCTTTTTTATTCTAGCCATTGCAATGGGTGTGGAGTGCTATCTTCTTGTGGCTTTGATTGGCCTTTCCCTGATGGCTAATGATGTTGCGCATCTTTTCATGTGCCTATTGGCTGATTGTACATCTTCTTTGCAGAAATATCTATTCAGACCCTTTGCCAGTGTTTTAATTAGGTTATCTTTTTATTAGCAAAGCCCTTTTACAGTCACACACTCTTCTGTCCTGTGTCACTGATGCAGAGTAAGGCTTACTATGTTGTCACCCCTGTCTTACAGATGAGGAAACTGAGGCCCATAGAGGTTTCACTGGGAAGGACAACATACTTTGCAGGGCCCAGTGCACTATGGAAATGCAAGGCCCCTTGTTTAAAAATCACTACAAATTTCAAGACAGCCACGGCAGGGCATTAAACCAGGCGAGGGCCCTGAGTGACTGCCTAGCTCTCTTGCCCTTAGAGCTGCTAGTGTCTGACTGCAATAATCACAGCTACCATTTGTTGAGTGGTTACTATGTGCCTGGGTCTAAGCTAGTGTTAACCTTAAAAATAAAACTGTCATTATTTTACCAGCAAAATGGGTTTATTTACAGACAGCAGAGAATTGCAACTTCAGACAAACAACCCAGGCAGAACCACAGGCTAGCCTGGAGAATAAAGTAGAGGAGGCTGTTTTATAGAAGAAAAGGGGAGAGTTGGTGGGGTGGGGGGAGGTGCTGTTACAAGCAAAAAGTCCATTGGAGGAAACTGGGAGTCCTACATGCGGTGGCTGCTCATTGGCTGAGTTGTAATAGTCTCTCATTGGCTGGGATGTTGCCAGGCTGTTGCTGGGGTAGGCAGAAACTCTTCCCTCCTCCTGGGCGATAAAGTAGCCAAAATAGTATGCAAGATGTCTGTCTCTTCCTGTGGGGCCTGCAATTGGCCAGGAGTGGTGAGTATGAGAGCTCCCCTGCAGGCCTCCGCGCCATGTCAATGAGGCTTCCCTTGACCAGTTTCCACACTAGACACCGGACCTAAGGAACATACCAGTGGACAACTAACCTGGAGGGTGGCTTCCACTGTTGTCTACATTCTGCAGATGAGAAATGGCATGCTTGTCCAAGGTCTCAGTGTAAGCAGGATTTGAACTGAGGTCTGACTCACAGCATGGAGAGCTGGTGCTGAGCCAGCAGTGGCCGTGACAATGTGAGGGAGAGCCGTGTGCAAGGGAGGCAGGGGAGTGGGGCAGTCAGGGACGGGAGGTGGCCAACAGAGGGCAGCTTATGGCTGTGAGCAGCTGAGTCTCAAGCATTTGGGGCCTCTGGGGCCAGTGGGGCACGTGCATCTCAGAGCAGTGAGGATACTGAGATATTTACCCACTAGCTCTGTCCATCATAGCTGAGGGCTGCTCTCCTGGGGACGCTGACTGTCAGAATGTTCCCCACGTGCCACAGGCTAGCCACCTTCAGGCCTCCCAGCAAGGATGTAAGGTAGGTATTCTTACTCTCATTTTATAGATGGGGAAACTGAGGTCCAGAGAGGCTAAGTAACTTGTTGTAAGGCTATAATCCTAACATCCGGCTGAGCTAGGTCCAGAGCTTGAGCTCCTAACGTCTGCAGGAGCTTTGCTGGAAATAGTGGAGCTGCCACCCTGAAGTGGCCCCTGCTGACCAGCAGGCCCAAGTTCAGCTCCAGGATGTAGGGTGTTCTCAGTGCCATCCTGGACCCAGGCCTGCTCAGGCCAACATCACTCTGCTGCTCCCCTCCCTGGCCCATGCTCGGTGCCTGCGGAGGATGGTGGCTCTGTGGGGCTTGGGTTTTTATCCCCGTGCTGTACGCTCCCTTGGTCCCCTCCCACTCCAGCCTGGGTGCCTGCCGCTTTCATGTGGTTCCTGCTTCCTGTCGTGCATCTGGCCTGCACATGGAGGGGTGGGCATCTGATCCCATCCCCTGCATATCCCCTCTGCTGCTTCCCCAGAGTTGCTTGTGATCCCAACATCTTGCAGATTCTGCATTCCCACGAGGGGCTTGGGAGTCAGGGCTTGGTGGCGGCTCCAGGGGACATGCAGGAAACCCTGCCAGCCAGCCTGACCTCGAGGGCAAAGAGCAGGGCTGGCGTTCGCCAGGCTACAGTGAAAGCTGCAAGTCAAGTCGGCATTAGCCTGGCTTTGAGCCCTCTGGGCGCCCCTCCCAATGCCCCAGACCCTCCCCTGCTCTCCTCCAGCCTAATGTCTGAAGAGGCAGTGTCCACACAGTGGAGGATGGCCAGTACGGTCCTCCAACTGTGTGGTGTTACATATTTTGAAAAGCACCTTGCACAAGTGGGGTCGATACGGAGTCGTGAGTCACTGGGGATAACACAGGGCCACCCAGTGTGCCTACAGATCACAGCCCCCAGCCACAGGCTCAGGAAGGCGCTCAGAGCTCTGGCAGGTGAGCTGTATGGCCGTCAGTCAATGAGTGCCTCCACATGGTGCACTCTGGAGGCCAGAAAGTCTGGGTGTGAATCCCAGCAACTATGCTCAAGGCCGTGCGATCCTAGCGAAGGGACTAAACCTCTCTTGAGACTTCAGCTTTGCACCTGAATATGTCTATGGTAGTGCCCTCCTCACAGGGCTGCTTGAAGATTAAATTAAACAATATACTCCAAGTGCCTGCCTTAGTGTCTAGCATATATAGCCAATATTCAAAAACGTAGTGTTACATGTAAAATAAACAGGGACATCCATGCTGATTTGTTACCTGCTTTTTAAGCTGAACTAATGTAGTTTTCCATGCTAGTAGATGCATCCCACAATGTGATTTTAAACTGTGGTGGCTGAGAACATAGGCTGGAGCCAAGCTGCTTGGATTGCAAATTCCAGGCTTGGCAGTTGCAAGCTGGGTGACCTCAGGCAAGTTGCTCTACCTCTCTGTGCCTGTTTCCACATCACTGAAATGGAAATAAAAACAGTACTTGGATCAAAGGATTGTTGTAATAATCAAATGAACGCATAGAAAGTGCTTTGCCTAGTTGCTGGCATGAAATAAGCTCTTTGGATAAATTGGTTATTTCTTTATTATTTCTCCATGGGATAGATAAGCCTTAATTTATTTAGTTTGACTTCTTATTAAGCAACTTGCCCAGAGCTGGGCCTTGAAGGCAGCCTGTCTGTATAATACCAGAGCCCAGCCAGCTGATCAAGGTGGAAGCCTGGGAGCTTTTAGCACTGAGATAGGAGGCCCAAGGAAACGTTTCATAAAACCGGAAACTTGAAAGAATATTATCTTGTAGTAAAAAAAGCCTCAATCTTGGCACCTGAGTTCAACCCTGGCTCTATCTTTAGACAAATGATCTCAGTTAAATCTCTCTATGAGCCTCAGTTTCCCTGTCTACAAAATGAAGATAATGAAAAATCTACTTGTGGGATTGTTGTGAATCAGCTTTGATCATGGGTACAAAGGCAGAAAGCATATAGTAAATAAACCTCTCCAGCTTTAAGGTCAGGGAGAGCTGGACTGGACTCTTGATCTGCCCCTTCCTTGCGATTTGGCAAGTCAGTTCACCTGTTCAAGCCTCAGTTTCTTCATCTTAACAATGGGAGGGAAAAATAGGAGTTTTCCTGAGAATAAACGTAGGTCAGACGGTGTCGCCCTCACCTGGAAGCTGATGCTAGGGGCTCAGGGTGGTCATTCCTGTCGGCCAGGCCTCAGTGGCTCTCGAGGGCACCAAAGCTTCCTGGGAGGGCTCAGCTCGGGCCCTCAGAGTCCCCACAATGCCTGTCCTGGGAATGGCATAGCCTTCAGCCACTGAGGATCAGCACCTGCTTCCCAAGGTCAAAGAGATTAAATGTGAGGGTCACCCTGTCACACGTGCCATCATGGCATGTACAGATGTTAAAAAGAACCTCAAAAGTAAGAGGTGCTTAAAACATGTGGACCCATTAAATCATGCATTTTTTTTTAAATACATTCACTTCTAAAAATCATTTGGCATTCTGCAATGAACACACGGTACTTTTATAATGAAATAAAATTAAACTGAGGAAACATAAAAGTTAAATAAATAAATGAGGGTTTGTGTCATATGATCCATTGGCAATTTCTCCCAAGCCTCATGTATGACCAGCAGAGAGACCAGTGATTATGGCCTTGTGCCCTGGGTTCAAATCTAGCCCTAATACTACTGAGTGCTCCTGGGAAAGTTTACACCATGACTCAGATTTCTCATCTGTAAAATGGGCTTAAAACTATATCTAACAGAAAGTTGCCATGTGACCCATAAGTTCCACTCCTAGATAATATACCCAAGATAAGCTAGTGTTCAAAGAAAAACCTGTACATGTATGATCATAGCAGCATTACTCACAATAGCCAAAAAATGAAAACAACCTTAACACCCATCAACAGAAGAATGGATAAACAAATCTGGTATATCCATACAATGGAATAGTATTTGGCAATGAAAAGGAATGAAGTGCCAACGCACACTGCAATATGGATGAACTTTGCAATCATGGTGCTAAAGTGAAAGAACTCACACACAAAGGACCACATGATGTATGATTCTGTTTATAGGAAATGTCCAGAACTGGCAAATTCATAGAGACAGAAAGCAGATTCGTGCTTGTCCAGGGCTAGCTGGTGGGAAATGGGGAATGATTCCTTAATGGGCACTAGGTTCCTCTTTGGGGTGATGAAAATGTTCTGGAATTAGATAATGGTGATGGTTGCATGAAATTGTGAATGCATTAAAAGTCACTGGATTGCACACTTTAAAATGGTCAAAGTGCTGAATTTTGTTATATTAATTTTACCTTGATAAAAAAGAAAACAAACACTACCCCCAAGAGATGAAATAACACCTCTGCACAGTGCCTGGCATATAATGACTAGCTGACGTGCAATAGGAACTACATGGATAGAATAAGGCATATAATAGTGACTTTACTTTAGCTCCCTGGAAGTAAATATGAAGGCATGCACAGTTCTAGAATCCTTCCAGTCACACCATCAAGCCTGAAAGTCTTGCTCAAATGAGCCAATGATCTGTCCTAGGCCTGAGAAGTTGAACAGAAGCCATGAACTCTCTCCAATCTAGTTTACACAGCACTGGAGGACTAAAAGGAAATTAAGGCCAAACAGGAAAATAGCAGGGGAACCACTGCAATAAAAGGGAATAACCTGGCACAGTGGTGTGTCCTCTTTCTTCATGAAGACCAACTCAGGAAAAGAAAAGTCTTATGGGTGGCATTTTTCCCCATTTAATAATGAAAATTGTTAGTGTCCCATAGAAAACATATGATCTAACAACTTAGGCTACATACTCTCTTGAATAACAGCATAGTCAAGAGGGCAGGCTGGGGAACCAGATTGCCTGGAGCCTGATCCTGCCTCCAAGGCAGAGGCTGTGGTGCCTCCTGCAGGTGGCTTCACCTCTCTGTGCCTCTGATTCCCCTGCTGCACCTACATGGTGGGGTGTTTGTGAGGGTTACATGACAAGTTGTTAGGCCAGCGTCCGGCCCAACATGAGGGCTCCTCATAAATGTTAGCTCTCATTAAAGATATTATAGGAAGGCTGCTCATGAGAAAACATTCCTTACTTTTTAGCCAACAAAATACTAATTTCTGGGCAAACTTCAGGAATGCACCAGGGACACAGATTTCTAACCCTTCAGGCTGAGATTTGATTTTGTGAAGTGAGGTGGGTCCTCATTACTGGAGATCAGAGTCTCTCAACCTTGGCAATGCTGACGTTTGGCACTGAATCCTTCTTTGTAGTGGGGCGGCCCTATGCCTCGTAGGCCATTCCCTGGCCTCCATCTGCCATGTGCCCATTGCCCCCTCCACCTGGGACAACCCAGAATGTCCCCGGGGAGCCACGTCATTCCTGGTTGAGACCTACAGCCATAGAAGGGAAAAAGAGAACAAAGTGATAATCATCACATTTTATTGTTTTGTTTTGTTTTTTTCTGTTTCTAGAGAAGTCTGGAGAAACACTGTGTGGGGTGATTTTGCAAAACTCACAGTTCAGGGTGACAGATGACTTCTCAGCTTGGTGGAGGTGACAAGACTTTTCAACCAGGAGTTTAAAAATCCAGCGTTTTGGCCCTGGCTGTCTCCACCACAGGTGTGACGTGAGACACACATTTCTCACGGCCTCCCCCTCTCCGTCATCTTTCACCTGGACACAATAGGACACATCAGAAGGATTCTCCAGAAATGTGACCACAACTGAACGAATGTTCCCCAAACCTCAGTCACTCACCTTCATGTTTTTTTTACCTGTACCCATAAAATAACCCTATTATTATTCAACCCTTTATATAAATCAAAGTCCAGCCCCTCTTCTTTCTCATTCTTTAGCTTCAACTTAAACAATTATCTCTATGTCATGTGTTCCATATGCTTGTTATATCTTTTACTGATACAGCTGAAAGTAAATATGTAAAAGAAAAAGAGTTGTCTGAGTCCTACCTAAAACTATCTCACACGCCACCAGGGGGTTCAGAGATGCCTTTGGGAAGCATCGAAACAACCATACAGGGGAAAATCCTTCAAGTATAAAACAAATTTATGAACTCAAGAGATGACTAACTCAAACAAATACTTGAGGATAGAATGGATTGGCAATATTTGAAACAAGGTCAGTTATGCCCTTCTGCTTTGCCCGCAGGTCCTCCCCCCACTATTCTGCCAGTGGGATGCGGACTTCAGACAGGTCTCTGCTCTGTCTTGCCTGGGACAGCGTGACCCTCCCCAGCCTCCACCCTCGGGGGCTGTGTGGCAGACAAGAAACTCATCCCCACAGGGGGGCTGAGCCGGCTGTGGGGCCCTCTCTGGTGGTCCCCGATTCCCTCCAGGAAACTTCTCATTTGGTGGGGCAGGCACGGCACATGTGACAAATCCAAGAAATGAAAGGATGCTCTAAGCCTGCCTCCCAGTCCGAGAAAGGAAGGAGCACACGCGGGGCAGGCTGGCCTGTCCATGAAGGCACCTCTGGGGGTGTTGCTCAGAGCTTCAACTTCCCCTTTGCCCCTCAGAAACAGCTTTTTCTAAACTTTCCCAGCCTTTTCTAAATCTTTATCTCCAGCTGTCCGAGAAGCAGGAACTGCTGTTGGATAAACATGGTGTACACCCTCTGCCCGACAGCCCACGCCTTTCCAAGGCACCGTCCCACCCACAGGTCCCTTTGGCAGCCACGTTAGGGCCACATTCCCTGCCTGGGTAGCCACAGCTGCTTGGCTCAGGGGCAACATGTCACCCCCAGCTGGGCCAATCAGAGGCTCTCTCTGTGGAGTTTGATTTGAGAGACCCCAGCTGGGGTGTAGGGGGAAAGCCTTCCCAGAAGCTATAAATGTGCACCTGTCTTCTCCAGGTTGTCTCCCCAGAGCATAGGCAGGTCCCAGCGCAGGCCTCCATTCCCCATGGGCACATCTTGAGTCTTTGCTAAATGGAAGTAGAAGAGTAGAGGTCCGCAGACACCCTCAGTGGGGCCTGGCTGCTTAGACTCAGCGTGGGGAAAATGGAAGTTCCTATGGCCAGGATCCTTACCTGACCCTAAACTACCTAATGATGTAACTGGCCTGCTGCTGCTAAGCTACTGCTTCCACACCGGTAAGCAATAAGCTAGTACTCACTATATAAAGAGCTCTGCCTAGTGCTCTGGGCGGAGGCTGAGATGAAGGATCGCAGACCTGCAGACTGCTGGATGTAGACGTGACCTATAGCTGGAAAAACAAAGCCGGGTAATAACCCTTTCACCCCAAGAACATTCCATTGTCATTCCTTGGTCTCACTGAATCCATAGTGAACTTGCCCGGGGCTGAAACCCATTGGTGAGATACTCAGGTCCTCAGCTTGCTTGATAGAACCACAGGGCCTGGGCCAGATCCCAGAGGCTCAAGTGCATTGGCAGGGGTGTTGCCTGAACATCTGAATAATTTAAAGCTTCCCCAGGAGATACTCGTGTGCGATCAGCACAGCCTAGAGTCCTTGGGTTCTGCCAGGTGCCTCAAGCTGCCTGTCACGGATCTCAAGCTGGAGGAGAGTGGGTTCTGCTGCTCACAGCCCAGAGACTCCTAAGGTGGTTCTAAAGGCTTCACTCTTTTCTACCTGAGTCATAAACTTGAGTGGGCTGGGGAGAATGGGACAGTTCCAGAAGGCACCTTGCACCCTGCCTCCTCTGGTAGCCAGGTAAGCTTTTGTGTATTTGCTTTTAAGCCAAATAACGACAGCAATGACAGTGATGGCTCACTTTTGTTGACTACTTAGTGCAGGGGTGAGGCTGCAAAATGTAAGGGGGCACCAAGATCCTCAGTCAGCCAGATTAATAATATTTTAATGCAATGCTTAAAAAAAAATCAGAAGTAATGTAAATACTCCATGATGAACAAAATATCAAAACTTTAAATAAAGACAGGATCAGTCACAAGACTGGGGGCCTTTGCACAGACTTCAGCCCATGCTGGAACATTCTACTGGGGGCATTTGCCTGGCTCACTCAAACCTCAGTTCATTCAGGGTTCAACTCCAGTGCCACCTCTTCAGAGAGGCCTTCCCTGACCACCCATCTTGGTCCCTTTTGGGCACATCCCAGCCTGTTTGTTTTTTTCATAGCATCATGAAAGTTTTATTATTTGTTAATCTGTTTTTTTTCCTAGAGTTTTATTATTTGTTAATCTATTTGTTTCCTTATCCGTTAAAGTGTTTTTGTCCAGAATGTAAGATGGATGAAAACAGGTCCGTTTCCCCCTGGGGCTCCCGGTTCCAGCCCAGGCTTTTTAAGTATTTTCAGAATGAATGAATCAAGCCCATTTTTCAGGTGAAGAAATTGATCCCCAGCTCTCCCCAAAGCTCTGAAGGAATTCACTCTGAACTCTCACCCAGGACCCCTTTTGCCCGTTGGTCACTGGGCTGTTCTATTTGAAGATTCTCCCCCCAATCACTTCAGCTCCTGCACCCTCAGTCTGGCTCTGATTACGGGCTGCTGTCACCCACCCGCAGACTAACAAACGTGGAACAGCTGTGCCGCAGGAAATCGCCTCCAACTCAACCCTGGTGCTGCAGGGATGTCTTTGGTTAACATAAATAGGCTTTTAACATTCATTTTTTTCTTTTTGTGCAAAATACCTATCATTAATTCTGACTTGTGAGATCAAACAGTTAACAACGTGTTGATCCTAGCTTATTTCCAAGTGATGTATAGTATCATATTGGAGAGTCATGGGGGGTTGATACTTTCTTTGACAAACACATCTTAGTCCAGGAGAGAGGAGCTAACCAGCGTCCCGGGGGAAGGAAGCCATGAACAGCTCCGCTCCGAGGGTTCCAAGCACCATTGCGTCATTCTTCCACGTCTTATTGAACGCTGGCTTTTTCTTTTGCGTTCTGGTTGGGGTTTTTTTTTTTTCCAACCAAAGGCAACGAGCTTCTCTAATCCATCACTTTGAGCAGCATCGGAGGTAGAGTGGAAAATAAAAAGGCTTCACTGAGCATCATTTGCGCTATTTCCCTCCCTCCGGGTCGGCATGGCTTTGCAGGGCTCTTTTGTGAATGGATTTTTCTTTCTGTCGGTTTTAGCCCTCTCTGTCTTCCTGGGGGAGACTCCGTGGTTTTTCAGCCCTTGGTACCCTAAATACCAGTAGCTCCAGGAGAAGAATACGTACTCAGTGCCTCCAGGGTCCAAATGAGTATATAAGCCAATAACATGGTCCAGGTAGAAGACACTTAGGAGTGGTGGGGACTGTGGCAAACCACAGGACCCATGTCCAGCCTGAAGAAGCTGCCACTACTCAGAGCCACACCATGGCTATTTGAGGACTATTTTTTCAAGAGAACTTCTGGAAATCCGGATTTTTTGAAACAAAAACTTAAAAATACAACACAAGCCAAAGAAAAATGAGAGCCCAAAGGCCACCATTTTACAAACCCCATTCTCTGGCTGAGCTCCCTAAAGTGGGGCCTTTCTAGCTTCCAGGTACAAGTCCGTGGGTGAAGGTGTCAGAAGAGCCCCAGAAGAAACAAACTGCCTCCTCCGGGAAAGTTAATTTTATTGGAAGCTCTTTTGGGGAAAGTTTTTGGAATTTCACTGATAGACAATTAAAAACACTGCTTTTATATTAAAACAAAATGAGGGGTATTATAAAGCAGAGCATAAAAAACAAACCAACAGAGAAAACCAGACCTTCAGGAAATTTTGCTTTTGCAGCAAGGAGCTCACATGTTGCTTTTGTTCTATCATCGGGAGCATTTTGATGGGAAATTTGAGAGACCCGAGAGACATGGTTTTCTTACTTGTGAATTGGGTATAATAACTGTAGTTATCTTATAGTGTCATGGTGAGGAATCAATGAGATGATGTGTATGAAGTTACTGGCCTCCCAGCCTGCTACCTTTTTTTCCTGTCCTTCCTCTGTAGTTGGGGCTAGGTCCCTTCGCTGTCCCCATACTACCCCCCAGAGCATGAGCATAGTGGGGGCTGGTGCTCCAGGCTTGGCTTGGACCTGATCTTCTGTCTCCACGAGAGATTTATGAATCCTAACCTGCCTCAGAGCAGACAGGAGCATGACCTGCATCCGTGATCTTCGTACTGATTTCCCCTATTCCTGAACCTCCTCTTTTTACTTGCAGCTTTTGCAATTGTTGCTTCCTCTGGGATATTGAGCCGCGTATAGGACACAACTCCCCTTGGGTCCTTCCGAGGCTGGCGCACAGTAGGAGCTCTCTGAACCTTGGTGGAAATAAAGACATGCCAAGTAAGTTTCCCAAACAGGCCATCTGCTTTAGTGAAAATCACTTCTGGCAGAATTTTGATGAGATTCGAGTATGTTGAGTGATTTATGGAGCTGTTAAACATACACTAAATCAATCATGCTCTTTTTTATTTTTTAAAGGGTAGGGGGGTGGAGAAGTGACATCCTTCAGGGAAAAATATAGTCTCTGAGCTAGAATTTGCAGCCTGGGGCCTGGCATTGCACAGAAAATGGCAAAACCGCTGTGATAAGAACCCAGCCAGTCCGTTGGAGTGTGATAGTTTTAATGTTCCCCGAATCTTGCAAAATGTGTATCCAATTAACCACTACTGAAGGGCCTTATTTATAAAATAATACTTTTGTGGTCAGGTTGCACTTTTTCCGTTCATTCCTGGTGCACAGGGCTCAAGTTGCAGATCCTGCCTGTGATTAATGCAGACAAACATGGGAGTTCTGCGGGCGTCCCGGCACTGGGCGGGGTTCGCCGCCGCCGATTTCCATGCGGAGCTCAAACCCTGAGCTTCTCTTCTCATTTCCGCCCCTCACTCAGAGCACTGGGCTGAAGGGGGGCTGTAAGAGGTGCTTGGGGAAGGGCATGCAAATAGTGAGAGAAAAATCCGATTCTTTCCTTGGACAGGAATGGGTACAAACGCCATGTGATCTAGGCAGGCCCCCGGTGCGTCCCGTGGCTAATTGGAGGGAGCGGTCTGAAGAATTTTGTGGTATGTGGGAAATAGCTCCCTGACCCACTCAAGGGTTTGGTTTCCTTTTATAAAACCAGTTTTATTGATGCAGTGTGCATTGTTTCCAAATGTGTGTTGAGTTCTTACAATGGAAGCAGAGTTCAGTAGGTGGGCATTCGAATGTGGAGTTGGTAAGAAAGTTTGGGATGGTTTGGTGCAGTGGTTGATAAACTTTTACTGAAAAAGGCCAGGTAATATTTTCAGCCTTGCAGACTAGACTATCTCTCTTTGCATCTATTCCATCCTGCCTTTGTCACCATGGACAACAGGTAAATGAATGGACAGGGCTGTTCCAATAAAACTTTATTTACGAAAACAGGCAGTAGGCTGGATTTGGCCCATGGGCCCTAGTTTGCCAACCTTGGTTTAGCCCAATAGGAATTGAGACACACAGAATTGAAGCAAGCTGACCACTTTACCCAGGGACTAAATAGATTCTCCGTCTATAGTGAGAGTGAATTTTGATCTACTATCTATGGTGTGCAAGAAGTGTAACTCTAAAGTTAATTTCTCTTTGAAGCTCTCTGTGTCAGGTGGCAGAAACCTAATTTTAGGGACTTGGGGTTCTCTTCTCCCTGGAGTGTTGCTTAGGAGGCCCAGGAAGCCCCAGGCATGCCAGTAGTATTTGGTCTGGGCTGTCCCCTGGGCATCTGCCAAGCCTGCCTCCTTCCCCTCTGTCCTGGTCCTCACTTCCCACTGGCCACACCAGTGCCCTCTGCTTCTGGGGAGCAAAGCCACTCCGGAGTGCCGGGCCCCTTGGCCACACCTGGCAGAGCAGCCCAAGGGTCCACAGGAAACTTTCTTTGCAAGCTGGGGTGGGGTCCGAGCTGAGCAAACTTGGGAGGTTCCCCAGTGCACCAGACAGACCTTTTCTCTGCAGTTCCAAGTGGGTCAGGGAGTGCCGGGAGCTGTCCATCCCCATACAGCTCTGCTTCCACAAATGGTCAGCAGAGGCTTCTCTGGTCCCCACAGTACCAGGGGAGTGTACCACCCACCTCTACCTAACTTCGGAAGTGCTGGGGGAAGGGGAGGGTGCAGACCGCTGGCTTCACCATTGTGTTAGTCAGCAGTTGACGCAGTGATGCCACGTAACACACTATGCCTAAGCTCCGTGGCGTGCAGCAACAAGATGGGTTGGTTCTGACTTGGCTGACCTAGGCTGGGCTCTGCAAAGGTCTGTGCTCCAGGCTGAGCAATAGCTGGGCTGGCTTACAGGATCAGCTCCACGTGGGTTTGCTCTGAGGCCCAGGCTGAGGGGGCGGCAGCTGATCCTGGGCATATTTTTCTCATGGTAGATCTGGGGCGCAAGAGCCAGGCCAAAGCATGCAAGCACTTCAAAGGCCACCACTTGTGTTACATTCACAGTGTTCACTGGCCATAGCAAGTCACATGGCCAAGTCCATGGTTAATAGGGTGGGGAAGGATATTCTCCCTGTAATTCAAAAGAAAGGGAGCGACTACTGCTAAACAATAATCCAAATTATCGCAGCCATCACACATATCTGTTAGAGATGTTTTATAGCAAGGAAATAATCCTACTGAACATCTGAACATGGCGGTTCCAGGACTGGTTGGCTGCCTTCGCTTAACATCAGCAGGGGCCCCCTCCTTGCTGCTCCTTCTGGCCTCCTGTCCCCAAGCTTGGCACTCTGGTGGCAAGATGGCGTCTGGGCTGCCAAGTCAAGCACCTTCACGTGACGGCATTCAGAGCAGGAGAATAAGGCAGGGTTTTTTCCTCCCACACCTTGTTCTTGTCAAGGAGGAAAATATATGTTCTCAGTTCTAGGCAGCCTGACTCCTTTGTCTCAGGTCTACAAGCTCAGAGTCTCTGATTTCGGAATCATTTGAGTTGAGAAAGGAGACTGGCGGCCACGTCAGCTTTTGTTTGTGCTACAGTGTTTTCGAGGGCAGAATGGCTGCTCAGAGATGCCCACACGCTCACCCCCAGAACCTGTGAGCAGGCTGTGTCCCACGGCGGGTGGGACCTTGCAGACCTGATTAAGTTAGGTGGATTACGCTGGATTTTCCAGGCAGGCTCCGTCTAATCCCATGAGCTGTTAACAGCAGGGAACTTTCTCTGGCTAGAGTGAGAGATGTGGCAGATTGGAAGACAGAGATTTGAAGCAGGAGTGTGACTCAATGCACTGTTACTGGAGGGGCCGCACGGAAAGCACAAGAAGGAATGGAGCGCCTCGAGGAGGTAAGACCTGCCCCCGGCTGTCGGCCAGGAGAGAATGGGGACTGCAGCCCTACAGCCACAAGGAACTGAATCTGGCCAGCAACCTGCATGAGCCTGGAATATTCTTCCCGGACCTGGAAGTAGGGCACAGCCTTGCCAACACCTGGGTTTCAGCCCTGTGAGAACTGAGCAAAAACCAAGAGCCTTTCTGATGTCTGACCCGCAGAAGGGGCAATAGCTTGTCAACGGTAACTATTGTTTCAGCCATTAAGTTGGTGGTAATTTGTTTGGGGAATAATAGGAAATTAATTCAAATGGTGTTTCCCTTGTCCTGGGCCACCAAGGGGAGATTGTAAGTGTGGTCCTTGGCCACTGTGAGGAGGGACACAAGCACACATTCTCCTTAGAGTGTCCTCTGTCCAGTAGGACTGTCTACTGTGCAGCTGCACATTTTTCAGGGTGTGCTCCCTGCACCCCTAACTCAGAATCACTCGGAGTGCTTGTGCGGTGCGCTCCTTGCTGGGCCCACTGCACACCTGGCGGGTCTGACTTTCAGGGTGGGGCCAGATGCCAGCCTCGCTTACTCACCCCGCAGACTCAGGAGCAGACTGCAGCTGTGCTCCTCAGCCTTGGGAGGTGAGGTTGGCAGGGGCTCCACCCCAGGAGCCTGGAATCCCCCCAGGGTGGAGGTGCATGTATGAAATTCAGATTCCTGGGCACAGGGCACTGCCTTCTAACATCTGCCTCATAGCAGACAAGCAGGTGTCCCATAGCCCCTGTGTGCTCTCTGCCCCTGTGCCAGTGGACCCCACAGGTTCCAGCTGCAAACCCCTCCTTTCTCTATCTACCAGGCCCTGACTGGCAAGTGATTGAATTGGGAATTGATCCCAGGAGAGATTCTCTGGGTGGGCAGAATTGAGCAGGTTCCTGCCGTGGGTCAGTTCCCCTGGGAGTCCCACACACCTTAGAGATACTCTGTGAAAGAACAAAACGACTCACCTACCTGCCTCCGTCAGTCACTGCCTGAGGGCTGCTCCCAGGAGGGTATATCTGCTGTCAGGTGCTGGCACTGGAGGCTCTGGGGGTCATGTGCCCAGGTAGCAATGGAGGTCAAGGGGATGGGGGTGGTGCCCAGCAGCATTTGCTTGAGCCTTCTTCATTAATCCTTCCACCACCTCCCTTTCCACATGAAACAAATGTCTTTCCAGGCCCATGAATACATTTCCTCAACATCCATCGCCACGGCTGCAGAGTATGGCCTCATAAAGCTGCGATACCTTGATTGACATTTGACTACTTCACTTTTCTCTGTTATAAGGAGATTTGCGATGGTAGTTTTTTTTTAGAGCTGCATCTTACAGATTTCTGAAAGCTCCTTGTCAGGTCCAAAAGTGAAGTTCTGTTCCCTTCATGCACCGGGGTGAAGGTGAACACTCAGCTCCATCTGGCTCCTCGTGGTTCCTGTGAGTGAAGCCTGGATAAGAAACAGTGCACGGAAGAGTACGGCAGCTCCTGGTGGTGCTCAGAGGAAACCTTTGCTGGGGTAGAAAGGGGCCAGCAAATCCTAACAGGGAAGGGTAGCATTGTCTCCAGGCCGAAGGGAGGTGTATATATGAGAAATGCACATTCCCAAAACGCCATGTAAAGCATTTGTTTTATTTTAAGGTGGGAGTAAAGTTGACCCCATAAAACTAACAGTTTACCTTCAGGCCTCAGGATACATGTGACTCTAGGGGAATGCTCAAAAGAGAGCGTGTAAGGGAAATATAAATGCCATTGGGGGTCACAGGTTAACACCCACCTTGCTTTTGGCCATGTCAGTAAGAGTCCTGCGACCCAGGGAGTGGGGCTGACATCTCCCTGTGGAAACACACTCTACCTGTGCCCTGCCTTGAACCCTCCAGCACAAAATCCTGGTCCTCCCTCTCTCCTGGCGCCTTCCCTGTTCCTACCCCTCTGCAAGCTCAGAGGAGCTGGCTTCCTTTACAGCTTCAGAAAAAGAACAGACTGAGCCCCTTGGAAGACGTTCTGTCTCTATGGGTTTACCTATTCTGGGTAGTTCGTATAAATGGAATCACACACCGTGTGGCCTTTTGTGTCTGGCTTCTTTCACTTAGCTTCACTGAGCTCGAGCTCAGGTTTACAATGTAGGTGCTCCTGGGAATGGCAACACAGCGGCTTGAATGACTGAAGGTCAGGTCCTCTCTTGAGAGTGGGTGTTAGGGTCTCTATACATTTTTTTTTAACTGAGCAGTAATAACCAGCTGCAGAATCATCGAGCATGGAGGACCCTCCCACCCCTGGAGGGGCCTACCATCTGTGGTTTGAAAAACTACTGGCTGAGAACCTCTGGGAAATGTTTTTATTTTGTATCCCATTATCTAATTTAACATTTAGACCTGTATAATAATCTGTCTATAATAATTATCACAATTACAATAATAATTGCTCCTCCCTGCCATTTATAGATGAGGATCCAGTGGGTCAGAGAGGCCCAGTGCAATGAGCTGCTCATAGTTATTGAGTGGTAAACTGGGACCAGAGCTGGGTTTGCTTGGCTCTCAAAGACCTAGAGAATTAGGGAAGGAGAGAGGCGGGAACAGGAGACTAGTAAGTGCAGAGACAAAACCATGCATTCATTAGTTGAACCCTTTTGTTTTTTTTCTTGGGCTCCCAGGAGACACATGCAGCTTGGTGTGCAGTGTAATTGGTTTTCCCAGTGCAGGTAGGTGGAGGGCACCTCCACGGCCAGCACCTGGGGCCTCCTGCAGGACCTCTCCTCTCCCTTGGTGCACTGGACATTGGCCAGCTGGAGCCCCGGGGGTCACAGAGCCTCATGATGGAAAGGCCCCTGGAGGCCTGATCGTGACTTGGCTGAAAGCCACATAAGAATACCGCCTCCCTTCATAGATTGAGATACAAACAAGAAGTAAACTTTTACCATGTGATTAGTTTCCAGTGGCTAGGTAACAGACTCCCCAAAACTCAGCGGCTTAACACAACAGTTCTGGAAGTTAGACTTCCTAAAATCAAGGTGTTGATTGGTCTGCCTTCCTTCCAGAGGTTCTAGGGGAGATTCTACCTCCTCGTCTTTTCCAGCTTCTAGAAGTGCCTGCACTCCTGGCCCGTCCTCCATCTGCAAAACCAGGAGTGTAGCATCTTCAAATCTCTCTCTCTCTTCTCTCACAGACACATCCCCTCCTTTGACTCTGACCCTTATGTCTCCCTCTTAGAAGGACCCTTGGGCTCAGCAAGGTAACCTGGAGTAATCTCCCCACCTCAAGATTTTAATTTAATCACATCTACAAAGTCCCTTTTGCCATGTAAGGCATCCTACTCACTGGCTCTGGAAATCGCAATGTGGTCATCTCTGAGCGGCCCTTCTTCAGCCTGCCATACTGTGGTTTGGGATTCTTTGTTTCAGCAGCACCAAGGTTTTCATTGACTGTTACCCTGGGGAACAGTTTGACTGCCAATATCCAACATCTCCATCTTCTAATTATGCCGTGCTCAGACCCGAATGCAAATCAAGGAAAAGTGAAGTGGATTTCCTTGGAAAAACAGAGATTCCTTTTGGAGTCAAGCGTGGATGCCCGCTAGGAACTGCTCTGGAGAAGGTTCTAGTTGTGAACCCCAGATGTTAATAGGAAAAGGAAGACAGGGCCAGAGTTCAGGAGTCTCGTTCCCACTCAGCTACCAAAAAGTTCAGAACAGTTTGCTTTCTTTCAGACAGTCTCATTTACCTCCTCTATAAAATGAGGGGCTTCACCAAGGTCAAGTTCGGAAAAAGTACAGCACATGGGCTTCCCCAGTTCCAGTCCGTGCACACAGCAGACATAGCCAAGCAACCACAGGAGAACATCCCATATCATTGAATTCAGGTTCAGTTTCGCACACTTGCTCTGTTCAGTGTTCCAAGCAGCCATGGCGGCTTAAGGGGTCCGCCCCCAACATGAGACCCACTGAGTTCCGAGTCCTAGATGGTCTTGAAACTCTTTCATTTTTTGCATTTTATGAAAGCATGATTTTGTGAGCAACCTAATCCTAACAGGAAGAAGGTCAACCGGGCTGTGGAATTTCAGAAAGTTTCCTCCAACAATTAGAGCTACTGAGATCCTAGCCCTGCCTGAAGAAGGCCCCAGGCAACTCTACCTTGGGAGTCAGCCCCTCCTACTTGTCACCCAGCTTCTAAATTACATGTTTCAAATTTCCCTTCCTCTGGTTCGGAATGGGGGAGGCCTATTCACTTTACAACCATGGAATACAAATAATATTTCTCTTGGAGAACTTTCTCCTTCCCAAGGCCATTTCCCCGAGATCCCAGAGTTCAAAGACATTGTGGGGGGTTGTGGAGTTGTGTTTCTCAAGCCCACAGAGCCCACTTAATGTTCACTCATGCCCAAGTGCTGGAACCTTTATTCTGATCGCTCTCAAGCAGTCCTTCCTACCCCCACAGCCACGGCACCGTTTCGTACGTTCCCTTTGTTTCTTCTTCTTGGTCATCCCAGTTAAACTGACTTCTGGGACCTGGGATGGGCCTTTTCTTCCCCGGCAGGACCGCCGATATGTGTGAAAACTGGTCTTTCCTCTTTTTCTTATCTCTGTGTATGTTGTTCAAACATTTTTTTGCCCAAGTTTTTCTGCATTTGCTGCCGTCATTAGAGTGTTTTACAAAGTGCTGGTATTTGAATGTCCGTGATTTGTTTGAATGCTGTATTTAGAAAAATAGGGTTTGCCGATCATTAGATCCTACTTCCATAATTAGCATTTATGAAACTCTAATTAAATTGAAGTATATGATAGTGGTTATTACAGACACGAGCTCTGGGGGCAGGCTGTCAATTGAGTGACCTTGGGCAAGTTATTTAGTCTTCTCGAGCTTCAATTTTGCCCCAAAATGAGGATAATAACAGTACCTATCTGTGGCAAAATCTGCTAATTATCTCTCACTATGCTTCTCCCCTTCTCCCAGAGGAAAACCAACCCTGATTCTTAGCTGGACCTGTAACCAGCTGGAACAAAAACTATAGCTTTTCTTACACGAAAGTTGTGTAACTGAATTCTGTTAAAAGAGGCATAAACCGACATGCTTGTCCGATTGGGTGCACGTATGGGATAGTTTGAGGATAAACATTTGAGCTCTTTGGCATAGTCATTGTTGCCTCCTGCTTAACAGAAGACAGTCTTTAAAGGCTGAAATTACAGTCACCTTTGCAGGAAAGCAGGATTCCTAGGCAGATGATAGGCACTGAAATAGTCTCTGAATCTTGGAAAAGACAGTTCTCTTCTTAGGAGTATTTCCAAGTTCTTAGGGGCTGTATGGATAATGTCTTCTTGTTCTGTTCTGAGGCAGGTAGGGTCCTGTGAGGTAGGCAGTGTCCTGGTGTGATGGCCATGTCATATTTGGTTATCCCCACCTCCATTTACCCTCCTCTGGTTGGGCAAACTGTGTTTTATTCTCCTGCTGCAGAACCACCCTCCTCTAATCTCAGTTCACAGGGTTTGAGCAAAGGTTATTCTCTGCCCTCACTTCCTTCTGAAGGCTAAGTGACTGAGACTTCACATGCTTCTTGCCTACAGGGATTAGCTATGGGATGTGTATGTTGCCCAACCAGGGCCAGTGATACAGGGGCTCTATTCTGCTGAAAGCAAGAGCTTGGAGGGGGATATAAGCTCCAGAGATACTGGCAGCCATTTTGTTACTATGAGGGAAGAGTCTGAGAAGAGAACTGACCTGGAACCTAGTGGGCTTTTAGACAGAGAGAAAATAGGTCTTGTTAATGTTATGTGAGCTCCTGATTCAGCCTCACCTGCTGGCTTATCCCTCAACTTCTCTATCACATGAGCCAATACTTTTTCTTTAAGCCTGATTAAGGTTACTGTCACTTATAACCAAGGACATGCCAATGGATCAAAAGGTAAGGGAACAGAACAGCCTTGGTGGATGAGAAGCCATCAGCTTCATCTTGGCTACCATCAAATGAAATTTCCAAATTGTAGATTCATTCTGTGGGATATACTTTGAAGGAAGACTTGAAGGGACTTGTTAGTTGGATATGGAGTGTAGAGAAAGGGACTTGAAGTTTTTTTGGCCTGAGCAACTGAAAAAATGGAGCAGCCATTAATTGAGATATTAGTATCAGATCAATAGTCACACTAGACAAAAACAGCTGGAAAAATTTATTTTCACAAAATTGTCAGCCCACTGTATGTTTTTCAAGTGTGGATTCAAAACTTACGATGAGTTTCTACAAGTTTAATCAAAAGTCCTTTTGTTCTGGGAAAACATGACTGTGCCTGGGTTCTATATGCAAAGCAGTATTTCAGACTTTACTTTCTTTTTAGTATAGTGATTTTCACCCAGTTCTGGATTAACTACTTGCACTGATTGGCCTTCTAAAACATCAGCAATGAATTTGACCATTTGCAAAAAGTTCTTTGAGAAGTAATTTAAGGCTTTCATCCCAACAGAGTTAAAGTAGCAGGAACGTGCTGGGAATGAACTAGCGTCCTTTGCCTCTCTGTAGAGGATGTCGAAAGTCCCTTGGCCATGAAAGTGGGGCGCAGCATGAAAGGGTGGGCCGTGGGAAGTCCCTGAGGAGTTCCAAGGAAGCTCCCCAATTTAAAAACAGGAAACCAGAGCCCTAGAGAGGGGTGGGAAGGGATTCAGGGGCAGTGGAGCCTGCGTTGGTTCTCCAGGGAGAGCCTGGAGAGCTGGCAAGCCTGGGCACGTCCCCTGCTGGCACACAACAGGCAGCAGAGCAGAAGTGTCTGCATCTCAGCAGAGGGCCCACCACTGCCTACAGGGTCCCCAGCCCTGAGCAGGGAAGAGCGGCTGTTTTCTCTGTGCCTCCTACAGGGGCTCAGAGTAGCCGAGACAAGCGAGACAGGTGTGGATATGGACAGGCCCGGAGCCTGGGCAGGCGGGACCAAGGAAGGCCCTGAGGACGCCTTTGAGAATCTGCCACCAGGGACGGCCAGGAGCTTGTCCGCCTCAGGGTGTTGGCCTGCAGTAACGATGATAGGCCACCGCAGGACCACCCCCTCCCATGCTGTGGGCCGGCAAGGGCCGCCAGAAACAGGGTGCGGCCTCGATGGAATATCCAGGACAGATGGGGAGTTCCTGCCTCGGGGGAATGGGGGCTCCAGGAGCCACGGGTGGGGTTATGGAAAGAGCATCGTGTTCTCTCCTGGGGCGTGACATTTGTGCCTGACTCATGGTGGGACTTGCCCCGGACTGTGAAGAGATGTGCGTGAGTTTTCTGTGAGAATGTGGATTTTGTAGAGATTTTGTTCATTTTGAATAGACATACACGTGTCTGATGAAAGCCCATTTGGGGTCGCTGCCCAGCTGGGCCTGCTTTGGGCCTCAGATGAAGTGGTTCCCGGGGACTACCGTTCGATGGCCAGCACTCACCGGGCCTCTGCTCCTCCTGCCCTGACTGCCCCCCGAGTCCCAGCTCTGAATTCTCCACAAGTCCTGCAGAGCCCTCCCCAGCTCAGGCCCTGCAGTCTCTCACCTGAAGCCCCGAGGGCACTGAGAACCCAAAGTCCTCCCTATTCCAGGAGACCCCCCTCCCCTCAGAAACCACTGGCACGACAGAGACTGCCTCTGAGGTGGCGTCTGAGCAGGGGCCAAGTCAACCCCGGCTTCTCTGCTGGCTAGCTTGCGTTCTGCCACCTTCCCTTTAGTTGCCCTCTGCCCTGCCCGCCAGGCTCCCCCCAGCCCAGGGTGAAAGGTGTGCATGCAGGGGTGTGGGAACGTCCTGCTCCCAGCGGTGATGAAGCCCAGCTGGACAGGCGGCAGGGACCGGCTGGGCTGGCGGGCCACCTCACCTCACTGCCAGCATCCTCCCATCCTGGCAGTGCGCCTCGTGCACCCTGGTCCTCAGGCCCCTCCTCCAGGCCGGATCATAGTCACGTCATGACGGCAGGTGCTGTGGGGTCAGGGGAGCAAAGCAGAGGTGGGGGGCATTGTAGGGGCTGAGGCCCTGAGAGTCTCCATCTGGGAAGAGGCCCTATTTACGCACAGCCGTGGGAGGGGCCGGAGAAGAGCCATTAACCAGGAGACTTGGAATCTAACCTTCAGGGCTGCCAGCGCCTGCGTTTCCCCTTCCCACCTGGAATACTCCTCTGCCAGAAATAGACCAGGTAATTATCTGTGGAACGTTTACCGTGCCAAGGCCAAATTTTAAGCACTTTACATTTATTTTTTTATTAAATCCTTGCAATGGCTCCGTCATCTCCGTCATGTATTTCAGGAAACCGAGGACCAGAATGACAGCCACTGTCCAGAGCCCTCTCTCCCACCACTGCCCCGCCCTGCCTCGCAGCCCAGCCCTGATTCTCTGAGCCTGTGTCTGCGGCTGCCAACCAGAATGGACTGCAGAACCACAGCCTGGGAAGAGTTCTGATAAGCCCCTCTGCGCTGGGCAAGGGGTCTGCCGCCCGGGGGGCTGCGTCTGAGTCTGTCTCTGGTGCCTCCTACTTGGAGCCAGGGACCCAGCCTCTCTTGGCCTCAGTTTCCCATTCTGTAAAAAGGGAGTTAAAAAGCAGCACCTAACTGCCTTGGCTGAGGGGGAGGGGATGTGGGAAAATGCGGCTAGAGCGCTGAAGTCACGCACTACGTGAAGCTCTCAGCAAATCACAGCCGCTGTTCTCATGACTGTCACGCGTGAGCGGAGGAAGCCTGCTAGCCAGCCTGATGAAATGGAAGCTGTCTTCCCGAGTCGTCTCATTATTTCTGGGGCCCTGCTTTGGTCCCTGGGTCTCCTAAATTAGAGCTGTCATTCTCTGAAGATTTTTTTCGACCGTGAGCCGGGACGTTTGCAGGAGCTGCCCCCTCCTGGAGGGCTCCTCCCCCATTGTTAGGCTCCTCTCCACGCTCAGCTCCTGGCTGTGCAATTGCAGACTTTCAAAGCCTGGGGTGGGAGGCGCTCACTCCTTGCCGGGCCCCATCTCCTCGTCTGGAAAGGGCAAGTTGAGGGGACCACAAAAGGAGCCTATACAGGTAACGCGTCCGGCTCAGCGCCCGCCTAGGACGGTGGTCAGCGGGTGCCGTTTGATTTATGAGATTAAGCACCACCCTCTCGTTGGTGGCCTTGGGCACAGCCCGTGGCCTTTCTTGGACTGTTCTCCTCATTGATAGAGGGGTGAGTCTTCCTTTCCCGGGTGTGTCTCCCGAGCCTCCTGGTACCAGAACTGGAACTTGAACGCACGCTTTCTCATCGCTGGGCTGGGTGTGGCTCCTCACGGCGCCTTTGCAATGGCCAAGGTGTGCTGAGCCCGTAGTGACAACGGAGCTGGGACCTATCGAGCACTCCAAGGGATGTCGTCTTTCCCCCTCATGCTGGCCAGGACAGTGGGTGGGCTTTATCCCTCTTGCAGACGACCAATATGCAAAATTCATAGAGGTTAAACCCCTTGCTCACACCGGAGCTGGTGAGCGGCAGGGAGTGAACTCAGGTGGCCGCTCTATCAACAGCCACATTGCTGTGGACCAATCAGAATGGCTCGGAGACCCGCCATCCCTGCCAAAGTCCCTACAGGCCTCCCGGGAGTCCAGCTGGCCTGCACGGCCTTCCCAGCCCAACAGTTTGCTCCTGGCTCAGCATTTCCACCTCCTGCCTTCCAGAAGAGCCGCCGCTGTCTGTTTCCCAAACTGCCGCCCCACAGCTGCCCCCATTGACTCTGTGGGGACTGGGAGGGGGCCCTGAGATCACGGGGAAGGGCTGGCCCCATGGCCAGATGCCTCATCCCAAAGCAGCTCTGGGGACCACGCTGGGCCTTTGTCAGCCTCATGCACTCATTAAACCGGGTTGAACCAAAGGTCAGATTTTACTGCAAATCTAGAAAGATCCTCGCTAGTCAGGCCAACCCAGAAATCAGTTCCGTGAAAAGGCTATGGGGGCTTTCCTGGCTATTTCCATCAAGCTTTATGACTCGTGGGTGGAAAATAAAGAGCAGAGCCGAGGAGTCCGCTGGCAGAGCATTCAAGCTGGCAGAATGTTGGTGCCCATGGTCGGGAATCTCTAGTGTTGGAGATGCACAAACCTGGCAGGCACCTTGTGGGTATTTTCCCAGGTGCAGGGAGGGTGGTTTGCTGAGCAAAGGTGAGTTGGGCTGAGATGAGAGAGGAGGAAGCAGAAGGCAGTGGCAGGGAGACCTGGCCAGGGGAAGATTTCCCAACATGGTCAGACCTGGCATGAGTGATGGTGAAAGCTTTCCAGCAGACTAGAGATGCCGAGAAAAATAGGAATACCTGAGCAGTTCTTGCATCCACCCTCTTTCCAGTAGATTTTTGAAATGCTGTGTTCTCTGAGCCCCCTCTAGCCTCACCCTTTGCACTGTGACTGTGCTGCTGTACCCTCCCACCAACAGGCCACCCTCCCAGAATCTGGGCTGGCCAGTGACTCGCTTTGGGCCATAGCGTGTGGCAGACGAGCTGTTATTCCAGTTCTAACATGAGAGGCCTTGTACACTTCCACTGGCTCTCATGGGCTCCCCACTCTGCTGCATAAACAAGCCTGAACTGGCCAGCTGGAGATGAGACGTGGGGCCTAGTCACCCCCTGAGCTCAGCCGCCACCATTCATGTGAACAAGGTCATTTTAGATGAGCTAGCCTCAACCTCTCTCTCCAGTGACCCAAGTTCAAGCCCAGCCTTGATCAGTGGAGATCATTCCAGATCAGAACTTTCCAGCTGACCTATACATTTATGAGAAATAATAAGTAGTGGTTGTTTTAAGCCACTAAACTTGGGGATAGTTTGTTATGCTGCATGGATAACTGATACATACAACCAGTCCCCTTTCCTGTTGTCAACATCCCCCCCATTCTGGGCTGGTCCGTCTTCCCACTCTTTCTTCCACTGCCACTATGTTTTTAATTGTCTATCTTTCCCATTAGAGTACATACTCCAGGGAGACAGGGACTACATCCCACCCATTCACTAGTTCCTAGCACAGGGCTGGCACATGTCAGGTCTTTAATAAGCATTGGCTGAATGGATTAGTTAACAAATTAGTGTGTACTTCATTGGTTCAATGTTTATGTCCCACACTGGACTGTTAACTCCATGAGGAGGACTCTGTCTTCACTGCCATCACCCTTCTGTGTTAAGTGCAGTGTCTAGCATATAGCAGATGCTTCATAACTGTTCACTGAATGAGTGAGTGAATTTTCATGTGTGCCACACACTGGGCAACCTGAAGAAGGCAAGACAAAGGAAGTGGATTGTCCCCTGGAGCCTCCAGAAAGAAACAGCCTGCTGACACCCTGATTTTCACCCAAAGAGACCCATTTTAGACTTATGGCCTCCAGAGCAGTAAGAAAATTAGCTTTCATTGTAAGCCTCTAAGTTTGCAGTAATTTTTTATAGCAGCCAGAGAAATCCCATACAACCTTTAGCCACCTTCCTTAGTAAAAGCTACTTAGGTGTTTCCCAGGTTGCTCTAGCGCTAGTGCAGCTTAGGAACTACCAGGAAAGGCCTCATACATCCCCCACTCCTGAGGAAGTAAGCGTGGAATGCTTTCCTGAGGGCTAAAGGAGGTACAAAGAGATGCTTTTCCAGATGAAAATACTGCAGTAGGGAGGAAATCAGTCTATGCCACCTGGGAAGTGTCAGCACAGGTGATTACTGTCTGGCTTTGGGGACTGGGTGACTCCTGGCACCCAGCGGGGTTTCTGTAGACCCACCAGAGAACCATATGTTTACAGAAGGCAAACCTCTTTAAGGGTCAGTTGTATAAGGTGTAATTCAGACCATGAAATGGATTTTTAAAAATGTGTCCCTGTCTGACTGCGCTCTTGGGGCCTCAGTACAAATGTGTTACCTGCGGTCCTGGGTCCAAAGTCCAGCCACTGCTTCTTCCTCCCTGGTTGTCCGATTCCCAATCCCTCTCTGGGTGTCAGCATCCATCGCTTTTTCTCCTCTCTGCCCTGCCGTCTCCATCTCTGTATGTGCGTTACCCTCATTCTGGAAGCCCCTTTTCCCCAGTTTTAGTCCAAATAAGGTGGGCTCACATCACCCAGCCCCGGGGATCATGAATACTACCCCTTTGGCCATGGTTTGGTTCAGGGATGATCACGTGACCCAGGTTTGTCCAAGCAAAGTCAACATGAGCCCTTTGGCGGGAGTTGTTGTTCCTGTCCAGGGCTCTGGGAAGACAGGATGGAATCCCGGGGCCTCTGGCAGCCATCCTAGCATCCCAAGGGAGGCCTGTATGGGAATGGAGCTGACACACAGGAGAGAAAAGCTTAGACATGGAGCGAAAAATGCGGGAAAGAGCATGTGACAGAGATGTGGCGTCTGGGTGATCTTGTCAGAGCCCCTGGATCAAGCCATACCTGAATTAGTTTGCTTCCTGATTCCTTGATGAGCCAGGAAAACCCCACCTTGTCCTTCCCTAACCCATTTTGAGTAGGGTTTTCTAATCCCTTGTAGCCAGGAAAGTCATCCCTGATACAGAACCATAATGGCAGAGCTACAAGGGCTCTTTGACTCCATTGGGTTTAAGCTCCTCCTTCATCTTGTAGTTGGAAAAGCAAAAGCCCAGAGAGGCCATGAGACGTGCCTGAAGTCACACAGGGAGTCCTGCCAGCGTCAGGACTAGACCTAGGAGGCAGAGTCCTAGTTTAGGACTCCTTTCTCTACGCACTGGTAAGGAGAGGCAGTGGCCTTTCCGTGAATGGCCATGAACCTAAGAAGCAATGAACGAGATCAGGGTTTTAAAGTAGTTAGGCTGGATTCTCATGAGGCTGTGCAGAGACCCCTGGACTGGACAGGCCTTGGAACCCCCCATGAAGACATTCTGAATATGAGAGCCACGGACTGGGGAAGCGGGCTGGAGATGCAAGTAACAACAGACTCACGGTTGCATCCTGGAACCCTCCCTTATTAGTCACTGTCTTTATACTCTCTAAACCTCCTTTCCTCACTTGTAAACTGGTCATAACAATAACACTGTCATTCCTTGAGTCACCTGAATAACATGCATTGAGCAGCCACTATTATATGCTGGGTGCTCTACAGGGCAGTGGAACTCAGGGTGTGGAGGGGGACAGAGCCCCTATCTGGTGCTTACAGCTCAGGGGTCCCTCAAGGTCATACAATCTAGGGGTTTTGGGGGGTGGAACACTGCATCATAATGGTTACGTAAAGTTAGGTATTTGTCAAAACTCACAGAACTACATATACTCTGTGCAAAGTCTAGCTCAGCAAAAAATGATACTTGGTTTCATTAAAAAATTAGAGAACATCTTTTCTTCCTACTATAAAAGTTAGGCTTATTTTACAAGTCAAGGAGAAAAGATTTACATACAACAGAAGATAGACTCATTAAAATGAAATCTTAGTTTAGAAAGGAGGAGAGAGCAGGTGTCAAAACTCTGCTCCAGTCTCGGGGCACAGGGGTAAGAGGAGGAGGGTTCCCCTGAGTGCAGCCACAGGGACCAAGCGCAGTTGTAGGCACCAGCTATCATCAGCCGTTCCAACGGGGGTTCCAGCTGTCTGGGATTATCTGTGTCATGACTCCCTTCCCCGAGCTGAGATCACTGAGGAGGGGCCACAGCTCAGAGTCCACGCCTGCAAGCTTTGAAAAGCAGAGCTGACAAAAGGAACAGCCCTAAAATCATTAACAGGAGGGAGGTCAGCCATGGGGCTGCTGGCCAGCACCTGAGCAGGACTGGGGGCTCCTTGGCAAATGCAGGCTGGAAGTGGGGGCGGGGGCTGGCCAGCTCCCTATCCTCACTTGCTGACCCTTCACTTGCAGCCCAGCATCCAGGACGTGCCCCCAAGCAGGAGCCCCAGGAGGGCAGGGACCGTGGCTGGATCCACCCTCTTTTTAATTGTCCCTCTGCTGGCCTGAGCCCTCCAGTGAAGCCAGGGCTGATGTGAATCCAAGTGTGGAGCTCACATTCCTGAGGAGGAGAGAGAGAATTAAAAATGAAACCTGTGAAATGGAATCAGGAAATAGAGAGGAGGGTGAGGGTGCCAGGGAGGCCTCTCTGAGGAGGTGACATTCTTAAGCATGAACAGAAATGGAGTCAGTCAAGTGGCTACTTGGGGAAACAAAATCCCAGGTGAAGGCAGTGGCTGTGCAAAGGCCCTGGGGCAGGAACGTGTCTACCATGTTTCAGGCAGAGCAGTGGTTGGGCAGAGAGAGCTGGGAGGTGGATCAGAGATGCAGCTGAGTAAGCCAGATGATGCAGACACGGGCCCAAGGGTCGGACGGGAGTTTATTCAAAGTTAGATGTGGGGGCTGAGCCTTGAAGAGTGGGAATGCTGACACAGCACCCTTCACCCTGGCAGGCTCTGTTCAAAGGATGGAAGTTGCAGGGAGGTGTGTTGTAAACAGCCTTCAACACCAGGCCAGGCTTGTTTCTAAACAGAAGCTTTTAGCCCGTGTCACAGTCACGCACACTTCCTTCCCACCTCCACATCTGTCTACCTTGGGAAACAACAGCAGGGCTGTGTCTTGAGGATTTGTTTTCTATTTTTCTAACAACATAAAAAGCTGCCAAGTGAAACCAGGCCTTTCCTCTGTGCCAGGACCCACATATGTCTGTGCATATCTTTGAAGGGATCACCTGCCATGAAACGTGAGACAGGGGCCAGGGCTACACATCAGGAGGATGTTTCGGAACGTCAGCACGATATGCACCTATATTTGCCAACAAGTTAAAAAAACTGTTTCTTATGATCCAGGATTTACACGGTGCGATCTTGATGGTGTCACCTTTCTCCCCCTTTCTATCCCAGCAATCATCTTAAATTCTACTCAAAACAAAGAGCTCCCTGTTGGCAGTTAATCCTCAAAGGGAGAGCTTTGTTCAAGACTAAAAAACCTCATTCAACGGCCTTGGCAAGAGATTGGCATTCCTTGTGCCAGCTCGGCCTGGTATTTCCAGCTCTGACCGGGGGCCTACATTTGAGAGGTTAAGTTCATTTTTTTTCACCCCTTGCAAGGAGAACTCTCTGTCACATGGCACATTTGCTGAGCAGGTATTAGAGGGAAGAGAGGACTGAGAGCTGTGGCCAGGGATAAAGCAGGGTGCATGGTGGGGAGCTCTCTGTGTGGACTGTCAGAGATTTCTGGGAGAATGGGAGCCTGAGGATGGGGGTGAAGCTGGGTCCTCAGGGAGCTTCCTCCCAGGTCAGTGGATACTTGAAAGGATTCCCGTTTGTATCTGTCTTCAAGGCTGTGTAACGACTGCCATAAACCTAGTGGCTTAAAACAACACCCGTTTATTCTCTCTCATGTCTGCAGCGTGGAAGTTCAGGCGCAGGGTGACTGGCTCCTCTGCTCAGGGTCTCCCCAGGCTGAAATGAAGATGTTGGCCAGCTGCATTCTCCTCTGGGGCTCTGGGTTCTCTTCCAAGCACATGTGGTTATGGCAGAACTCAGTCCCTTGAGGTGGGACTCAAGTCCTGTTTCCTTGCTGGCTCAACAGTCAGTGAGTGGCCAGCCTCATTCTTTGGTACATGGCCCCTTCCACTTTGAAAACCAGTGATAGAGATGTTCCCTCCCATTCAATCTCTTACATGCTTTGAATCTCTTCTTCCAGGAAGGGTCTCATCCCATTTCAGGGCTCACCTGATTGGGTCAGGCCCCCCTGCAAAGATCATCTCCTTTCTTAAAGTCAGTTGGCCACATGACAGAACCACCTACAGGTCCCCTCACACTGAGGATGCAGCCGATCGTCCAGGCTGGGATCACTGAGGGGCCATCATGGAAGTCCGCCTGCCATGGTCATTAGCAGGCATGCAGAGCTGCTTGCCAATGCCGGACCTCAGAAGCCATGGGCCCAGGAAAGCCCAAGACTCTCCATCAAGGCTGGGGCTGGGGGCTGAGGTCTGGGTCAGACAGACTCGAGTGTGGCTCTTAGCTCTTGCTCATGGGGCTGGATCAGTCTGGAGGGGCCGGATCGCGCTGTGGTGGCAATCCACCATCTCAATAGCTTTGAATAACAAAGGTGTGCTTCTCACCCATTTCCCGTGCCCGTCGCAGGTTGGCAGAGGGACAATGCTCATTGTGGGTGCTCAGGGACCCAGGCAGTAGAGCAGCCACCCTCTCAAATGGGACCAGTAACCAGACCAAAAGGAAAAGGGAATATGGCCGGAGAAAGTCACATGGCACACCTGGCCCCAGGAAGGCAGGGACGTGCCCCCAGAGAGAGCTGGCGTGTTTTTGGACCACCCCATGAAATGCGCAAGGTGATCTTTGGTGAGTTCATCTCCTGCCTGTGCCTCAGTCTCCTCATCTGTAAAATGGACATGGGAGTACGCTCTGCAGCAGTGGGGGGGTATGTGAGACTGATAAATGTGAGCTGAGGGCCACATGGGAGTTCATCTGCTCCTACAGCATCAAGCCCTTGGGATGGGCTACATGATGACTTCCATTTTCCAGAGGAGGAAACCACGGCCCAGGGGAGTGCAAGTTACACAGAGGGGAGAGGTGGGATTTGACTCCAGGTCAACTTGAACTTAAAGACCCAGCGCTCAGAGTCCTCTCCTTGATGCCCTAGGCGGGCCTCTTATTCAGCTTTCGGACCCCGCCTTCTGATTTCTCAGGCCAGCTCAGCACATGGCTCCAGGCCTGACTCCTTTCTGGCCTCTCCTTGCGGAGATCTGGTCAACCACCACATCTGGCCTGAACAGAAACTCAGTCTGCTTGGCTCTTAGTTCTAAACAGCTGGCCCCAAAGGGACTCAACTCATAACACACTGCCAGCTCTCTATTGCTGCCACTGGCCCTAGAAACCACCTAGGCAAGTGGCTGTTGCTCTCGGGAGGGAGAGTGTGTCCATTGGGTACCGATGGCAGGGTCCCTTAAGCTACCTTTAATTCTTTGAAGCTCGATGAGAATTGCACATGGTCTGCAGTGACGTTAACCGCTATCTAAAATGTTAAGTCTCACCAGGGACTGTGGGGAGCGGGAATGGCCAGTGAGTGCTCGTAGGCACAGGGGCTGTGCTGGGGGCGATGAAAATGCTCTGGAATCAGGCCGTGCTGATGGCTGCACTGCCGTGTCAACATGCTCAAAAACCACTAATTGTACACTTTGAAATAATAAATGTGGCCTGTGAATTCCATCTCAGTGAAGAAATGTCAGCTTGCTGGGTTTCACAGCCCTCCACCATGTGCTGCAATCAGATATCTACTCTTTTTATGTGCCAGTGTCTGTTTATAGATCAGGTGGGCTAGCGTGCTGTCCCAACGTTTTCTAATGACAGTGCCCCATATTTCCTTTGAGAAACTGCCTTTCTGCCCCCCTCTTTGGCCCTGGTGAGCTTGTCCCCTTCTCCCCTTGTCACACGCCGTCCTCCAGTTCAGATATGGACAGATGTCCCCTGCAGACACGACCTTGCTCCTTATAGCTCCCCATACACGCGTTGCCTCAGGGGAGGCCTGTGACCCTAGTAGGACCAATCAGAACCCTTCCCTGGGATTGAGAGAAGGACATGGTGAAGGAGTAGGTTTCCTTTCACTAGAGTGTCGTAAACCGGGTGATTCCTACTTCTGCGTCAGAGAGGGAGCTTACCTGCAGGAAAAGATGCGAGGATTAACACAGGGAAAGACCCAAAACGGAAAGATGAAGGGAAGGACAGAGCCTGGAAGACATACTCCTGATCAGTGGTTCCAGTGGGGCTGTTTTTGCCTTGGACAGGTGGCAATGTCTGGGGCCATTTTGGCTGTCACACCTGGGGTGGGGAGGGTGCCACTGGCACCTAGTGAGTAGAAGCCAGGGACGCTGCTGAGCGTCCTGCCACGCACAGGACTGTCCCCACATCAAAGGCTCGCCCAGTCTCCAAATGGGAATAGTGCCAATGTGGAAAAACCCTGATACAAGCCCTCCCTCACTTCTAGCCTCACTGAAGCCAGATGCTCACGCTTTGAGCTTTCCAGTGGCGTGAGCCAGTAAGTCCCTGTTTTGCTTCAGCCGCCACCGTGAGTGAGGTTTCTATCCCTCGCATTCAGAAGGATCCTAACACCTGTCCATGGCACCTGTGGGAGAGCTGAGGGACAGGTTATGAATCAGGTGGGCTAGCATGCGCTTCCAAGGGCCAGAAGCCCCAATTTACAGGGGCATTCTTTGCTCCTGTGACAAGAAGGCTGGAGGGAGGCAGCTGCCACTGGGACAGCGGCTCAATGGTTTCAGATGCTGTGACCTCCTCTTCAAGGTCACAAAAGGCTGCTGAGGCATCAGGCATCACATGGGCAAGACAGGAAGAAAGGAAGAAGGTGTGTTGTCAATGATATCTGTCCCTTTCCGTAGGAGATCAAGTTTTCCCAAGGCTCCCGCAGACTTCCCCTTCATTGGCCAAGACTATGGCATGTGGCTGCAGAGGAGTCTGGGAAGGTGAAGATTGAGCTTTTCCATTCCTTACGTGGAAGGGGAAAGGAATGGAAATTAGATCAGCTGTAGTAGAGGAAGAGGAGATACTCAATTCTGTGGGTCCATCCTGGTATCTCATTTGGAGCCACCTGCCTTTCCAAGGCATTTTTGATGGTCAGGGAAGGCTTCCTGGAGGAGGTGACACTTAAGTGTGTTCTGAACCATGGAAGCCCATCATACAGGAAGCCAGGGAAAAGGTGTTGCAGGCAGAGGGAACAGTAAGCACAAAGGCCCAGAGGCAGGAAACAGCTTAGTGTGTTCCAGAAAATGATTGGACACTCTATTCAGGCCGCACCCTGATCTTGACTACACTCTGCTGAGAGATGGCGACTCCCATTCACAGCTGAGGAAACAGGTTGAATAACGTGTCCAGAACCCCCGTGTCAGTTAGGGTTCAACCAGAGAAGCAGAACCTGTAGGAGATAGATATTAAGGGATTTATTGCAAGAGGTTGGTGTAGGCAACTGCGGGGCGCGCTGGGCAGCTCTGACGTCCGCGGGGGGGCCCTGGGAGGGGCCGGCACCCTCGGGCGGGGTCTGCTGCCATGGGGGGTCTTCTTCAGGAGGCTTTAGCCCTCTCCTAACTGCTGGATCAGATCCACCCGGATCGTCCAGGACGGTCTCCATTCCTTGAAGTCATCTAATCTGGGGCCTTAATCACGTCTAGAAAACACCCTCACACTCCGAGCACCTGGATGAGTGATGGGTTGAATACCTGGGGACTGTGGCCTCACAAACCCGACACATCATATTGACCATCACACCCCACATCTGGTAAGTGGTGGAACTGAGATTTGAACTGGGGCTGGACTTTGAGCAGATTTTGATTATCATGAATAATTAATTACCCCTTAGCCTTCCATTAGGCTTACATCTCCACTTTACGGATGAGGAAAACAAGGCTCAGCCAAGTCACCAGCTCAAGCTAACGCACCCACTCCCAGTCGGCGCTCAAGAAACACTTTTCGAATGAATGAATTTGTTTAGCCAAGACTCACAACCTGTTCTGCTTGCCGCCTCCTGCCCCCGGCCCATCCTGCTTGCCCATCAGGAGCTGCCATTTGATCTGAACAGGAGGGACTTTTACTCTGGTGAGGGGACCTGGAATGGAAGGAGATGGTGGCAGGAAATGAGGGGATGCAGCCCAGCCCAGGGTGCTGGTTGAGCTTGATGATGGCCTTGGGTCCATGCTGGAGCTCTGCAGGCAGCAGAGATCGTGAGTCTCTGACCTCCTGCCTTCCCGATCATGATGGGACCCAGCAGAGAGGGCCGCCCTGTCTCCGATAGCAACTGTGGGTGGCACAATGTCACTTAGTGCCTGGCACCTGCAAGTGGAGAACACACGCCCTGTGGCTGTGGCTGCCCAGCTCCTGCCCACCTGCCAGGATGCTGCTGGGGTACAGGGACTGCTGCTTTGACACTGGGCGGCACTCTGCAGTTGCCCAGATGGCAGGCTCGTGAAACCAAAGAGGAGGGATTGGAAGGCTTTTATGGGCCACTTTTCTGCTTACAGCAAATTCCAGGGCACGATTTTACAATCCCCTAAGCCTCATCAGGAAGGGAAGGCCTGGGGCTTCCACAGCGGATAGGGGGCTGGTGAGACCCCAGGGAGCAGTAGGGAAGGTCTGGTGGTTCGGGTGAGCCCTTCTGTGGAGTCTCAGGTCAGGCCCCTCCACCAGCATCCTCGAGGCCACCACGGGGCCCCCTTTGTCC
>JAQQAC010020895.1:41486832-41535216 GCA_029783875.1 Phataginus tricuspis | reverse complement strand
GAGAAGAGAATGAGCAACGGACGCAGACACCCATAGAGGGGTCGGGAACCGGACAACCAGGGAGGAAGAAGCAGCGGCTGGACTTCGGACCCAGGACCGCAGGTAACACATTTGTACTAAGGCCCCAAGAGCGCAGCCGGAGGCCCTGCACAGCGCACAGCAACTCCTGGGCGACGGCACGTGTCCCATGCTGAGCGCGGGCTCTGTGCGTCTCAGCACGTGCCGTGTGGTGCCGTTGCTATGGTCACGTGGCACCCTGGCCGCTGTTACTGCGCCGGGGTGTCCGCGTTGTGCTTGTGTTGCTGTGTTACTGGCGTTTGTGATGCTGGCCCGTGTTGTGTGGTGCTCTCCTGTTATGGCCGTCGCTGCGGTGTGTTAAGAGGGCTGCGCTGTGCAGGGGGTGGGGTCGGACTCCAGAGGTAAACTGCTTGGGTTCGAAACCCAGATCCGCCACTGAATACCCTGGGCACGGCCCCTAAAGCACTCTGTGCCTCAGTTTCCCTTCGGTGAAAGGAGGGTGACAACAGTCCTGACCTTCCAGGGTTGCCGTGAGGATGTAAATGACCGACAGCCAACCTGCCGTCTGTGGCTCTTATGTCCACTGTCCCTGCCGTCCCGGCACGTCTGAGGACCCTAGGCCAGGATCCAGCGTGCCGGCACTGTGGAAAGGGGTGTGTGTGTGTGAGAAAGCGCAGGGATGTGAACGTGAGCAAGTGTGCGTGTGTGAGTGTGCATGCAGGTTTGCGTGCGACTGTGTGTGAGCAGGAGCACGCCTGCGGGGGTGAGCGAGCCCCGTCGAGGGGCCAGCAAGCGCCGGCGCCCTCTGGTGGGCGGGTAGGGTTGTCTCAATCGGGAAACCAGTCGGAAAATCCATGCTGTCTTTACAGGCCATTCTTTAATGTTACACTTGTTCCGGAATTTACCACACGCAGGTGATAATAATAAAACATGTTTGAAGCCTACATACTATGCACTCATTCACCCAGCAGTTATTACTGCACACCTACTATGTGCCAGGTGCCCTGACACCCACCTACAAGGTAACTATCATCATTCCTTTTTACAAATGAGGAGACAGAAAGAAATTCCTGACTTCCCACAGCTACAGCTAGTGAAGGTCTGAGCTCGGGTCTAAACCGAGGCTTTCACTCCCTAGTCTGTGCCCGCACCGTGAGCGCTCCTTTGGGCGCCGGCAGTAGGCCTCCTGGCCTGGCCCCTGCGCATACTCCCCTGAGGCGCCAGCCTCACAGCCCCGGCCCTAGCCCACTGCAGATGCTCATGCCGCCTGCTTCCACTGCCAGCCCACAGATCCCAGACGGCGTCAATTTACCCCCACCTCCCAGCTCATGCCCAGCCCATAGTAGGTACTTCATATGTGGCTATTGAATGACAGGGTAAGAACAAAACCTCCCCTTGCCCCTTTGACTGGCTGCCTAGCTCCTCATCCTTAAAGCGTCCCCTCCTCCAGGAAGCCCTCCATGATGTCCCTGCTCCCCGCAACTCTTGGCGCTCCAAGGCCCCATGCTCAAATCTATCACACTGCACATGTCTGCCTCCCCCACCAGACAATCTGGTCACTACTGTAGCGCCTGGCACATAGTAGGTGCTTGGTAAATAGGTATTTGTAAACATATAATTTGTTGAGGGGATAAGCAAATGTATAAATGGCTGAAGAGTAGGTGAGCGGAGGCTTCCTCAGAGGTGTAGGGCTGGGAGGAGAGCTAAGGGAGGGTTCAGAGCTTTGACCAACAAGGACAATAAGGACAAGCCTCCCTTACCTCACCTGCTGAGGTTGAGGAGCAGCTGCGCTGGGCAGAGGCCCCCGAGGACTCCTAGCCAGCAGCCCAGGGTGTGCGTGTGTGTGTGTAGAGCGTGGACCCGGGTGTATGAGTTCCTCTGGCTGCTGTAACAAATTACCACAAACTCTGTGGCCTAAAACAACACAAGGCTCTCCTCTTACAGAATTGGAGGCTAGAAGTCTGAAAAGGGCCTCACGGGCCTCCAACCAAGGTGTCCGTGGGGCTGGATCCTTCTGGAGGCTTTGGAGAGAATCTGTTTCCTTGCCTCTTCCAGCTTCTAGAGGCACTGCTTTCCGTGGTCCAGGCCCCTCCCCGCCATCACAGCAGCCGTGGCTGGTGGGGCCTTTCTCGCGGGACATCACTCCACCGTCCGCTGCCATGGTCACATCGCCTTCGCGGACTCCATCCCCCTTGCCTCCCTCTCACAAGGCCGCTTGGGGTGACATTGGGTCCACCCAGGTAAACCAGAATCACCTCCCCATCCCAATACTTGTCCCTTAGTCACACCCGCACAGCCCCTATTGAGGTACAAGGTGGCATATTCATAAGATCCAGAGGTTAGGACAGGACCTCATTGGGGACCAGGATTCTGTCCACCATTCGGGGTAAATTGCTTCTCTGGCCAGTGCCTGCTCCAGAGGGGAGGATGATCATGCAAAGCCTTCAGCCCGAGTCCCTAGTCGAGGCCACGCGGGTCCTCACTGCCGGTCCCTGAGCATACTTCTGCCTGGGTCGCCCTCCCTTACAGTTGTCTTTGCTGCCCTCTGCTGGCTGTGAGGAGGTCCACCGGGCTCCCTGCGGCTGCCTGGGGTTGCCTCTCCCTGCTTCTCCTGGTTGGTTGAAGGGATTCCTCTGGGTCCTCACCTTGGGGAGGACTCAGGCAGGTGTCCCTGCAAGCTACTGTAGGCACTGTAAAGAGCAGAAGGCCATTTCCTAAGGTGAGAGGCCTGAATGCAAACAACCCCCAGTTTTTTGCTTTGGGCAGGAATGACCACAGCCCATTACGGTCTGCTGGACACCATCCAGTGGTCCTGTAGCCTGGGATCTATTCGCTGGTATCCTAAAGCCACTCAGACTGATGCGCCAAGCCTGGCTCTCCCACATCCTGGCTGTGTGCCCTTGGATAAATTACTTAGCCTGCCTGAGTCTCAGTCTCCTCTTCTGAAAAATGGGATTAATTTCTAACTTGCAGTATTGGAGCTGTATATATTAGATGATATCATATCTGATATTTGTTGAGCATATTTTATGTACCAGACCCTGTGTTGGATGCTTTATCATCATATTAAATCTTAATTTGTCTTATCAAACCTTCTCAAGAACCTTAGGAAGGAGGCCCTGTTTCATCCATTTTACAGATGAGGAAACTGGGCCTCTGAGTGGCGAGGGCTCCTGCCCCAGGTGCACGCAGCCGAGAGTGGAGCGCCAGGATGCAAATCCTGGTCTTTCTAAACCCACGGCCTATTCTTTGCCTTATGTCCCCTGGCCTCTGGCTGCAGCAGAAGTCCAGACTCGCCAATACATATGCTCTTGATTGTTGTTTAGTTCTTAAATAAAGGAAAATAAATTAGTTAATGAAAGCATTTTGTTTGGCATTTGTTTGGCCACATGGGGTGGCTTTGATATTAAAAAAGATTCTTGGGGACACAATGTTGAGACTCCAGTCCTCAAAGCTTGTCACCATGGGCACCCTCCGGGTTACATCTTGTCCAGGCCCCTGCCTCACCTTGCAACCCACAGCAGTGATACCAGACTGCACCCCTGGTGAGACCCCCCTGGATCCCGGGATCCCCTGGGAAGGACATCCTGTACCTCCCTGCCGCCCATCATTGCTATGTTGCATAATTCCTCTGGAGTTTTTATTCTCAGCTCTTTCTGATTTTAAGAAAGCTCCCCAAACCAATTCTAGGTTGGGTAATTTGATTTTTGTAAGAGCAGAAGCAGTGTTTCGACTCTAATTAGTAAACCACAGGTCCCTTTGGCTGCCTCTCTTTTGGGGTGTGTCTAAAATATAAAACACATTAGAAAATTCTTGAAGGTAACATAATACTCTAGGGTCTTTTGTGCCAGGCGCTTTCAGCCTATCACCTCATTTAAGCTTTGCAGGAGTAGCAAAAGGTTTTACCTCTTACAGATGGGGAGCTGAGCCTCAAAGCACACAGGGGCTCTCCAAAGGCACACAGCTTTTCTGAGGCAAAACTGGGTTTGAATCAGACACCACCGGGTTCCTACCAAGACCATCCTGCCTCCTCTCCACCTGCTCTCACGGGACAAACCTATGTGCTCGGGGAGGGCCCCTGCCTCTCCAGAATCCATCTTTGTCCGTCTAAACCAGGGGGCCAGCAAACTTGTTCCTAAAGGACCATCTAGTAAATATTTTAGACATGTGTCTCTGACAAGCATGAAAGAAGCCATAGGCCATACGCAAGCAAATGGGTGCCACTATTTACAAAAGCAAGTGATGGATGGATTTGACCCCCAGGCTACAGATTGCCAATCCCTGGTCTTATCTTAACCAATCAGGATAATCAATTCCCATTGCCAAGTGTTGCTAGAAGGGGTTTGGGCTATGGTTCTGGTGCCCTTAAACCCTGAGATGTCCACTGATAGGATTATGGGAACAGATTTCCTTGGTCTTAAAAAGAGACACTAGATGGAAACCTTCTCTGCATTTGGATGTGGCCAGTGAGGAGGTGATGGCTGGAGCTGCTGCAGCCCTCTTGGGCTCCTAGAGATGACCTGAGGGCCAAAGCTGACCTAGGGAGGGTCAAATCATCCTGTTGATGATATCAACAAGTCCCTGAATGAACAATATGGCATTGCCACCAATCACCCTGGACTTAGGCTGTGAAATTACACAGATTTGTATCATTTAAAGCATCTCTGGTAGAAATTTGTTTCTTTATAGCTATAAGTCTCCTACATGGTAAGTTGTCCAAAGTTTATTCTTTCCCTGCTTATCCACATGGTTTTCCTGGCTTCACTGGGTTTATTTTATATGATGCTAAGTAGGCAAACATCAGTCTGTTTCGTGTCAGAGGAAAGTCATCTGCCGCCTGTGAGCTGGATCAGTATACACAAAAGCACAGGTACTGACATGTGTGGGAATGATGGCTTCCCAGTGGGAATTGTCAACTGGCCTTATAAAGTCAGTTAGGGAAACATATGCATTTGAGTCTCAGCTCCAGTGCAGGTGTGTTTCTAATTATGGGGAGAAGTGTGGCAGGGTTCCCTCTCAAGTCACCTGATGGCAGGCAGGTGGCTGAGAATTTGCAAAGATTGTCCTAGTGAGCATGTGAGCTCTTACAGGAGCAGGGTAGCTGTGAGGCCGGGGTCTGGTGTTGCCTGCTTGGCTGTGCACAGCAAATGCAAAATCCAGTGCATAACTGGGCAGCAGTTCCAGAGCTCTAAGGCCTGAGAGGCCATCTAGGCTTTCTCGGAGGAAAAGATACCCCAGCTAGGCCCTGCCAGGTGTGGGCTGTTAAAAGGCAGTGGTTGGGGGCTTAGGGGTGATATCCACAGAGAGAGAGAGCAACTTTTGCAAAGGCCACACAGGAGAATGAGTACCTGATTTCTTCTGGGTACTATGTTCTGATGCTAAAATTTGCATTCTGTTTACCTAATTTTCGAAAACCCCCTGAAGCGCCCATAAGTAGAAATATCCACAGGTTTGTGTTCACAGCCTTGTACGACAAACCCCTGGGCTAGACCGGGTATCTCCGCTGGGGCCCCGTTGACCCCTGGGGCAGGATGACTCTGTGGGGCTGCTGCGGGCACTGAGGCCTGTGTAGCAGCATCTGAGCCTCTGGGTAGAAGATGCCGGGAGCACGGGCCCGTCCCGACCAAGTCATGAAAACCAAGACGGTCTCCAGACATGGGCAGATGTCCCATGGTGGGCAAGTGGCCCTCAGTTAGAAACACAGAACCCAGAGCTAGACTAAAAGAGGGTGGGTCTGTGTTCCAGAAGGGCCCTCTGGGTGGTCAGACCCTCCTGCCTTTGCAAATACTGCCATGTTCTGGGTGGGTGGGTGCAGACTCTCCCACGGAGCTGCCTTCTCCAGGGTCCACCCCTTCTGTGTTACCGCTGAGCCTCCAGACCCTTGAGCAAGCTGGGATGCACTTGGTACTCTGGGATAAACGTGATCATGGTGGTGGCACCAGCCTCGGCTCTGCTTTCATCCTTCCCGACAGCCCCTGCTGCAGCTGGCCTGCCTCAGGCGGTGACCCCATCCGGAACTCAGGTCCATGTGACCTAGTCACAGCCCCCTTGATGGTGACTGGCTCAAGGCCAGGTGTGTGACCCAGTGTCGGCCAATGAGTCTGCTGGCGGGGGGCTTCTGGGAATGGTTTCCTTGCTGATAGAGAGAGGCTCTCCAAAAGTCTGGGCCCTGCCCCTGGCCCCTGGAATTGCAGCAGCCATTCTGAGGCCAAGAGGAAGCCAGCTTTGGGTTAGCCCAGTGGAAAATCAAAAGAAACCTGGGTCTTCTCTGACTCCTCTGGGCTGTTGAATTAACCAATTCTGGGGCTGCCTCTGGGCCATCTGGGAATGGGAGCTGATTTCCTGGTGATTCCAACAATTGGGAGTGTAGGTTTCTATTATTTGCAACCAAAAGACTTTCCAGGAAGGCACCCAGCCCAGGTGCAGGTAGTCACTGCTCAATAAATATGTGTCATTCTTGGAGATGGTGTTGGGAAGAATAGAGCCACCTGCTTTCTCTCCTTCAAGCTCTTGCTGTCGGACCAGAGGGTGGTCACTCAGTGCTGGCTTCTCAGCCTGCTGGGTCTCATCTCGGGGGCAAGGCCAGCAGACAAACTAGACACCCCCTGAGAATGCTGTCTGCTACTGATCTCTGGCTCGAGGCGAGGTGGGAGCTGAGCTGGCTCCTGGGGAGGGGATAACCACCCTGGCTTGGCACACTGGGGTTCTGGGAGGGATGCGAACAACAAACCCAGGACTTTTCCATCACATGGAGCAGACACATCCTGGATGCCCCAGGCACTATCTGCTCTTCCTCGTGGTACAAAAAAAGCACTTCCCACAGCTCATTAAGGTTTTGTATGTTCCTATTTTAGTAAAATTAAAAACAAAATAAGTAAAAGAAGACTGAAGGAAGAAAGAACCCCTCCCTGAAGCCACAGGATTGCTGCCGATGCAGTTGACTCTGCCCCAGAGTCCAGTTCAACCCTCGGCCCCCGGGATCAGAGGGAGGGGTGCAAAATGAATCCAGGCTTTGCGTGGCCTAGGATGGTGTCCCTGAGAGCCTGCTCTCTGGGCTTGGAGCCCTGGTAAGCCGGCCCTGCTGCAGGCCTCACCAGCTGGCCAAGGCCTGCAACCCCCCTACTTCCCACACCCACCCTGCTGGTGCAGTGCGAGAGCCTGCCATGAGGTTCCCGTGTCCGCCCTGGTCATTGCAAGCAAGCAGGCATGAACCTCATGGCCTCCCAGGCAGGTGAGATCTGCTTGAATTGGGGCAGCTTTGCCCTCCGCCAAGTTCAAAGCCTGTAGGGGGGCCCAGACCAGCTAACACACAACACATGGTCCCAGTGGTGGGGGAGCTGATCCCTCCTCATGTAGGGGACCAACCAAATGCCAAGGGCTTACTCCCACCCTTCCTGGGCCAAGGCTAGAAACCCTGGGATGTCCTGAGATGTCTTGGCATCTCCTGGGCTTTGGCCACTGCCCCCAGAATGGGGTGGGGCTCTTTTCCAGGCCAGTTTTCTACCTTCCCTCCTCAGATTTCCCCTTCTTGTCCCCCAGCCCCTGGACCACTCTTTGGATCGAAGAGGACCCCTGCTCCACCCCTTAAAGACCCTCATCTGAAAGACAGGTGGCCCTCAGACTGGGAGCTGGAATATGTTTGTTGTCAATCCACATGCACTCACCCACTCCGAAGGCATGATGGGAGGGTGACCATATGTCTGATCTATTGAGAGAAAAGGGGAGTTGTATTTGCCTCCTGTGGCTGCCATAACAAATTGCCACAAACTGGGCAGCTTATACCACAGACATGCTCTCTCACATCTCAAGGCTGCAAGTCTGCAGTGAAGGTATTGGCAGGGCTGTGCTCCCTCCAAAGGCTCTAGAGGAGGATCTTTCCTGGTCTCTTCCAACTCTTGGTGGCCCAAGCATTCCTTGGCTTGTGGGCACACCACTGCCTCTGTCTCCTCCTCTGGTCTCATCCTGTGTGTCTCTTACAAGGACACCTGTCACTGGATGGAGAGCCCACCTAGATAAGTCAGGATGATTTCATCTCAAGATCCTTAACTTAATTACATCTGCCAAGATCCTTATTCCAAGTAAGGTCATGTTCATAGGCTCCAGGGGTTGGAGCATGGACATGCCTTTTGGGGGGCCACCATTCAACCTCCTACAGGGGTGTAACTGTAATTACTGCAAACAGATGTGAACAGAATGGCCTGAACAAGGTGAGACAGATAGAAGAATCATGAATAAGACGCATGTGAGCCAGATGCTGCACAACCATTGTGTTCCCCTGACCGTTCTGTTCAACGTAAGGTCACCAAAGACACAAGAAGGCTGAAGAATTGATCAGATTAAAGGAAGCCAAAGAGATGTGACAACTAAAGCCTGGGTCAGATCCTGATGGAAAAGAATTGCTGTAAACACTGTTATTGGGCCTTAGGTAGCACTTGGATAAGCCCTGAGGATTATAATATTATATCAAGGCTATATTTTCTGGTTTTGGAAACTGTACTCTTTGTAAGAGAATGCTCTTTATTTTAGGAAATTTGCACTAAAGTATTAAGGTGCGAGATATGAGATCTGCAGTTTATTAAGTAGTTCATAATAAAATGCGTGTGTGTACAGAGATGGAGAGAGACAGACCGAGAGAACGAAGTGTTAGCCCTGGGGAGTCTGCATAAAGGAGTTTGTGGCATGTGACTTGCAGCACAGAATGGGCGTTCCAACTTCAGTTCCACGGGTTCCTGGGTAGGGCCTGGGTCATGGGAACCCAAAAAAGCTGGAGTAGAGTCTAGACAAGCACTCCGAATGTAATCCCTGGGGAGTGGTGAAAGGTGTGACCACCACACTGCTGATTAGTGAGGTGGGTCTGGGAGGGGTCCACGCAGCCGACACAAAGCCCAGCACATCGGCTCCCTGTGGTGCAACTGGGGCCCAGCCAGCGATTGGTGAATCAGCATGCAGTCGCTCTGCCTGATCCTAGAATTTGGCACTGAGTTTGGCACAACAAAGACATTGGCAAAAGAGGGAGCACTGCCTGAGGAGTTGGGGAGCCCAAGATGAGATGCAAGAAAGACTTCCCATCTTTCTGAAGTTTCTAGAAATCAAGAAGCAATAGAAGGAATCCAGAACTTTCAATAAAAACAACCTGTCGTTTACAGGCATGGGAGGGGGCAGGTCTGTTGAAATTCAGTATCTTTATCTCACAGGATTGGATTGAAAATTGAGACATAACATGCAAGAAAGAGAATTTCCTAGGGAAGGACTCTGATTGGCTCAGCATGGACCTGTGCTCATTTCTGGACCAATTACAGAAAACCAGGAAGTCAGGATCATAATACAAGAAGGCTGCTTCTATGGCACCAGGTGAATGGTGGTGGGGCAGATAGAGTCCAGGGAATTTCTTTTCCTAGAAATGGGATGCTAAGCAGATAATACTATAAATGTTCATGAAAGAAAGAAACCATTTTTTGGAAGGCATTCATTTTTAGAAGTTTATATAAGTAATACATTCTCATTGTAATAAACTCTGGTAAGAGAAGGAAAAAAACACCTATAAAACAGTTCAAGGATTGTCACCATTACCATTCTCCACGTGCATCTGGCCATTTCTTCCTAGTCTCCTTTGCTGTTCCTAAGTGCTGGAGGGCCCCAGGGCTCATGCTTGGATCTTTGTTCTCACATTTACTGGGGACAGTTCAGAAGAACAGGCCTCTCAAGTAGGGTATGGAGGGGTTGGATGCATTCACAGAAGGCCACCTGCTAACCCACCGGGTTGATCCGTGTCCACTCCCATGCCTGTGCCCTCCCCCGTCCACCCCACCTGCTACCAGGCAAGGCCTTGTCCCTCTCCAGGCCTTCACTTATGCCCTTCCTCACCTGAGATGCTTCTCGGCCCCACACAACCCAACTCAACCTCCAGCCTCAGGGCTCATGTCCTCTTTGGTGGCGTTGGCCCTGGACCCTCTCCCTCCTGGCCCCTCCCCATCCCCCCAGGCAGTGCCCGGCACATCCCCGTCCTCGGGGTGCTGGGGTCCCGGGACTAAAGGAAGCACTCACTGTGTTGCCTTTCCGTTACTCTCGTGACGTCCGTGGCCTGCTCGAGCTTCCTGAGGCCAAGACGGGATCCAGTCCCCTAGGGCCTGGCCCACCACAGATGCCTCCTCATTGGCTGGCACAGTGATAGAAAGTGTTGTGGTTCAGACTAAGAGCTTCAGAATGAGGCGGGCCTGGGCTTGGACCCCGGTCCTGTCACTTCCTACTATTGCTGTCTTGGGTGCTGTGGGTAAAATTGTAACATTTCCAGAATATCTCGCCTGGCTTTAGTACATCTGCATATCAATAGGCGTTCAGAGGTGGAGAGAAATAGTGCATTTGCATCATTCCTCGGGGTGGAGAGAAGTTCATCTCTATATTAATGGGTAATTACCTGGGCAACGGAGGGCTTATCTGTACCAGAGAGGTAAGGGGAGGGCAGGTTTTGCTGCTGCTTCAGCAGGAGAGAGTTGGGCCAGACTGCAGTTTTGTAAGCAATAAACGGATTTTAAACTTTATTTCTCCCTTTGACTGATTTCGGTTTTTAGAGGTATTTTGCCCCGGGATTTCCTCTCCCCGGAATAACAGGTGCTGTGGATGAAATTGTGTCCCTCCAAAACATGTGCTCAAGTCCTAGCCCCCAGGACCTGTAAATGTGACCTTATTTGGAAATAAGGTCTTTGCAGGTGTAATTAGTTAAAACAAGGTCAATTGGATTAGGGTAGGTGCTAAGTGCAATGACTTATAAGGAGAAACACAGAGGGAAGGAGCCCATGACAGTGAGACAGACTGGAGCGATGTATGCGCAAGCCAAGGAGCAGCAAGGATTGCCAGTAACACCAGAAGATGGAAAAGGCCAAGGAGGATTCTCCCCTGGAGTCGCTGGAGGGAGTCCGACCCTGCCGACACCTTGATTCTGGACTTCTAGCTTCCAGAACTGAGAGGACTCATTTCTGTTGTTTTAAACCGCCAGCTTGGGCCCTCTGTTACGGCAGCCCCATGAAGCTGACACAGTAAGTTACTCGGCCTTTCTGCACTTTGGTTTCTTCATCTGTAAAATAGGTATAAGGACACCTGCCCCAGGTTATCAGGATGATGAAATCATCATTTCTGTCACCTGCGTAGGACCTACTGTTCCCCAAGCTCTGTGCTAAGTGCTTTAAGTGTGTTATTTAAAGCACTATGGAATTGTTTTAAACCATATTATACTTAGATTTCATGTTTTAGAAAATTAATAAAATGTTTCCTACTACTACTAATAGCAATAGTATTGCATGCTTCCTGTGTGCCTAATAATTCTAAAACTGTTGTTTGAACTATTGGTCAATACTTTTTTTTTTTTACAATTTATTTTATTTTAGTATCATTAACCTACAATTACATGAGCAATATTGTGATGATTAAACTACCCCCTTCATCAGGTCCCCCCCACCAACCCTATTACAGTCACTGTCCATCAGCATAGTGAGATGAGAATCACTACTTGTCTTCTCTGAGTTGTACAGCCCTCCCCGTGCCCCCCCCACCCTATGTCTGCCAATCGTAATGCCCCTTTTACCCTCTTATCCCTCCCTTCCCGCCCTTCTTCCCCAGTCCCTTTCCCTTTGGTAACTATTAGTCTGTTCTTGGGTTCTGTGAGTCTGCTGCTGTTTTGTTCCTTCAGTTTTTTTTGTTGTTTGTTTTTTTTTTTCTTTGTTCTTATACTCCACATATGAGTGAGATCATTTGGTACTTGTCTTTTTCGGCCTGGCTTATTTCACTGAGCATAATACCCTCCAGCTCCATCCATGTTGTTGCAAATGGTAGGATTTGTTTTTTTCTTATGGCTGCGTAATATTCCATTGTGTATATGTACCACATCTTCTTTATCCATTCATCTACTGATGGACACTTAGGTTGCTTCCATTTCTTGGCTATTGTAAATAGTGCTGCAATAAACATAGGGGTGCATCTGTCTTTTTGAAACTGGGCTGCTGCATTCTTGGGGGTAAATTCCTAGGAGTGGGATTCCTGGGTCATATGGTATTTCTATTTTGAGTTTTTTGAGGAACCTCCATACTGCTTTCCGCAATGGTTGAACCAATTTGCATTCCCACCAGCAATGTAGGAGGGTTCCCCTCTCTCCACATCCTCGCCAACATTTGTTGTTGTTTGTGTTTTGGATGTTGGCCTTGGTCAATACTTTTTAAATACAGTTACTGAGGTATAATGTATATACAAGAAAACACAGAGACTTTCCGTATAGCATGTGGTAAACATTGGTGTGGGGAAGTTGGGGCTCCTATGGCCAGGATCCTCACTGAACTTAAACCACCTGATGATGTGGCTGGCCTGTTGCTAGGCTACCGCTTCCACACCTTTAGGCAATAAGCTATTGTTGTGCTATATAGAGAGCTCGGCCCAGTGCTCTGCGCCAAGGTGGAGACATTTATGCTTGATCTACTGCTGGAGAACAAGCCAGGTAATAAACCCTTTCACCCCAAAGAATATTTTGCTGTCAGTTTCTTTGATCACGTTGAATCCATAGTGAACCTGCCTGGGGCTGACACCCATTGGCAAGACAGTTGGCAAATGCTTGTACCTGCGAAGCCGCACTCCAGTCAAGACCCAGAACATACCCTTCACCTGAGGAAGCCTCTCCCACCTCCCCATGCAGGCAACCATGGGTCCGCTTCCTGTTCCTTGAGACTGGGTTTGGCCGGGTCTAGAACTCTGTGAGCGGAACCATCCTCTTTGCCTTTGTATCTGTGTCTGGCTTCTTTCTTCCACATACGTGTGTCAGCCGCCTCGGGGTTGCTGGGTGTGTCTGCAGGTTGTTCCTGCTCATTCCTGAGCATCCAGTGAATGGACGTGGCCACAGTGCGAAGACATGTCCCCCTGTTGCTGGGTACTTAGGCTAATGTTTGAACCCCCCAGTTCAAGGATGAGGAAATGAGGCACCGAGAATTCTACACTTGGTAAATTCTCACAGCTACTGAACTTGACATGGGTTGAGTGCAACCCTGTTAGCTTTATGCTCTGTAAATACGGCCAGTGGCCAGCATGTGTCAGGCACACGGGGAGCATGCAATACTATTGCTATTAATAGTATGAGGAAACATTTTATTAAATATATGTGATTACATTAACGATGTTCCTTCATTTCAGAGCTGGGCACTGTAACTGATTCTCCATGGCCCCACTGAGGGCTCTCCCCAGGCCCCGACTGCTGTTTGATAAACAGTTGTTTTCCCAGGCAAGGATGTAGGAACACCCACATATGAGCTGAGACCAGCCCTTTCTCTTTCCTGTGAGTTCGTCAACCCTCCTGGACCTTATTTTGGAAAGCTGAGCAAGAGAAAGACATTAAATCCTACACGTCACTTTGTCTCTGCAATTAGCAAGGAAGAGAAATTCTTAATGGCTGCAGACTCATGTGGGGGCTGTGGGTGGCATGACGTGGCCCATTTATCCCCCCAGGTCTGGCCACTCAGTCTCTGTTCATTCCCAAGAGGCCTGGCGAGGGAGGCAGAGCAGACAGCTCCAGGGTTGATGGAGGCAGTGCCATGTCTCCATTACTTAGCCCAAGGTCACTGGCCTCAGGCAAGCTTGGCTTACCTGGTGTATATAGTCTCTGATTTCCCCTCGGAGAATACAGTGGTTCCCTCCTCCCAGAGAAAGCAGGGACTCGACTTGCCCTTATCAGTCTGACAGGAGGCAATATGCCGTAGCATTTCTCAGTCTGTGATGGTCACATGAATTACTCAGGGATCTTGTGAAAATGGAGTCTCCGATTTGGGAGGTCTGGGAGGAGGTCGGAGATGAGTTCTGAGACACTGCATTTCTAAACAGCTCCCAGGAAATGCTGAGGTTTCTGGTCCCTGAGTCTGTTTGAGGGTCAGACAGCCGAGAAGTTGCATCCAGATTTGGGTTATGTTTACACACACACTCAATACAGACACAACTTGAGGGGAGAGAAAAGCAGGGGTGAGTGTTGGACAGATCTGGGTGTAACCGCAGCTCTGCTGCGACCACCTATGTGGCTGGGAGTGAGATGGACAGCCTCTCAGACCCTCAGTTTTCCCATCTATAAAATAGGAGAACTGAGGGTTCCCCCAGTAAGACTGGTGGGAAGAATAAAAGAGATCATGTACAATGGTATTTATGTCCAGATGGGGGTTGGAAGAGAGAGAGAGACGGCAAGAGACAGCGTGTTCCCCTTTCTGTACCTCTCTGTGCCGTAAGAATATCCTAACGTGGTCTCTGGCTTCCCTCCCTTCCTTCATATATTTATTTATTTAGTTGTTCACCTGTTCATTGGTTTATTTTACTATCAGTAGACATCATCTGGGCAGTGATGTAATGAACCACATAATGGAATGCTCAGAGCGGTTAAATGTTGGTGTAGACCTCCCAGCAGTGCTCAGGGTGGTGGCAAGCCTTGCCTGTCTGATGAGGGCTCATTAGGGCTCATTCGGGTCACGCTGGTTACGTCCTTGGATGGGCGTGGAGAGATGCCATCATCCCAGCACAAAACAGGTGGTGTCTCGGTGACAGGACTTTGGGTAATTTTTATTTTCTTCTTTGCATTTCATGGGCACATTTTCTAAGTGTAGAATATTTTAATTTAAAACAATGCTTTTTTGCTAAAACACCTGCATTTAGGGCCCGCTATATACTCAAATAGGCAGGCAGAAGCCAATGGTTCAATCAGGGGTCCATTTAAACGGCTTGTTCTCTGATCCGGGAGCTTCCCTGCCTGTCAGACAGCCTCCCTGCTGCCCGAAACCCCCCCTTGGTGCTCTGAGACAGCAGCTTTTGAGAGCTTGCTTTTCAGAGAGGTGGGGGTGTCTCCAAAGAGAAATGGTGCTTTTACAGCCGATCCCCACCTTAATGCTGGTCTCTGACTTGGGAGCGAGTCAGCCACAACGTCCTGTCTGGCCCATCTCTGCACCTCTGGTCGCCTTGGCGAAGAAAGAGCAGAGGACTCAGTGGACCAATGTGACTCAAGCACTGGGAAACGGTCTCTGAAGTGGGTCAGTGGCTACTTTTCCAGCATCAAGCATTCATGTGGGTAACAAGACCCCAGGTGTGACTTGGTTGAACATTGACATCGACTAACCAGAGGTCAGAGGTCACCCTGACTTCCTTTGGAGTCTGCCCAGAGTAGGAAGGAAAGTCCTTTAAACTGGAGAAGCTGCCCCACAGCATTCCTGGGGAGGAGAATGACCCCTCAGGCCACGTTTCTCTTCATCTGATGGAAAAGATGGCTGCATCAGGGGAGGTGGGGCTGGGAAGCAAACTCCAACAGCCGCCAACGGGTCAAGCCCTCTACATGGGGGGGAGCTCGTCGCAATGCCTGGAGCCCATAAAAGCCAGTCCCCCTCAGGGCTGGCTCCAGGGTTTATTAAATACCAGGCATCTGGGCCAGGAAAAGACTAAACAAAATGTGGTTTTCCTCTGTGAACTGATTGCATCTGTTCCAAGGAAACACACGAGAATCCCCTTCGGGGTGCACCTCCCAACCCAAAGACCTGCAAGGCTGGGACCCCGTCCTGGCCGGGATGCTCTGCCCCTTGACCCTACTCTGAGGCCTTGGACTGCAGTCACTGGCTTCCCTGGGGAAAGGGCATCAATTCCACAAGGCGAGAAGGGGTGGGGTTGGCTGCTTAGGGTGGATGTGAGGCCAGGTCTGCAGGGTGTCCGGGTCGGAGCCATTGGGAACTGGGCAGAATGAGAAGAGAAGAGATCTGAGGACAAAATCCTAGAGAAAAATCTACATTGAAAGAGCCATGGAGAGAGGAGGTCCCTCCAAAGAACAACTAGAGAAACAGGATGAGACAGAGTTGCTCTGTTCTTCCTGGAAACATGCTGGCGTTTGAATTGAAAAGAGTACACGGCAGAACCACATTATGACACAGTCCTATTTTTTTGTTTAAAAATATTTTTTAATTTAATACAAGATGAAGAACAATGAGATTTTTTTCTATTAATTTTTTCATTGCTAATAAAACCCAAGAAAACTTTAATGAGTTACAGAAGAATGAAAGAGGGCCTTTTCATTCCAAAAAATACAGTAGAATGACCAGTGGGATTCATTCCAGAAATGCAAGCATGCTTCAATAGAAAGAAATTCATTAATATAATTCATACTATCCAGTTAAGGAAGAAAACGTATCATTATCTTGATAGACATCAACAAGAAATTTCACAAAACTCAACATCCATTCCTGATTAAAGAAAATCTTTAAAAAAACAGAGAAATGGATGGAGATCTCATATATATAAACATTTCCCCAAAAAACTATGTGATGTAAACCACTGGCCCCAAGTGGGCAAGAGACTTGACTAGTAATTTACGCACACACAGAACTCCAAACCCTTATGATCACTAAACAGCAACATGTCCCATGCCCCAAACCAGCATCCTGAAAGATGGCCAGGAGCCCACAGCTTAGCCTGAAGATCTTCCAGGGTCAGTCTGACAGCAAGACTGAGTCCCAGGGCGTCAGCCCTCCTCGCCCTGTTGTGATACTGGCGCTCAGGAAGAGGGAGACCTCTCAAGCATGGCCTGACCTCCTGACACCTGACCTGGAGGCAAAGCCGCTTGTTCCAAATCCTTGAGGGAGGAAGTTTGCTCCTGGAGTTAAGTCGCGTCTGCCTTTAGAGCCTTGCTAGGTCCCAAGCCTTGTCCCTTACTGCCCCCTCTGTTAGCTCTGCCTTCTACGTTGACGATAACATTACAGTCCAGGGAGCTCTGAGCCGCGGGCTGGGGTAGGGCGGGTTGTGAAGTCTAACAGTCAGTTTGGCCTCCGCTCCAATCAGAACAATCGTCAACAGCAAACTAACAGAAGGTGCCTCATTCTGCCTCTCCCACTGGGACCCCCGGGACCCGGGTGCCCCCAGAGCAGCTTGCAGTTGTGAAGTTATTCCGACAGGAAGCCAGAGCCCCAGGGTGGCTGTCACAGAAGGTGCATTTGACAGAAGCAACGAGAAGTTGAGGTTTCCTCACCCAGGGATGGTGTCATTTTCCCAAACAACTGGACTGTGGGTGCCCAACTTCCTGCCCTCCCGAGGCAGCAAAGACTGGCGGCATTTTTCATTGCTTCACTGGCTTTATGTGTTGTGCAGACAGAACTTGAATAGGGAGAAAGCGTTCCAGGGGAATGCGACCAGGTGAGCGGCCACTGTGATTCAACAGCACGGGGGCCGTAGTGATGGACGGTGGGTGCTGGGGCCCCCGGGGCAGGGAAGTGTTGGGGCCTCAGCAGCTGTCTGAGGGCCGTCCTTGGCTGGCCACTGTCATTCCACAGTCAGCCCCGTAGTGATGGACGGTGGGTGCTGGGGCCCCCGGGGCAGGGAAGTGTTGGGGCCTCAGCAGCTGTCTGAGGGCCGTCCTTGGCTGGTCACTGTCATTCCACAGTCAGCCTGAGAGGGAGGGGCCCCCGCATCTCTGGCTATATTCTCCCTGAGATTTTAAAATCTATGGTTTCCATCCCTCAGAGCCATCTGCACAAGAGGAGAGCCAGGGCCTCCAGCTTTTGGCTGAAAAAAGATGTCAAAGGAAATTGGCTCAAGTGAAAAAAATCATTTCCAGAATTCTCTTTGGCTGACCCGCACCGCCCCCAACCCCACCCCAGGTGGAAATTCACCTGGGCAGCCTCCCTGTGTCTCCCTCCACTGACAGCATCCATCTCCAGCTCTGGCTGCCCCAAGCAGTGTGAGGGTCCAAAGGAGTGTGCTGGAAAAACTGACGGGAGGACAAGCCCTGGTAGGGTGGCCACAGGCATGGCCATCATGAGCCTGCTCGGGTGTGGTGTGGCGGAAAACCCCTCTGATGCGCCCCAACTGCCAGTAGTCCTCTCATCTCTCATTGGCCAGAATTGGGTCACATGCTGTTTCCTAAACCAATCACTGGCAAGAAATGGAATTACGCCGACTGGCTTGGACCAAACAGGGTCCTCGCTTGGAACTGATCTGCACCAGCCCGTGGCTCCCAGGTAACTGGAACCAACAGGGCAAATGCACTTAGGCAGGTGATAGAATTCCACATTTAGCATAAACAAATAAACAAAATGTAAAAAGTGAGGTTAGATTTGAATTCAGATAAACAATTTTTAAAATAAGTATGTCCTTGTAATATTTTGAATATGCTCCTGCTACAAATTTTGGTTGTTTAGATGAAACTCGAGTGTAAGTGGGTGTCCTGCGTTTTCTCTGGTGCCCTCCGAGGTGATGGACAGGATCTGCCAGCCGGGGGTTTTCCTCCCAGCCCCCACCCATTGAGAAGCCCATTACTGGTTCCTGTCAGGCTGGAACAGAATTCTTGGTAATGTTTTCTCCCTCATACCTGCACCCCACGCCCATTGGACGCCAAATGCCAGCATAAATCATGTCACTGATCATCATCCGAGCTGGTACGCGGGAGTCACCCAGAGTCCTTTTGTCCCCAATGCCGCCTCCCTACCCAATCCATTCGCCCTGCTTTCCAAATATACCCTAGGGCCATTCAGTCTGTCCTTGTCTACCACTGGCACTGTATGTCAGGGATTTTTCAACTAGGGTCAGTTTTGGCTCCCAGGAAACACTTGACAATGTCTGGAGACATCTTTAGTTGTCACAGCTCAGGCATTTGGTGGGTGGAAACCCCATGCTGCTGCTAAACATCCTGCCGCACTTCGGTCCTTTGCAGATCTGCTTCCTCCTTCCTTCCCGTCCCAGCTCCAGTGTCACCTCCTTCCAGAAGCTTTCCCAGGCCTCTGCCCCCTGGCACTTGCCATCACTTTACCCCATTTTATATCCTCCAGATATCTTTCAGACACTCATCATCTTTTCGGATCCTATGTGCTTTCTTCCCCAGCGGTAAGCATTTGCAGGGTGCCCGTCTAGAAAGCAAGCTTTCTGAGGGTAAGAGCTTTCTGTTCTGTGTATTGCTGTAATCTCAGTGCCTGGCACCAACAGAGGCACAATCAATGTTTATTAAATAACGAAAGCCAGGCATTCACTCAGATTTACCAGCTCAGACCAGGACCGGCAACGTCATGCAGGACCCAGTGCAAAATGAAAATGTTGAGTTCCTTGTTCAAAAACGATTAAGAATTTCAAGATGACAATTACAGAGCATTAAACCAAGGATCCTTCTGAGCCCAGGACCCCAGGCACGTGCACTGGTCACAGGCCAGTGAAGCTGACTCTAACGGCAATATTACTTCACAACAATGACCGAAGAATAATTACTGAACTAAAAGTTCTGACTTCAGCTAGTGCTCCCCAGACTCAAGTCCCAGTAGAGCATTTCCTGGCCTGAGGCAAAGTAAGAAATATGCAGAAACTACTGTAAGGTTTTTCTAAAGGTTAAATTTATTTCTAAAGGCTAAATATGATCTATTCTGCAGTTGCTTTCTTTTATATTTTTTGCTGAGAAAAATCTTCTCTTTTCTGAAACGATGGTGTTGGTAGATGTAATTACAAAATAAGAGATTGGGAAGCCCTCACCCCTCAAAACCCTTTGGTGTTTGCTTTGTAAATTTTCCTACTCCATAGACTCCAGTGTCTGAGAAGCCCCCATGTCACCGAGGAGTCACTGGGAGCCTCCTTTGCCCATTCCTGTTCAGGAAAGAATTGGCTGATTTTTGTGGCCAGCAGAGGGGGCCACATGCATGCCAAATTCCCTTGGCTGGGTCCCACCCAAACCTGGGGCTGGCTTTAACATCTACCACTCAGCTGCGTGGGACATCTACCTTGATTAGTGGGGAGATTGGGGATCTGATGAAATGGACCTGGAGATTATTTATCCCATTTTTCATTTTGCATTTGAATTGCCTTCTCGAGTTAAAGCCTCCTTTCTTTTTTATTTTTTTTACTTTTATTTTTTATTTTTTATTTTTTAAATTAAGGTATTTTTGATATACACTCTTATGAAGGTTTCACATGAAAAAACAATGTGGTTACTATATTTACTCATATTATCAAGTCCCCACCCACACCCCAATGCAGTCACTGTCATTCAGTGTAGTAAGATGCCACAGATTCACTGTTTGCCTTCTCTGTGCTACACTGTTTTCCCCGTGATCCCCCACACCATGTGTACTAAACATAATACCCCACAATCCCCTTCTCCCACCCTCCCCACCCGCCCTCCCACGCCCCTCCCCTTTGGTAACCACTAGTTCCTTCTTGGAGTCTCTGAGTCTGCTGCTATTTTGTTCCTTCAGTTTTGCTGCATTGTTATACTCCACAAATGAGGGAAATCATTTGGCATTTGTCTTTCTCTGCCTGGCTTATTTCACTGATCATAATACCCTCCAGCTCCATCCACGCTGTTACAAATGGCAGGATTTGTTTCCTTCTTACGGCTGAATAGTATTCCATTGTGTATATGTACCACATCTTCTTTATCCATTCATCTACTGATGGGCACTTAGGTTGCTTCCACGTCTTGTAAAACCTCCTTTCTTTAACTCGGTGTTTTTTCAGCCCCAGCAGCATGTTAGACTTACCTGGAACTTCAGAAATTCTGTTGGCTAGGGACAGGGCCACGAGCAACAGGATTTGTGCCACTCCCTACCTGCCTCCCCTTAGTCCAATTCTAATAGGTTGAGGCTCCTGCCCAATAAAGGCTCAGAAGTTGTGGTCCATAGCTTAGAAAGGGAATGACTGACTTGGGGTTGTTTGTTTGTTTGTTTTGGCCTGTCTTCATAGAGAAAGGCCGCTTTCAGCAGTGCACAGACAGAACCTTCCACCTGCGTCTGGAAGAGTGAGGCTGGCTAGCGCCTTGGCACATCATTCTGAGGCACTTGAGCAGCTGTTCCCCTTCTCTGCAGAGTCGGCCCTTGTTTTCCTGTCTTGCCTGCATCTTAAGCAGACCCACCCTGGGAACTTTGCAGCCAGGTGTCTGGGCCAACAGGGCCTCAGGTTGCAGCTGCTCTTTGCAGCAAGACCATTTAGGGAGCAGGCTGAGGTGCCACCTTCTCCCTGAACCTGCCCGAGCCTCTTCCAAACTCACACGGCTCTGGCTCCCAACGAAATGTGATGACATGTACAGACTGCTTGCAAAGGTGTTTCCTAATAATAATCTTTTCAACAAAAGGAATAATTCAAAGTTTATGCAAGGCTATAGAAACCCCAAGTGACTCAAAAGGTATTTTGGGGGTGGTTCCTCCCGCTGGTCAGGATGAGTAATCCTTCTGAGAGATTACAAGCAATTTAATAAGAAAACTGTCTCCAGGGTGAAAGTCCAAGAAAGGAAATATTTAGGTGGGAAGGTTCGGTTTCAAGGCCCCTTTTGGAAGGTGTTTACAGGTAGGGAGTCCTTCCCCAGGTATGGAGAAAGCCTCCCCTACCAGCTCTTGTACTCAGGTCCAAAGGAGAAGAGACTCTGGTCTCCTCGCTTTGAGACCAGGACAGGAGGGGTGGGCCTCAGAGCCTTGTGACCCAGGTTGTACCAGACGGGGCCGGAAGTGCTCACCTGACTCTCCTCTGCCTGGGGAATAGGCCTATTCGCCCTGACAGGTCAGAATTCCCACCTTGCAGCTGGGAAACAGGACTCATCTCTCTGTTACGGGTAATATCCTCATGTCAATAATCCGCTCAGTCTCCAGCTCTGGGGAGGAGGCAAAACCCATGATTTCACAATCCCGCTCACTCGGCCCTCTCCCCTGCCTCTTTCCTAAGAGCATTCCCCTTTTCAGTCTTCTTCAAGAGAGGTTGTGTCTCCCAGAATTACCTTTATGCTTCAAACAGCCAGGAGAGAATCTGAAACCATGGAGATACCGGAAGAGCCCCGAGGACGGGCCTGGCCCGGCGGTGTCAGGCCCGCCCTGTTTGGGAAGTAGACCCTTGGAGAGGTAAAGGCCCATTGCTCTTTAGAAATGTCCCCACTTCCTTTGCTCATATGCAGGGGATCCTAGTCAAATCCAGAGATTTTAAAATGCCGCAAGCCCACCTGTCCTGTAAAACTGTCCATCCTGAGAAGGAAGATAGACACTGACTACGTAGTAAAGAAGAGCCAGGTCGGAGTAAATGTGTCTCTCAGTCCCCAGAAGGTGGCTCTGAGGCTTAGCAAAAGGAACTCTTCAGACGGCTGTGTCCAGGGCCTGCTGTGGAGCATGGCTCCATAAATACCAGCTGCTATTAGGTAATAAATAGGGAAACAACAATATTTTTAAATCAATCACAGATGAAGTCTGCAAGTCTTTACCCCAAGTCTCTAAGTAGTAAAAATTGGTTCCAATATAATTTAGCCCACATAAGAAGTCAGGTTCAAAATGAGTATTGTAGGGAAGCTACAAATTACATTTTTAAAGATTGGCCTGTAATTATAGGCTTAATTAATTACACAAGGGATTCGTTCCTGAAAAGGTGTAGAAAATACATCCTTTTCTGCAGCAGGGAGTTGGCCTATGGGAAGGCACCCTATCATTCTTACAGATCTGTGAAGAGCGCTGGGGTTTTGCCTGAAAGGAGGCCCACGTGCTGTTAGCTGGAAATTTGATAGATGCCTTTTAATGAGAAAAAAAGAAGTACATGCTCTCCAGGGGAAGAAAGTTAACCCAAATATATGATGGTGGATTTTAAAGTACAAGTTTAATATCTCAAGTTTCTTTCTCCCGGGTGTAAACTTATGGTCACATCTTGGTGTCAGTCCTCCCAGAACTTTTTTGACGCTCAAATATCTACAACTTATAAATCTATTTTTATTGTGATTATAGAACACATCTTGTACTGCAACTTGCTATCTTCATTGTAGGATATATCCTGGCTACTCAGCATTCATTCTTGTGAATGGCTGCTTAGCATTAAGCATACAGCATTTTAGTTTAACTTTTAAGAAATTATAGTTCGGTTTTAAAGCCTTGTAGGCATCAGGTCTCAAGAATTGGTGACCAAACTCAGCATGGGAGGTGTCCAACAAAGGGCTGCCTCATCCTGGTGGGATTCCACCCTCTGGGCTCTGCGCTCAGTTGCCTGTGGCCCTGCGCTTTCTCTGGCTTCTGCAAGCCCCCGACGTGCACCTCCAGTTCAGCTTTGGTTGCAGGCAAATACGGGACATATATATACTACCTTGTGCCAAGGACAAGAGGAAAATTCACAGTGGGGATGGTTTTTACCTCTCTGGGTCTTGAACAAAGATGACTTTTTTTAAACCTCTGAAGGGAGATTCTCCCATGATATGATTGACTTTGTTTTCGGTTGTGAACAAGGGTCCTGCCCCTTAGCTGCTTGTGCTTTTCTGTAGGTTGGATGATTTGAAGCCCTTCCTGAGAACAGGGCTGTTTTCAGCTTCCCCAGGAGATAAGAACACTAACCCTTGGCAGGCAGTGACAGGCTTCCCTGCCCATCCATGGCAAGGCACATGAGGCCCTGCTTGGAAAGTGATGGGGGAGACATGACCAGCTCATCCTGGCTTAAAGCAGAAAGTTCTGTATCCTGGGGACCCTTAGTCCCAGGCAAAACAGGACAACTGGTCCCCCTGGGTGGGTAGCAGCCTGGAATCCCTTCTTGGGAGCTCAGTCAGTGCCAAAATTAGGAGGTTAAGTTGACTCTGGAATGCACTCCCCAGAACGTAAACAGTGGCCTTCTGTTGAGGGCTCATAGCTGCCTTCACACTGGCAGGAAGCTGGAACCAAGCAGCTTATTTATCCCGAATATTCTGGGCACTCCCAACAGAACGGTTGTGTGTGTACCTGGCACTGAGCTGGTGACTGAATGGCAAGCTGAGACACCCATACAGCAACTGGGAGCTTGGCCTTAGCTGTGAATAGCCAGAGAATCCCAGGGAGTCCTAGGACCACCTCCTGGACGTCAGCTTCTGTGTGTAATGTGGCTGCTCCATGACCTCGGCCGCCAAGGTTGAGAACGGGCTCGGCCCCAAGGGAATCCACCCAGAATCTGGGAAAAGGCACGGCTGGCAGGAAAGCAGGCTTGGTTTTGCCCTTCCCCGAGACGCATGCAGAATGATGCGGTGCGACCCCCCCACCCCCCCGCACCTGGGCCCGGCACATCCGGGGGTTTGGGAGACCTCACAGTTGTGGTGCTTGTGGCATAAAAGGGAGGATGAGGTCAGCATGCCATGTGACTTGGGCACCCAAGTCTCCCCACCAGCCCTGGGCCGCAAACTCGCTGCCAGTGCAGACACCCAGAGTCACAAACATGTCCCAACCGTGGCGGATTTGACTGTGTTTAGTCAACTCCTCTTTCTCCCCCTTAACAATTGATGGACAAATTTCATTAGATAACTCCATGTGATAGGGTTATTCTTTTTTTCCTGTCTATAACCAGAGGATAAAAACTTGTAGCCTCCTCTGGGCCAAGTCATGCCAATTTTATTTGCCACTGACATTGTTTAAAGATTTTTAAAAAAATGTAAGCTCAGAATTAAAAACTTGAGAGATAACACTCTACAGTCTAAATTTCTTGGTGCTCTTAAAGGAAAAACACTGGGACCAGTAGGCCTGGTTTCAACAATCAGCCTGAGAAGTGACAGGTGCCTCCTGGAGACAGGCATGGGGCCTCCAGTTTGCCACAGTCCCCACCACTCCCTATACCTGGTCTCTGTAAGCATTAGAGTTTGAGCCCCCTGCCCACCACCACCAGGGGGAAGACTGAACTTTCTAGTCTGCTCCTTGATATTTGGGGTGTAAAGTAGTTAAATCATGTACCATGTGTGACTGAGATTGCTAGGTGCCTAGCCAATATCATCTCTCTTCCCTCTCTCCTTTCCTTTCTCCTTTCTTCCTAAAAGAACCCTGTTTTGCTTCTGAATGGTAATGATTTTATTTCTAGACTCCCTGCAGGTAGGAATGGCTCATGCGATGTAAGGGAAAGCCAATGCATGGGGCAGCTTGGTAGGCTTCTTAAAAGCAGGCTTACTCAGCTAAGAAGTGTGCCCTTTTTCTTAGTGCAAGCCCCTTGTTCCTTTCTCCTGCCTAGAATAAGTCATGATGGCTGGAGCTCCAGCAGCCATTCTGGACCATGAAGTGGAAAGTCTTATGCTAAAAATGAAAAGCTAAAAATCAGAAGGAGCCTGGGTTCCTAATGACCAAGTGTCATTTGGCAGTTCTAGCTTACTTTCCTCTAGATATCTGTTAAATGAAAGGGAAATAGACCTACCTTATTTAAGTCACTTTTTTGTGTTCTCTCTTATGGGCAGCCAAGTGTAATTCTAACAAGATACTGTCTTTATCTTCATTTCCTGTCCTTATGTAAGTATACAGTAATACACCTGCAGGTGTGCATAGGGTCACCAGCTTAACAGTTTGGTTTTGGCCATCCTAAAGCCAGTTTAGGAACCTATGCCTGGGAAGAAGCCAATCCTGGGGTTCTGCATCCCCAACTACATCTTAACATGACCATTTCATTAGACAGTCCTCTAAGAGGTGAAAAAAAAAGTCTAGAATTGAAATATACTCTATTTTAAGAGGTCTAGATTGTTTTCTTAGAGTTCTAGAACTTTTACGATGGGAGTTTTAGGGTTCTGGTGCTTTTTATTAACATGCATACTCCATCCTGAATTTCCCTCTAGAACCTTCCTTACAGGAACCCAGAGCTTTGGTTTTGTCCTTAGACTTAAGCAGCCTCAATATTGACTTTGGGTTGAAGATTTTATTGGGGGCCCAAGATGTATTTTTCTTTAAGGTCTTAACAAATTAAGCTCCAGAGTCAAGAAACGTTTCCTTAGTCTCTCAGAGCGCCATCCAGCAGAGATTTCTGTGGTGCTGGACATGTTCTGTTTCGCTCCCTCCTGTATTGCAGCCACCGGCTGCATGCGGTTGTTGAGCTCTTAAAGTGTAGTGTAAAAGGAGGGGAATTTAAAATTGTATCTTATGTTCATTAGTTTAAATTTAAATAGCCCACTATGTCTGGGATCAGCCGATTTGGGTAGTTGAACGCTAGCTTCTTTTCTGAAGGTGATTAGAGTTTCCCCCCAAGGCTTCTAGAAGGACGAAATTCCTGGCTTTCTTCTGGACACCTCCGTGTCTCCTAGATTTACATTTTGCCTTGACCCCTCAAGTTGTGCCAAATCTAGCTTGGAGCCCCAGCTCCCTACTTACCAGTTGTGTCACCTGGGGCAACTTCCTTCTCTGGATGCCCAGTCCTTTCTGCCTCCCAAGGCTGTCTGAGGACTCCCTGAATGACTGTCATATGTAAATGGCGCTTGGCAAGGAATAGTTGCTCAGTGAATAAAAAGAAGCAATAATAGCTCCCTCCCGGCCCTGCTCCCCTGTTACTCACATTCAGGCTTATCTCTCCTCCCACAGGATCGGCTCCTGGAGGGTAGAGTTCTTATTTGACCTTTAGCCTGGCCCAGTGTCCAGAGCTGCAGGGAATTCAAAAGTCAAGTGACTGGAATAGTTGCAGAATGGAATCAGTGACGGTGTCTTGGTACAGCCTCCAGCAGCAGGGAGCCCGTAAGGGGAACCGGCACTGGGCAGTCAGTGGGGATTACCCCTTACCTAGTTCTTAAGCTCAGGAATGGTGTCTCTCCCCAGATGATACTAAAAGGAGTATGGGATGGGTTTGTCCTTTTTGAAATCCAAGACCTTTCAAGTCAACTCTCTCTAACTTTGAGAGCCAAAGGTCCCAACCTTTTAGGGTCAAGCCATTTCCTTGGGGGCATGTTTTCTTCCAACACGGGCATTCTGATCTATCTTGTCCCTTTAACACAAAGACCATCAGAAGCTTCCAATAAGAATCCCATAAGGAATGAAGTTTAACAGACAAAAAGATCTCATTTATGTGTGTTTTGGGGTTAAGTGCTTCCTATAAAGAACATCACATTTTTAAACACCCTACAGAAACAGGTCCTGATATTATCATGCCCATTTGACACAGGGGGAAACTGAGGTTCAGAGAAGTTAAATAACTTGCCTAAGATCACAAGTTAAGCAGAGTCAGAATTTGAATCCAGGCTCCAAAGCCCCTCTCTTAACCGCTGTGTGATATTTTGCCTGCCCCAGGCCTCCTCGAATGCTTTGTACCCTGGAAGGTCATGATGAGAAAGTGGTGGCCATTTTTTCGGATTGTTCCCCAGGTAAAATTTTTTTTCACATGCACCTCATATTGGAAATAGGATTGCCAGATGAAACACAGGGTGCCCAGGTAAGTTTGAATTTCAGATTAAAAAACAAATAATATTTTAGTATTTTTTCAGTCCTGCACCATATTGGGGACACATTTATACTTAAGCAATCACTTAGTTATCTGATGTTCAAATTTACCTGGGCGTCCTGTTTTTTATCTGCTCTATCTGGCAACCCTAGCTGGCAGACCTGGTCCCCCACATCAACAGAATGGCGGGCACCCCATCCCTTGTGCTCTGCCTTCTGTCATAGATAGAGATTATTGTCAGTGCAGATCTCCATCAGACCTGAAGAAAAAGGAAATAGTCTCCCAGATAACTCTGAAATGTATGGGTGCTTATTAGTTTATTAATTAAACTGCACAAATCGCTGGGCTCCGCCAGCCCTCACTTGTAGTTGCTCCATAATTTACAGGAATGCCAGAGGGGACAACAGGGCGGGACCCTGCTCCTCTCATTTGCTGCCAAGATTTGGGGCTACCAGTTACTCTTGTCAATCTTTGGCTTAATCATTTAGCAGCGGTAAAGGACTCATTAAAATTGCTGAGGTTTATTGGAAACACCTCCCGTCCGTTCGGAGGCAGGCCAGATGGGGAGCTCTTGTACCCACTTGCCCTCCCTGAGCCCTGTGTCAAAGTTGCTGACTGTAATTACACCGAGTGGTTTGGAGAAGGGGGGGGGGAGAGGAGGGAGGGGACATCCCGAAACTCCAGGGGCCAGGCCTGTAGAAGACGATGCCTGTGCTTAGCCCCATCCAGACCCCCCACCCCCCTGGATTCCCACCCCACAGCCCCTCGCCCTCCTCCCCAGAGGCTGGCCTCCTCTCCTGGGACCTCAGCTGCTCCCTGCCTCCCCCCTTCCTCTTCTGTGTGGGTACATATTGTCTGCATGTTACAACCCTCTGAAGGATATCACAACAAGGAAGGGTTTCCCTTCAGCCCCCCTGTCGTCACTGTCCGTGTGTCCTTCCAGCCCCCACGCACAGGTCTGCCCCCTGCTCCTCCGGGGTGCCTGTGGGCAGCCCATGGCGGCACTGGGTCCCTCGGTGATCACACGGGCCACACACAATGATGGAGCCCCTTTCCGGGCACAGGGGACACAGCGTCCAGCTTCACGCCCTCAGCTTTACCCAGCTGGGCCCCCATTGGTGAATGTGGATGTTGTACCCAATCCATGATTCTTTTTCATTAAATCATAAATCTGGCATTTTTATCTGTTGCCCTCCTAGACCTTCCCCATCCCTTTTTAATCTTTTTATAATTTTCTGGCTGTCTCCTTAGGCTGGCTCCTTAAGTGCGAAATTACTGTAAGAGATGATGATATCACAGGTTTGGAGGGACTCTGGTCCACTGTCACTTCTCCCAGGCCACCGACCTCTCCCCTGGGCACTGGGCCGGAGCCTCTCGGCGTTGTCTCTGTGCCCGTCGAGGCCCAACACAGCCACCAGGGGGCGCTGTTGCAGCCTGTTCCGCCGGTCGCTGGAACCCCTGCCACAGATTCCTTCTCGCTCAGGGTGACAGCCGAGGTCACTGTAATGCCTTTAAAGCCCTAGAGCAGAGTCTCTCAACTTCTGCATCTGTGACATTTGGGGCCAGGTCATTCTCTGCTGTGGGGTCGCCTTGTCCACTGTACCATGCTTAGTGGCATCCCTGGGCTCTACCCACTAGATGCCAGTAGCACCCCTCCCCAAGATGTGACACACAAAACTGTCTCCAGACATTTCCAAATGTCCCCTGGGGGGCAAAATCGCCCCCAGTGGAGAACTGCCACGATGAAGAGACTCTGACCTTCCCCGCTGCTCCCCCACTGTGCTGCAGCCACACGGGCAAACCCTGACCTCTGCGCCCCCGTGCCTGCCCGGCCCCCCTCACTTCCCTTCGGCCAGTACTCAGACGCCTCCTTCGCAGCGCGCCTGCACCTGGGCAGCCGTAGCAGAAATAGCCGCTAACCTCAGCGCGCCTTACCTCTTCATCATGTTTTGTTTCTAACACAAAACTCGTCATCTGATTTGCTATATTTTCACTGACCTATCACATAAGTAGAATACTGCGTGAGGTAGTGCTGCAGGTGTAGCTGGCGGGCGGCGGCCCCAGGTGCGCAAGCTCAAAGCAGCCCAACTTGCGTGTGTTTGCTGCTCATAAGGCGCTGTGTAGCCCCACCCAAGCGGGCTGCAGGATGCTGCACATTCTGAGAAGTGGAGCCCCAACAGTATTTTGAAAAGCACAATATGAGAAAGTTCGATCGAATGTGAAATTCTTTCATCTGCACATAAGAAATTGCAGTATTATGTATGTCATTTAAAAAACACCTTTGAAGTCTTTAGATGGAACTTCACCTGTTTTTCTTTTTTGAATGTTATTTTAAAATTGATTTTTAAGGTGTTATTCTTTACTTATTCAAAATTTCCTATAGATAGGGACAATGAAGAATTTGAAGATATCTCCAGCAAAATTCTTGCTTGGGAATCTTATGTTACCATGCCAGGCGTGAAATATGGCATAAACTGAGTACATTTCTGTACGTGCTCATTGCCAACAGGGGGAAGGGCCGCCCGAGAGAACAGAGCCTAGGACTGCACAGACTAGCAGAGGGCTTGGTGTATGGCAAGCGCATGGGAGACTGAATCAAGGGTCTTTGCTACAGGTGGTTCGAAGGAACGCATTCACGCTTTCTTCTACCACATAACAAAAATCAGCTCGTCTTTGGTCTTGAACAGGGTCCAGGTATGTCTGTACCCAAGTTGAAGCAGCATGCATTCTTGGGTTCCAAAAAATATGAATTGAATGCTCAGGGTGTGCTGGGCACTCTGCTGAGACTGTGGGCTCTTGTGAATAGTGTGCACACATTCAGCACACCCTTAAGCAGTGCTAACTTGTGCCCAGCACTGTTCTAGGCACTGGGGATGCTGCTGTGCAGCACAAAGCACCTGTCCCGTGGAGCTCATAGTCTCCTGGCAGAAACAGTAACTGTTCCATGGCAGTCCTGTTACAAGTACTTTATATGCTTTAACCCACTTAATCCTCACATCAACCATCCACGGTAGGTAGTAGTAATTATTAGAGAGGTTAAGTAACTCACCCAAGGTCACACAGGAGGACCTGGAGTGTGGGGCATGTGCTAATCTTACAGTCTTTCTCAAGGACCAGAAATCAGTTGGTGTTGGGCTTACGGAAAGCATCTGGTGTTTAAGGTGTCTTCAGAAAGGCCCAGTGCTCTGAGCTGGGGGTCTTGGCAGGGAGGGCAGGGTGCTGCATGCTGTGGCATGACCACCCCGCCCTCCCCAATCTGCAGGCTCATCCGCGCGATTCCCTTTCATCCCAGGAAACCTGGCACGATTCATGCAAGATAAAAATCAGCAGCTCAAACCATTCCAACCTGCAACTGGTTGAATCCTGGGACAGCTGCCATGGCTCTACAGGCTGGGTTGAGTTTATGGCTCCCATCAGTGGGAGTGGAGTCGGGGTCAGACCAGCATTTTGAAGACACTCCAGCTGGATGTTTAGCAAGAGCAAGCAAGTTGTGTCTTTCTGAGAATGGAGTCCAGAGTTTCCTGGGTATTGTCTGGCAAGCTCATGCTGTCTTGTTTTCAGGTTAGGTGTTAGTGGGGATCGATGTGGTTTTACTGCACCAAAGTTTGTGTTGGCAGCTGTGAAACATGCACAGATGTCTCAGGTTGAGCTGAAATGTACCTTCTCTGTTTCTCAGATTTTCCAACCATTCCTCCGGTACAATAAATTATTGAAGTTAAGAGCGGGATCCCTAATTCTGTTCTCCTTTATCCTCTGCCCTACTCCACTCTGGGAATTCCAGCTAACTCTACAAACATCAACATAAAATTAGAAGCTTCATGTTTAATTAATTTAAACTTTAAAATCGATTCATTGTCTGAAGGCTCAGACATCTGGAAGTCTGTCTTTAGGCCATAATCAGAAATGTAGGCACAGATTAGTGGGCAAAGACACTTAGTGAGCAGTACGCAATGGTGTAAAGCTAGAAACAACCTAAATGCCCAACGATGGGGGATGGTTAAGTTACAGCAAAACCGCAGGGAGGAATGGGATGTTCGTTGTGCAACCACAGAAGTGATTGTTCTCCAGGAGGACAAAACGGCATGGGGGAATTCTCATGGCTAGCAATTAAATGATTAAAAACTACATTCTAAACCATAAGTAATGAAAGGATTTTGTATAATTACATCTCAAATGTGTACAGTGTGTGTGTGTTTTAGACAATGGAGGGAAATATGCTGAAATGTGAACAGTAATTATCTATGGGTAGTGGAATTTTTATTTTATTTTCTATATCTTTATTTTCCAAATTTTCTACTTCAGTAACCATCAACATCAGATAATAATCAGGAACAGAAATATTACTTTAACAGAGGGTCTCATGGAGTTTCAGAATCCTTGTTTTTTCTTCCTTTCTATTGCCTTTCATTTCCAACATGAACACCCTACTCTTATAAAGACTGAATTATTATTTGTTTAACTTCCGGGGGGAAAGAAGAGGATGTACATGAGATGAAGTAACATGGCAGCAACACGGCTTTAGGGAAGGAAGAAGTTTGAGGCTGAACACGGCGGGTACCCACGAGCCCCATTTTTGAACATTTGCACGTTTGTAACTCCGAGCTCCTGAGAGATATTAAAACACAAAGCACATGAAACAAAATGCTAACTAGGAGAAAAGAGTAACCTACTGAGATCTTCAGGAGCATGGAAACAAGACTTTGTATCTTGGTAGAGACATTTCTCTCTTCCCACCCCTCCTCCTACTGTTCGAAACTAGAACAAACAGTAGTAGTTTCCAAGGTGTCCCAGCATTTCACCAGCATCTTCCCAGAGCACATTTTCTCATCTGCATCATTTTATCTCAACATTCTTCATCTGAGTGCTCGGCGGTGACCCACCCCACAGAAGGAGGGCCCTGCCCGCAGGTCCCTGATGCACTCTTTACAAGCATGCTCACGACTGGCTTTTCCTTATTCACATCTCATGGCAATATTGTGATGAGGGGCTTTTCTTATTATCATCTCCACCTTATAGAATGAGAAACTGAAGCAAAGAGGAATAAAGGAATTGGTGTAAGCTCCCCCAGCCAGAAAGCGGTGGAGCCAATATTTAGTCTAATTTCTTCCAAAATTTTATGGAATCCTGCAGGTGACAGTGGAGCTCTGGGTTGAATGGCGAGCCCCCAGGTAAACATTCTGATGTTATGAGGCAAGGGGTGCACAGGGTATTTAGCTTGGCCAATAGGTGGAAAAGGAAGATCAGAGGGAAGTGGGCACATGCCCACTGCCCAGCGTGGGTCTGCAGGAGAGCCAAAGCCACCTTAAAGCCCCCCCCCCCACAGCCTCTGTGTAAACAGGGCAGTGTCAGCAACTTCACAGGTGCTCCTGGCAGGCGAGGAGGGCTTTGTAGGCGATGGGGTGGAACACGCCTCCTCTCCCATCCTGGGGTTGGCCCAGCAGAAAGCTATATATCAAGTGATTGCAACACGGGAGCTGTCTGAAGTGCGGCTCGGCAATAAACAACCACTCAGTCATTTTTATTTTTATTTTTTCTGAAACGAATCACTTCAGTATGAGTCACTTTGTAGAAGCTGAGACCATTCCCCTGGAAGTGATGGTGCACTGAGTAATTGTATCAATGGGCACATCGGATAGATGACTCCCAACTTCCAGAAGATTCCAAAGAAACTAGTCACTACCCAACTGGCCCAGGGCTCTGGGGGGTGGGGTGTCCAAATGCGATCGTGTGGTAGGGTTGCCAAGTAAAATACAACGCGTATGATGGGAGACAGTTACCCTGAAAAAGGATTTGTTGTTTATTTGCAATTCAAATTTAACTGGGTGTCCTGACCTGTATTTTATCTACAACCCTACCTATATGCACCATTCTTGTTCTCTGAGCAAAGGAAACACACACCTAGCAAAGCCCCAGGCACTCAGAGGGAGCTTAGGAATGAATAAAGAGACTTCAAAATAGAATCTGGTCCTCTCACTGTCTTGCTTAAAACCCTTTAACCACTTCCTACTGCTCTTAGCAGTGCCTTACAAACTCTGAGCATGCACTAAGTTGATGCACAGGAGGGCTTGTGAAAATACTGGTTGCTGGGTCCCACTCCTAATTTCCTCTTCAGTAGGTCCGGGGTGGGGCCCAAGAATCTGCATTTACGACAAATCCCAGATGCTGGTCCAGGGTCCACTTTTAAGATTTGTGTTCTTAACATTCAGTCTCACCCTCCAACACCCTCCATCACCCTCCATCACCCTGCTCCACATAGTCCTTCACGCCCAGCCCCCGGTGGCCCCTCCATCCAGTCCCACCTATGCTCCCTCACTCACCTGGCTCACTGGCCTCCTGCCTTTCCTCAAGAGAATTCCTCTTAAGTCCCCAGGGCCTTGGCACATGCTGTTCCCTGCCATGCACTCTGTCCACCCCATCCCTGTTACCTTAGGAAAGAGGTATTATAATTATCCCTATTTTACAGATGTAGGAACTAAGATGAGAGGACCTGAGAGACAGGCTCAAAACTAAGCTGATAATTTGAGGAAGAGTCAGGGACTTAAAATTTCATGTGCATGTCTCCAAAGCTTGCCTCCTTTCTACCATGCTGCTGTCTTCCAAGACTGGAAGTATTACCTACTATTTCAAGCCTTTCTTGAAAGTTGGGTTTTGTGAGACTGTTACTGGACAGCTATATATTTACACTTAAACCAAGCTTCTGAGATTTAGTACTTTGGGATTTGGGAAAACAAGTTCCGGGTCACCTTTGACTCAATGTCTCAGTGTCTGTCTGAACTCAACTGCTAGTGCCATCTCTCTCTCTCTCTCTCTCTCTCTCTCTCTCTCTCTCTCTCCCTCTCTCTCTCTCTCTCTCTCTCTCTCTCTCTCTCTCTCTCACACACACACACACACACACACACACTTCTAAAGCCTAGAGACAGCCCTCTGACACTTAAAGTTGCCATGACAACTAAAGTCTTCTCTGAATCCTTCCCTGGTAGTAGGGTGACATCAACTTCCTGTAGGCTTTTAGAAAGTAATTTCAGCTCTTGACATCTGCCAGTGAGGGTGGGGCAAGAAATTGGGTCCAGGTGGGTGAATGGAGCCCAGCTTGTTGAGTTTAGAAGGCCAAGAGGCTTATTGTGTGCCTACAGTAATCTTCTTCGGGCTTTCTTCATTCTGGGAAGCTCTGGTTTTATCTTCCTGCTTTGTAATTCATTCATTCATTCAGCATGCAGACTGAGCATGCCAGGCGCAGTTCTGAAGCTGGGACCCAGTGGGGTGACTGGAAAAGATGTGGCCTCTGGCCCCCTGGCCCCAGCAACCTCACCATCCATTGGGACACCAGCCAATCACTTGGACTGTGCTCAGTGCCGTGAAGCAGGACAGCTTTGGGGTGCCTGCCAGCATTACCTCCAGGCTGGTGGGCTCAGAAGAAGCAAGGTAGGAGCTGAAATCTGAAGCAGGTTGCAATTGACCAGGTGGATAAGGGGAAGGAGCATTCCAGGTAAGCCCCTTGAACCAACCAGACCTTTCCAGACCTGAAACAAACACCTGCTGCCTCCTCAGACTGGAGTCCCCTTTGCCACAGTCTCCCCACAGTGGTTCATTTTCTCTGTATAGTTATCAGCCACGCTGTTTACCCCTACTCGAGGGGATGTCTCTGACCACCCTATCAAAGTCACCACCCTTGGCATCTAATAATTAGTTATTTCAGGCAATTGTTCATGTGACACATATTTCCTGGGCAAAGGCGCTCGGGAGAGCAGTAAGCAAGATGCCCAAGGCTGCTGCCCCTGGAGCTGGCACAATGGTGCCCCACTTCACAGCACTCGCCACTGCCTGCTCTCACCTTGTCTTTCAGTTCTCTGCTTGTCTCCCCCTCTGCCTGGCAAATTCCGGGACCGAGGGGATCTTCTCTGCTTGTTCCCTGAGGCATCCTCAGAATCTGGCACACAGACGGAGCTTAGGAATAACTGAATGAATGAATGTGGTCCTGTGACCCTCCAGAGCACTGGTTCTCAATCAGGGATAATTTTGCCCCCAGGGGTCATTTGGAAATATCTGGAAACATATTTGACTCACAGGTTGGCATCCAGTGGGTAGAGCCCAGGGGTGCTGTTAAACACCCCACCAGACACAGGGTGCCCCCACAGCAGAGGGCGACCCAAGCCACAGAGTCAACAGTGTCAAGATTGAGAATCACAGCTCCAGCGCTTGATTTCTAGATCCTCCACACCTGCTTGCGTCTTACCCCACTGAGGGTTAATAGACAGGCAGGCCTCCCGATCTTTTTCCAAGGTTAAAGCTGTGTGTTGTTTTCAGGCTCCTGAGGGGGGCAGAGTCCTGACTTGCAGGGAGCTTTGAGCGAGCGCCAATGAGGTAATCCTCCACGATGGCGGGTGCAGCAAGTGCCTGGAGAGAGCTCACCTGGCTTTTGTCTAGAGCTACAGCTAACACCTCCGTGGCCCTGGGGCACACTCAGGGGGTACCAGAAGCCTTCGTGACCTCCCTCCCATTTGAGAACCATCCCAACACCAGGTCAGCTCTCCTGACACCCAGGAACTATGAAGATTTTTCTTAAGTCTTACTATGATTTTTTATTTCTTGCATATTGTTTGATTCATTTGTTCTTTCAGCAAAAATGTATTGAGCATGTCTCACGTGCTTGGCTCTGGGCTAATTGTTGGGGATTCATTCACCCCGTCTCCTCTCCCTTGTAGTGGGTACCATCTGGTGGGGGTAAATACTGATGGACCATGTGTGCCATAACACCCTAAATGTAGAGAATGCATGGGACAGGTAAGAAAGGCACTCAGTCCAATAGGAGGAAGATTTGACAGAGTCTGGGAACTTGGAAACGGCACCATTAAGGAAGTGAAGGTTGAGCTGGGCTCCGAAGGAGGAGCCAGGTGGCGGGTGCCTTCCAGCAGAGAGACAGGAAGGGAGCAGGCGCCTTAGAAGGCTCCGATCAAGGTGTCAGCCAGGGACGAGATCTCATCTGAAGGTTCTGCTGGGAAGGATTCAATTCTAAGCTTATTCAGGGGTTGTTGGCAGGATTTGGCTCCTTGAGGGTTGTTGAGCTGAGCTCGTGGTGTTTTCTTCCTGGCGTTGGCGGGAGGCAGCCCGCAGCTCCTTGCCCTGTGAACCTCTCCATCAGGACAGCTGGCTCATTAGTGCGTGAAAGGAGAGAAGGCCATGGAGTCTGCTGGGAGATGGAAGTCGTCATTTTTTTGCAACCTTAATCACACGAGTGAGCTCCCATCTCCTTTGCTGCCTGCTGAGGTTACAAGTGTGTCCCCAGGCTAGCCCCTGTTCCCAGGGAGGAGCTCACGCAAGGCATGACTGCAGGAGGAGGGGCTGCTGGGGGCCATCTCCATCTGCCTTCCGCATGGTGGGGGACAAAGCATGCCAACAAACAGAAGAGTGGGCAGGAGAATCCCAGAGAGCCAAGTCCCGGAGGTAACGGGAGCGCAGGGTCTGTTGGGGGGCAGAGAGCATGTGCTGCATGAAGACAGGGCCAGCCACTCTGCTTTGTACCCCCTGTTTTGTACATGGGGCCCAGGAAACCATGGTGCCGAGTAAAGGCCGAGTGAATGCGTGCATTACTTGTCGGGTCGTGGGTGTCATAGGTAATTGCAGGGCAGTGCCTGAGTCTCGCTTTCTGGTTCCAGACCAAGATCCCGTCTACCCAAATGCTCCACTGAATGGGTGTATTTCCTCTTTGGGGTTTTTCCCATTTATTTTTATTTTCCCAAAAGCCACTTACTGAGTTTTCTTCATTCTGGGTTGGGTATTTAGTGGTTGTTTGGGTTCATGTTTTAATAAGAAAGTTTCCAGTCTCTTTCAGGAATATAGTTTCAGGGTATTTCTTTCCCCTTCCCTCAGCAAAGACACACGCATTCACCTCAAGAGAAACACAAGTACTTCTTCATGTAAATAGAAAAACCAGGCGGTTATTTAATAAGCCCCCCACTGCCCACCCACCTCCCCCCCTTTTTTTTAACCTGAAAAACAGGACCTGAGTTGAACTCTTAAAAAATGGCTGCTGCTGTTTTGTTCCCCTCCGATTCCAAATTGCACCCAGGAGCTGGGCCACCCATTTCAGAGGGAGTCTAGATGGAAGGATTTGGGGACTTTACTTCTGAAACCCCTACATAGTATTCTGCACCAAGAAAGGAAAGTGGGGACCAAAAAAGTGCAAGAAAACCAAGTGCACATGACACAATGCAAGCACAAGCCCAGAGCGCCCCCTACAGCCATGTCCCATTCATTGCAACCGGGATTGACCCCCTCTTTCCATCCCCACTGCTCTTTTCCTAGGCCAGATTTCTCACCTCCAGCCCTAGTGACGTTTGAACGGGAGAACTCTCTGGTACCGGAGCTCTCCTGGGTATTATAGCATATTTCACAGCAACCCTGGCCTTTGGATACCAGCAGCAATGCTCTCCCCAACCCAGTTTAGGCAAACACGAGTATCTCAAGACATTGTCAAATATCCCAGGTGTTGGGGAACAAGGTTGTGCTTGGTTGAGAACCATTAGCTTAGTCCAGCCACTCTCCTTCTCTGCCCTGCTTCTCTCCCATCTGGCCTCCACCTTCCACCATGGCCACCTTGTGCTTTGTCGCCGTAAGCATGCAGCACATGTTCCCTGAATGCATGACAGCAGGACAGCGCCTGTGTCCTCGGGGCTTAGGACAATGCCTGGGACGGAATAGATCTCAGAAAACACCTGCTGAATGATTTTAGAGGCTCGGTGCCCTTTCTGCTCTACACCCAGCACTCAGCCCAGCAGGCCTTTGGGTTCTCTGTTGGCTGCAGTGAAAATCATCCTACCTGAAAGCATGAAGAGCCTGCTCAGGGTAGCTTTATCCTTCCCATTTTACAGATGGACAAACCAATGCTCAGGGTGGCTTAAATAATATTTCCAGCATCCTCAGTAGCAGAGCTGGAGTTTGAACACAGATCTGTCTGACCCCGAAGCACAAATGGATTAAATGAAATGTATCTGAAAGGAATCCTAGCCCCGTATAAGACAGGAAAGAAGTCTATAGGAAGCTGATGAAACCTCGCCAGCTCTTTCACCTACTGCTCTGAGTGACATGTGCCAAGTGTCATCATGTCTCTGGGTCTGTGTTTCCATCTTTCAAACATGCTGAGGTTGCAGGGATCTCTCCGAACATCCTTGTAGCTTCGACAGGCTTGGGTTCCACTTCCTGCCTCAGCCCTCATTGCCCAGGGCCCCCCCAGAGCTGCAGGCCCCCCTCCCACCTGGGCAACACCAGTGGAGGCCTGGAGTAGAGTTCCACGCCCCTGTGAAGGGCGCTCTCTGCACATTTGGTTTCAGTTCTCCAGATTCCTTTGCACATTTTGCTGTCACGATGAGATACAATCAAGCCACATAAACAGAGCTGAGGGAGTCTGGGAAAACTCAAAAGAAAAAAGAGTTTGCAGTTGTTAGAACTGCTTCTAAGCCCCCAAGATGTGGGATCTACCTGGGGCCTGGCAGGGCTGGGCTGAGTACCCCGGTGGCTGGCCAGAGTGCGGGACAGGGAGGGGTGCCCCTTCCAAGCCCAGTGACTATTTCCCAGTCCTGAGTCCCCAGGGAGGTTGGGATTCCAGAGGCCACAAACGTTTTCAAAGGGGAAGGAGCTCCACTAACCCCACGACAGGTTAGACCCTGGGGGGCCCACACTCTAATGCAACCCCCGGATGGGCGGACAGGGAACTGCGCCAGATCCCCGAGTCTTCAAACAAGCCCAGGAATTTACATTCTTGTGTGAGCCTTCCTGTTTCTAAATGTCAAGGTGCCCCTGGGGACCAAACCAAATGCACCGGCTGACCCTTTAGGGTCTGCGGGCTGCCATGCAGCCTCGGCCATCGACACTGTTTTGACCTCAAATTGACCCCTTGCTCCAGGACATATGTGTATTTGTTATTTAATGAGCAGCAGTTACTACAGACCAGATACTGACTTACGGGCATGACAAGTCTCAGTTCACTGAATTCCTGTAGTGGGTCCACAAAGTGGGTACTATTAGCATCTTCCTTTTACAGATGGGGAAGCTGAGGCCTGGCAAGTACTCCATGCCCTTAAGTATCTTACAAGCCCTGAGCAAATAATTTCTCCTCTCTGAGCCTTGGTTTCCTGGGCTCCGTAAACCCTTGGTAAAGAAAGTGACAGTTACCAATGTGGGGACTCATGGGGGGCCTGGGTAGCCCCCAGGCTCGCACCCTTCGGCAGTTGGCAGTTGCTGAGTCCAGGTTCCTCTGCTGAAGTCCTAAACCCAGTTCCCCAGAATGTGAGCTTATTTGGATATAGGTCATTGCGGATGTAATTAGTTAAATGAAGGTGAGGTCGCACCAGAGCAGGTGGCCCCAGTATGACAGGTGACCTACATAGAGGGGACATCGGGACATGGGTAGACTGCCCTGTGAAGACAAGGGTTCTGCTGCCTCAAGCCAGTGGCCTCCCGGAGCCGGGAGAGGGGCCTGGAGCAGACCCTTCCCCAGCGCCTCCGGGGGGGAGGATGACCAGCCAGCACCTTGGTGGTGGACTGCTGGCCTCCAGAACTGAGAGAGTAAATTTCTGTTGTTTAAACTTGCCTGTTAGTGATGCTTTGTTACATACGCAGCCCCGGGACCCGCATTCAGCATTATAATTGTGGCCTCAACTACGCTCAGTCTTGGTTCTTCCCTTTCCGGGCATTATAATTCCTTGGGTTTCCAGTGAGGGTAGGGCAGCTTTCTATTCATCTTTTAAAGGTTTATTAGTGCACACCTGCTCTCTAAAGCACTGTGCTGGGTGCTGGGGGGCGGGGGCAAAAGGATATCATGGCAAGGGTACCCCCACATTAAAAAATCCTCGTCAGTGGTACACAGAGCAGGCCCAGGATGCACGTCGGGGCGGAGAGCACTTCCCCTGGAGTGGCCTCCCTCGTCGCCGGCTGTGATCCATGTAGACCAGGGAATATTTGGCCAGATCTGGAGACATTTTGGGTGTCATGACTAGGGGTGGGTGCTGCTTGCACCCAGTAGGTAGGGCCCAGGGATGCTTTTTTTATTTCCATAATCATCTCATTGCGATTTTTTTTTATTAAGGTTATCATTGATATACAGTCTTATGAAGGTTTCACATGAGCAACATTGTGGTTACTACATTCCCCCTATTATCAAGTCCCCCCAACATACCCCATTAGTCACTGTCCATCAGCATAGTAAGATGCTGTAGAGTCACTACTTGTCTTCTCTGTGCTATACTGCCTTCCCCGTGCCCCCCGCTACATTGTGTGTGGTAATCATAATACCCCTTAATCTCCCTCCCTCCCCACACGCCCTCCCCACCCCTCCCCTTTGGTAACCTCTAGTCCCTTCTTGGGGTCTGTTAGTCTGCTGCTGTTTTATTCCTTCAGTTTTTGCTTTGTTGTTATACTACACATATGAGTGAAATCATTTGGTACTTGTCTTTCTCCGCCTGGCTTATTTCACTGAGCATAATACCCTCTAGCTCCATCCATGTTGTTGCAAATGGTAGGATTTGTTTTCTTCTTATGGCTAAATAATATTCCATTGTGTGTATGTACCATATCTTCTTTATCCATTCATCTACTGATGGACACTTAGGTTGCTTCCATGTCTTGGCTATTGTAAATAGTGCTGCAATAAATATAGGGGTGCATATGTCTTTTTGAAACTGGGATCTTATTTTCTTTGGGTAAATTCCTAGGAGTGGATTTCCTGGGTCAAATGATATTTCTATTTTTAGTTTTTTGAGGAACCTCCATATTGCTTTCCATGATGGTTGAACTAATTTACATTCCCACCAACAGTGTAGGAGGGTTCACCTTTCTCCACATCCTCACCAGCATTTGTTGTTCCTTGTCTTTTGGATGCTGGCCATCCTTACTGGTGTGAGGTGATATCTCATTGTGGTTTTAATTTGCTTTTCCCTGATGATTAATGATATGGAGCATCTTTTCATGTGTCTGTTGGCCATCTGAATTTCTTCTTTGGAGAAGTGTCTGTTCATATCCTCTGCCCATTTTTTAATTGAGTTATTTGCTTTTTGGGTGTTGAGGTGTGTGAGTTCTTTATGTATTTTGGATGTTAACCTCTTATCAGATATGTTGTTTACAAATATATTCGAGTAGCCTCTTTCTTCTACTGATGGTGTCCTTTGCTGTACAGAAGCTTTTTAGTTTGATGTAGTCCCATTTGTTCATTTTCACTTTTGTTTCCCTTGCCTGAGGAGATACGTTCAGGAAAAAGTTGCTCATGTTTATATCCAAGAGATTTTTTGCCTATGTTTTCTTCTAAGAGTTTTATGGTTTCATGACTTACATTCAGGTCTTTGAACCATTTCAAGTTTACTTTTGTGTATGGGGTTAGACAGTAATCCAGTTTCATTCTCTTACATAGCTGTCCAGTTTTGCCAACACCATTTGTTGAAGAGGCTGTCTTTTCCCCATTGTATATCTATGGCTCTTTTATCATATATTAATTGGCATATATGTGTGTGTTTATATCTGGACTCTCTATTCTATTCCATTGATCTATGAGTCAGTGATGCTTTCAAACACCTCACAGTGCACTGGAAGCCCCCACCACAGAGGATTATCTGGCCCCAGTGTCAACAGTGTTGCACCCCACTGCAGACATACAGGGGTGAGACTCCAGCTGTGCTCCATCCTGCCTGCAGGACCTTGGCTAAGCTCTAAGCCTCTCTGAGCCCCAGACCCCTACCCGTAAACCAGGCCAAACATGAGTTGCCTGAAGGCTCTGTGACGTCCCAGGAGTCTCTGGCCCCAGGCCCCTGGTTCTGAGCCTGGACTGTAGAGAGAACTCAACCAATGCTCCTTTTTACTTTTCCCTTCTTTCTGGAAGTTGCTGCAGAGGGCGAGCTTTTATGTATCTGCTTCCCTAAAAAGACGTGTTTTAAATTAAGGCAAAACATGTCTCATAAATTGTGATCGAATATATTTTAAAAGTCATAAATGCTGTACTTCCTTGAGACTAGGAGGCCACTAACTGTAACACAGACTTCCGCTTCACAGGATCTTCTTGGAGGTGGAGTGGATGAGGGATCATTCCACATTGACTCTACATGCTGACTGCAGCGTGCACATTATCTGTGTCCCAAATTAATGAGGAGTTCTGACTTTATCTTCGAGCTGGTGTCCTCAAGGAGCTGCATTCAGAGGAAATACAAACCGAATCTCCAAAGTCTGCAAAAGGTTCTTATTAGAACCTTCTTAAGGATTAAGAGGGGGTTGCTTAGCATATTAAGTGGCAAACTTTTTAAGAGTTTCTGTCTCTCTTCTCCCACCGCAGCCTCAGCCTCTGCGGGAGACTGCCAGAAAATGTCCCAGTTTCCTTCTCTGCGAGGAAACGAAGTGAGGACGTCACTTCTAGCTTCTCCCTTCCCAGAAGCGCCCAGCAGACATCCTTCATCGGCCAGAGCCAGGGGAGCTGCCCAGGGCTGAGGCAATCCCCGACACAGAGAGGGGGTCATGGTTGGCTTAGAACAATTAGGGTTGAGTCCTGAGTTGGGGATGTGAGCAGCTTCCTGAAGGGTGGCTCCTGAACAAGCTAAGGGCTATTACAAGGAAAACGGGGATTGGGTTAAGTAGGCAGACACCAGGACGTGCTCTGACTTTCTATGGGGCAGATAACTGGAATGGATCATTTGAATCGTGCAGGTATGAAGCCGGTGCACATCTGTCTTCGGTCGGACAGATGCTGAGTCAGGCTTCTCATGCAGGAGCATCACCGCAGCAGACCTCTTGGGAGACCCTACAGGGAGCCGGGAAATCAGCACAGAAGTGGCTTTTGTTGACCTCCAGTATCAGCCTGACCCCATGGGGAGCTCTGAAGTGTGAATAGCACTATAGATCATCCCCCCCAGGCAAGAAGGGATTTTGTACTCTGCATCAGTCAGCCACTGGCTGGCCCCTCTTCTGGAATATTCTTTGAACCTAGTTTACTCATGCTTATCCTTCAGCTGAGGCCGAAGCATCTACTAGCTGATCAAATCCTCCTGCACATGGTCTCAGTCTGAGTGAGGCGCGGGGCCATCTCCAAACAGCAAGGAAGGGAAAAATGCATATAAAGTTCTTGAGGTGGTATCACCTAGAGACCAGCACGTCCACTCTCCTGCGGACCAGCTCCCAGCCCAGGGTCCAGCACCACTGGGTCACTGAGCTTCTGAGGAAGTGGTTGGCTGCTTTCAGACATGTGTTCTACCAAAAACACACACAACCAAACACTGTGTCTCTGGGAGATGCTCACATGCCAAAGGCCACGTGGGAAATGATAGCATTGGAGGGAGGGTCCACAGCCTCTGTCACATCCCTGTCCCATTCTGATGTGGGGCCCAGGCTGAATATGAGGAATGGGAACTGGGTCTCTCTGTCTCCATGGAATGCACATGACAGGGTCTCTTTAAGGTCAGGCTTATGGGATGTGAACTTGCCACTCACCTCCTATTACGGTTATAGCTGGACATTTATTCCCAGTTATTTGATTAATCATTTCCCCTATTGGACTGTGAGTACCACAATTCTGTATCCTCAACTCCTGGCACTGTGCCTGCATACAGTAGGTGCTCACTAAATGTGGGCTGAATAAATGATTCATAGTCTGGTCTCAGCCTTCATGATGAATTAAGACGTAGACAGTATTTACTCTTGGGCAAAGCAGATCAGGGAGCGAGCCGCTCGCCCCCCAAAGGCCCTCAAGTTAGACAAAAGTCCATGAAGGTGTAATGAGCAGACAGGTAGACCATCAGATGGATGGACAGATGAATGGCTGGCTGGATGGCTGGATATATAAAATGGAGCTAAATTGATGACCAGAGAATTAAAGCTGAGCGGTGAGGTAGAAGCAGATAGAGAAGTATACAGAGATCTCTTTTTAGGCATGCATAATCCATTAAGGCAAAAAATAATGCAGCTTGCATATGGTGCCACTCAAATTTGTTCCCCGAGAAGGTCACCCAAAGAGTCTCTTTGCAGAAAATTGTTAATCCCATTGTGATTTCCTGGTTAAAGAAAAGGTTAGGCAAACACGCAGAGAAATGGGCCCTTTCACTGAGGGGCAGCTCAGAAAGGCGTCTTTTCTTCTTTCTTTGCTCAGATGACTTCTTTAGAAACGAAGTTCAGCCCTTTCCCTACTCATTCTCTGTACTGTCACTGCCCCCTGCAACTGGACCATGTCTGTCCACATCCGGGGGAACCTACTCTCCAGAAATGGGAGGAGGTGGCATCCAGACTTTGCCTGGCCTGATCTTGAAATTGGGTTGCCAGCTTGTAATGGAAATCTCCCACAGCTGCCCCTCAACTGTTCTTCTCAGCTTCTTCAGCTTTCTTTGGGATGCCTTTCCCTCAGTTTTAGCTCACTGTTTTGGGGGTAACTTGAGACTTCTATGCCAGGGCCACCTAGTGATCCCATCATCCAGTTAGAGTCAGTAATGCATGGAGAGATGTTTGCTGAAGCTGACAGCTCTCTCTTCCACTGAATAGCGGTTAGGATGCAATACCCAGAGCTTCTGCAGCCATTTTGTGAACCAAGATTCCAATTGCTCTTAAAAATAGACACACAGGAAACACCTGCCTCAGCCTCTGGAGATGATGGTATTGGGATGAGATGCAGTGTAGGCGTGCAGCCATCCAGACCCATGAAGGCAGCCAGCCGAAGGAAGCTGATCCCACGGCTGCCCACCCACAGTGCTCTAGCTTCCTCCCAAATTCCTCTGTGCACATGGGAAGGACGCTCTCTGATCTCCCTCATCCTCACCTTTTGATCTACATGCAGCAAACCTAACTTTAAGGAGCCTTTTCTTCTCTTCTGCTTCCTTGAAAAACATTTTTAATTGTCTAAGAAAGCCATGATCGTTATAGATCAGTGCTGTTAGAAAGTCTGTGATGATGGAAATGTTCTACATCTGTATGTCCAACACCTGAGCCACTTGCCACATGTAGCTACAGAGCACTCGAAATGTGACTGATGCAACCAAGGAGCTCATTCTTAAATGTATTTCATTTTAATTAATTATCATTTAAATAACCACGTGACTAGTTGCTACTGTGTATTAGACAACACAGACATAGAACACGTAGGTGATGTAAATAAGCATACAGGGAAAAATAAAAGCCCTGATTCTACATTCAGGACACCACTCATATTAAGCTGTTGGTTTGTATCTTTGCCAAGTTTTACTCCATGTATATAAATCCACTACTAAATTTCTTTTGGAAATATATAATGTTTTAAATCTTATTTGTCCGCTAAATATATTGTGATTTTTTTACACAATGTATTGTATTAAAAAATTGTGATTTTTTAAATATAGCTCAGTGGATGCATTTGTAAAGAACACACAGCAGGTTTTGGTGCTGCCAGACCTGGAAGCAGAGTGGGATTTGCGTCCTGGGCCTGCCTTGAATGAGCAATGTAATCTCTCAGTCTACTCATCTGTAAATGGGAGTATTCATTGTATCTTCACCCCAGTCTGGTGGGTGGATTACATATAATAATGCCTATGCAAGGCTTACATGTTGACCAGCTGTCAGTGTACAGTGGTTATTAATACTGGTTCTGCAACATCATTGTTGGGGCTGCAGAGTATCTCGTTACTTGGTCGTGCCATTGTTTATCTAACCTTTTGTTATCTGACATTTGGTCTTTTGTTTGTTTTTTAAATAAACAATGCTGCCCTGAAAGCCCCTACATCAAAAACTAAAGTAGGAAGTCGTGTCTAGGGGTCTACTTTTTGCCGGAGGGGCCACTGCTGTAAAAGAAGCCTGGTGGTTGCCAAGAGGGTCTCCAGCCAAGCCAGACCAGTTCGGACTTTTCCCCTGAGATCAGCTGTCGTCTCCTCAACAGAATTTGGCCCGAGAGGTCTTTTCTTTTCATTCCTTCGAGGTCAGCTTCAGCTCGCACTGTCAGACCAGCACCCGAAAAGCCAAAGTCCCATGTGTTTCTTCTATGACTCCCCCAGGGCTGGAGGGAGTTGGACCAAGAGAATGCACTCCCTGGAGAGAGGGAAAGCCAGCAACCAGAGAGGAGTCCTCCCGGACTTTCCTGGGGGTTTTTGAGCTTGCAACAGGGCCAGGTTCTTCAGTATGACTCTTAGAGATCACGTCAACAAATGTTTTCTATTGTGGTAAAATATACACCACAAAACAGCTGTCATGTTTACTTAGGTGGCATTAATTAAATTTGCAACATTGTACAACCATCACCACTGTCTATTTCCAAAACTTTTTTATCATCCCAAACAAAAATTCTGTACCTTTCAAGCAATATGTCCCCATTCTTCCCTCCCCAAGCCCTGTAATTCTGGTCTACTTTTTGTCTTTATGAATTTCATATAAGATATAAGATGTCTAGATATTTCATATAAGTGGAATTGTACAATTTGTCCTTTTGTATATCTGGTTTATTTCACTTACCAAATGGTTTCAAGGTACAGCCATGACGTAGTGTGTATCAGAACTCCATTCCTTTTAACAGCTGAATAATATTCCATTTTATGTATATACCACCTTTTGTTTATCCATTCCACTGTTGATGGACATTTTGGTTATTTCCACCTTCTGGCTATTGTGTATGATGCTACACTGAACGTTGGTGTGCGTGTGTCTGTTTGAGTCCCTGTTTTCACTTTGTGGGGGTATGTATCTTCCTAGGAATGGAATGGCTGGGTCAAATAGTCACTCTATGTATCACTTTTGAGGAACTGACAAACTGTTTTCCACAGTGACTGCACCATCTTACATTCCCACCAGCAAAGTACCAGGATTCCAACTTATCCCATCTCATCAACACTTGTTTCTTTTCCTACTCTTCTTTATATGGCCATCCTAGCGAGTATGAAGTGGTGTCCCATTACAGTTTTGGTTTGACTAATGACATTGAATGAAATGTCTGTGAAGTCCTTTGCCCATTTTTAAATTGGGTTGTCTGTCTTTTTGTTGTTGAGTTGGAGGAGGTCTTTATGCATTCTTGATCTACACCTGCATCAGATGCACACTTTACAAAAATGTTCTCCCATTCTGCAGGTGGGTTCACTTTTTTTTTTTTTTTTTTACAATTTATTTTGGCATCATTAACCTACAATTACATGTGCAATATTATGGTCATTAAACTACCCCCTTCATCAGGTCCCCCCCACCAACCCGATTACAGTCACTGTCCATCAGCGTAGTGAGATGAGAATCACTACTTGTCTTCTCTGAGTTGTACAGCACCCCCTACCTTATTTCTGCTAATCGTAATGCCCCTTTTACCCTCTTATCCCTCCCTTCCAACCTTTCTTCCCCAGTCCCTTTCCCTTTGGTAACTATTAGTCTGTTCTTGGGTTCTGTGAGTCTGCTACTGTTTTGTTCCTTCAGTTTTTTCTTTGTTCTTATACTCCACATATGAGTGAAATCATTTGATACTTGTCTTTTTCAGCTTGGCTTATTTCACTGAGCATAATACCCTCTAGCTCCATCCATGTTGTTGCAAATGGTAGGATTTGTTTTCCTCTTATGGCTGAATAATATTCCATTGTGTATATGTACCACATCTTCTTAATCCATTCATCTACTGATGCTACTGATGGACACATAGGTTGCTTCCATTTCTTGGCTATTGTAAATAGTGCTGCAATAAACATAGGGGTGCATCTGTCTTTTTGAAACTGGGCTGCTGCATTCTTAGGGTAAATTCCTAGGAGTGGAATTCCTGGGTCAAATGGTATTTCTATTTTGAGTTTTTTGAGGAACCTCCATACTGCTTTCCACAATGGTTGAACTAATTTGCATTCCCACCAGCACTGTAGGAGGTTTCCCTTTTCTCCACATCCTCGCCAACATTTGTTGTTGTTTGTGTTTTGGATGTTGGCCATCCTCACTGGTGTGAGGTGATATCTCATTGTGGTTTTAATTTGCATTTCTCTGATGATTAGCGATGTGGAGCATCTTTTCATGTGCCTGTTGGCCATCTGAATTTCTTCTTTAGAGAAGTGTCTGTTCATGTCCTCTGCCCATTTCTTCATTGGATTATTTGCTTTTTGTTTGTTAAGGTGCGTGAGTTCTTTATATATTTTGGATGTCAACCCCTTATCAGATACATCATTTATGAATATATTTTCCCATATTGTAGGATCTCTTTTTGTTCTACTGATGGTGTCCTTTGCCGTACAGAAGATTTTCAACTTGATATAGTCGCATTTGTTCATTTTTGCTTTTGTTTCCCTTGCCCGGGGGGATATGTTCATGAAGAAGTCACTCAGG
>JAQQAC010020895.1:41405450-41481832 GCA_029783875.1 Phataginus tricuspis | reverse complement strand
CTTGATATAGTCCCATTTGTTCATTTTTGCTTTTGTTTCCCTTGCCCCGGGGGATATGTTCATGAAGAAGTCGCTCATGTTTATGTCCAAGAGATTTTTGCCTATGTTTTTTTCTAAGAGTTTTATGGTTTCATGATTTACATTCAGGTCTTTGATCCACCTTGAGTTTACCTTTGTGTATGGGGTTAGACAGTAGTCCAGTTTCATTCTCTTACATGTAGCTGTCCAGTTTTTCCAACACCAGCTGCTGAAGAGGCTCTCATCTCCCCATTGTATATCCAAGGCTCCTTTATCAAATATTAATTGACTGTAGATGTTTGGGTTAATGTTTGGATTTTCTATTCTGTTCCACTGGTTTGTGGGTCTGTTTTTGTGCCAGTACCAAATTGTCTTGATTACTGTGGCTTTGTAGTAGAGCTTGAAGTCAGGGAGTGTAATTCCCCCTGTTTGATTCCTCCTTCTCAGGATTGCTTTGGCTATTCAGGGTCTTTTCTGGTTCCATATGAATTTTAGAATTATTTGTTTGAGTTCATTGAAGAAAGCTGTTGGTAGTTTGATAGGTATTGTGTTGAATCTGTAGATTGCTTTAGGTAGTATAGCCATTTTGACAATATTTATTCTTCCTAGCCAAGAGCATGGGATGCATTTCCATTTGTTAGTGTCTTCCTTAATTTTTCCTAGGAGTGTCTTGTAGTTTTCAGAGTACAGATCTTTCACTTTCTTCGTTAGGTTTATTCCTAGGTATTTTATTCTTTTTGATGCAATTGTGAATGGAATTGTTTTTCTGATTTCTTTTTCTGTTAGTTTATTGTTAGTGTATAGGAAAGCAACAGATTTCTGTGTGTTAATTTTGTATCCTGCAACTTTGCTGAATTCAGATATTAGTTCTAGTAGTTTTGGAGTGGAGTCTTTAGGGTTTTTTGTGTACAGTATCATGTCATCTGCAAATAGTGACAATTTGACTTCTTCTTTACCAATCTGGAAGCCTTGGATGTCTTTGTTTTGTCTGATTGCCGTGGCTAGGACCTCCAATACTATGTTGAGTAACAGTGGAGAGAGTGGGCACCCCTGTCTTGTTCCCGATCTTAGATGAAAAGCTTTCAGCTTCTCGCTATAAAGTATCATGTCAGCTGTGGGTTTGTCAAATATAACCTTTATGATGTTGAGGTACTTGCCGTCTATACCCATTTTGTTGAGAGTTTTAATCATGAATGGATGCTGAATTTTATCAAATGCTTTTTCAGCATCTATGGAGATGATCATGTGGTTTTTGTTCTTTTTATTGATGTGATGGATGATGTTGATGGATTTTCGAATGTTGTACCATCCTTGCATCCCTGGGATGAATCCCACTTGATCATGGTGTATGATCCTCTTGATGTATTTTTGAATTCGGTTTGCTAATATTTTGTTGAGTATTTTTGCATCTACGTTCATCAGGGATATTGGTCTGTAATTTTCTTTTTTAGTGAGGTCTTTGCCTGGTTTTGGTATTAGAGTGATGCTGGCTTCATAGAAAGAGTTTGGAAGTATTCCCTCCTCTTTTATTTTTTGGAAAACTTTAAGGAGAATGGGTGTTATTTCTTCTCTATATGTCTGGTGGAATTCAGAGGTGAATCCATCAGGTCCGGGGGTTTTGTTCTTGGGTAGTTTTTTGATTACCGATTCAATTTCGTTGCTGGTGATTGGTCTGTTTAGTTTTTCTGTTTCCTGCTTGGTGAGTCTTGGAAGGCTGTATTTTTCTAAGAAGTTGTCCATTTCTTCTAGATTTTGCAGCTTGTTAGCATATAGATGCTCGTAATATTCTCTTATAATTCTTTGTATTTCTGTGGGGTCCTTTGTTATTTTTCCTTTCTCATTTCTGATTCTGTTTATGTGTGTAGATTCTCTTTTTCTCTTAATGACTCTGGCTAGGGGTTCATCTATTTTGTTCATTTTTTCAAAGAACCAGCGTTTGGTTTCATTGATTTTTTCTATTGTTTTATTCTTCTCAATTTTATTTATTTCTTCTCTGATCTTTATTATGTCCCTCTGGTGACTTTGGGCCTCATTTGTTCTTCTTTTTCCAATTTCAATAATTGTGTCTTTAGACTGTTCATTTGGGAATGTTCTTCCTTCTTTAAATAGGCCTGGATTGCAATATACTTTCCTCTTAGAACTGCCTTCGCTGTGTCCCACAGAAGTTGTGGCTTTGTGTTGTTGTTGTCATTAGTCTCCATATATTCTTCGATTTCTGTTTTGATTTGGTCGTTAACCCATTGATTCATTAGGAGAATGTTGTTAAGTCTCCATGTATTTGTGAGCCTTTTTGATTTCTTCCTAAAATTTATTTCTAGTTTTATACTTTTGTGATCTGAGAAGTTGGTTGGTAGGATTTCAATATTTTTGAATTTACTGAGGTTCTTTTTGTGGCCTAGTATGTGGTCTATTCTGGAAAATGTTCCATGTGCACTTGAGAAGAATGTGTATCCTGTTGCTTTGGGTGCAGAGTTCTGTAGATGTCTGTTAGGTCCATCTGTTCTAGTGTGTTGTTCAGTGCCTCTGTGTCTTTACTTATCCTCTGCCTGGTTGATCTATCCTTTGGAGTGAGTGGTGTGTTAAAGTCTCCTAAAATTAATTGCATTGCTGTCTATTTCCTCCTTCAATTCTGTTAGTATTTGTTTCACATATACTGACGCTCCTATGTTGGGTACGTATATATTTATAATTGTTATATCTTCTTGTTGGACTGACCCCTTTATCATTATGTAATGTCCTTCTTTTTCTCTTGCTACTTTCTTCGTTTTGAAGTCTATTTTATCTGATACAAGTACTGCAACTCCTGCTTTTTTCTCTTTGTTGTTTGCATGAAATATCTTTTTCCATCCCTTCACTTTTAGTCTGTGTATATCTTTGGGTTTGAGGTGAGTCTCTTGTAAGCAGCATATAGATGGGTCTTGCTTTTTTTTTCCACTCTGTTACTCTGTGTCTTTTGATTGGTGCATTCAGTCCGTTTACATTTAGGGTGATTATTGATAGATATGTACTTATTGCCATTGCTGGCTTTAGATTCATGATTACCAAAGGTTCAAGGGTTGCTTCTTTACTATCTAAGAATCTAACTTAACTTTCCTGTTAAGTTATTGTGAATGCCGTCTGATGTTTCTTTATCTCTCCCTTCCTATTCTTCCTCCACCTTTCTTTATATATTAGGTGTTTTATTCTTTGCCTTTAGTTAGTATTTGGATGGTCTGCTTTCTTTGCTATGATTTTATTTTCTCTGGTGACATCTTTTTAGCCTTAGGGTTGCTTCCCTCTAGAGCAGTCCATTTAAGATATCCTGTAGTGGTGGTTTATGAGAGGCAAACACTCTCAACTTTCCTTTGTCTTGAAATTGTTTAATCCCTCCATCATATTGAAATGATAATCGTGCTGGATACAATATTCTTGGTTCGAGGCCCTTCTGTTTCATTGCGTTAAATATATCATGCCATTCTCTTCTGACCTTTAAGGTTTCTGTTGAGAAGTCTGATGACAGTCTGATGGGTTTTCCTTTGTAGGTGATCTTTTTTCTCTCTCTAGCTGCCTTTAATACTCTGTCTTTATCTTTGATCTTTGCCATCTTAATTATTATGTGTCTTGGTGTTGTCTTCCTTGGGTCCCTTGTGTTGGGAGATCTGTGGGCTTCCGTGGACTGTGAGACTATTTCCTTCCCCAGCGTGGGAAAGTTTTCAGCAATTATTTCTTCAAAGACACTTTCTATCCCTTTTTCTCTCTCTTCTTCCTCTGGTACTCCTATAATGCGAATATTGCTCTGTTTGGATTGGTCACACAGTTCTCTTAATATTCTTTCATTCTTAGAGATCCTTTTATCTCTCTGCCTCAGCTTCTTTGTATTCCTGTTCTCTGTCTTGTATTTCATTGACAGTGTCTTGTACCTCATCCAGTCTGCTGTTAAGCCCGTCGATGGCTTGTCTTATTTCTACATAGTCTTTCCTCATTTCCTCCCTCAGCTCTTGCACATTTTTCTGTAGATCCGTCAGCATGGCTATGACTTTTATTCTGAATTCTTTTTCAGGAAGACTGTGCATGTCCATTCCTTCAGGTTTTCTCTCAGTGGTTGTCTGGGTTTGGAGCTTTGTCTGTACCATGTTCCTCTGTCTTTCATGGCTATAGAATTGGTTGTTGGTAGTTGTCACGTATGTCAGCTGGGCCCTTTATGACCTGCCTCGCCGGCTGCCGAGTCCTCTCAGGTGTAGTTTCCCGCCGGTGCGCCACCTCGCCTACTCCTGAGTCCTCTCTGGTGTGGCTGCACGATGTGCACTTTCCTGTGTGTTCTGGTCTCTCTTTTAGGAATAGTTGTATTTTCTGTGTTTTTGTGGATAAATATAATGTTGGGAGGAAAATTCTGCCACTCCGTTCATGCCACCATCTTCCCGGAAGTCCCCCAGGTTCACTTTCTTGATAATGTTCTTTGCTACACAAAAATGTTTAATTTTGGTAAATCCAATTTCCCTATTTTTGCCCCAAAATAACTGGAACTGTAGACAGCTGTCTTCTTTGCCACAAGAAATCCCACCTGCTAGCACAGGTTATCTTTGTATCTGTTGTTCACACTTTTGGTGTCAAGCCTAAGAATCCATTGATGAGTCCAAGACTGATCATTTTAAATCACTAAATATTGCTCTTCTTTCAAGCTCTATTATAAATTTCCTGTGGACTGGGTCATGAGTCCCATACTGTCCTAGTCTACCCGCTGGACTAAGTTGGCTCATTAATAGGTAAATAGTTAGAAAGATAGATAGATAGATAGATTAATAGATAGGTAGATAATAGATAGATAGAGTCTTATTTATAATTTTATTTGGCCAGTTCAGCCAACTTTTCTGTTTTCCTTCTCTGCCCACTGCCTCTTGATCATAGGGGCAACTCCAAGACTCAAGCTGACTGATCAGAGTAGCTTATGTTCTTGGCATTAATGATTGGTCCCACAGGGTTGCCATGTAACCCAAGCTTGACCAGTGAGACTATCTCTAGAAATGGTAGGCTATATTCTGGGAGAAAGAATAGTTTCCGCTAGAGCTGGCAGGTTGGAACTATAAGCAGTGGTGTTCTTCACCACAAGAAGTCCCACTTGCTGGAGGCAAGAATGAGGCGGCGAGGCAAAGCAAGTTGAGACCGATAGAGGAAGAGCTATCTGGAGGGGGAGTCACGGGGTAGGGACCCCCCTGATCCAGCCCCAGGGACCTTGCTTCCTCACCTTGTCCTTGTATCTTGTGAGCATACACCAGGACTCCTCCAGTGACATAAGCCAGCCCAGTCCGTTTCTCCTTCAGTTGGTTAGGGATAGATTTTAATCACTTGCAACTAAAACCACCCTGACGGGTCCCCTACCCTCCATCACCTCCCTCTTATTCATCGTCACCTGATACCTCTCAGTCCCCACCTCTCCCAACTCTTTGCTCAGCTGTGTCCTCTGCTCACACCCCTCTCTCCAGCTCCAACTTTAAGACTCAGGCTACATGTCGTGTCCTCCTTGGAGTGGCCCGCCCTGGCCCTACCCTCCCTCCAAACCCCTAGCAAAGTGGGCTGACCCCTCCCGCGGCCCTTCAGGTCACCCTACAACAACCCAGAGCTCTGCCATTCTGCTCAGCATGTCTCCCCCTGGACCACAGCCTTTCCAAAGGCAACTGCCGCGTCTCCTCAGCAGGGTCTCCAGCATCCGGCCCAGGGTCAGCACCTTGCAGGGCCAAACTGGGTCCCAGCAGAATAGCTCAACTGGGCTCACAAGCAGACAGGCCAACAACCCTGGGCTCCACCACTTGCCCAATGAACAGCGAGCAGGTAATTGATTTCATGCTGCTTCACTTGGAAAATAGGTTGATGATGAAGGCATTGTCTTCCTCAGGCTGTTTGGAGCTCAGTGATACAGTTTCCCACTAGGCTCTGTGGGAAGGGCTCTCCTTCCTCTCTCTCTCAGTCTCTCCATCTCAGTGTCTCTTTCAGGCTCAGTCTCCTGTGCCTCATTCACCGCCAGGCTACTACCACAGGCAAGAAGAGGCAGGCACTCCTGACCCAGCTCAAGGGCATCCTTACAGGAACCTCCTTGACCAACATCTGTGTCTGAATTCCAAGGAATAAATCTGATTGGTCTGCTTGGATCTTGGCCCCACCCCTGGGCCAATCACAAGGTCCCAGAAGTGGGGCACTCCCATTGGCCAGCTGGTTTCCGCCGCTCCCTTTGAGTGGAAAATTAAGGGCCAGTTTGGACCCCACAGATAAGGGGGTTGGCTGTGCCAAGGCGTGGTTGCTGACGATTGAGAGGAAAAGAACCTTTGCACTCCACTGAGGTTCCTTAATTTAATCTTCCCAGTGCCCTCAGAAATAAGAAATATCCTACCTTGTTTATCCAGGAGGACTAAGTTAAAAAAAAAAATTTAAGAAGCAGCCCTGAAATGAGTAGGAGCTGGTGGAGAAACCCCTCCCTCCTGCATGTCAGCCCTTTCCACCCTGCCGTCTCCCTAGGGGGCTTCTCATTTGCTCCCATCCCAGAAGCGGACCCCACCGTGGGAAAGATGGTTCTCAGTCGGAATCTGATTTTCCTTCCGGTTGGCGGTTTTTCCCTGCCTTGATACACGTGCGTGTGTCACACCTGCACCTGTCACACCTGCGCTTGTTATTCGCGTGTGTTATGCTATTCCATTCCCCTGTTCCTTCCTGTGTTTAGGAGAACAAGAGCACAAAGATCCTTCCCTGGAGGTGATGCCGGGGTTCTTGTTCACGAAGCCAAAGAATGAGCTTAGCAAACAGGCAAGGTAGGAGAGCAAGGTACAGGCTTTTATTCAGAGATACAGTGAAAGGACAGAGCTGCCGGCTCACGCCAGGAGGGGACAAGAGAGTCCCGAGGTGGGACGTTGTCTAGGGGGTTTTATAGGCAGTTGAGAGACAAAGGGCTAGGGATGTACACCTGTTAAGTGGTTCCAAATACTTTTGAAGAAATACTAAGTTTCTTCTTAGTCTTCCTGGTTATCTACGAGAACTTTACTGATCTGATTTCCTCCCAGGATAGCAGCTTCCTGGTCTGGGAGCAGATCACTCAGGGCTACCTGCTTTGCTCCCAAGGTGGGCTGGGTCATTGTTTTACTTCTTTTAACTAATATTTCAAAATGAAATCCTTCCTTCCTTATGTTGTTTTGGGCTTGTTTGCTACATTGCCCAAGTTGCAACAAATCATTTGTTTAGGGCTGGAGGAAGGAAGGCAGCACTTGGGTAAAGTTAGAAAAATAAGTTGGGCTCCTGTGCAAACCTCACAATGGTTATCTTGTTGTTTATTTCCAGAGGCCCTCACCCTGCTCTGTCTAAGCTCACGGTCCCTGTCTCACAGGGACAGTGGCCAGGGAAGGTGAGCGCGTAGGTTCTGGCATCAACACAATTAAATTCAAATTTCAGCTCCAAAAATTAGTAGCTGTGTGACCCCGGGCAAGTTAGGTACCTCCTCTGTGCCTCCGTTTCTTCCTCTACGTGATGCGGATTATTAATTGTGTCTGTCTCCTTGAGTTTGGTGGAGAACAATCGAGATAAATGCACAGAAAGGTGGTTTGACAGGCAGCTCATGGCCCCCCACTGCACAAGTCCTTCTAAGACCCTCGGAGGAGCCTCGGCCATGTCCTCTGGGCATACGTTTCTGTAAACTCTGCAAAAGTTCAGTGACTCCATTGCATACGTTAGAGCCACGGAATGTTTCCACTCTGAGTCTGCTCGCCACGCATGCCCTTATATCATGTGGATCTTTATCATTAGATACACTTAGTTTTAGTTTGGAGAGCTCAGGCTAAGTGCTTCCAGAGTCAGCACTGGGGTGAGGTGAGTGAGGCCTCTCAGGTGCAGAATTGATGGGGGCATTTGCAGGACCCTGCGAGTGACCACCTCCTAGGTACACCCTGCTCAGCCTCGCTCTGATCTACTGGCTTCCCCATGGAAGCCTTCCTGCTTCCATGGTCCTTGTTTGTATCACATTGAGAAACAGTCACCAACAATGAAATTTCTCATCATTTCTGTTACTTTCTCTCCTTTGGTAGCTGCTTCCTAAGTCCACGTTTATTAGAAGGGCCAGAACTTCACAAAGGAAAAGGGAAACAAGGCTACTTTTCATCTCTAAATGGTTGCATTTAGCACATGTGTAATTGCAGCCACCTTCAAATAAAGAAATCACTTAGTTTTCTCCAAGAAATCTCAAGAATCTTAATACCCCCATGTCAGCAGGCAATCTGAGTTAAAAAAAAATCAGTAGAAATTCAAAACTTTCATGTGAAGTTTTAGTTTGACTTGAAACATTTAATTTATTTAAAAATAGAAATGTAAATGTAATCTGTATGTTTTCCTCCTGCTGTCAGGAGCTCTCTCTCAGGCTCTGACTGACTCATTAACAAATTAACATGTTGTGATTGTGCTGTGAAAAGTTGCAACATAATTGTTACAGCCACAGTCCTGAGGCTCTGGAGTTGTGCTTCCCCGAACTCTTTTATAGAGTACAAATTAGATGCTTTTCATACATGCTATCTAATTTTAATTAAAATTTGCCCTAAAGCTATCCTTAACAGCTTTGAAGTTGCTGGAATTTTGTCATCTTGGGGTGGTGAACATTTGCAGTTGATAATGTCAAAATCTGTACCCATGGAAACCGTTTCCCTACTGCTCCTGCTTAGGACAAGCTCAAATCTACTGGAGTTCTGATTCCAACTTGGTTCAAGAATTATAGAGAAGATGTGCTCCGCTGTGGGCAAAGCTGACATTTTCAGACTGTGACTGGGAGACATGATGAATTACTGCAAAGGTCTCTGATTTAGGGGAAGTCACAGCCTCTTTGAATGTTTAATTTTTCTTCATCTGTAAAATGAAGATCGTCATGTCGTGCATCCTGCTGAGAAGCAAAGACACTTGAGACCTTGAAATTTGAAAAGAGGAAGAGAATCGCCTTTCTGAAAGTAAAATTGCACCTGAACTTAGTCACATGACCCCTAAAGCATACTGGGAAGTTTTTTTTTTTTTAAGCAAGTGTGTTTTGAAAGTTATCTGGAAAAAGTAGTCCAGGCCTTAAGGTTCTTGAGGTAGTTATGGGGAAATGTTGGAAAACTAAGAAAATGTTGAGGTTCCCATGAAAATTTCATTGAGAATACCTTGGACATCTTTTAGGAATATACCCCACACCCCCACTTCCCCAGAGGGCTGAACCAATTGGGAGGCAAGTCATGAATGCTCCCCACCTGTCGGGATCCTGTAAGGCACCCAGGCAGACACCACACAGGTCAGCTCCCGTGGAGGCTGAGCTTCCGCTTTGGATGGGGAATGTGGCGTGATAATAGTGCCTTTCTGGGGAGCCTTTAGAGGCATTTGCAGTGACCCCTGAGGACATCAGATGGCTCTGAGGCCACAGCTACATGCTGCAAATATAAGGGGAAATTGAGCTCCAGAGAGCTCCCTAGGGAGGTGACTGCTCACCCGGACGCCCAGTGGTTCCTCCAACCACTGGTCCTGGACTCCCAGGAGACGTCAGATTCATTCATTGAACACAGTTCCCGACTTCCTCCACTCCTCCTGATGAATTCTCTCCCGCGAGCCAGTCAGTTTCTGCGGCTAGCACCACAGAACTCTGATTCCCCACTGGCTGTGAAGCATTCCGCAGCCCACGTACCAACACCAGGTCCTGCCTGCGGCCCCCACAAAGGCCTGCTCTCTGCTCAAGGACAGAAGCTACTCGGGGCCGAGAGAGGCTTGTGTGTGGGAGTGCGAGTGCAGGTGTGTGTGCACCAGTGTGTGGGGGACACAATTCACTCCTAGCCATTCACTTTCTCTGTCGATTGTTTCCATCCCGTAGTGGATGGATATCATCTGCCCACCATCCCTCTTTGGGGAAAACGTTGCCATCCGCGTGGTTTCAGTGGTGCCAACTCAAGTGGAGAATTGTAACCATTCCAATCAGGCTCCAAAGCCCTGACATCTGTGCCACCCCAGCCACTTCTGAGATTGTGACTTGGCTGTCCAAAGTCTCCCTTTCAGCAACTTGGATGTTTCTGCTCTAGCAAGTGTTGGAGGCAAGCTTGGTCTCTATGCATCCTGCTCCTCTGAACAGGCCAAGCGAGCCCACCTCTTCACTCCTCCCACAGCATCTGGGCTCCGGTTGGCCTCTTCCCACAGGCTGTGATGGCAGAGCCGGGAGCGTCCTTCTCACTGGCTTACTTACCCCCAGTGCAGTTCGAGTCAAGTGGCTTTTGGCAGGATTGTGTAGTAGTACTTACTGCAGGAAAGAGATCTGACGGGAGTAGAAATCAACACAGTTCTATGGTCAGGGACTCCAAACCCATCCAGTGTGGTCCCTGATTCCTGGTTCATGCAAAGCCAAATCACGCTCAGTATCAGACACATAAACACAATGAGATCTTTGCTTCTCTTTTGCAAGGGGACAGAAGTGAAGAACACTTTGGGAAAATTTCCAACACACAAATTATATTGGTTTCCTAGAAATGCCATAACAAGTTGCCACACCTTGGATAGCGTAAAACAAGAGAAATGAATTTCCTTACAGTTCTAATATCCTGAAGTCTACAGCCCAAGGTGGTAGCAGGCCTCACTCCCCCTGAAGGCTCTAGGGGAGAGTCTGTTCCTTTCCACCTTCTGATGCTCCTTGGCTGGTGGCTCCAACCTCCGCCCCCACCTCCACCTGGCTTCATCTCTGTGTTTTACTCTGTGTCCTTTTCTGTCTCTTGTAAGAATATTTGCATTGGACTTAGGTCCCCCATCATCCCTTAGGATCTCCTCTTGATCTTAATTATGTCTGCAAAGACCCCATTTCCAAATAAAGTCAAATTCTGAGGATCCCGATAGACATGAATTTTGGAGGGACACTATCACCCATGACACAAGTTGATATCATCTTTACCTTACCTTGTCTTCAAAGATTGGGTGATCTGAACATATTTCTGAGAACTTCTCTCTACCCTCTCACAGCACTTAGCACACGCTGGGGCTTCAGCCATGACCTGGGGAATGATTCAGTAGTTTCCATGCTCATAAAGCAAGGTGGGCATATGCAGGGTAGCTCTTCCTGAGCTGAGTAATTGATTATGTTGAACAGTAGTTTGCAAACTACAGTCCCAGGGCCAGCAGCCGGTTTGATGAATAAAGTTTTATTGGAACAGAACTCTGTCCCATACATTGACATATTATCCACACCTACTTTCATGCTACAAAGGCAGGTGAGTTGAATGGTTGAAACTGAGGCTGTATGGCCTGCTACTTAAAATATTTACTGTCTGACCCTTTACAGAAAGTTTCCTGACTCCTAATGCAGAAGACTGAAATAAAAAACAACCTCAACCCATTAGGTGTCAGAGTTTTTTCTAGGGCAGAGATTGGGAATTAAAGAAAATGCCTTAACAAATGTCCAGAGGTGTGGAGGTACATACCCAAAGGTAATGTCAGAAAAGGACAAGGTACTTGGGTTAGCTATAGGTAAACAAAGCGGATGGAGAAGGCGGGCAGAGGAAGAGAGGTAAGAAACTGGGACTCAAACTGTAGAAATGGCAAAGGAGCTTTTTACAAGAAAATTCCTCTGTTTTAAAGTTGCTCACTTTGCAGCTGAATAAGCCTCCTGCAAACCCAGCCTTACCTCCAGAGAAAAGTGCTCATGGGAGGGTTTTATTTCCTAATTGGAATTCAGGAAAGGGGGAGTTCCACAGCTGGGTGATGCCCGTCGTAGGACAGTGTGTGTAGACAGGGAGACAATCCACAGACCTCTGGATCTGGGTGTCTGGGGAGCCCCAGGAAAGCAGAGGGCATAGCCTTCCTCAGAACCCCAGTGAGACCTGGGGAGACAGGGACCCACATCCCCAAGAACAGTGGACTCTGCCAACACACGGCTGGGAAGAGATGTCCCCAGATACCTTGTCCAAAGGCCCAGAGTTCTCCAGCCCTGGAGACTCCCTCCCTCAACTCCCAGGCCCAGCTCCAGCCCTGGTGGCAGCTACTGCCCACCCTGATCTCCCTGCCCGGCTTCCTTCAAATGCCCTCTTCCTCACCTGCCCCATACAGTCCTTTGGTCTCAGGGCTGCCATCAGCTCTGGGCCTGACTCCCTGAGCTGGGCCTGTTCCCAGAAGGATTTGCTCACCCTGGCTGGTTTACCAGGCCAGAGATTGGTGAAAGGGTGGGCGCATCCTTGCTCATGGAGCTCAGACAGCTCACCACATGACTGGACTCCACTTCAAAGAAGGATGAGCAGTGGGGGCAGGAGAGAACCTGGGGCTTGGAGGCAGAAGGTTTGTGTCTGAGTCCTGGCTCTGCCACTTGCTAGCTGGGTGTCCTTGAACAAGTCACTGCACCTCTCTGAGCTGTAGCTCACCCACTGCCCCTGGCTTTACAGTTTGTGTGTGGATCTAAAGAGAACATGTGCAAACTGTGAAGTGCAACGCCCCCATGACTCTTAGGAGAGTTGGTGATTTGGGAAGGAGTGACAGGTGTGCTCAGGCCCACACTGAGAATTCCCCCTGAGGACCCTGGGGAATGAAGTCCCCCCACCCCCAGGACCATCCTCTGCTCAGCCAGCAGGCCTGCTCTGCCTGGGCTCCCCTCCATCCCTCCTGTCCATTTAACCCAAGAAGGAAAGAACATCGAAGCCAGCTTGGGCTCAGATAGTCATTAGTAAAACTTCCAAAGGGGGAAGGTTTTTGTTTTTACAATTTTGAAACATTGCACATGAAATGCTTTTACAATAAGGGAGAGAAAACACTAAAAAGACACCCAGAAAGGCATATACTGCCTTAGCTAATTTTCCAGGCTAGGTCCTTCCCTCTTTCTTTCAAATGCCATCTCCCCCAGATCTGCCCTGCCCTGTGTGTTTATATCACACCACATGGATGCAAGTCATGAAAGTCAAATGTCACCTCCTCATAGAGACTTAGCCAAATTCCCAAATGCAGGGGGTCCCTCATGCCCCCTCAACACTCCATAAATCTCTCAGCTGTATTTCCCCCAGAGCAGTGCTCATAAGGAGCTCTGAGGATTCTGGGACACCACCTGTCTCCCCCCTAAACCGTCTGCTCCACAGAACGGGGCTCTTGGCTTGCTTTCTGGGTTCATTTGCTCAGTATCTGGCCTGGTGCTTGGCACATAGGAGGGCTCTGTAAATATTTGTGGAGTGAATGAGGAGCGGATGGATGAGTGACAGAGCCACTCGCAGAGCAGAATGAGGTTGTCACTGGCTCTGGGAATGTCACAATTTCTCAGCTGCTCACACTGGAAACAGGCGACTTGCAGTTTGTTCGTTGCCTTTCAGATTGTCTTTGAGGTTTTGCATAAAGAGAACCTAAATCCATCACCTACACTTTTTCTCTCTCACCCGTGGTTCTTGGGGGGCTGTTTCATGCCTGAAATGCCTATTAAAAGACAGCCTCTTAAGCTCTTTGTTTTCCTTTTCTGAGAACCAGGAAGTCCACCTTCACCAAAAGTGAAGTGTCATTGGCACCTGGGCTGCCAGGCAGCTGAGGGCGGGCGCTCTGGAGGGACTCCTCTGATCACCTCATGCCCCGGGCCAGCTGGGTGGTGCAGAGGGAGCAGAAGACCCAGGCTGGCCAAGCAGGAAGGCCCTCGGGGGCATGTGGCCATCATGCAGGAAAGCTGGCCAGGAGGTGGGCTGTCAGGGGTGTCCATCAGTCAAGAGATAAATATTTCTTAATGAGCACTGACAAGGAAGGGGGCAGAGAGGCTGGCTGACCACCCCAGTACTCCCCTCCAACTTTCAGGTTCCTACCCTGTAATTAGCAGTGTCGACATTTGAATGACACACGTCTTTAAAGGGCACTGCCAGCACAGACATGTTGGCTCTTTGGAACTATGCTGAGACTCAGTAATTATACCTTCTCTCCCCTTCTCTCTCTGCATGCTTCACTCTAAATGGGCAAGTTTGCAGGAAGAAAGGACTGTTGGAAAAATCCCCACTGTTAACTGCCTTCCTTGAGTGCAGAAACGGAGGCCACCCAGGACCTTCCTTGTTTTATTTTGCATGGAATGATGTGTGTCAGGCTATAGAACTTGCCAGAAATGGGGCCTCTGAATAAGGCAGATATATCCGTGTTGTTGTGTATCCTACAGAGTTGGAAGCTATCAGTAATAATCCCTAACATTGATCCCAGGCTTACAGAAACCTCAGTGACTTACAGGCTCTAAACTGACAGATCTTTGGGATATAAACTAAGCCTGTGGTTTAAATGCATTTTCTCATTTATTCTTCTCATAAACCTTATGAGATGGGCACATTTATTACCTTTGTTTTACAGCTGAGAATACTGAGGCTGCTAGGAATTGCTAGGTTTGGGAACTCTGTAAGAAGACAGAATGGAAAATCCAGTTTCTGCCTTACGGTTGTCTGATGCAGCTATTTCCCTAGACTCTGGAGTTTCACTCCAGTAAAATGAAAAAAAAGAAAAAAAGACGGGTTAGCTTAGCATAGGATTGTCAATTTTTGATTTTGCCAGGTATAAGCATTTATGGAGAAAAAAAAATGTTGCCATCTGCCAGAATCATCATTTCATAAACTTCATTTTTGCACAAACAAATGGGAAGGAAAATCTCAAAAAAAAAAAAAACATTTCTTTACATCAACCACATTTCACTCTATAAAAAAAAAATCGTTTGGTATCCTTTTTTTTTTCTTTCTCTCTCTCTTTTGCCAAGGGCTAGAAAATTCCATGCCAGGCTTGCCCTGGTTGGAAGCCTTGCATTCAGGATTGCTGACCTTCATTAGTGGTTCCCAGCCAGGGGTAGACCTGAGGGGCGATTTTTCACATTTGGTGATGCTTAGGGACATTTTTTAAATTTCCCAACCTCGGGGGAGGGAGGCTGCTGCTGGCATGACTAGGCAGAGGCCCGTTTGCTGCTAACAGTCTACAATGCCCAGAATGGTCCCCAGCACAGAGAAGTCTTGTGCCCAAATGTCAGTAGCACTGAGTGGAGCCACGCTGGTATGTAGAGGTCTAATGGGTGGCTGGTGGGCTGCACATCACCACTCTGTGTGTGCACTGGAGGGACAATGAAGTCTGTGGTTAGAGAAAGGCAAGTGTGCTCTGCCCCATACACCCCTAGCAACATCAGGGAGGTCCTTGCATGCCAGGGACCCCGGCACATTAACTTCCTATTGGGTGAATTACTTTCCAATCATTAGGAAAAGCTCACTACAGCCTGGCAACATGAACTTGGAACAAGAATTTTCTGAGGTTGATTTTATTTCTTCTTGCCAGTTCGGACTCTCCTTCGGGCGAGCCTGCCCTGCCTCCCTGGTCTGATGGTGTCTGAGATGTGGGCCTGAGCAGTTGTCCAGAGCTGTGCCAAGGTATTTCAGTCTGCAACGTAGGGTGCTGTGTACACATCCCACAAAGGAGATCAAACAGATCTGCGAACCGTGGTTGTGATGGGAGCTAATTAGCATTTCATAACATTCGGCAGGGGAGAAAAAACAATGACACTTCAGAGCAAGTAAAACCCATTTGCAAATTTAATATTTTTCTGATGAGTTAATGTCTCTAATCGCTACCTCCCTCCTTGTGTAATTTATTCCTTCAACAACTATTTGTCAAGTTCTACACTCTACGCACGGTGCTGTTTACTGGGAGTTCACCGGTTAAAAGTTATGGGAACATCTGAATCTGGGGTGTCCCTGATGGCGGCGCACAGCCAAATCGGGCCTTTCACCTACTTTTGGGCAATTCACAAACTAAGGAAGGGTTTCCCAGTTTTAAATGTCCTGGGGGAAAAAGTCAAAAGAAGAACAGTATTTTGTGACACCTGAAAATTACATGAAACTCAAATTTCCATGTCCATAAATAAAGTTTTATTAGAACAAAAGCACACTTGATCACACATGTTTTGTCCACAGCTGTTTTTGTACCACAATGGCAGAATTGAGTAGTTGTGACAGAAACCATATGAAAAACCCTACAAAACCTACAATACTTATCACCGGTCTTTTACAAAAAAGAGTTTGCAGACCTCTGGTTTAGAGGAAAACACTCAGGTAAACCACGCAACTATAATTCTAAGAGACGACATCTAAATTAGAAAAAGTAGGTAGTTCCACGGAAATCTACAGGAGGGGGCACCAGCTCCCCTTGGAGGTCAGGAGGGAATGCTTCCTGGAGGAAGTGGTAAGGAAGTAGAGATGAGGAAGATGGATCAGGGCATCCCCAGACCTCAGGGCCCCACCACGTCAGCTTTCTTCTTGCATTCCCTCAATGCTCCTCTCTTTACACCCCACACCAAAGGGCATCTTCATTCAGGTGAGGAAAGAGAGGAAAGCTTTGTAGTGACTCTTCAGTCATTTCCCCGCATCCATGCCTCTCTCCCTGGGGCTTTTCCTTTCCTTCTGAAGGCTGTTAGGAAAATGAGTCTAGGTTCAACCAAGCCTCTTGCAAAGGTTTTCTTTCCACATCCATTGAGGTAACAGCCCTAGGATTCATGTTCATTCGGAACTCACTGTGATTTCTAGGAAGCAGCCTGGAATTTGTCTGTCTCTGGTCCAGAGGCAAGAACTTCTTAGAAGTTACTCACAATGTCTAACACTTTACTTGTTTTCAAGATAGGTAGAGGTTGGTAGCACAGGGCATGTCTCTCTCGGGAGAAGCTTATTCTTTGACCTCTGAGCAGCAGTGAATGAGCATTAAACATCTGATGAACTGTACCCCTTAGTCTGTTCTGGTTTATGCAGAGTAAAGATCTGGTCTGCCGTAGGACAGCTGTCTCGTATCACTGGGACCTCTGGTGTCAGACTGACCTGGGTTCAAATGCCAGCTCTGCCTATTCTTTGCTCTGTGTTATGTCACTCAAACATGCCACTAAATCTGTCTGAAACTCTGATCGATATGCAAAACTGAGATAATAATAGCATCTTCCTCATTAGTTATGGTGAGAATGAAGTGAGAAAATGAACAGAAAAGGCTTAGCCTAGTGCTTATCTCAGAAAGCCCTGGCGAATGCTAGCTGGTATAATGGTCAGCTGGCAAGTATTACAGAAAGCACCTAGTCAGAGCTGATGGGCTCCCTCCAAGGACATCACCCAGTGTCCTGGGGACAGTGGGTAAAGGTGCTGCCACAGGAGGACAGAGGAATATGTGCACATATCTACTGACACCATAAAGTATCTTTGAAAGGATACCAGAAACTGTTAATAGAGATTGCCTCTGAGAAGGGGAGCCCGTTAGCTGGAATGCAGGGGAGAATGGAGGGATTTTTTTCCTCTAGCACCTTTGAACACTGAATCATAAGAAAACTATTCAGAAATGGTAACAAGGTGCCCTATTCATGAAAAGGATTTGAAGACATTAGAGATGGGGTCACACAGCATTTGGTTTGGGGTAACGGGTGGTGGGGAACATGAGAATTACAAATAGATCAGAGGAAAAGGTCCAAGTGAGAGAGATCAGGTGCGGCTTTGATACAAACCTCTGCACCTGCGAAGTGGCAATTCACGGGAGCAAAACTCAGCTCAGGGAACACCCACTAGGCTCTGCAGTGACCTGCTGGAGAGCGGCAGGGGAAGGCAGGGACTTCCTGGAGACATCTGGAGGGGTCGTTCTCGCAGCCCCAGCGAGAAACATCTTGAATGCATTCGGGGACAAACCCACACTTGCGGAAAATTGCTTTTGACATATATTCACTTGTTTGGGCTTTAGCTGAGCTCCCACTCTATGTGTTCCGTGGCCTTTGACACGAATTTGCCGGCAAAGGTCGCACCAAGTCAAAATGGCATTCCAGAAGATTCTTTTCAGCAGCAGGTACTCACTGACCTAGATGTTTTCTCAAATGTCAAAACCCTGAAAAAGAGATGCTAAAATTGACCAGTATGACTTGGGGGGAAAATTTGTTTTAAGTGATCAAGGATTCAAATCAGAAAACAAGAACAAAGAAAAGCACGGGGGAAGCACAGACTCAAAGAGAAACATTCACTTTTGTAAAAATAATAATTTTTTTTTTACCCTTATGAAAATAAACACTCTTATACATGGTTGTATGGGAATAAAACTAAGCCATGTGCAACTCAGATTAACCATAACTTGACTGAAAGAGAGTTTTAAGTGGGAGCAGAGGAGTGTAATAACAAGATGATGGGTTTATGAGTTCATTTTTTACACTCTCGGCAATGGGGAGAAACTGAGTTGGAACACTTATTGATAAACACGGATTTTCATTGGTGTCATATTGGAGCGAGTCTACTCACTATTTCAATGTACATGACAACTTTTTTTGAGCTACAAAATCACTCTCAGCACTTTGCTCCCACATTCCCAATGTTATCTAGTTGTCAGTGAATTGCTTAAAATGGCTACAGATACATTTATTATATATAAAATTGAAAAGAGAAGAAAAAAATCAAGAATGGAAAAAAACAGAAAATTCTCACTGAGAGCAGGAACACCAAAGAGGCAGATATTCCCAGAAGTGGAACAGCACGGTCGGTGAGAGCTGGGGCTTGGACAGACCTGGGGGTAAACCGTGGATCTTCCATTTCCGAGCTGTGTTCCTCTGGACAGGTGACTTCACCTCCCTGAGCTTCACTCTTTCTCACCTGTTAAATGGGCCTAATAAAAGTAGTTATGTCATGAGTTGTTTGAGGATGAAATGAGATCATGTTTGCTGTTTCTTTTATTGCATCCAGGTATTATTCTTAGACATTTACCTTTTCTTCCCCCTTGTTCTCTCGATGCACCCCCCACCCTCACCCCACCTCCTCCGAGCTCCTTTGTCCCCGAGGACTGTGGTAGGGAGGAGAGAGGAAGGGGTCTACAAACCTTTGCGGCTTTTGTTTTCCAAAGGCAAAGGAGAATTTAGAGAGATCACAGAGTAGCTAAAAGAAAAAAAAGGAGAGGAGAATTTGTGGACTGAGACAAATTTGGGGGAAGAAGGTTCAGCCCCAAGCTCAGGCTGAGTGCCGCTGGAGCCTGAGAGGACCTGCACTGAGGCGTGGGGCGCAGGCGGGACCGTCAGCATCCTGGCAAAAGTCCTCCTTCCCAAGCGAGTCATGGAAGCAGGAGAAAAACCAGAGCAGAAGGGTGCCCTGCAGAGAGGGATGCTGATGTCTCTATGGCAACTGGTGAGCATGAATCTCGGAGGATTGTGGGTCCCTCTTCCTCCACGCCCTTGAACCAGGGTGGCTCCCTGTGATGGGGATCCCAGGGAAGACTGCATGTTCTACCTGCCGGCCCTGACGATGGGCACTCAGAGGGATAACAGAGGTTGAATTAAAGACTAAAGCAACAGTCTCCCTCACCTAACTGTGAACTAAAACGCCTGCCTCCTCCATCATTATCCCTGCGCTCACTCATAAGCAGGGCACCTCCTGAGGCCAGGGCACAGCCGCTACAGGCTGGGGTGGAGCCTGTGCCCTGGGGAGGCTCAGGGCCTGGTGGGAGGTCCCGAACCCAACCCTCAGTTGCGCTTCCCAAACACCTGGGGGGTATTTGAAAAACAGACCCCCAGGCCCTGCCCTCGGAGATTCTAATTGCGCTGATGGAGGGTAGGGTCCAGACAGCGGTTCAGTTCGAAAATCCCTGCGCTGATGGAGGGTAGGGTCCAGACAGCGGTTCAGTTCGAAATCCCCATCCCTGCGCTGATGGAGGGTAGGGTCCAGACAGTGGTTCTGTTAGAAAATCCCCCTGGGGATTCTACTGTGCCGCTGGGGTCTAGACCCACTGGGCTTGTGCGACAGAGGCAGGGACAGGGGGTAAGGGCTGCGATAGAGGGGCTCACCCTGGGGTGAGGGGGAAGGCATTTTCAAGGAGAGCCCTTGGCTTAGCAATAAAAGATGAGTAGAAATTAACCAGAGAAGATGGTGGTATGAGTTCCATTCTAAGCAAGGGAATGGAAGGAGAAAAGACAGATGTGAGCGAGATCATTCCATGGGGTGCCATCTACTCTAAGGCTTTCGGGGACCGGGGGCTGAGGGTGAAGCAGGGGTCTGCAGAAGAGGAACCCAGGCTGTCAGGAGTGAGCCTGCTGATGTCCTGTCCCCTGTGTGTCCTCCAGGTAGCCAAGATCCTATCCAGCAGGCTTTGATTCATTCCAAGGAGGGCAGTCACAGCAAATTCCAGTTCTAGAAAGATCACTCTTGCTTCTTGGCAGAGACTAGAACAGCCCGTGTGTAGCTAGAGATGGACTCACAGATGTGGGTAAGGGGCTGCCTGAGACTTAACTCGTGCCAAAAAAAAAAAAAGTTTTTGTTCTGAAATTTGGGGATACACCTTCTGGGAAGGGGCTTCAAAAAAACTTAGCCCCTGAACGCCCACAGGGGAGGATTATTTGGTGTCAGTGGAGGCTTTTTGATCACAGGTTCTCATTTCCGCAGCTGTTTCTGCTTTGAGACCCAGCAGGGATGTAGGGAGGGACTGATTTTCCCATCCCTCCTTGGGGGCAGGTGTCAAGCAGGCTAAGCCTCTGGAGTTCAACTGTGAATCTCAGGGTGATGGCTTCGAGATTACGGGGCACCCTGGACCGGGCCCTCATTGCTCAGGGACCAAGGACCATAACGCCAAGGGGTTTGGACCCATTCCCACTTCCCAAGAACACGACAACCTTGAAACTTCAAAGATTTTTGCATCAGAGATTTTTGTTGACTTCTTCCTGCCCAGTCCCCATGGGAAGAGAAGCAGGAAGGCAGCCCTGGGTCTCCTCTGGGCCAGGCAAGTCCCTCCCAGCTGTGCCTCAAGGACTGGGGTGCAAATCTGCAGGAGAGGGGCCATTGCCAGAATTACCAGAGCTGCCCTCCACCAGCACCCCTATCAGTTCAGCGACCCCCCACCCCTTACCAACCTGGGACCTGTGCTCTAGGATGAAAGTCATTCAGGAAAGAGGAACTGAGCCCCAGAGCAGCCACACAGGCCCTCCAAGGTCACAGAGTAAATGGTGGCCCCAGAATTCAGAAGCAGAGCCCATAGTCCTCACCCCAACTCAGCCTTTTCTCTCCTGCTCATCCACAGACTTCAGCTGGGCTTCTTGGTCAGCAACACAAACGGATCCCACGGCTTGCACTTTCTCTGAACATTAAGTAAGGATTCAGCTGGTGAGCTTTCCTCCATCCCCTCGCCTCCGCAGCTGATTTTAATGGCTTTTGACAGTTATTTGTATAATTTGAGTTATGTGGCATCACAAAGACCTTTCTCCGAGGGGAAGATTACATAAAACTGTTTTGACAGCTCTCACCAAAGGAGCAACATTTAATATATAACAGTTCATAAAACAAATCTGGGATCCGAGAATACCTTTTGCTGTTAGTCATGATGCTATCTCAGGTCCAAGGGGGGAAAAAGGCAGAAAATTTCCTTTATGCTGTGACATCTCTGAGAGCAACTCACATCGCTGAACTGCTATGCTTTTTGTGTGAAGGTAAGAGTCCCCTCTGTTCTGTGCTTGTAATTAGAAACTTTTGGATATGAATGCCCACTGTTTGAAAGGTGAATTTAAGGAGTCCTGAACTTACTCCAAGCCTCTGAACGTTTTCTTTTTTCTCTCTTCTCCAGTTGAGGAGGAATTGCTAAATCTCTAAATCAATCAGCTATCTCCTTTGAAATCCTATTTGAAAATCCACATTTCCCCTGAGGCCAGTGACTCTCATTCTGTTCCTCCCTCAGTGCCTGGGTAATTTGTTTTAACTCTGCAACACTGTTATTTCATGTCAGGGAGCATTTTCAAATAGAATTTCTGTAAAAGGAGTTTTGAGAGATAAATTTGGACCTAGACCCTTCTGGAAGGGGGTTGGGGAAAGGCGCCTGTGGTCGAGAAAGCCAGGTTTATGCTATTTATTAAACAAATGTTGCTATTTCTCAAATTTCCCTTGTACCACCAGCCCCAAAACCTCATGCAAAAAAAAAAAAAAAAATGTCCAAAATAGAAGTGGCTTCATTCTTAAGGGACTGGGAGCTCTCCACAAATTCTGCAAGCTCACTGTAAAGGCAGTTAACTAATTACTAGAACCCCAAGAGCCCAAAGAAAAGCATTTGGGGAAGACCTGTCCTCAGGTTCATGATTAACACCTTAAAACAGCCTTAGAACATGGCCCTTTCCTGGCGGTCCTGTGTGCTGAGGCTGTAATATTCTTTGGAACTTGGAAGTCGCACTTTTCCAAACCCTGAAAAGTACAGACTGGACCTAACAGAGCTGAGGAACAGCGCTGTTTGCCGAGGGGGTAGGGTTTGGGGTTGGGGGCTAGGAGGAATCCTGTTCTGTTGAAAAGAATGATTAGTTTCCTAACTCTGACCAGTAGGGAATTTTCTGTATAGTCGTGTAATCATTGTGGGGTTTCCATGGGTTGGAATACAATATAGATGGGGCTTTATGTGAAGAAAAACTCGGGCATTTCCCATTTTTTATTCCAAGCCTCCCTCCCCCAACATTGAATTTCATAAAAACTTGCTCACTAAGGCAATAGATTTGTTTTGGTTTGGTTTTTAAAGGAGGGGACAGTGTTCAAATGGTCTGACCACGGTCATGGGGAATATATTAAAGGCAGAAGCCGAGAAGACCTAATGGGGTGACTATGGGCGATGTGTTGATTCTCATGTATTCATTCACTTAAGAAATGTGTATTAACATGGTGGGGGGTCACGGGGAAGACAGCGCAGCTCAGAGAAGGCAAATAGGGACTGCTGGCCTCTCACTGCACTGATGGGCGGTGACTGCAATGGGGTGTGGGGGGGACTCGATGATATGGGTGAATGGAGCAACCACATTGTTTTTCATGTGAAGCCTTCATGAGAGTGTATATCAGTTATATCTTAATAAGAAAAAATGTGTATTAAACCCCTCCCAGGTGCCAAGATATAAACCTGAAAGACACAACCTTTAGCTGCAAGAGAAATCTCTGATATCTTTGAGCTTTCATCTGAGACAGTAACAATGAACAAATATATACATAATATAATGTTAGGGAGCACTCTCTGCTCACTGATAAGAACGCAGTGGACGAAGAGAGGGGTCTGGGGGGAGCTGCTTGCATCAGCCTGTGAGGGAAGATGTCTCCAGGCTGACATTTAAGGAGAGACAAGGAGGTGAGGGAGGGAGCCCTGCTTTCACCTGGGGGCAAGAGCTCCAGGCAGGGGCCCTGGGCTGGGAGTGTGCCTACCTGGCTGGAGGAAGAGGCCAGGGGGCCTGGGCAGAGGGAGGGCGGAAGAGCAGTGGGAGGCCGGGGGCCAGGGCGCCGGTGCCAGACCGCATTTCCAGGCCTTGCCATCTGTGCTGCTCAATGGGATGGGTCCCCCTGGCTTCAGTCCCCAGTTCAATCAAGCACTCATCTAGGTGCTGTAGTGGGGTGTTGCAAATGTGGTTAATGCCCACAATCAGGTGACTTTAAGTAAGGGAGACTACCCTCAATAACACGGTGAGCCTGGTCCAATCAGTTGAAAGGCTTTAGGAGCCGAGCAGGGTTCTCTGGTGAAGGAGAAATTCTGCCCATGGACAGCAGCCTTAGCCTGTGCCCAAGAGTTCCAGCCCTTTCCGACAGGTTGCCCCAGAGACTTCCAGATCTGCCCAGCTAGCTCCTGTCGTCTATGCCAACTCCTTGCAATAAATCCCTTAGTATATACATTCTACTGGTTCTGCTTCTTGGGTGGAGCCCTGCCTGAGCACCAGCCCAGTTAGCACAATCAGACTCTCAGGCCCAGGCCCAGGCCCAGGCGACCCCCTGACACACCTCCCTTATCACCCCCACACTTAGATGCCTGGAGACTTTGGCCCAAGGCTGCGATTGCCTGTTTCCTGACACTTTTTTTTAAGACCACAGGTACTTGCTCAGGCTGTTCTCTGCCCACTAACCTCAACTCCCCCACTGCTGACCTCTTGCTACTCTTGGGCTGCCCCAGACAGACCTGGACCCAGGACCCACCTGCTGGCCCAGGACACCTCATCCTCCCCCAGCTACTGGGATACTGCTGTTTCTGTCTGCCCCTCTGAACCTAGCCCTAGAAGCTTCTGTCTCAACACTTGTTCTGATGTGGAAGCCCTTTGAGGATAGCATTCCCAGTTGGTCCCATCACCCAGCCACCCATGCTCATCAAAGAATGCTACGAAAGTGACTGCTGACCTGAATTATCAGGATGGCGTCTCCTGAGCTGCCTACCTCCTGCCAAACCTGCCACCCCACCAGGGGTGATGCCTGCAGATTCTCTACTGGCCATTAATCTCAGCAGACAGGAAAAAGAGTATCTTCAAAGCAGCTGTGGGTAAAATTGTAATATTTCCAAAATATCTCTCCTGGCTTTAGTACATCTGCATATCAACAGGCACTCAAGGGTGGAGAAAAGTATGGCTTTAATGCATTTGCATCATTCCTCAAAGGTGGAGAGAAGTTCATCTCCATATCAAGGGGTAATTACCTGGGCCAGGAGGGCTTATCTGTACTGGAGAGGTGAGGTGGGGGGGCCGGTTTTGCTTCTGCTGGAGCAGGAAAGAGAGAAGGCCCTGGACTGCAGTTTGTAAGCAATAAATGAATTTTAAACTTTATTTCTCCCTTTGATTTTGGTTTTTAGAGGTATTTTGCCCCGGAATTTCCTCTCCCCAGACTTACAGCAGCCCACAAGGCCCATACCATGATTTTAAAGACGCTCCAGGTACCTTGTCCCTCATGATGAGGGGCTCCAGCCCACAGCAGTCTTCTGCTCCTCAGTGCCCACAGATAGCTGTCCCCACTGCCCACCACCCAGGCAGCCCTGAGAGCCCTTTGGTTGGTCGCATCTGTTTGCCAGTGGGGGGCCAGCCTGGGCGCTAATGTGACAGAGCTCCACAAAGCAGTCACAGCAAGTGCCCCCGGCCAAGCAGAGGTGTGCTCAAAAGGGAGTGCCCCAGGCCCTCTGCCACCCCTGCAGTGCGAAGACGGCTGGGCGCAGCAGCAGCAGAGAAGGCGCTCAAAGAGTGCTGAGATGACACACCTCTCACCCTAGTTCTGACACTAATCCTGCCCGGAGAGAAAAGGAGTGTGAGTTTCCTCCCCTTCGCAGAGGCAGCCATCTTTGTATCCAACTGGCTGTCAGGGCCCAAAGCAATGGAAGAAGAGAAAGGGATCTCAGTGGACCTCAGGCCACAGAAAAGCCAGGCTGTGTGTGGTAGCTGGAGAGGGGCTGCATGATCGTCAAGGGGGAGATGGAGTCCCAGATGACGTTACTTACCAAGGAAATCTCCTAGTGTCCGTGCTGGAAATGATGAAAGCCATTATTGCTGACCCCAATAATCCCAGACCACCAGAAACAGCCTTCCCATTGTGCAGATGGGGAAAGTGAGATTCGGGTTGGAGAACCATCTTGTCCATTGGGGAACAGAAGCAAACCGGAGCTTGGACCTAGAACCTCCAGCCTCAGTATCAGGTTTAGAGATGCAAAGGAACAGGACACATCAAAACCAATGCCGGGGTCTCCCTCACTCTGCTCTTGACTTTAGCAGCTCAAGACCCTGTCCCCTGCCTCTCAGGCCCCAGGCCCACTGCAGAGGCGGAAAGGGACAGGAAGGAGGGTGGTGTGGGGCACCAGGATTCCCATCTTACCAAACAGGAATAGTTGGGGCCCCATCAGTACATGGAAGAGCCAGAAGCTTGATGGTGCCTCTGGGTGCATAGGGGCTGCAGCAGTGGCAGCTGTCAGGTAATACGGCCACACCGGCGGGAAGGGAGCAGATTGCAGCCTTATGTCCACAAGCAGTGCGCATGTGCCTGCTGGTCAATGCACAGTGCATGTGTCTGCTGTTAAAAGCTATGGCAGAAGCCACTGGAAGAGCTTTTAGGTCATTTTAGGTTGTTGTCCCTGAGTGAGGGAGGGGGAAGGAGGAAGGGGAATTTGCTTTTGTCATAAGTGCCCCGGCATATTTGATGTTCTTTTAAACTTGACTTTCTTGGGTGAGTTTTTGAGAACTGACTCTAAGGAAGCTATCAATCCGTGGAGACGAGGGCTTGCAGGACCCCGGGAGCTGAGGCGTCGTCCTGTTCTCCAAGCAGTAAACCTCAGATGGTCTGGTTAGAGTGCAGTCTGTGGTTCAGCAGGTCCGAGGGAACTCGAGTTTCTGCATTTCTAACAAGCTCTACGGTAATGATAAGGCTGCTGGTCTTGGGACCACAGCTGGAGAAGTGGGGATCTAGGGTCAGGAGGAACCCGAGAAGTGTAGTTATTGTGGGCTTGGCCTCAGGAAGTAGGCAGGCTTGGATTCGAATCCCATCTTTACCCCGTATGAACTGTGTGACGCCGGCTATGCTGCTTAACTTTGCTGTGCTCTCATTGGCTCAAGCGGCACACCTTCGCACTGTTTGGGTGAGGATTCGAGGAGAGGATTCTATAAAAAGCCTAACAATCACTCGCACAGAGCGAATGTGCTGTAAAAGTAGCCATTCTCTTGTCCTTTGTAATGAAGGTAAAATGGCTTTGAAAGTTGCAGAGCAGTTTCGTGGAAATGATTTGGGCTCAGAATCGAGGGGTCGTGGGTGCAAATCCCAGATAAAACAAGACCTCACAGCATTTCAGAAACGTTGCCGATTCGGTGATGTGCACTTGCACGGGATGATTGCGTAAACATGATCTTGCGTTTCCACATGCCACGCGGAGCTGCCCACTGCTGTCTCTGTTCCCCACTGTGCACACCAGGGGTGTGTGTGTAGAGGATCACCACCCTGAGGTTTCGATTGGCAATTCTGGGGCCCCTGGTTTAAAGGCGTGTTTGTTTAGTGTTACTGTCTCGGGTCGCTTCCCTTCAAAGGCAACCTCAACACAACCAACGGTAAACTTACTCACACGTGTCTGCACACGACATGGGATACCGCCTCCCTGCTCTCTGGGGAAAACCAAACAGAACTGAATGGGTGCTGGCCAGGTTTGTTCGCCCAAGGGAGTCACATTAAGTGCATGTCATCCACACTCCTCTGTCGCAGCCAGGGACCAGAACTCAGAGACAGTTGGGGGGTAGTTTCATCTAATGAATCCCACCACTGTCTAGACAGTTGGATGGAGCAGCTGACTTAGTCAATGTCTATTTGATTCTCTTCTCAGTATCATCTCACTGGATAGGCCAGTGCTTCTCAACCGGGGGTGATTTTGTCCCCGAGGGGATATCGGGCAGTGTCTGGAGACATTTTTGGTCATCACGACTGGGGGAGGTGTGACTGGCCTCTGGTGCGTAGAGGCCAGAGATGCTGCTGCTATGAACCTCAAGGTCGTCGTGAATTGAAGAACTCATCGTGGACTGAATAACTCATCGGTTTCACCTCTTGGCCCTCCATTCCCTGTGTGCATTTTAACTTGAGTGTCCATTTTAACTCTGACAAGCCACTTGGAGCAGATGGACCTGAATTCTAATCTCATCTCTGTACCTTATTAGCTGTGTGACTTTGGGCAGGTCCCTTAGCCTCTCTGAGTCTCAGTTTCCTCATCAAAAAGTGGGGAAAACAGTGGCCTATCTGTTTTAGTCCATTCATGCTGGTGTAACAAAAAGGCCACTTATCAACACCAAACATTTATCTCTCATCGTTCTGGAGGCTGGAGGTCCGAGCCCAGGGAGGGCCCTCTTCCTGGCCCGTGGCAGCTCCTTCTCTCTGTGCTCTCACGCGGTAGCAGCTCTGTGAGCTGGGGTTTAGGGAGCCCTGTGGGGTCTCCTGTAACAGAGCACTGATCCCCTTCAGGAGGCTCCACCGTCACAGCCTAAGCCCCTCCCAAAGGCCCCACCTCCAAACAAGGTCACCTTGGGGGTTAGCATTATTGCAACAGGTGAATTTTAGCCAAACATTCAGACCACATCACGGCCTTACAGGGCTGTCAAGGTTAAAATGATGAACCAAAACCTCTCCTCGTAGTGCCTGCATAGAGAAAGTGCTCAGCAAATTTTACATGTTACTATTAACATTCTTTTGCTGTGATGCTTGGAACATAGTAAATGCTCAAGAAATAATCAGTGTCATAATAATAACCTTTATTGACTGAACAGTTTTCCAGACACTAAGCTAAGTGCTTTCAGGCACATTTTTCTTGCTTACTTCTTGCGGCAATGCTATAAGAAGGATACTTTTATTCTTTGTAGAATATGAAGAAAAGAGGCTCAGAGAGGTAAAGCAGCTCCCCAGGAATTGAGTCGTGGGTCTGTCTGACCCGAAGTCCCTGTGGTGACCACATGGTGGGTGATACTGGCACTGGGGTGCTGGTGATTTTCCTCCTCCTGGGTTGTCACTCCTCACCCAGTCCAGACCCTTCCTCACTGAATCGGGACCCCCTTGGCAGAGGCACCTATGAAGGGAAGGGACACTTTCCTCAGTGGAGGCCAAGCTGAGGCTTGGGAAACCAGAGACCACCCCAAACCCAGGAGCCAACGGCAGGGCTGTCCTCCCTGCGGCCTGCCCAGGGGCTGCCACAGCCCTGCCCAGCTGTTTTAAGGCCCTGCGCTTCCCCATCAGTGGCGTCTCCGCTCCTGAAGCTGGAAAGGCTGATGGTTCTCTTGGTTCTGAGCGACAGCCCCATGCTCAGCCTGCTGGGGTGAGCAGGGTGGGAGACAGGGTGCCTGGCTGCAGAACTGAGAGATCTTACCACCAGGTGGCACAATTGAGGCGCTCTGAGTTCGTTTTTCTCTCGGGCCTTGACGGAAGTGCCGCTGTTCATTAAACCCCAGCAACACAGGACATCCAAGCACCTGGTGTGTGTTTCATGACCTGTGGAGACCATATATTGTGAGATTTTTTTTGAAACAATTCTTTTGTGTTTCTAAAACGTAGCATTGCTTCTTCCTCGCCAAGCTGGTGGCTACCCCACAGCCCTACACATCAGGGGCCTGGTATAGAGTAAAATGTTCAAATATATTCGCTCAGTGAATAAATGGACGAGTTGTGAATGAGTCCCAAAGTCCCGTGTCCCTGTCCTGGACCAAACCACTCTTGAGTGCCTGTCCCACCCAGTCCTCCAAAGGCCAAACTCTGGGGCAGGATTAAGGAAGCCACACTCGATTCTCACCCTAGAACCCGGTCTTCCAGGTGTCCTGGAGGTCCCAAGCCTGACAGCATCTCTGTCTCAGTAAAGGCAGCTCCTTCCTCCCAGCTGCTCTGGCTGCCCTTGGCTCATCTCTGACCCCTTCTTCCCCTCCAAACCCATGTCCATTAGATCAGCGAATCCCACAGCACTACCTTCAAAATAGACCCTGGGAGTCGGGGTCCCTTGTCTTCTACACTCCCCACGTTCATGCCAGCCCAGCCTCACACACAGTCAGCCTGGGCCTGCCCCAGGGCCTTTGCACATGCTGCTTCCTCTGCTTGGAATGTTCCTCCCCCAGATCTGTGTGGCTCCCTCACGTCTTTACTCAAAGTCACGTTCCCGGGGAGGCCTTCGGTGCCGATCCTGTTTACAATGAAAGCTGGTCCCACCTCAGCATGCCCTTTGCCTCTGCCCTAATCTAATCTCGTCCACCACTTACCCCTATTAGTTATATTGTCCACTGGAACATAAGCTTCCCAAGGGCAAGGGTTCTTTTGTCAGCTCTGTTCCTTGCTGTATCCCCAACACCTAGAACTGTTCTGGATGCATAATACAGACTCAGCACCTCCCTTTAAAGAAAGAAAACATTGCTGATCTGTTGATGAACTGCGTACACCGACAGCCCGAGGCCCTCTCTGGGCTGGGCGGTGTTTGAATTGGGGTCTCTATTCTCTTTATCTCTCTATAGACATCAGTGAGGCTTTGATGCACTGGACAGAAATGAGTCGTCCCTCCCCCGAGACGATAAGTAGGAAGTTAGCATCAAGGCAGCCGTGGGACAGGTGCGATTAACAACCCCAAGTGAGGTCCCCTCATGCCTTGTGCAGAAGGAGGTGTCAGCCACGGACCTGTGTTCACTCTCTAATCATTTATAATCTACAGAGTTAGGTAGCTGGACCATGGCTCTACAAGGCGAGTGGAGTGCATGTGAATGCTCTCCCGTGTCCACATTCTGGACACGCTGGCCCCTGCCACTCCCAGGTCTGGCTTTGCGTGAGGGTCACGTGACACTTATTTAAGCTACAGATCCCCAGGTTCCCACTCAGCGCTCATGAATCTCTGAGTGTGGAACACAGTAACCTGAATTTCCTTCCAGTTTACCAGGTGTCTGAGCACGACTAGGCATGAATGCCTTACAGCAATTCCACAGCCTCAAAAAAATTTGTGTCCGGTTTCTAGCTCTGGAGAGAGCCTTGATCGAAAGGCACATGTTCTGATCCTAGAGCGACCTCTGCCACTCACTAGCTGTTAGCATTCCATGCCTCTGTTTCCTCATTTGTAAAGTTAGGAGAGTTACTCCCCCCACAAACTCCTGCCTGTTTTAAGGATTAAACATAATCTTGCATATAAAGTGCCTTGTATGGGGAAGTTGGGTTGGAAGGGACCCAGGGAGGGAGAGATGTTCAAAGACTGGGTTATCTTCATCTAGAACATTCTAATTTTTCAAAAACAAGATTAGTTGCAAATTAAATGAATAATAAGGAGAAGAAGACAACCCTCCACCCTTCCTTTAGCCCAGAAAATATGAGGCTTAAATCAAGGATGTCTTTTCTTCCAGCCCTGAAGGTCCAGCTCTGAAGTCAAGCAGAGGGAAAGAGGAGGTACATCCTACATGTGTAGCTTCCTCAGATTATCTTAATGTGGATTTCAGTGCAATTCATCTTCCAGCTGGGGCAGCAATGACCTGTTATTATATGTTATTTATTATGAACTCTAACTCTGCTGTTTAATTTCCTACCTGTCTCATTATACCACCAAGGCACTTAGCAATACTTGTCCATAAGACTCACCATAAATATCCTTTTTATAGCCACACTTACATCATTTGGATAGTAAAGGTGGCCACTCGGGCCCAGTGCCTCTCTGACATGCCTTGATGTGAAGCCAGCCCCTGAGTTCCCAAACTAACTTTATGAAACACTTTGCCGCCCATTTCTCCTGGGCCAGCTTCCCGGTTGGAAGCCACAAGCCCCTGGACTGGAATAGCGAGTGGTATTTCTAGAATGTGGTTGTTTGACAAATGAGATAATTCTCCCCCAACAGCCAGGAGTCCCTGGGGAAACTGTTCCCGCGGATCTGCTTTTCCCAGCTGGACTGTCCCTGGGCATGGCAGTAAGTGTCCTGCCCTTTGCAAGGCTGCCTGCACAGGCCTTTCCAGAGGAGCCCCTCACTTCTCCTAGGAACTCTCCCAGGACAAGTGAACTTCTAGGGCTTCCTTCCTTACCTTCAGCCCGTGGATTCCCCACCCAGGTGAGTCTGACATATTATCAACATTAATAAAAATAGTCACCAATTACAGACCAGCTACGAAGGAGGAACTCAGATAGATGAACGAGGCACCTTAGGTGGAGGAGCTCCCCCAGAGCACAGCGACACTAGAAATGGGCACTGTTATTATTCTACACTCTTCAGATGAGGAGCCTGGGGCACAAAGAGCTTAGATGATCTGCTCAAGGACACCAGGCTAGGTTCCAAATCCTGGCCTCCTAGCTGCAGAGGTCGTCCTGTTAACCAAAAGAAAGAGGACCAGAGAGAGAGAGAGAGGACACTATCTCCAACACTATCCTAGGTGAGCAGAAGATGCCCAGATAAGCTGACTTGGGCATCTGATATACCTATAGTGCTACACAGAGATAGAAGCCCCTTGTAATGAACACTGCTAAACCATCAGTTGAAAAAGGTGACATTATTGTCCCTATTTTGCAGATGAGGAAACAGACTTAGCAAGGAAGAGCTAGTAAGCAGGGAAGCTGAAGATTCTCAGTGCCCATCTGAAGGAAATGTCTGGTTCTATCTAGCAAACATGTATTGAGCACACTCCTGTAAGATCAGCAAAGGATCTGAGATTTTACCCTCCCTGCAAACTAACACTCGGCCTGCCACTGTTTCATGGATCTGGCAGAAGATATGAGACTCCTGGGTTAGAGGCAAAAGACTATTACTCACAGCAAAAACAGGAACCATAGTATCGACATTTGCTCGTGCCAGTTCCTGGAACTCTGATTCCCACAGGGCAATGCAAAGGACAGGTGCCCCTGTGTACAAGGTGTGGTGCTCACAGAAGAAGAATCCTGATTTTAGGGAGCAGAATCTTTTATAACAGACAGTAAGCATGTCTACTCTGCTTTGCTTTGGACAGAGATTCTATCTCTATTTTCTATAGTTCTCTGTACAAACATCTGTGAAAAGACAGTCTGGGACACAGGATAGCCAGCTCCCTGCTCATAGGATATGCAGAAAGCTGAGTCCCAGGGAAACTTGTGTCCCAACAATACCACACATAAGGTGCTGTGAATGGTGTAGAGGTGTTCGAGAGGCAGGTCCTGCTCTGCACAGCTAAGGCTCTAGGCGGCAGAGGAGGCCTGCCTTCAACTGCTGTGAACACAGAGGCCTGATCAAGCCCTGAGGTCAGTGGGTGAGGTCTGAGATGGTGCGGGGCCTGGAGGCCATGGTGAGAAGCTCGGGTTTTGTTTTAAATGCGAAGGGTAGTGCTCCAGTGTTTCAGGCAGGGGAGTGGCAGGAGCTAATTTTTGCATTAGTAAAACCAACACTCTGGCGAAGGCTCTTAGTCACGGTGCCTGGAAGAGAGGCGGCAGTTGGGGGAGGGGGAGGAAGTGAGTGCATATGGGATACACTTTGAAGGAACAGCTTACAGAGGGCAGGCACAAATGGAAGCAAGAATGATTCCTGTATAAAGTCTAAAAAGTGAAATCAAATGATTTGCTTCAAGATAGCACTGGACGGGCCCTGGGTTGACCGTGGTTTCGCTGGGTGACTGAACCATGGGCTCATTTTACTATCCTGTCTACTTCTGAAAGTGTTTGAACACTCTTATTAGGGACAGGGAGAGACAAAACATGGAAGGGGGCCTCCTAAGGACCATGGACTTCGTGGTCCGCGGGGAGCCTCCGGAAGGCCCTGCTCAGCTCCTAACTCCCCCAAGAACCCAGTCTGCAGCCCGATTTGAGGGAGCTGTGTGCTCACGGCCCTTCCCTGTGCTTGAGTTGGAGTCTTGAACTAGGAGGGAGCCTTCTGAGGGCAGGAACTGCAGCTCTTCCCAATGGCCCTCCCGCTCTCCCCAGTCCCCTTTCTGTATATAGGAGCTCATCTTCCACAGTGGGGTTTCTTTGGTGAACCCCACCCTTGCCAAATCCTACCTACTTTTACTTCTCAGCTCCAGCTCACCTCTTCCAGGGGTCTTTCCTTCACTCTCAAACCCCAGAGATCTCTGCCTCCTCTGAGAATCCTGCAGCATTAAGGTCTAAGCCAGCTGCATGGGGAATCAGGTGCTAACATCCCTGATGTTGATGCTAGCCGTCCAGGAGCTTCCGATCCAGCTCTGTGGTCTCACCCTGAACTGCCCAGGGGGGCTGAACAGTTAGGTAAAGGGGTGAGGGGATAGGACGCAGCAAACACAGGACAGCTGATGATTGCATCAATATATATATATATTGACAATGGCTAGGTCTTATGATTTTTCAAGGTAAGCCATATATCTGGGCATTTTACTTCTCAGAAAATGAAATCTCCAAATCTGTAGACATTGGCCTTCAGTTCAGTTTTTTAAATAAATATTTTGCAAGATAAACAAACTATCCCAGGGGCCAGATTTGGCCATGGCTTACTAGAACCTCTGGTCTAACTGGTGAGAGTAGGCTGTGTCTTATTTACTTCGGTAGCTTCCCAAAGCCACTTTGGCGCACACACCTGATCCTTAATAAATGCAGGTGAAGCACCAGGGCCCTCATTCAGGAGCTCTAGGCTTATCCAAAGGAAAGTAAGTTGCAGAAGTTCAGTGACCATAAGAATAGCTACCCCCAAGCAGCCGCTACAGTCTTGGAGGGTCCCAAGGAGCGTGTCTCAGTGGGCACACACGGGGGTGGCAGGAAGAGGACAAGACGCCAACAGGTTTAACACGGTGGTTGTCGGCCTGTGGTGGTGTTGCCCCCCACCCACCTGCTCTCCAGGGGACCCTTGGCAATGTCTGGAGACATTTTTGGTTGTTAGACTTGCATCCAGTGAGCAGAGACCAGAGACACTGCTAAACATACTGTCATGCATAGGACAGCCCCACAGAGAAGGACATCCAGCCCAAATGTCAATGCTGTGGGAACCAAGAAGCCCCAGACCAAGCTTCAGTGGTGACTCTGCCTCTGTTCACTGTGTGATCTTGAATTGTTGTTAATAAGTCTCGCTAGCTATCCTTTTTCTCACCTGCAAATAAGGGTTGGTGGAAGTTCAGTTCTTTCAAGGATGGCTGTGAGGTTTCTATACAATGTGTGTCAAATGCTTAGCCCGCACCTGGTGTGTCCTCAGTAAATCCCGGGGGCAATCTCTGTCCGGCTACCTGTCTGTCTGCATGTCTGTCTATCTCATCATCTATTGAAAGAAAAGGGATCTTTGCAAACTCTTGCTTGAGGGCCAGAATTCAAAATCAGCTGCACCCTGACACAGTGAACTGTCAGCCTATGAAACAAGTCAGCGCTCAGGATAACTGGTGGAAATGGTTCTTCTTTTTACAAGTGTGCCTCTCGGTGCCTTGAACCTCATTGAATAATTATCCCATCAGACACACTGCTTCTCCCCGCCCTCAAAGTGAGCCTGGAAAGGCTGTCAGAACCAACAACTAATAAACAGTCATGTATCTCTCTCTCCCTCCCTCCACCCTCCTCTCTGGTCTCACTTTGATGTGAGTCTATAACTGATTATTTCATGGAAAAGGGCAGGGCTAGGTTCCGGGCTTTGTGGAACACGCCAGGAAAGGCCCTGGAGAAAGGCCGTGCCGTCAGAGGTGCGGAATGAGACGCCTCCACCCGTCAGGCTGCACTCCTTTAGAGAGAAGGCTGCAGGGCCAGCCAGAGGAGAACTTTTCTCTGGGGATTCTGAGACACTGGAGCAAGCTTCAGTGCTTTGGGGCCTGGTGACCAAGACAACCACCTGGAGTTTAGGAGATAGCCAGAGGCGGCACAGCCTGGGTGTTGTGTTAGTGGGTAAGTGACTTCAGGAGCCTGGGACATGGTGCCTGTGGCTGGAAGCAGGGTGCTCACATGGGCACCAGAAGCAGAGGCCACAGGGCAGGAAATCAGGAAGGGGCAGGAGAGCCAGAAGGGATCTCACTTGACACCCTCGTTTTATAAAGATCGAAACCAAGGCCCACAGGGGAAGCCTCTGCAAAGCACTGTGGTTCCAGCACCAACTGAGACTAACACGAGACCTGGGCTACGCCAGGCCCTTCAGACCACTGCACGCATATCAGCTTATTTAATCGTCACAACAATAATAATACATTGCTACCTCCACCACACAGATGGGGAAACTGAGGCATGGAAAATCAGAGCATCTTGCCCAAAGCCAGAACCGTACCTGTGGCTCTGAGCTGTGTGTCCGCGCTGCCCCCAGCTTCAGCATTACTGAGGAATTCCACCAGAGAGGACTCTCTCTTCACTTTGCAAGCTATTTCAGGAAACAATGGCTTTCCTTTGTTCTAGTCTCAAATTTATCATCTGTTTTCTTTAACAACAAACCCTGTCCCCAAACAAAATGAGATGCTGAAACCTAATATGGCATATAGGTCAAGATCAAACAGATCTAATTTTTTAAAAAAATCAAAACAAAGATAAACATTTTTTTGCCTATCAGATTGGCAAGCATTGTAAAGGTTGATAATGCCCATTGCTGGTGGGGGCGTGGGAAAACTGGCGCTCTCGTAAGTGATGGGGTGGTGGGAGTGTAGGTTGCTGCAACATTTTTGGAGGTCAATTGGGCAATGTCTGAAACATCAACAGCCCCATCAGCTCTGACCCAGAGATCCCACCAGCAGGAATGCAACCTATGGACATACTTGCAAAAGACGTCCACGATATGAACAGGGATGTTCCACACAGCAATGTCTGCAATAGCAAAACCTCCGGGAACAACCTCAAAGTCCATACAGAAGTAGGGTTCAAAATACGGCAACTCCAGGCATCTCTGCAGATGTCGGACAGATTGCACTAGATCTTAATCTAGATCTCAATCAAAAATAACCTTTTCATTAGTAAAAGGCACCAATCTGCAGTGGATAGCTTGAGTGATTTTTCTCTATGTGTTCACCTGGGTATATCTACCACCCAGATCAAGACAGAGAATATTCCATCATCTGAGAAGGTTCCTTGTGCCCCTTGCCAGGCAATGACCCCCAACCCCCAGCCCCCACCAGAGGCAAATGGTCCTGTGACTTCAGGGACCGTAGAACAGCTCTGCCTGATCTTGATTCTCATATAAAAGGAATCACTAGGCACGTGCTTTCTTGCATCTGTGCTTCACTTTACCACTGCACATCGACTAGAATGGCTGAAGGAAATAGACAAAAATCCTAACAATACCCCGCACACAACTGTGCCCACGTATCAACACCAAGGAAGGTGGAAAATGGCCAGGGGAGCACAGCTGCCATGCACCCCACCTCTCACATCTCTCACATCCCAAACAGGCAGGGTGATGGCATTTAGCCCTCTTCCACCTTCCAAATCCCACACAGGTGTGTCTCAGAGAATCTAATTCTCATCCAGAGTTCTGGCTGCAAAGAAGTCTGGGAAAATATAGTTTTCTGCTTTATAGCCTCTGACTTATAGCAGGAATGCTAGAGGGAGGATGGGATGGACACTGAACAAGTCCATCAGAACATCCACCACACTAACCTTGTGCAATTACATTAATGTTAGCAGGAGTCATGGGAGCTGGATTCCTGTCATTTTGTTTCCTTTTTTATACTTTCACGTGCTATAAACTACATATATGTGTATGTGGAATAATTATTATTTCAAACAAAAAGCAGAACTTATTTTGGTTAAATTGGAGGAGAAAACAACTTCACCTTACTCCATCCCACTCCAGAGTCATCCCTTTGGAACCCCAAAGGCTCAAAGTAGCGACTTTGAAAATCTCATTCTATGCTAATCTGTTGATAAAATTCCATGCCTATCTGGTACCTTGGACTTCAGATACCAGAGTCATTCAGCATTCCACCTACATTCTTCTTTATCCTGAGTCATGGATGAAACACTAGTATTGCTTATCTGTGTATTAAGAATAATACAAGGAAGAAAATGAGTGAAGAAAATTCCATCTAGGTACCTCTAATTTTAAAAAAGAATTAAAGCAATTGTAAATCATCCCCCTATAAGCTGGAAAAAAATTTACCTTCTCTGATAAGTCCTTTTCTATTTCTCTCTGTGCTTCAAGTAACTATTAGGTGTAACAATTATCTATTATTGGTCGATTTTTAGATCAAGCTGGGAATATAATGTAAGTTCCCTGATCAGGACTCAGTCCTACTATTGATCAGCAGTGATTCCCCACAGCTCTTGGCTCTGTCCTGCAGGTTCTTGGTTCTACCCCCTGAACTATCCTTCCTTTTCCATAAAAAATAGCTATTTTTGCAGGTGAGTAGTGTCCTTAGCCTATTTCCTGTCTGTAGAAGTCCTCATTTCATCTTGTTCTGTCTCTTTTCCTTTTAGTCAAAGCTGGCAGTTTCTGCTAGTAAAATACTCTTTAAAATTTTTATGAATCTCCTATGAATCTTATGGAGGCAGAAGCCTGACCTATAAGTTCTTTTCCTGCTTTAGGATTATGTGAAGCTGGGGAAAGACCACCTCCTGCATACTTCTGAGATTTTAACAAAGGCGTTTACAGTCATGCCCTTTACTTCATCCTCAGACTACATTTTCCTGACTGTACTTTGGGTTTTATCTTTGCCCAAAAGACCTTTTTTTTTTTTTTCTTCTCTATTTTCACATTGTTTGCTCTCTGAAGAGGCTGGGCATTTTCAAACCCTGCAGGTCCTTCCTCTTTTGTAATAAATAGTTTTTCTTTTTACCTTATCTCTTTCCTCTGACATTTTACTCTAAGTAGCAGCAAGAACCAAAGTGACACCTGTGCCACTCCATCTGGAAAACTCTTAGGTTGCCCAGATCATTATACACATTTAAAAAATTTCCATATCACCACCATGTGCTAAACTTCCTGCCATTATATGATGAAGATCTGCTTTTTTTCCTGTTCCATTTAATGTCCCTTAATTCCTTTAGGACGCCAGTAGCCTTCTTAAAGGAAAGACCGTTCTCTTTCAGACCATTCAGGCTTTCCCTAAAACCTTCCTGGAGGTCTCTAAGGTGCCAATGGCTGATGCCAAAGCCACCCCCAGGTCTTAGGTTTCTGTTACAGCAGCATATCCCTTCCAGAAACCAATCTGTATGAGTTATATGTTGCTGCATAACAAGTTACCCTAAAATTTAGGGGCTTACAACAAAAACAATTGTTTATGATCTCTCATAGTTTCTCTGGGAGTGACTTGGCAGGGGTGTTGCAGCTCAGGAACCCTCATGAAATTGTGGGTCAGGTGCCAGCTGGGCTACTGTCATCTGAGTAGAGCTGGAGGACCCACTCCTGAGATGGCTCGTTCACAGGGCAGCCAGCTGGTGCCGGCTGCTGGCATCAGCCTTCAGTCCACTGCACGCTGGCCTCTCCTCAGAGCTGCTCGAGCACCCTTCTGACGTGGCAGTTCCCAGAACAGTCTGAGAGGCCAAGGTGGGAGCAGCAATGACCTTTATGACATTGCCTGGGAAGTCACACATGTCAGCCCTGATCCACTATGGAAAGGAAGCACAGGGGCATGGAGTCAAGGCGATGAGGAGCGTGGGGGCATCTGGGAGGCTAGCCCCCACACTAGGCCTCTGGGGGACAAGAGTTATTTTGGAAACGGAAGTGAGAGTGCTGTCTTCAGAGGAAGGGCATTGTTCTCTGTAGGAAGTGAATATTCGAAACGGAGGTAACTCCCTCCCTGAGCTTTCCTTAACTTCTCAAATGCGCATGGGTTGTATGCACATGTGTGCACAGCAGTGTAATCTGTGTCTGCACTTAGACTTTCTGTGGCCTTTGTCAAGTGATGTCTTCTCTGGGCCCCAGCCACCTCATCTGTAAAATGAGGCTAATTATAGAACTCACACCAAAGGGTCATTAAAACATTAAGTGAGAACAAGCATGTAAAGCATTTACAAAAGTGCTTAATACATAGTAAACCTCAACATATGTTAGCTGGCAACACTATCATGTGCCCATACTCATACAGCTCACAAAATACACAACCTGCGTATTGAGGCTCTGATTCCAAGAATGTTTTTGACATTTTTAGGGGGTTACATTTTACATGGTTATGTAAGCATCTATATCATTTCCTCAGTTTTCCCCTTGGCCCTCGCAGGCTGAAATATTCACTCCCCAGCCTTTTAAGAAAATGTCTGCTGACCCCTGGGCCAGAGTGGAAGCCCCCAGAGGTTGGGAGGGCTTTGTTCCTGCTGCATACCCAGGGCCTGTAGGTGTCCTGACATATGTGTTCCGCTGACTGAAAGGGAGGGGCCTGCATCTAGGGCAGTGGTTCTCAAGGGGGAGGGGAGAGAGCAGAGGCCAGGGGCAGGGGGTCCAGCTGCTTCCCCCTAGGGGACATCTGGCAATGTCTGGGGACATTTTTGGTTATCACATGTGGGGTGGGTGGGGCCCGGGGATGCCGTCAAACGGTCTGCAGTACACAGGACAGACCCTAAAGCAGAGAATCATCCTCCCCGTAGAGCTCCCAGGGTCTAGGGACCAGGATGTATAGAAACAGTGCTCTCACCTTGCCAGGCAGTTGTCTGACTTCGTCCCATGTTCCCCCTGACATGTGCCTCCCAGGGAAAAGCAAAGGTGGGCCACAGGCTTCCTTGCAGTTTTCTGGCAAAAGCTAGGAAGGTTTCTTGCTCGGTGTGTTTTATGGGCAAAGATGTCGCTATTTCTCCATTATTCAGAGAAGGAAAGGGGCATTTTCTTGAGCCACCAAGCACTTTTCCTGCCTGGTAGACCTGCTCCTCCCACATCCAGCTCTTGGCTCGAGCCCCTCCTTCCTGAGCTGGGAGGAAGAAACAGCTCCAGTCGGCTGAGCGGCACGTGCGTTTCAAAAATAAAAGTAGCTCTGTTCCCCCCACCCCCAGGCAAACTTCCAGCAGCCCGAGGACTTGAAGAAAAAAGAAGAGTAAAGTGGGAGCTCAGGGGCTGCTGGACACTTTATTTGGGAACAGAGAAAACCAGGCTCTGCAACTTGGAGGCAGCCCAAAGGATTGACAATGGGGACTCGGTGGGACAAACTGTAGGACATTCAAACAGACGCTGCAGTCAGTGCGGAAAGCGGTTCTCACTGTGCTGTCGAATTAAAAGAGCAGGTTTCAAAACTGCATGGTTCCCTTGGAGGGGGGGTTCCTGGAGGGGGTGCAAGGGGAAGCTCCATGTCATCACATGGGCGTTGGGCACATGGCGAATTTCATTTTGCGAAAATTCACTAAGCTGTACCTTGAGATGCGTTTGGTAAAAAACTTGAGAGGGACTCCGTTTTTGTTTACAGTGAAATAGAGTGAAGTTTATAAGAGTTTGGGTGCCTGCAGTCTGAGGCCACCTGCCTTTGGTTCCTGGCTTCTCCTTTTATAGACTGTGGGAACTTGCAGAGAGAGCTTTGCTTCTCTGAACATCAGTTTTCTCAACTGCAAAATGGGGACAAAAATAGTACCTCACCCTAGGATTGTTGGTGAGGTTAAATGAGATACAATATGAGAAACATTGAGATGCAGTGCCTGGCAGCGTTAAGTGCTCAATAAGGGTGCAGCTGTCATTATTATTATTTTGCAGAGGAAATCACAGGACAGAGAGGTGATAGTGGTTCTATTTTGCTCATCTGTAATATCTATCTTTTTTAACAATGAGCACACATTTCTTTTGCAATTCAAAAACATTATTAAGAAAGAAATAAAATCATGGCTTTTAATAGTGGGAAGCCCCGGGAAGAGCCTGATCAACAAGCAGCCTGAGAGCAGGGCGGTGTCCTTGCCCATCTTCTTCCCACCTCACAGCAGGCATCCGTCAGGGTCGTGAGGACGCCCGCCCGAGAAGTATGTGGTGGCAGTGGGTGTCCACCTGCTGGGTCTGTGTTGACAAACTCCCAGCAGGCAGCGCGAAGCTGGAGCAGAGTTGCTGTCCACCCCCACCCAGGTCTCATGCTGGAGGGGGGATGGTGGTGTCGCCCTAGGCCAGCCGGACAGCCTGGTGCTTTCAATGCCTCCTGGAAGATGATCCGTCATAGACCCTTCCCCACAGCAGAAAGGTAGGGGGACACCTGACCTTTCTCCTTCCAGGCGAAGTTGGGAGTGGCTAATTACAAGGAATTATTAACCCCTTGACCCCTCCCTCCTGCCATGTGGGGACCTGTGGGGACCCAGGCTTCACACGATGGCCTCCTGCAGCCCCCATCTCTCCCTAGCCCTCCCGGCTCCCCCACCCTTGGTTCTTGAGCCTCTCATGTTTGAAATCACAGGCTTTCCTAGGCCTGGCCCCTTTGCCCAAATTTGCAAGTAAGGGCAGATTTGGGGTTTGGAAACACTGTCACCATCTTCATGCCAGGTCTGCCTCTGGCCTGGACACAGGCAAGGTTGTTGAGAGGCATCCAGCGGCTCACCAGGCTGTGGCCAAAGCAGGGCCTGGGGCCTGGACCTGGGCCTTGGAGTCAGACACCCATGGGTTCAAGTCCTGCCTCGGCTACTTCCTGGCTGAGGGTGATAATAGCCCCCGACCCTGTAATAAAATAGACTAGACATCCGACAAGGCTAGCCTGTCAGAAAGGTGCACTGGGAACAAAGACATTTTTGAGATCTAAAAAATAAAACAAGTTGGCTCAGAATACCTCAAAATTGAAACTAATAATTGCTTACTTAAATGTCAATAAAACCTGATAGGATATCAACTTATCATCACAGCTCAATTGCTATGGTAAAGTAGATAGGGTTACTTTTAAACTATCAAAATAAAATATATGTGGCATAAAATTTGCCATTTTAGCCATTTTTTACAATTTAGTGATTCAGTGCCATTAATTACATTCACCATCACCTGTTTACATTTATTAACTTTGATAGGATATATGGGGTGGGGCCTGGACAGACAGGGTTCTGAGTAGCTGTACAAGTCCAAAGGTGGCTTTGGCCTCATGGTCTGTTTGGAGAGTAAAGTAACATCATGTAAATGAATCCCTGCCCAACGCCGGGTGAGTACTCCACAGATGTCAATGATCATCACTAATACTGACCCAGGGGTCCAAGAGACCCAGGTCCTAATCCAACCTTGCCATTTCATTGCTGTGTGACTTTGAGCAAGTTGCACGACCTCTCTGAGCTTTGCCTTCAACTTCTGCAAAATTCATGTATTAATAGCACCTGCTTCCTGAGGACTGAGACGGTGGGAGTGTAAAGCACAAGGCCTGGTTTACAGGAAGTGCTCAATAAATGTTCAGCATTACTGTTCTTGTTATGGTTATGGTCATCACCTAAGCAGTGGGAGTGGGCCTTTCTGTGGAAATGAATATTCCAGGACCCCCACGCCTTATAAAGTTCTCGTTTTCTCTCTGTACGCAAACCCTTCCTCTGATATCAGCCATACCTGGCACTGACCTTGGTGGACAGGATGTGATGTGTGACCTCTGTCCCCACCAGATCGGTCTCTTCCAGATCTCTTGTCACTTCTCTGAGGGGGTTGGGAACCAGAAGAGAGAGACACCAAGACCAAGTCCTGAGTTCCGGGCTGTGCTCGGCCGCTTGACAGTGGGGGATCCCTGGGAAAGGGGTACACTTTATCTAAGGCTCAGGCCCAATTTGCAAAGAGAACAATGATTATGCCCCCACTCCCACCCCAGAGGTTTGCAGTGAGCGCCTGATGCTATCAGGAATGCAAAAACGCTTTGTCCACTGCAATGTGTACTTCCCTGTTGCTCACTCAGGTAAGACATCATCCGGGAGAGCTAGTAGGAGGAAGGACTGTTGAAGAGAGGGAGGCATGTCCCCGCAGGAGGCACAGCACCTTACAGGTATGCCTTCTTTCATTTATGAAATATGCAAGGCATGCTTGTGCCAAGTTGGACACTGTGCCTGGAAGAGACCTGAACATGGTGGATATGGTCCCTGCTCTCAAGAGCTCACACTCCAGTGAGACATGAGCTTTACACAAACAACATCAGCAGACATACGAGTCCTGTGTTTTATGGTTTTGTATCGTTTTTATGTAATCCCATAGGTAAGAGGTGGGTGCCCCATGGCCACTCGAGGTCAGGATACTTAAAGGGCTTCATCCAGCTGGATCACTGCCGTCCCTCTGTCCAAAGAAGTTGGTGTGCAAGGAGGTGGATGCTCAGCATTCGGGATGGCCCATGCGAACTTCCCATGGCTTCCCAGCAGGGCTGTAATTATGGGCATGGTGAAAACCACAGCAGATCCGTGGGCTTCTCAGTGGCTAAGAGAAGCCATAGCCTCTGGCCAAGCCCGTGACCTCCTTTAGCCTCAGTTTCCTCATTAGGACAAGAAAGGGGGGGCTGTTGAGAGACGTAATTATGATTTGTTTATTGTGAGCTTTGAGCTGCTGGGATGATAGCCTTCCTGTGTGCGTGGTCGATTTTATTATTATAATCACAGCAGACTCTGGAGAAAATTCAAAGAAATGTTTTATAACCCAAATTATAGAAGTTTCTCCCTTCAGGAGGGACTGTCCCAGAGTAATTAGTGAGGAAACTAGGCAACCATCCTGCCAAGAGACTCCTGGCCACAGAGCACTGTAGACCTCCTCCCTGGAAGGCGGGGCATCGCCCCACGTGTGCAAGGGCACCCGGACTCCACTGGAGACAATGGGAGAGACCCCCGCGGGCGGGTCACTGTCACAGAGCACGCCCGCGCGGAGAGGGAGGAGCTGCCTGCATGCGAGGGTGAATATGGGCTTCCAGCAAGCTGGATAACCCGGCCTCCCTCCCCTGGGACTTGGGAGAGTTCCCCCGAGGAGTGAGCTAGAAGTTCCCTAGGGGTGGTATTTTCTCCGAGGATTATACGAGTTCTGGTGGTAATAAGGGGTCCTCGGGGAAGGGCAGGGCTCTGGCTCAGCGGTGGGCTTGTCATGGGCTGGGGAGCTTTTCCATTTGCACCTGACCGTACTTGGCTGGGACTGGTGCCCCCGACCACACGCCCAAACCTGGCTGGCTAGGAAGGCTGCAGCGTCGTCACCCTGTTTCAGATATGGATGCCTTGGGCTGCAAAAAACAGAAAATCGCTGTTTCTCCTGTGTCAAGAACTGGATGAAGGTGGCTGCAGAGACCAGTCTGGTGGCTCAGCAGTGTCAGTGCTGCGGATTCCCTCGTGGCTGTGAGACGAGGACGGCCCTGCTGGGCGTTGCTTCTGCACCCGTGGCAGAGGAAGCACTAGGGGGGACCAGTGCATCCATGTCCTTTGTCAGACAAGGAATTGCCTCTGGGACTTTGCCTGTGCTGTTCCTTCTCTGGGAAAGGTCTTCCCTTTCCTTGAGGCCTGGTTATCTCCTACTCAGGCTGTATCTCTAGTTCCCATAGGTTCCTCTCTTCCAGAGCACTTTTGACAACTGTAATTAATTATCTGTACCAATACTTCTTTGCTCTGTCTTCCCTGGCAGACTGTGAGAACCATGGGAGGAAGGAGTTTGCTCACTCTTGTCACCCACGCTGAACCTTACAGCACTTGGGAGAATTCTCGAATGCCCAGCCAGGAGGTAGCTGAGAAAACCCTGTTCATTTCCCTCCTTTCCCAAATGGTGATCAAAGCCCACTTAGGAGAAGGGACTCAATGGGGGCCATTCTCCACCACTCATCCGACAAAGGCAGGCGTGCCAGGCCACTGCTCTGTGCCAGGTGCTAACCCGGGTGCTGGGGAGACCCTGGTGAAGGAGACAGCTCCCAGCCCATGGGGCTTTCAGGTTAAAAGGAGAGAGGAGAGAAGCATGGGAAAGGCTGTGCACAGCTAGGCGGGGATGCCAGTTTCTGGAGCCAAAATTAGGACTACAACAAAATTAGTACTAGAAGGGCATGTCAATCGTGCCTCAACTAAAAAAAAAAAGTTTAAGAGGGAAAATGAACGCAGAGAAGCAAAGATACCTGGTGTCACCATGTGCCTCCCCCATCTGACGCCCATGCTCCTCCACCATCAGAACACCATGTTCTTCCCCCACATGACCCCCATGTTCTCCGTGCTGGGATCTTTTGCATGCTCACCAGGCATCATCTGGTCCCTTGGCAGTGGGACCCACAGAGACTTTTCTTGCAAATACTTTCTGGCTTTAGCTCAACCCTTGAGAAGAAAATCAGTGTCATAAATTGCGTGGAAGTCTTAAGACATATTCTGTTTACTCCCTGCACCCCACCCTTCAAAGGATGCATAGGGGGCAACTTAGCAGAGGAGAAACTTAGTGTCGCCTTTGGAAGTGGGGGAGAAAGTAAGTTCGGCATCTTCCAGAAGTCGGTGTGATGCAAACATTTTCTGACGGACATTATCCCTGGAATCGGCCAGCTTCTGTGTTGGTTGTGAAATCTCCAGCAGGTGCCTGCTTTTCCTGTTGGGGTCATTTGCATGGAGAAAGACGCAGGTAAGGCAGCTTTTGAAACTGGGCAAAGGAGCACAGGACCCAAACATGCAGGTGCAGTTTGCCCTCCAGCCCAAAACCCCACCACTGGGGTGGGGGCTTCCTGCCTCTGCCCCGCCTTTAGTGACAAGGGTCACTTTAGGAGACCGTGTTAACTGCTGGAGTTATTGCCTCTTCTGAACCCAAAGATGCTTTTACAATCTCTTCAGTACAGGACCGTCCGTATGCAGGAGCATCCTGGGTTGTATAACTACGACCAATGCTTATTGTTGCCCCAAAGGGACTAATGGATCTCATTAAGTGAAACGGTATCTCGAAATCTTCATTTCCACGCAGCAGCATTGCCTTACCCAGCCCTGTTCGCCCTCATTTATTCTTTGGTCTCCATTGAACCTATTGTTTGGATTTAATGAAGTTCATATTGGTCTGAACCCTTGCCAGGTACGTCTGTCCATCAAAGCCAGGAGGGGGCAGCGTTTTCCTGCCAAGCAAAGGGTTTACATGCAGAGGATTGGGGTGGGAGCAAGGGGGGAGCTGTTCGAGGGCAACAGAATCTGTTTTCGGTCCACACTACCGTGGTGTGATGAAATAGCTTTGCGAACGCCACTGGACACGTCTCCTGACCTACTTTTAATCAGGGTGGGGAGTGCTTGGGAGAAATAAATACAAGATCGGGCCTTCGAGTATTCCTTCAATTCGGTTTAACAAACACCTTCAAATAAGAGCAGGAAAGCCAGGTGCCTCTACTATTCAAAAAAAAAAAAACGAAAAACAAAAAACCTCCAAAGCAAATGATTATGAGTGCATGATGGAAAACACTGAGATGGCTGAGGAATCCTGAGCTTTAAAAAATTATAGAGATTTCATCTGGTTTTATTCCCTATGCATCTAGAGGCTCAGTGCTATAGTGGAAATGGTCATGGAGACCTGGCTTTGAAGGCCAGTTTTGGCAAGATGTGTGACTGGGCAAGGCAGCTCTCCGAGCCTCAGTTTCCATGTCTGGAAAGTGGGAATAACAAGTGAGATCTTGTGAGTGACATAGTGAGTAACATGAGGATACCCATGGAGGGTGATTGTCTGTAGCAGAGAATTGGAGCCCTGGTAGGTGGAGGGGGCTTGTGGACAGGGGGATCTGGGTTCATATCTCAGCTGGATGACCACGGCAGGTAACCGAATCCCCCTGAGACTTCCATCTATATAATAAGAATAGCATATCCTAGGAATTTAACTATGGAGAACTACCTTTGAATTAAATCTCAGCCACGCCAAAGATGGCCGCTGAGAACTCAGCCACCCACAGGAGTGGCCGCTGAAGGCCCCCTGGGGTTCAGCTGCGCCCACTCCGGTCCGCTTCTTACGTCAGAGATGGTTGCGCGTGCGCACAACTCTGTGCGTGATTGGAAAATTGAAAGTTGCCTTATTAGCATAGGTGTAACCAATCAGAAGAGACTTCACCCTATATATTCCGTGCCCTGAGCCCCAATAAACGAGTTTTCTGCTTAGACTGGACTCCTTGTCGAGTCTGATTGTCCCTGGCGAGCGGGCAGCGAGCGCCGGAGGCTGTGGAACGGGCGGACAGTCGGCTCTTACCTCCCTTGCTCCGCCTGTTGGGGCGCGCTTCTCTCTCCCTTCCTTTCCCTCCACTGGCTCGGAGGGTTATGGAAAGAGCTTGTAACAGAAAGAGCTTGTAACAAAAAGAGCCGTAATCCTGACAGTGAGTAGGACCGGTGGGAGAGAGGCTAGAAACCCCGACATTTAACGATTGGAATATACCCCCTATGATGGCAGGGCATTTGTCTATCTTCTTCCCTGATCTATCCCCAGGGCCTTAGATGGGAGCCTGGCACACTAGAGACGTGCAATAAATATTCATCTATTGAATGAGTGGAGCTGTCTGCTTTGCAGGGTGGTCATGATTAGCTGGGAGGAGACGTGCAAAGTGTGGAGGGCTGAGCCGGTATGTGGTAACGGCCGCTCCTTCCTCTTACTCTGCCTTTGTTCAAACCATCTGGACCCAGGAAAGCTTTGCTCATTTCAGATGAGCTGATATATATGAGAAAATCCGGGGATGAGCTGCAAAATGCTTTTGATTAATGTTTATAAACTTTAAGGTGTTCTGTCTAAATATTTCTACCCTTTAAAATAGTGGGCAGAAAATGAGTTTTTTTCCCATGTTATATCATTTGATCTTCACGGCCCTGTGAGATGTGAAGTGAATATTGAGTTTCAGAGATGTTCAGTGATTTTATGTAGGCATTTTTTTTTTCTCTGTGTACTTTAGGAAGGCCTCATCTCCCTATGGGGTTCCTGCAGTTCCCACATGGGAGGTATGGGGCGGGGGGAGAGGACAGCCGTGGAACGGCAGAGCTGGAACGGGTGACCTGAGAATCAATTCACGGGTGGAGCCGATGCTGCAGCATCCTTTCATCCAGTCTTAAATCAGAAGGCCTTCCCGCCAGCATCACTTGTGAAGTATGTAACAGACCCAGGAAGCCCTGTGGCCAACAAATCACACAAAGAAAAATCAAATGTGTTCACATCACTAGTAATTTAAAATACAAACGAAAACACCAGCCAGGTTTTAAAAACAAAAGCCACACCTCCAGAGTTGGTGAACAGGTGAGCAAGTCCAGCCTCTCCGACTGGGCGGGAGGAACTGGTAGGTGCTCCAGCCACAGGCGCCGGGCACTGGGGACCCAAAGCTTTCAAGGCACACACCTCTCACCCTAAAGAAGTAATTAGAAATGTGAGCGAGGATGCATGGTTAAGAATATTGGCCAAATATTGTAATGGCAGAAAAGAAAAACTGGACACAAATGTCTATACAGAGGCCCAGGAGCTGAAAGCCGTTAAAAATCATGGCTTTAACTTAATTCGCTGGAAAATGCATAGGGACAGACAGACAGACTGGAAATAGTTGTAACCAAATTATTATGGGAATTTTTATGTTCACTTAGTATGATTTTTCCTTGTTTATGTAATTTTCTATAGTGAACAGATTTTGCTCTGTAATAAAAAAAGTCAATAGTTGTTTAATTTTAAGAGTAATACTGTGAGCAGCATGGTTTTAGCCATTCATTCTTATTTATTTGGGATTTATAACAAGAGAACGAACATGTGGTTCCTTAACCTCACAGTCCCTCAGATTCACCGTGGGTAATAGCTTCTAAAAGCACCTATGTATAGAGTGTGCGTGTGACAGGACAGGAGTTAATCCACCTAAGAGCACTTCACACAGTGCCTTGGAAACCCGGCAGCTCCAAGATCGGTAGCCGCCTTTGGAATGATTACGGGTCTCGCTATTGATGCAGCTGTTCCCAACGACAGACACTCACTGAGCTCCAAGCTTAGGGAAAGGTTCGCAAGCCACACGTAGGCAATGAAAAGTATCCTCCAAAACGGAAGGTCAGGAGGGTCAGGGGGGAAAATAGGAGGTTTCCTAGAGGACTGGAGGGAGGGTAGGAGCCAGCTGAGTGGAGAAGAGCAAGAACAGAGTCACAGAGGGGAGTGCCTGCAGCAGCCCTCGGATGCCCTTTTTTCCATCTCAGGCCCTGTCCAGGGAGCGAGACCAAGCTTTGCATCTAGGGCCCTCCATCCCCAACCACACTCCAGCCACGCCCCCAGCCCGCCTCCAGCCACGCCTCTAAACGTCTCTGACCCCCTGCAGTGCCGACGGCTGCTGCAATCAGGGTCCTGGGTTAAGAGGGGAGTGTGCAAACCGAGTTTTCCCCTGAGAGGTGGAAAGCCGCCGGAAGACTCTGCCGATGGGGATGGAAGCAGCCGCTGAAAGGATATTCTGGGGGTCGTCAGGGGCCCTGGCCAGCTGAGGCCCGTGCACAGCCTCAGGACGCAGACACCCAGGAGGAGGCCAAGGAAGTCACTTTATACCCCAGATTCTACTCGGTAGAAATACTACTAAACATTTTAACCCAAGGTAGTCATTTTGTAGCAAAAAGAAAGGCAGCTGCAGCTTCCACGTGGCAGTGGTAAGAGTAACCTAACATTTTCAGTGCTCTGTGCTAGGCACACTGCCAAGTTGCCAAGGTTCCCGTTCACTCTCTCCTGTAACCTCACAGTAACCTAGCCCTGGGGACTGTTAGCGGCATAGACTCCAAGCAGTTAAGTAACTTGTTCAAGATTCACAGCTAGGAGATGGCAGAACTGGGATTTGAACCCAGGCGGTTAGACTCCAGAGCCTGTGCCCCCAGCATGTAGTCCAGAGTGAAAACACCCCTCATGATGTGGGCTAGCCACGGTGACTGTTTTTTACAACCAGAAGACGCAAATTAAAGCAGAGCAAACAGCAGGTGTCACCTTCAGAAACGAGGAAGGGGAGCAGCTCCTGTCCACACGTGAGCCTCAGCTGTCAGCCCAGGACTGACTCCTGTGCGCCCCTGCCCTGTGCCGGCCGCTGTGCTGGGCACTTGGGGCTGGGCCCACCCTGAAGGTACTGACCACCTGGCTGGGGAGACTGGACAATTGGATACCGGCCAGGCTTTCTCAGGACTGATCATCATGGCTACACATTAAATTCCCAGTGACTTAGACACTGGGACTGGCCATCCAGAGATACTGCTCCTAATCACCAGAGCCTCTAAATGTTATCTTACTTGGGAAAAGGATCTTTGCAGATGTGATTAAGTTAAGGATCTTGAAATGAGGGGAAAATCCAGGATTATCCAGGTGGGCCCCAAGTGTCCGTGTGGGAGACAGACAGAGGGAGATTAGACAAACACACATGAGAGAGGAGAAGGCCATGTGAATCAGACACAGACTGGAAATGATGTAGCCACCAGCCAAGGAATGCCAGCAGCCACCAGAAGCTAGAAAGGCAAGGAACAGATTCTCCCCTAGGGCCTCCAGACAGACTGAGGCCTTGCCAACCTTCATTTTAGCCCAATGTATTTATCATGTTTTCTGAATTCTGATTCCCATATCTGTGAAAGAGTAAATTTCTGTTGTTTTAAGCCACCAAGTATGTGGCAATTTGTATAGCAGCCACAGGAAACCCATACACACTAAGTGTCATGGGGGATGTAGTGGAAAGAGCATAGGGTGAGACTCCAGTGGCCCCAAATCCTGGCTCTAAATTCTAGGAGGCTTGGGGTAATAATTTAGGCTTTTTGTCTCAGTCTGGTCACTCATGCAAAAGGGGATGAGGGGGTACTATTCTTTACTTATGTTAGTTGGAACTATTTTGGTGGCAGGTGACAGCATTCCAACTCTCAATGGGCTGAAGTAAAAGATGCCAAGCAGGTTCATGAAAGGAAAGCAGAGAAATGGTGGTTCTGGGCTTCAGGCACAGCTGGATCAAGGAGCTCAAAGGAACTATCACTTCCTTTCTCCCTCCACATCTTTGCTCTCATCTCTTCTCTTACAAGCTGACCTCATGCTTTCCTTCTGCAGAGAGTTCTTCCACTGCCTTGAGACTTGATAAAGACAAGATCCATTTCTGCATCTTCACAGCTTAACCACCTCACATCAGTATACAAAGTCCCCAGCAAGGTTCTGATGGCCAGACTCATGGCACGTGCCTAACTCCCAGGTCCAGTCACTATAACCAATGGGGTGGAGCATTAGGGCTGGTCTGGCCTGGGTCCTGGGCCTCCCTGTGACACAGAGTGAGCCGTACCCACCAGAACCACATGGACAGAGTGCAGAGAGTAGACCCCAAAGGCAGGGGAGGTGAGGCACCCTTACCAGAAACGGGAAAGAGTCACAGGGCAGACAAGAACAAAGAATGTCCGCCACTTCATCTCATGGAGTTGCAAAGACGGAGGGAGATGGCACATGCGAACACCTTCTGCGAAACCTGGTGACTGTGATGTGTTTGCTGTGGACACTGTGATCTCAGCTGGCCTGACCCTGACCACACACCCCCAAGCATCTCCTTCTGCCTCGTCCCTGACAACCCACAGGTCTGGCATGCAGCTGCCTCAACTGAAACAGTGCAATGGGAAGCCTGGACTGGCTGAGCTGAGGTGGCTTCAGGCCCCAGAGGCACTTAGAAGCCCCAGGAGTTCAACATTAACACAACAGAAAATAGGGAGCCATTGAAGGTTATTGAGCAAGAGACACAGCGTTTAAAAAGCAATAACTGGGGAACTGTGGAACTCCCGAACTCTAATTCTTAGCAGCAATTGAATAAAACGTTTTGAATGAGTCACTGCCTAAGTCCCAGTTGTTGCTGTGTTACCGTTTGCCTCCCCTATTGGATTTTCCTGTGGACCATGCAGGTGAGCAGGTGAGTAGATACCCAGGACTTGAAGGGTTGACCCAAAGTAGCAGACCTTCATCACCAGGTGGCTTCCAGCTTGGAGTTACTGTTTTGGGATGCAGGGTCTCATCTCCATTGCCCATGATGAGAGCAGCATGAATTAATCCATATTTCTATATTTATTATGAGCCCGGGCTTGTGTTGGAACTGAGCTAAGAGGCATCAACCAGCCACATGTGGCTCTCAAGCACTTAGAATGTGGCTGGTCTGAGCTGAGACATGCTGTATTGTAAAATACACACAAGATTTTTAAAACCTAGTACCAAAAAAAAAGTGTAACATATCTAATTTTGTACTTATTTCATGTTGAAATGGTAATATTTTTAGCTAAATAAATTATATTATTAAAATCAACGTCACCTTGTTCCTTCCTTTTTATGTTTTGAATGTGCCTGTTAGAAAAGCTGGAAGTACATATGTGGTTCGTATTTATAGCTCTATTAGACAGCTCTGTGCTAGAGGGCCCCAGCATACGTGTATCCTTTCACTGATGGCCAAACCACCATTGTAGAGACAAGGACACTGGGGCAGGGTGAGACTGAGGGATGGCAGAGCCACTAAGGGGTAGAGATAAGTCCGCCAGCTGGTCTAGTTCAAAGTCGATCTTTCCTGCTCTACACGGTTACCCACTTACAGCATCAGCCCTATGCTCAGGCTGCAAGTGACTGAGTCCCACAGTCAGTTTGGTTGTTTTTCTTTTTTAAAATCAACATTTATTGTCCCCACCGGAGCAGTTCCAACGTTGGTTAACAGACTCTGCAATGTCATCCAGACCCCAGCACTTTCCATATTTCCCTCTGTCCACCTCCACACGTTGGCTTTGTCCCAGGCTCTTCAGCTATGGCGAATCACAATCACAGCTGTAGCGTGTGCTTGCACAACAGAAAAGACAGCTTCTCTCTGTGGGTCTCTTTCTATAGGGGAAAAAAACCTTCCCCAGAAACTCCTTAAGACCTCATAACTCAAGGTGTGGTCCCAGACCAACAGCATCCGAGCCACCTGGGAGCTTGGTAGACGTGCAGGATGTTGCGCCCCACCCCAGACCTGCTGACTCAGAGTCTGCATCTTAACAAGATGCCCAGTCAGTCCTGGGCACATTCCAGTTGGGCAGGGCTGCCTGAAAAGACTTCCCCTGGAATCTTATTGGCTAAGCCTACACAATATGCAAATGCCTAAACCAGCCACCAGAAGAAGAATGGAATTAACTGGCTGGTTTAGAACCATCATCACCCACATATTGGGCTGGGCTGAGAGGCAGCCCCTTCCCTGTGCACAGAGGGGTGGAGCCTGCTCCCATGTGTTGGCATTTGGGTGTGGTGTGCGGTAATGGTGATGGGGGATGCTGGGTAGGCAATCATGAGGCCAATAAGTCCTTGAAGGCCTGATAAGAAGATTAAATAAGGTAAAGAATATATAGTGACTAATGCATTCATTCATATTTTTCATCCAACACTTATTTTTTAGTACCAGATACTCTTTGCCCCTGAGGGTACAATGGTGCACAAGACATGATCCCTACCCTTGTGGGAAAGATAGGAAAAAACAAAAAAGAGGAAACTAACATAATAACAAAATTACAATTGTGAAAGGTGACATGAAGGAAACAAACAGTGCTGAATACAGAATGCAGGCAAAGATATGCTCTCTCTGGGAGGGGGGCATTTACACAGAGACCTAGAGGGTGACAAGGAGCTCACCACTCCCTGAGATGGGGGGAGGGTGTGGCACAGCAGTGATCTCTGCAGAGCGGGGGCATCATGTGCAAAGGTCCTGGGGTAGGAAGGAACTTAGCAAGTTCAAGGAATGTATGGATCTATATGGTCTTGGGCCTTAATTAGCACATATATCAAGCTAGGTTGTCAGGATATCTGTTCTAACATCTCAAGCTTTTCTTGGGATTCCACTTTCAACCTGTACCGTGAAGGAGGAGCCTGGAGCCCTGAGCCTGACTTTATGAACCCTGAGCAGCAGGTGCCCTAGGGCCCCCTCAGGAGTCACTTCTGCATATCTCTGCTCCTCCCCTCAGGAGGAAGCCTTCCTACTCATCATGAGTACACAGTCCTGTCACAGTCATGTCCCATCATGAGGAACTGTTGATCGCTCCCTCAGTCCCTCTCACTGGGCTGGGAGTCCTTGGTAATAAGGATGCTTTTTCCCACTGGTATTCTCAGCACCTTGCATGGTGCCTGGGACTTGATGGGCATTTCACAGACGTTTGTATGCTGGACAGGTGAATTGAGACTTAAAGGAGCCTGGTGCTCAGTGCTTGAAGGGACTTCGAGAGCTTATCTGGACCCACACTATGCCTTTGGTTATCAACCCATTTTGCTGATGAGGGGAGGTTACAGAAGGCTCCCATACCCACAGCGACAAGATAGTGGTGAAAGTGGAGAACAGAGTACGGTGAACCTTGTTGACTCTCAATGGCCACGTTGCCTCCACATTAACCTTACAGAAGATGTTTAAATGTTCTCTCTGTCCCACTCCCTGTGGTTTGCAAAAGACATCTGCCTCCTTGCAGGGATGAGAGACATGAAGCAGAGGCAAAGGACCAGACTGACAAGCTCTTCAAAGAACTTACTGTCCTGGTCACATGCACACATTACCTACTGCTATGTAACACATCGTAAACATTTGATGGCCTAAAGCAATCATCAGTCTGTATTGTTCTCCCAGTTTCTGTGGATTAGGAATTCAGGAGCAAGTTAGCTGAGCAGTTTTGACTTGGGGGCTCTCACAAGGCTGCAGTCAAGAAGTTGGCCCAAACTGTCATCATCCGAAGGCGTGCTGGGGCTGAGGGACCCAGTCCCAAGGCGGCCCACTCCCAGGGCCGACACGTTGGTGCCGCTTGTCGGTGAGGGCCTCAGGCCCCCCCCCGGTGGGCCACCCCACAGGCTGCCTGGGTGTCCTCACCACAGGGCGTTGGTTTTCTGCAGAGCAGGCGGTCCAGGAGGGAGAGGGCCAGTGGGAGGGACATTGCACTGGGAGAGTTAATCTTGGAAGTTGCATATCATCATCTTGCCGCTGAGTGTGGCCCACACTCAAAGGGAGGGCATCAGTTTCCCCTTCTGCGGGGAGAGTGTCAAGGAATTTGAAAACACATTTTAAACATGCTGAGCAGAGCAGATTCTCAACACCAGCCATCAGCCTGTGTGTCCCTCACTTAGTGACAGCCCGTTTACTCGAGCAAACTGGTAAGCCAGGCACCCTTCTCGGGTACCACCTGGTTATAATCAGTGTGTGTCTGTCATGACTGAAGGTATGTGTTATTTCAACAATATCTCCCACCAATTGCTCGCAGAGGTAGAAGCAATTGGTAAGGTTGAACACCCTTCTGGGCTTGTCTCCTTTTAGATTGGGGACAAAGGGGGTTGGGAGAAAAGGGAAGCTCCCTCATCCCAGCTCAGACAGCTAATGTCTCTCCCTTCTCCACCCACAGCCTTCCATCTGGGGGGCTGCTATGCAGAGAGGGAGACTTCTCTGTCCTTGTCTTTCAGAGGAGACAGAACTGCACCTGACCCTTCATCAAAAGAATCCACATTTCTCAGACTGACCCTGGCCTTGACACCCCTCCCTGAGCCACAGCAAACATTCACTGTCCTGTGGGCCTTAAAATCAGGCACTGTGTCAAGGTGGACTCCTGTCAGGCTACTTGGGTATGAATCGATGCAACTGTTATGGAGGACAATTGGGCAATAGAGTTCTTAATTAAAAAGACACCTATCCTTTGGTCCAGCAATCCTACCTTGAATAATTTATCCTACAAATACACCTCCACTTGTGAGAGAGAATGTATGTACAAGGATAGACTACGCGGTACTGTTCCCAGTAGCAATAGACTGGAACCATCTGTACATTATCCAGAGGTGGTTAAACGGATAGTGCATGGAATACTCTGTGACTATTAAAAAAGAGAATAGGGTCTTTTTTGTATCCCCAAACGGGGGAATCTTCAAGATACATTGTTAAGTGAAATAAACAAAATGAAAAACAGGGCACATAATTTGCTATCATTTATATAAAAAAAAGAAAATAGGAAGATTCTAGCTATGTATACATATATATATATATATATACATATATATGAGTAACATCTGAACAAGGGACCATGAAACTACCATTTTTTTGTTGGTGAAAAACGAATACATTTCAACAACTTTGCATGGGTCAACCGGCCGGCGACAGAGGTTGCCTCTGGGAGGGCCACTGAATGACTGGAGAATGCAGATGGGGGAAAACAGACTTCTCTCAGTATAATGTTTTTGCACCTTTGGAATTTTGGGCATGATGTAGCTCTTTTTATATTTCATAGCTTTTAATTTTTTAATAGATTATCAGAGTTCATCCATTGGAATAATTGTACATTTATTGTAAAGACTGGAGATTCCCATTCTCAACAAGTAGGCAGCTGCCAAGTTATCCCGCCATCCTGTAAAGGCAATTTCCTCTTGCCTGTGTTTATTCAAACATGAAAAATAATTTATTGCTTCAAATTCTTTCAATGAAGGGGGGAGAAATGCAAGCTGAACCAAGCTTTGTAACTGGAGGGTAAACCTAAAGGCAGAAGAGGTGTAGTAAGCAAGCCTCTTAAAAACTTAGCAAAGGGGTGGGAACGTCAAGGGCTCCATGAAAGTGTGCCTGACCCTGGGGGGTATGCAAGGGGTGGAGGGAGCTTTGCCACAGCAGGTGATGCTGGCGCGACAGTGAAGAGGACAGCCACAGGGTGCTGTCCCCTTTAGGACACCCAAAGTCCCTGGGGGTGCGTGCCTCTGGGGACAGGAGGTGACACATCTGGGCCACCCACATGTCTCTGGAGCTCAGGAATCAGCTTCCAACTGGAGTGGCAGAGGAGGCCTGGGCGTGCACCAGTCTGGCAGCCCCTCCCTCATCCACCTTGTAACAGGGTCACTAATACGGAGCCCCTTTTAGTTTATTATAGAACTAGTGTTTTGAAAGCACAAACACTAAACTTCTACATGCTTGTGTTGGAAAATTTTAAATTGCCATTTTGAGTAGTTATATTTATTAGCTTTTAAAAAAATGTTAACAGTGACGTAGAAACAAAAGACCTAAGAGCCCCACTGAATGAACTATGGCAGGATCTCTTTGTTGTAATAGGATCACCATATTCTCCTCCTTAGAATGATCTCCCTGACGGCTTCCATCTGTGTCAGTCGGGGGGCAAACTGATTTTAGCCCCCAGGGGACACGTGACAATGTCTGGAGATATTCTTGGTTATCAAAATCAGAATGTGAAGGCTCCTGGCATCCAGTGGGTAGAGACCAGGGACGCTGCTAACTACCCTATCACACACAGGACAGCCCGCAACAGGGTTACTGGGCCGCGAATGCTTACTGCTAAAGTTGAGAAACTCTCACCTACACCTGACATGTACAGATTCTCAATGAATGTCTGTTGAATTAATAAGTGACTTATTACTAAAAATACTGTGTGCATGTATGGCACTAACCAATGGTTAGCAGCATGAGGGGACAAATCAGGCACAGCTGGGGATACTTTTATGCCTTCCTGTGTTCACTTTTGTATCACGAGCTATTTTTAAAAGCCACTTTTATAATTAAAAAAAAAAAAGGAAAGGACTTCCGGGAAGATGGCAACGTGAACAGAGCAGCAGAAATTCCCTCCCAACATTATATTTATGCATGAAAACACAGCAAATACAACTATTCCTAAAAGAGAGACCAGAATACACAGGAAAGCGCACAGCATGAAGCTACACCTGAGAGGACTTGGCACCCAGAGAGGCGGGTAAGAGACGGAGCCGCAACCCGATGGGACCCGAGCGCTCCCCCACCCCAGCGCACCGGCGGGAGGAAAGGATTCAGAGCCAGGATGGAGTGGAAGTACAGGCCCGGGAAACAACCAGCCCCGGTGATCAGTGCCGGGAACGCTGACACACAGTGCGCGGTATAGCGGAGATTGGAGCGACAGAGGGCACAGGATCTCAGCAGGGAATGCGCCAGGTTGCTTGTGGCAGGATCCAGGAGGGAAAAAAAAGAAGAAAAGCATGCGCTTTTTTCAGCGGTCTTAAAGAGACAGGAGCCCAGCAGAGGACCGCATCGCCCTGGCACACTCAGCCCAGCAGGCTGGGAGTCCTGGGGAGTTTCTGACCCCTTAGCTGGCGACTGGGAAAGGGTGGCCGCACTTAGGACTCCCACAGAGCTCAACAGCCTCCCATTCATTCCCACCCCGGCCAGAGCTATAAAGGGCCTTGTGGAGCAGAGCGGCCACGGCTCTGGAATAGTGGAGCAACAGCGCCACCTACAGCATTCACACAGAATCCACTCCCGTCATAAAGAGCCCAGCTGAAATACGTGGCGACTACCAGCAACCAATTCTATAGCCATGAAAACACAGAGGAATATGGTACAGACAAAGCTTCCAACACAGACAACCCCAGAGAGGGAACCTGAAGGGATGGACATGGACAGTCTTCCTGAAAAAGAATTCAGAATAAAAGTCATAGCCATGCTGATGGATCTACAGAGAAATGTACAAGAGCTGAGAGAGGAAGTGAGGGAAGTGAGGAAAGACTATGCAGAAATGAGACAAGCCATCAACGGCTTAACAGCAGACTGAATGAGGTGCAAGAGACTGTTAATGGAATAGAAAATAGAGAACAGGAATACAGAGAAGCTGAAGCAGAGAGAGATTAAAGGATCTCTAGGAATGAAAGAATATTAAGAGAACTGTGTGACCAATCCAAACGGAACAATATTTGCATTATAGGAGTACCAGAGTAAGAAGAGAGAGAAAAAGGGATAGAAAGTGTCTTTGAAGAAATAATTGCTGAAAACTTTCCCATGCTGGCGAAGGAAATAGTCTCGCAGTCCACGGAAGCCCACAGATCTCCCAACACAAGGGACCCAAGGAAAACAACACCAAGACACATAATAATTAAGATGGCAAAGATCAAAGATAAAGACAGAGTATTAAAGGCAGCTAGAGAGAGAAAAAAGATCACCTACAAAGGAAAACCCATCAGACTGTCATCAGACTTCTCAACAGAAACCTTATAGGCCAGAAAAGAGTGGCATGATATATTTAACTTAATGAAACAGAAGGGCCTCAAACCAAGAATATTGTATCCAGCACGATTACCATTTAAATATGACGGAGGGATTAAACAATTTCCAGACAAACGAAAGTTGAGAGAGTTTGCCTCTCATAAACCACCACTACAGGATATCTTAAATGGACTGCTCTAGAGGGAAGCACCCCTAAGGCTAAAAATATGTCACCAGAGAAAATAAAATCATAGCAAAGAAAGCAGACCATCCAAATATTAACTAAAGCCAAAGAATAAAACACCTAATATATAAAGAAAGGAGGAGGAAGAATAGGAAGGGAGAGATAAAGAAACATCAGACGGCGTTCACAATAACTTAACAGGAAAGTTAAGTTAGATTCTTAGACAGTAAAGAAGCAACCCTTGAACCTTTGGTAATCACAAATCTAAAGCCAGCAATGGCAATAAGTACATATCTATCAATAATCACCCTAAATGTAAACGGACTGAATGCACTAATCAAAAGACACAGAGTAACAGACTGGATAAAAAAGCAAGACCCATCTATATGCTGCTTACAAGAGACTCACCTCAAACCCAAAGATATACACAGACTAAAAGTGAAGGGACGGAAAAAGATATTTCATTCAAACAACAAAGAGAAAAAAGCAGGTGTTGCAGTACTTGTATCAAAAAAAATAGACTTCAAGACGAAGAAAGTAGCAAGAGATAAAGAAGGACATTACATAATGATAAAGGGGTCAGTCCAACAAGAAGATATAACAATTATAAATATATATGCACCCAACACAGGAGCGTCAGCATATGTGAAACAAATACTAACAGAATTGAAGGAGGAAATAGACAGCAATGCATTCATTTTAGGAGACTTCAACACACCACTCACTTCAAAGGACAGATCAACCAGACAGAGAATAAGTAAAGACACAGAGGCACTGAAAAACACACTAGAACAGATGGACCTAACAGATATCTACAGAATTCTGCACCCAAAAGCAGCAGGATACACATTCTTCTCAAGTGCACATGGAACATTTTCCAGAATAGACCACATACTAGGCCACAAAAAGAACCTCAGTAAATTAAAAAATATTGAAATCCTACCAACCAACTTCTTAGATCACAAAGGTATAAAACTAGAAATAAATTTTAGAAAGAAATCAAAAAGGCTCACAAATACATGGAGACTTAACAACATTCTCCTAATGAATCAATGGGTTAACGACCAAATCAAAACAGAAATCAATGAATATATGGAGACTAATGACAACAACAACACAAAACCACAACTTCTGTGGGACACAGCGAAGACAGTTCTAAGAGGAAAGTATATTGCAATACAGGTCTATTTAAAGAAGGAAGAACATTCCCAAATGAACAGTCTAAAGACACAATTATTGAAATTGGAAAAAGAAGAACAAATGAGGCCCAAAGTTACCAGAAGGAGAGACATAATAAAGATCAGAGAAGAAATAAATAAAATTGAGAAGAATAAAACAATAGAAAAAATCAATGAAACCAAAAGCTGGTTCTTTGAAAAAACAAACAAAATAGATAAACCCCTAGCCGGACTCATTAAGAAAAAAAGATAATCTACACACATAAACAGAATCAGAAATGAGAAAGGAAAAATAATGACGGACCCCATAGAAATACAAAGAATTACAAGAGAATATTATGAGCATCTATATGCTAACAAGCTGCAAAACCTAGAAGAAATTGACAACTTCTTAGAAAAATACAGCCTTCCAAGACTGACGAAGCAGGAAACAGAAAAACTAAACAGACCAATCACCAGCAACGAAATTGAATCAGTAATCAAAAATCTACCCAAGAACAAAACCCCCGGACCTGATGGATTCACCTCTGAATTCTACCAGACATATAGAGAAGAAATAACACCCATTCTCCTTAAAGTTTTCCAAAAAATAGAAGAGGAGGGAATACTTCCAAACTCATTCTATGAAGCCAGCATCACTCTAATACCAAAACCAGGCAAAGACCTCACTAAAAAAGAAAATTACAGACCAATATCCCTGATGAACGTAGATGCAAAAATATTCAACAAAATATTAGCAAACCGAATTCAAAAATACATCAAGAGGATCATACACCATGATCAAGTGGGATTCATCCCAGGGATGCAAGGATGGTACAACATTCGAAAATCCATCAACATCATCCACCACATCAACAAAAAGAAGAACAAAAACCACATGATCATCTCCATAGATGCTGAAAAAGCATTTGACAAAATTCAACATCCATTCATGATAAAAACTCTCAACAAAATGGATAGATGGCAAGTACCTCAACATCATAAAGGCTATATATGACAAACCCACAGCTAACATCATACTTAACAGCGAGAAGCTGAAAGTTTTTCATCTAAGATCAGGAACAAGACAGGGATGCCCACTCTCTCCACTGTTATTCAACATAGTACTAGAGGTCCTAGCCACGGCAGTCAGACAAAACAAAGACATACAAGGCATCCAGATTGGTAAAGAAGAAGTCAAATTGTCACTATTTGCAGATGACATGATACTGTGCATAAAAAACCCTAAAGACTCCACTCCAAAACTACTAGAACTAATATCTGAATTCAGCAAAGTTGCAGGATACAAAATTAACACACAGAAATCTGTTGCTTTCCTATACACTAACGATGAACTAACAGAAAGAGAAATCAGACAAACACTTCCATTCACAATTGCATCAAAAAGAATAAAATACCTAGGAATAAACCTAATGAAGGAAGTGAAAGACCTGTACTCTAAAAACTACAAGACACTCCTAAGAGAAATTAAAGAGGACACTAACAAATGGAAATGCATCCCATGCTCTTGGCTAGGAAGAATAAATATTGTCAAAATGGCTATACTACCTAAAGCAATCTACAGATTCAATTCAATCCCTATCAAACTACCAATAGCTTTCTTCAATGAACTGGAACAAATAATTCTAAAATTCATATGGAACCAGAAAAGACCCTGAATAGCCAAAGCAATCCTGAGAAAGAGGAATCGAACAGGGGGAATTACGCTACCTGACTTCAAGCTCTACTACAAAGCCACAGTAATCAAGACAATTTGGTACTGGCACAAAAACAGACCCACAGACCAGTGGAACAGAATAGAAAATCCAAACACTAACCCAAACATTTACAATCAATTAATATTTGATAAAGGAGCCTTGGATATACAATGGGGAGATGAGAGCCTCTTCAGCAGCTGGTGTGGGAAAAACTGGACAGCTACATGTAAGAGAATGAAACTGGACTACTGTCTAGCCCCATACACAAAGGTAAACTCAAGGTGGATCAAAGACCTGAATGTAAGTCATGAAACCATAAAACTCTTAGAAAAAAACATAGGCAAAAATCTCTTGGACATAAACATGAGTGACTTCTTCATGAACATATCCCCCCGGGCAAGGGAAACAAAAGCAAAAATGAACAAGTGGGACTATATCAAGTTGAAAAGCTTCTGTACAGCAAAGGACACCATCAGTAGAACAAAAAGACATCCTACAGTATGGTAAAATATATTCATAAATGATGTATCTGATAAGGGATTGACATCCAAAATATATAAAGAAATCATGCACCTTAACAAACAAAAAGCAAATAATCCAATTAAGAAATGGGCAGAGGACATGAATAGATACTTCTCTAAAGAAGAAATTCAGATGGCCAACAGGCACATGAAAAGATGCTCCACATCGCTGGTCATCAGAGAAATGCAGGTTAAAACCACAATGAGATATCACCTCACCCAGTGAGGATGGCCAACATCCAAAACACAAACAACAACAAATGCTGGCGAGGATGTGGAGAGAGGGGAACCCTCCTACACTGCTGGTGGGAATGCAAATTGGTTCAACCATTGTGGAAAGCAGTATAGAGGTTCCTCAAAAAACTCAAAATAGAAATAAATACCATTTGACCCAGGAATCCCACTCCTAGAAATTTACCCTAAGAATGCAGCAGCCCAGTTTCAAAAAGACAGATGCACCCCTATGTTTATTGCAGCACTATTTACAATAATGGAAATGGAAGCAACCTAAGTGTCCATCAGTAGATGAATGGATAAAGAAGAAGTGGTACATATACACAATGGAATATTATTCAGCCATAAGAAGAAAACAAATCCTATCATTCGCAACAACATGGATGGAGCTAGAGGGTATTATGCTCAGTGAAATAAGCCAAGCCAAAAAAGACAAGTATCAAATGATTTCACTCATATGTGGAGTATAAGAGCAAAGAAAAAAACTGAAGGAACAAAACAGCAGCAGACTCACAGAACCCACGAATGGACTAATAGTTACCAAAGGGAAAGGGACTGGGGAAGAAGGGTGGGAAGGGAGGTATAAGAGGGTAAAAGGGGCATTACGTTTGGCAGACGTAAGGTGGGGGGGCACAGGGAGGGCTGCAACTCAGAGAAGACAAGTAGTGATTCTATAGCATCTCACTACGCTGATGGACAGTGACTGTAATGGGGTTGGTGGGAGGGACCTGATGAAGGGGGTAGTTTAGTCACCATAATATTGCACATGTAATTGTAGGTTAATGATACCAAAATAAATTATAAAAAAAGAAAAAAAAAGGAAATAAGGAGGGAAAGGAAGAAAGCATGACCTCAGCAAGTTATTTCTGTTGTTTTGTCCCAATTTCTCAGCTCTGCAGCATGCATAGTAATAGTGTGGTCCCACCGGGCTGGTGAGAGGATTCAATCAGTTTGTCTGCGTAATGCCCTCTGCACGGCACCATGACGTAGGAAGTGCCCAGTACGTGCCCTCAACTTCAACCTCAACCCTGAGTGTCATTTTGATTTATGTCCAGAATATTCTCCAGACCTTTGGTTGACTGCTCAGGTTCAAGGGGGCCTTGGGTGTCCCCTCTGATCATCTCTGTGGTGGAGTTCATGCAGGTGCATTCTGTGGGCCCGGCAGACTGCAGAGCCCCAGCAGGTGTCTCTGCTGGAGCCGCAGCCTTGGGTGTACCCATCTGCCCCTTGGGCTGCACCGGGTTAGTGGAGCATAAATCATCTGTGACCGAGCAGAGGGCCCTGGAGCTCCCAGCCCACTCCAGCCATTCAGGACCCTCCCCAGACATCAGGAGCCTTGAACCCACATTTTCCCTGCGCAGGCCCAGATGCTGACCTAGGTCCAGGAACCCCAGTGGCTGCAAAGGCGTTTTTTAACAGAGCGTTGTCCTGGGAGACCGAAAACGTTCTAATCAATGCAGAGAACAGGGCTAGACGAGAAGCCCATTACCCACCCCACCCCACCCCCGCCCATGTAAGCCCTATTTAGCAGCAAATCCTTAAGCCAGCGCTTGTAAAAAGCAGCTTGTTTGGGACTGACCTTCCTATTCATGTAAAGTGATATTGCACGCTTGGCCAACCTCGGCAAGCAGCTAAACATATGTCGTCAGCTGGGCGCTGCTGCCCCTCTATTAAGATGGTTCTGGAAGCATATGTGGGAATGGGCCAGCGCTGGAGACCCAAGGGGAAAGGCAGGACACAGGCAATTAGCAGGAGCCCGCCCCAGCCCTGATGCGGGGCTGCGGGAGGAAGTTAGAGCTGAGTCTCATGGGCATGGGAACAATTAGGGTCAACAAATAATCGTGGAAAAGGAAACTTTAAAAAATAAGAACCTGGTTAAATGACCCAGGAAACACCCAACCCTGCCCCCCAGCCCGCCCCACTGCCTCTGGGCTTCACGTGGACCACCATCCCTCCCCCACTTTTTGGATAATGACTTCCCTTTATAATTTCCTGGAGGAAGTTGTTGAAATGATCTTCCAGTGATAAAATAAGTGGGGTGATTCTTAATTTTCAATCTGAAGGCTTTTTTCCCCTTCCAGTCCAATCTCTTAATTAACTGGGGTCAACAGCTTCATGCAGAAACCCCTCTGTATGCGCTGAAGGGAGAGAAGTCCAAGCTGAGTTCATTCCCATTGGCCAGGTGGGGCAGACTGTCCCTGAGTTGTGGCTGGGGTGGGAGACAGGAGCCGTTCTGCTCTGAGGGTGAGTGCAGTCATTGTCGGGTCACGGAGGAGAAACTTCCTGTTTCCTCTGGTGTGCTGTTTCAAAGAACAGCAATGCTACCACTTAAAAGCACTTTCTAGAAATTCTTAACCTGCACTGTCCATCCCAGTGGCCACCACCCACATGTGGCTATGAGCACATGACATGGAGCTGGTGTAATGGAGGAACTGAATGTTTAATGTTACTTCATTTCAATTATTTTAAATCTAAAAACTGACAATTCCATTATTGGAAATCTTAAGTATGCCTGGAACTACTGGAGTGTGTGAATCTGCTTTTTCAAAGGTAAATTTTACATCTACACAGATTTAAGTATTTCTGTTGAAAATGTAGTGCCTGAATTGAGATGTGTTATGGGTGTAAAACTACACACCAGATTTCAAAGACTTGGTTTAAAAAAAACAAAAACAACTTGTTAATAGTTTTATATTGATTACATGTTGAAATGATAGTTCTTGGGATATTCTGGGTTAAATAGTGATATTATTCAAATTAATGTCACTTGGATCTGCTGTGCAACCATGTGATTGTACTTTACTGAACTATATACGGTTAAAAATGGTTAAGATGGTAAATTTAATGTTATGCTTTTTACCTCAATAGAAATAAATTAATGTCACCTGTTTCTTTTTACTTTTTGTGGCCACTAGAAAATGTAAAATTACATCTGGGCTCACATTATCTGTCTACTGGACAGCGCTGCATACACGTAATCTCCTTTAATCCATCTGCAGTACCAGTGGGCAGGTCTGTGGACAGCCAGAGGAATCCCCTGAAGAAATCCCCAGCCTGATTAGGTGAGAGAGGAAATAGGATCTCTCCAAATTAATAGGATTTCGACAGCAAGACCCAAGGAAATATTTTGGACCAGAACCTGGAGTTCTGGGATGGTGACTTCCTGCAGTGTCCTGACCACCAGACCCTCCCTGCTTCCTTTTCCTGGGGCAGGACCTTTACAGATGAAGACAGCTGGGCTTTGGACTTGGGCACAGTGAATGATATTTGTCTGGCAACCATCTGCCCAGTTGATAAAACTAGACTCTGCCTTAAACATCTAAGTCTGAGGGTCTCCCCGTCCCGCATTCACCCCTCCTTCTTCTTTTCCTCTCAAGTTGCCAAGTAAAACATGGAGCACAGTGTCTGGCGGGGCGACCCCAGGTGACAGTGTGCGTCTGACGCCTGGTCTATTGGTTGCATTGGGTAGCGCCAGTACCTGCCAGGATCCGGTGGAGAGAACTTACTGTTTGTCTAATTGCAATGCTCAGTTGCCCAGTTTTCTATTCTTGGAAACCACTCTCACTAGCCCCTCGCTGTTCAGTCCAGCTGTCCCAAGTCATTGGTCAGCTGCCAGGGAAAAGGTAAGAGCGATGGTGGTGGAGATAACCTTGACCTGCTCTGCTGAAAACTCCCCCCACGCAGAGGTGGCCATCTTTGCAGCTGGAGTGGATCCCAGGCTGAGCACATTTAGGGCTGGGGCTGCAGGGATTCTGTGTGGCCCAGGGTGAAACCTGGCCCACAGTGACAGTAATACACTGTGACAGCTGTCACAGCTCTTCTTGGGTCATTGTGCCATGAAGGCTTGGAGCAGGGAGCGTCAGCTGGAGTTGAAGCAGAAGATGCCAACGGCACAGGGGCATGTGTGATCTCGCTATCCATTCATTTTGCTCGCAAATGCCCACAGTTTATGTTATGCACCAGGTGCCTGCCGGGCTCAGGGGACTGTCATGGTGAACAAGTGAGATGCATTCCCTGCCCTCAAGGGGTGTACGTTCCTTCTGTGGATACAGCAAACAAACGGACTCAACCAAGATAATGTCAGACTGTGACAAGTGCTATGGAAGAAATGAGCAAGACGGAGGCAGGGCAGGCCTGGGGCAAGTCGGTTTGGACTAGGATGTTCCCCCAGGAGCTCTCAGAAGATGGAGCTTTTCAGCTGGGCCTGAAGGTCGGGACAGAAAGCAGCCGGGTGAAAAGCCGACCCCGGAGCCATGAGGGAAGAGGGAAAAAAGTAGCAAGGGTTTCCCAGGGGAAAGCCAGCCTGGCAACAAGACGGAGGCAAGGAGGGTCTGGGTTGGAGTTTCTCAGCCCTAGAAAACATTCTAGGAAGCCCCAAGGATTTAGGGAGCTCCGGCTATCTGCTACAGTAAAGCTACAATAAACTACCTCATGAACACAACGCAGTCCAACAGTGTTCTTAAATTTCCCAGGATGACCACTTTGATACCTTTTGATTCTTAAATGTCACTTACAGTTGATTTCCTCCAGCATTTTTGCTCAATTTGTGCATGTCTCTGCTTGTCTCTTGCTCTCAAGACATGCTCTGGTGGCCGGGTAAGGGGTTGAGGTGGAGGGAGGGCACACCATGCACCATCTCACCTGAGGGGACTCCAGCCTGGCCGCAGGGAGGAGATGCAATGACCCTGTGCGGCTGCGATGTCCTCAGGAGAGCACAGACATGTAGGAGCCAATTCCCACTCCAGATGGGGCAAATCGTGCTCTCCTCCTGGCTAGACACACCGCCCGCACTAGAGGAGAGGGGCGGAGGAGTGGCCATGACTGACGGTTGCTATGCGGGCAGTGGCCCCGGTGCCAACTTATTCACAACACCTGTCATCACGTGCTGTCAGCAACGCGCTCACTTATGATTTAATTTATGCCTTGTGTGTCATAAGCCAGCACAGACTGTTTTTAAGCCATCACACGGACTGTCGATGAGCTGCCTCTCCCTTGACAGATGTTGGGGCCGAACAGTTGGGGAGGCCCCGAGAAGCCTGCTAGCCTTCGGCCCCAGAGGAGGTTGGCAGTGGGTGACTCCAGGCCGGAAAGCTAGCAGCAGGGCTGTGAAGGGAGAGAGGAAGAGAAAAGGCCACCTCAGTTTGGGGTGCCCCACCAGGCCACCGACCACTGTGCGACTCCAGGAAGCCAGTGACAGATGCCCTCAGCCCAGAGAACTTCCAGTACTGCTTCCAGAACTGCCTTCATTTCTCAGCCATCTGAATATGAATTTTTGTATTATGCTTAGGGCCAGATTCTCACCACATCTCAACCTTGCCTGGTGGCTATAAATCATCCTGCGCCTACGTGTGTGGAGATGTCAGCGCATATTTGATCGTTTGAATAATGTCAGCTGATGCAAGTGGGTGATTTACCTTTGACAGCCTGCGTTCGCATTTGAAACGTAGAACAGGATACATCCTTCTATATATGCACTATATTTCATAGATGTTAATGGAGAGTGTTGGGATATCACGGTTCTACAATTCCAAACAAAGCTCAGACTTCCCATGTTCAAATTCATTTCCTTTTCCTGAGAACCAGTTTCCTGTTTTATGTAAGTGTTGGGGTTTTTTGTTTGTTTGTTTGTTTGTTGTCCAAACATGGACTAAAAAGGGCACCAACGAGCTGTCACGTGATGTTACAAGACTTGGACGGAGGTATGCTCAGCTCCCTCAGCATATACTAGGAGTTCACACATGAAAAGAAAGGGGGACCCGGAAAATCATCCACTTGCCCACAGCCACATTCCTGGGATCCTGACATGAACGTGCTGTGTTTCCACATCTCATGCACTTTTCTCTTGCCATGTTACCTCCCAGACCCACCACACAGGAGAGAGAAAGCCATCGAGCTGGATGTCCTTGGTGGTTGAGAGGCTGGGCCGATACTCACTAGCGTCTGCTCTTCTAAATCAAAGGAGAATCAAAGTCCTGAGCTGAAGGACTGGACTGAAGAACAGATGCAGTCTCCCTGCTTGTCACAAGTCCTCCATAGGTCGTTTGCCTTTTCTTTCTCCTCCTCAGAAGAAGGCCACTTGCAGAGATCGTTTCCAATTGCCAGGGGACAGTCCAACCACCAACGCTGTGTCTGTATCAGTTTCAGACAGACTGGGATTTTTGAATAAGACCATTTGCCATGAGTGTCATCAAAAGAAATCAACAAAAAGCTGCATTAAGCAGACAAGTCAATTCTTTATTTCAAAGGACGGTCTTTTAGAACTTCAGAATGCCTTTCACTGTCTAGAGAGTGATTTTCCATGGACAACGCTTGCTTTTCTTTTTTTTTTTGGTCAATCTGGAGCCATTGTTAGGAAATAAAAACTTCCCTTTGTTTGTGCATGAGCAGGTTATAGGGAATAATGCCCATCCTACGTCCACACCAGCGTGCCTCCCACCCAGGCACCGGGGGGACAACTGAAGCCGCTCCCAGAAGAACCGAGCCAGAAGACCAGCTCTGGGTGGAGGGGCAGAGCCGTGCAGACGGGATTCCCGGCTGGAAGGCTGAGTTCATGGGGTCTACATTCCCTTCCTCACTGTGCAGAGACGATGCACTACTCAGCTCCCTCACTTTCAACATTAACAAAGGAATTATTCATGTACTTTGTGGACATCTTAAAGACAATGTGATTCCTTACGAGGAAGCAGATACAGTGTGAAAGGTGTTCCGGCCTGGATGCAGTCAGTTAGACCTGGATTCAAAGCCCAACTGCAGGTTGCTTCCCCTGCTAAATCTTCCTCTTCTCATCTGTGAAATGGGGATAATGATGGCCCCAGCCTCTCTGCACCACGAGGAAAAATAAATCAGAGTTTTGTACAATGCCAGCACATTATCATTCTCATCATGTTTCTCCAGACTTGAGTATAAGCCCTCTTTATATTTCTCAACAGTCCAATATACTTAGAGGCCAAGCACACATTTGTTAGATTTCTTGCCATTTATGCATATGATTTCATAACCACATTCTAGGATTCAAAAAAGATTAATTTAGTAGAGCCGGAGAATCCAGGAGACTGGTGGGTTCCAGTTGAGGGGTGAGGGGTGTGGGGAGAAGAGATTTTGTCTGTTTATCCTCATTCATTGTATTTTTTCTAAACATGTAAAACCAAGAATTGTTTTGACCATTTCTGTCTCAGGACACAATTTAAATACAGATTATTTAGATGGCAATATTATAGATTGTAAAGTTATAGATGGCAGTAATATAGAGTCTAGATGATAATGTTCAGCATATATCAAAATCACACAGTTTGACCTAGAAATCCCACTTCCAAGCAGCCATCCTGCTGGAACGCATAGACACTGCCCAGATACACTTTTCCTGCAGCCTTCGGTAGCACAGCTGGGTCACTTGCTGGAGAAAAGGATGGGATACACAATACATAGGAGATGTGGTCCCTCCCTCTGTAGAAAGAAAAGCTTGTCTGGGTACCAGAAGAAGCAAAATGCTAAAGCTGGGGGATCAACACCATGGGCTTCAGGACCAGAGGTGTTCAGGCTTGGACCCTGGCCCTACCAGTCGTAGCTTGGTCCTGGTAAAGGCACTTGCTCTCCACTGAGAGGTTACAAAGCACAAACTCACAGTCTCAGTGGCAGGCCATCTTTCCCCATCCACGAGAAACAGATTCTGTCTGGCCATGCTTAAGGTAGGTGCCTGCCTCTGGGCCAATTAAACATGTCCAAGTGGTCAGGGGCTTGTCTCAGAAAATGGCCCCAGTGGACCGTGGCTGGGCCTACTGCCCGGAAAGTGTGGTCGGCACACTGCTGGCCCTGCCTCTGGGCCTAGCTTGGTTGACTGGGCTGCCAGGAAAGGCACCCTGAGCCTGGATTGGACTCATCCAGATTTCAAATGTCCTATGGCATGTTGTTAGTCCCAGGCACTTGTAAAGTCTCTGAAATTCTTTTTTTTTGCACACCCAAATGATAGACTAGTAACACCACTGCTTGCCATTTTAAGCACCTTTCACTTGCAGCCCTGGGAAGGAGATACCCTCATTTTAAATACCTATTACAAAAACTAAAACTGAGAGTTGGGTTGAGGTGAAAAGACTATCCAATGTCACCATCAATTTCAGAAATGCCCAAAGGGTCCAACCACCAGCAGGAGATGCAGCTGCGCCAGCCCCCACGAGGACAGGGCCGTGTGGCATGTTGGCCTTGTCCCCTGCTATATGCCCAGTGCTCAGCACAGTGTTTGGGCCACAGGAAGTGCTTGGCAAACTTTTGATGTATCTCAATATTTTAAGGGTGTTCTGAAAAAATGAGCTTCAATTTTGAGAATTACCATTTTTGAGTGTTTACCATGCCTTCACCCTCCACTGCTCCTCCGGGTCTTCTCAGTTCCGTCAGTGGCAGCCTGATCCATCACGTTCCTTGCAAAACAGTAGGACTTTTGCTGAATCCTCTCCTTCCCTCATAACCAATCCATCAGCAAACCATCCAAATGATCCACTCTACAAAGATTTTTCTCCAATTCAGCCCCTTTCTCCCACTTCTGCTGCTGCTATGCTAGTTTGAGCCAATGTCATCTCTTGCCTGGAGTAACACACTCACCTCATAACTGGTCTTTCTGCTCCTACTCTTATCTCCTCACCTAGATACAATCAGGCTTGGCTCTAAGTAACAGAAATCCCAAATAATAATAACTTGTAGTATACAAGTTGATTTCTCCCTTTCCAGAAGAAAGCAATCTAGGGCAAATAGGGTAACTCTGTGGTGATCATTGGGAGCCCAGATCTCTTCTTTCTAATTGCTCTGCCATTCTCTATTCATGACTTATTACACCTCGGGGCCCAAAATAGTTGCCTGAACTCAAGTCATTGCATATGCATTCTATAAAGGAGAAGTTAAAGGTCAGAAGTTAAAGAAAGAAGTTTAAAGGGCATGACCCCTCTCTCTAAGGACACTTCTTGAAAGTCTTATGCTACACTCCCATTTACATCCCACTGGCCAGAACTTAGAATTGAGGCCTGGGAAATGTGGTCCTTAGTCCTGTGGCCATGTATGCCAAGTCAAAATTCAGTGCTTAATTCCTAACAAAAAGGTGTAACACCTATTGGAGAAACCTCTGCCTCACAGTCCTACAGTCCAAGCTCCACCAGTCACTCAACGGATGAATAAAATCACCTCACATTGCCCCCACTGAAAGCCCACCAGAGGCTCCCCCGTGTACTGAAAACAAACCCCTTGCCATGGCAGAGAAGGCACCTAATGACCTGGCCCTTCCTCACCGACCCCTCTCCCCCAGACGGCTCTGTGCGCCCCCAGCGGCCCGAGGCCATTACAGCACCCTTCCTTCAGAGCCCCCACGCCTGCTCCTCCTTGTCTCCTCACCAGATACCAGGTCAGATGTTAGCTTCTAGCCCGTCTGTTGAACCTACAACAGTCACAGCCTCCTCCCCACAGTCACCACTGCGCCAGCCTGAGCCTCCTGGGTGCTACCCCACCACTATCTGAAATTACATACACATTAGCTCCTTCTTGTGTGTACGATGGTCTCCCCCACTCCCACCCCCACACTGTCACTAACACTTCATGAGGACAGAGACCTTGTCCCTGGTGCTCACCCCAGGACCCTCTGTGCCCACGGTGCTCTGTGGCGCACGGTGGGGGTTAAGTCAGCATTGGCTGAATCAATATGGCAGGGCAGGTCCTGGGGACAGCATCTCCCACCTGCCACCACTTTCCTGAGAGAAGGGTGCTCTCCCCCTAGCCATGGGATTATAGTGGGGCTTTTGATCAGAATAGCCTGACACCAAGCCCCAGAACCCACATCGGACCAATGGTGGCCCTCCATGTCCCTGGACACAGGTCCCCGGCCGAGGAGGGCCTATGATGGAAGCCAGCCAAGCAGAGTGGTTGCCTCAGACCCTTTTCTCTGAAGCTGCAGGAGGAGAAATTGTCTTTGCTCTGAGCATCACGGTGCTGAAAGGAAGTAAAATGAGGGCCCCTGAGAGATATGTTCTCTATGTAGGGATCAAGTCTACCCACAGCAGAGGAAGAGCAGGTGTAGGGGACCAGAACATGGCACCCCAAAATATAGCACTTTGGCACATTGATTATTCTGAGCTAAAGGCAGTTGAGAAACAGAAGATTCAGGAAGGGCCCTGACCATCCCCATCTACCTGAAAAGCAGAGCATAAATTTCCCATGAGAAAGATGCTCTCCCTCCCTGTACCAGAAAGAGAAGAACACTCTTATCATGGAAGATGGTGGAATCAACATCGAGATGAATCTGTACAAACAAACTGACTAAAACAAACCTTGTTTTCCATGAGTTTCCCCTATATAGTATTCATAGTCACTTTCCCACAATTTACTGCCCCTACCCAAACCATTTTTTCCTTTGTCTTACATATCTCCACAATGTTTTTTTCTTTATTAAAATTAAGTTCTCAGTCCTCAGTACTTCTTAGAGGTTTTCATTTCTTTCTATGAAACTCCCCATTACCAAAAATATTAATATAAAATAAAGTTTGCATGCTTTTTCTCCTATTACTCTCTCCTTTGCTAGTTTGATTTACAGGCCCCAGTCACAAAACATAACAGGGTAGAAGAAAAGTCTCTCCTCTCTGATGAAGGCCAGTGCCCAGTAAGAAACAAATGTTGGTGACGAAGAATAAGGGGTGAGGAGAGTACACATGCCTGATGGCATCCCTGTTGCTCCCCGATGCAGTCTACCCTGAAACCGTTCCTGGCTTTCTCACTTCCTTGAGTCGGTTAAGTCTCCTTTTCTTTTATTAAGCTAGTCTGCAACCAACAGAGTACTGTATATCATTTCCCGTCCCCCACCCCCACCCCACCTCATTTTACAAGGGAGGACACAAGTTAGAGAAGTTGACTCACTTTCCTTATGGCCACAGTGCAACTGGCAAAACTGGGATTCAACCCCAGACCTTTGTGACTCTAAAACCAAAGAGATCCCCACTGTCTGAAACCCCCTGCCTCCCCAGTGTCGTCTTCAGAAGCCAAAGAACTTAAAGGTACAGTGTATCTGCAAGTAGTTAACTTTGGAGAGAAGTAAAGAATTGGAAGACAGAGTAGCTCTAGCTCTTTCAGCTCAGTTCCTACCATGTGGCTCCTTAGGAGGGGCAGAAATTGCCTCTAGAGCTTTTCCTTTGACACTTAGCTAGTCATTTCTCTAAGAGGAAAGCAGAGTTTCTAAAAGAAATGCAAAGTTTCCTCATTGGGAGGTTTTTTTCCTTTAGTATAACAGTATGCCAAGACTTAGATTTCTAGACTTGTCGTTAATAATGTACATTTAAAGCTCAAACAAACCTTCCAAAGTCAAACCGAATGGCAATATCATGAATTTTGATTATACATGTCTAATTGCTGCATTTATGCAATTGATGGTCAGTGGCTGGTAGAGAAAATTTGGTTATGACTTTGAAATCCTCCAAAATTGTTAGATCCACCCGAAATCTGATTTCACTCTTTTAAAAAAAATACCTTCCAAACATTAGCAGAGATTTTTTTAAATGTGCATAAATATTTGCAATCAGTATCGCTTGGGCTCTAAAGATAAACAGTCATAAAACAATATTGTGACCGCATTTTCCCCTCCTGCTAAACAACTTCCTCAGAGGGGGAAAGGTTAGACTAATCAGAAGTAAATTAACCACAGCTGCAGCCAACCTTTTTTTTTCTTTCTTTTTTTTTGTATGAGAAAAACGATTTGCAGTGACTGTGTGGCGAGTCCTCGCCACACAGGCCGTGATGGTGACTTGCGGCGTCCAGCCGTGATGAGGATGAAGTGCTGGAGGGAGACCCTTGCCCTGTAACGCTGTCCTTTCTGGGACCCCCGTGGGGGCCCCACTGCAGCAGAAGAGTGAGGGGCCCTTACGGGGCCTGCGGCCAGCTTCTCTGTCTTCCGTTGACAGTCTCGTGATGGGTTCCGAGCTGGATGTTAACACAAGTGTAGGCATGTTTAGAAATGTTATTCTAAAAAACAGCTTATTGTTTTAGTTTATGCAGCTAGGAGCTGCCAACAGTCTTTGGCTGTGCCGCCAAGAGAAATTTAGCTTCCAGATTTATTAAACCCTTGTCTAGTTAATTGCAAGCGCTTGGTTGATACGGCAAGAGAGACAATGGGGCGGTTGTAGGCAGGCTGTCCTCCCAAACTTGAGTTTTCTAGGCTCATGATACCCGGAGGCCTTTGCAACCCACTTTGTCCTCACGATCAGCCACCAGCACCAGACTTCCGGGCTCCCCAGGCCTATCCCAGCGGCCACATTAGTGGTTGAATGCTTTCAAAGTTAAATTAAGGTGATGTGTTCGTTCACTCAACAAATACCCGATATCTACTGGTCACCAGCGTGCCACCCTTGTGTGCTGGAGACGCAAAACAGCACAGAGGTGTTCTCATGAAGCTTGTATTCTTGTGGGGAAAGAGGAACCATGAGCCATCAACAGTGTGTGCGTGTGTGTGTGTGTGTGTGTGTGATGAAGAAAAATGAGGAGGTAAAAAACTTTGGAGGGTGGACGGAGGGTACTGTCATTTCATTTTGTATTTGTTACTTAATATTGGGTTATAACAGTCCCTTTTCTTGCACCTTTCTTTGTTCAACAGTCCACGAAGAAGCTCCTAGTCCTGAGTTTGAGAGCTTAGAATCTGGAGCCGCCAGGTGGTAGGTTCAAATCCAACCTGCCACTCATGAGCTCTAAGATCCTGGGTAACCTGCTCACCCCAAAGCACCTTAGTTTTCTCACCTACAACACACTGGATCAATAACTAAATCCATTTCGTGGGTTGTAGTAAACACAAAGAATGCTCACCCGGAGAGCTTTCCTTGCAAGCGCTGGGGTACAGAGAAGGTATTCCGCCCATATCAGCTGTGAATAATGCCTGCGGCTCTAACACCCCCTTAAAGTAGCTGCACTGCATTCCAGATTGTGGGCATTGCACGAGTTACCCACCCATTGCTGGGTACCTCCGGGCTCGGCCATGGCAGTGCTGTGGTGAGCCCCACCTCCATCCATGCTCACGCACTGACGCTCGCATTTCTGCAGGCCAGCTCCCCAGAGGGAGATGAGCACATGTCCCAGTGGGATCCATATTGCCCTTCTGCTTTTTCCAGTAATTGTACCCATGATGAATGAGGGTGCCCACTTCCTTCTACCCTCCCTAGCACCAGTCTAAATGTTTTCCCCTCTGAGTACTGAAAACTGACTGAAAAAAGTCCTGCGGGTGTGTGATGTGCCTTCCACAGACATCTACTTGGGTGGGACATTTCTTTATATACAGGGTTTTGAGTCTTTGTATTCCCTCTTGGTGAATTGCCTATTTATAGCCATTACCCCATCCCTGCCCCCATCCCCCCGTATTTTAAACTAAACATCTATTTTCATCTTGAAAAAAGCCCAATGCACTAAGCTACTGTCATTAGGATAAAGTATCAGCCAATAGCTAACACTGGATAAGCTTTAAATGCGCTGCCTATGTACCAGGCATCAGGTAAGCACGTTCCATGAATTCGCTCATTTCATCATCCCAGCATTCCTTTAAGTGAGAATAATTCCCGTCCCCAGAGAGAGAAATGGAAGCCCAGAGAGGCTTAGCCACTTGCCCATGGTCATGCAGCTGAGAAACAGTCTGGCTCCACCTCCATCACTCCATTAAACTATCTGTCCAAAGCCGCTCCAGAGACCCCTTAGCCTTGAAAATGACAGAAGGAAGAAGGACCGGTATATTTTCCCCATCATTAGTGTTTTCCCTCCTGCCTAAATAAATGCCTCCTTCAGCGATTT
>JAQQAC010020895.1:41371733-41400450 GCA_029783875.1 Phataginus tricuspis | reverse complement strand
GCAGCTCTGAACACGATGGCCCAGTTGAGAAGCTCCGATGTTTCCTTGTAGGGGAAGGGGTGCTAGATGTTAAGGCAAATATTGGTTTATCAGTTGTAACTATTGAAGTTGGAATGCAGGAGAGAGTTGTTTGTTTTCTTTAAAGAAGTTTGTGAGCAGTGAACACACATTCAGGAGCAATTCAGGAGCGGATTCCGTGGGTTCACTGTGCACCATGCGTTGTGCCAGGCACTTTTACTGCATTCTGTTCCTGATTCTTCACAAAAACCCTATGAGGTAGGTATAGTTTTTATTGCTTAAACCCCGAACCTGTGAATGTGGACCCTCACACGGCACGGGAGACTTCGTGGATGTGATTAAGGAACTTGCGATGGGGGATGATGCTGGGCTCTCTGGGTGGCCCCAGTGCCATCATAGAGGACCTCAGAAGGAGGAGACAAGAGGGTCAGGGAAATTTGCAGATGCTGTATCGCTGGCTTTGAGGATGAAGAAGGGAACCAAGAGCCAAGGGATGCGGGCGACCTGTAGACGCTGGAAGAGGCCAGGACAAGACTCCAGAAGAAAGGAGCTGAGCCAACACCTTGATTTTAACCTGGTGGCTCAGTGTAGAGGGTGACCCAGGGCTATCTGTGTGCCTCCTTAAAGAAGACCCTTTCCGAAAAATAAATTTAGCAAATGGAGCAGGCCACCATGGGGTAAGTCAGGCCACTGTCCCAGCCAGGTCGTCCTGTCACCTGATGGCTGTGACCTGATAGAAACCAGGGAGTTAGCAGGTTCTTTGACAACTTCAGATCCTACTGTGCTTAAAATGAACTCCTCTGTCTTTCAAAGATTTGTTAAGAAGCAGTTAAAGTAAACAGATTTCAGGGGGGATAAGGTCAACTAGTTCTTGTTTTCAGCCAAAGGCAAATTTTGCAGCATGGAGAACGGATACGAAACCATCTTCAACAAAAGCAATGACATTTCAGAAAGAACAGAGAGTGAATTTCTGGGTTCACAATCACAAATTTTGGAGGTTTTTTTTTTCTTCTTCTTTATTTTAACAAGAAAAATTGCCAGACTAATGTAATCTCCTGTTGATTTGACTGACTTATCAAAGGAAGTTTAAGTTTTTATTTTTGAAAGATCTGCTGCGAAAAAGAGCAATTCCAGACATTTCCTGTAACACGTTGTTTAGGGCGTATGTCACTTGACTATCTCTGAATTCTTTTGGAAGAAAGTAAGATGGGATTTCCAGAACATACTTTTGAATGAATTCTAGCTGCCTAAGTTGGTTGGAGACTTTATCCCCGACGTTCTGGAGATAGCAAACCCAGAAAGCATTGGTCTGGGTTGTCCTTTCATCCTCAGAGTTGGGCAGAGTTCTTGGTAGATGGGAGAAACTCCAGAAACATTTGTTGAATGAATGAACACCTATGCTGAAATTCTCCTTGCACTGCCCTCCCTGGCCATTGACCCAGGACAGAAAGACAAAGGTATCCATGTCCCTAAAGGGAAAAACTCTTAGATTATTAGGAAATGCCAGTTTTGGTTTTCACTCTGACCCTACATCTATCTTGGGAAGAATTTTGAAAAGTGAGCTCTCCAAAATGTCTGAGCTTTTCTTGAAAATGCTAAAAAAAAAAAAAAAAAAAAAAAAGGGAGGGGGATAATGCATAAACTAAAATTAGGTGAAGACATTTTGGCAAATTCTATCATTTTTGCCCTGGTTTGGGGTATTCACAGCTGGTTGCCTCATTGGAATAAGTGACCTTGATTGCCCTGAATGCAAAAGGGCAGTGTGTCTGGGAGAAACAAGGCCCGTGTTTCTTTTTCTGTCTCTTCTTCTTCATATTTTTAGCTTCTCTTTATAGATAATCCAAGGATGGGGGGAGGGGTTTTAGAAATGGGAAGCGTCGGGCTTCAAATAACACATCGACTCTTTCAACCCTTTCTAATGTCGATGTGATTGGAGGCAACTGCAGGGGTAACTCAGGGTGTCGCATGCTCTCAGAAAGGAGTTCATTCTCCGCCTATTCATCTTCAGAAAGTAAACCAGGTTCCTGCTGCATTTAAAGAGCATCATCACTTCACTGTCTTTGCATTAGACAGTGGACGTATGATGGATTAATTTTCCTACCCAAGTGAGAAAAGCCCAACCCTCACCCACCCGTGGCATGGGATGCAAGGCCCACCCTAACCAGAGGCTCCTGCTCTGCCTTTCCTATGAGAAATCTCAAGAGGAGGGATAATGTTCTATTGCAGGGGTCAGCAAACTGGGGCCTACAGGCCAAATTTGGCCCATCGCCTGTTTCTGAACAGCCTGAGAGCTAGGTATGGTTGAAAATAATCAAAAGAGGCATAATGTTTTGTGACACATGAGAATTACATAATATTCAGACGTCAGTGTCTACATACAGCCAGTCCTCGTTGTTCGTGGATTCCATATCCCCAAATTTGCCTACTTGCTAAAATCTAACCCCAGATTCAATACTTGTGGTGGATATTCTCAGACACACGCAAAGAAGTAAAATAGTTGGGTCACCCAGCTGCTGTCGAACAAGACAACCCTCTGCTTTCTTGCTTCATACTGTACACAACTGTCCTTTACACAGGGTATTTGGTGCCACATTTTCTCCATTCTGGTGCATTTTGTTGGAGATCCAGCTATTTTAAATGGCCCCCAACACAGTGCTGACATGCTGGCCCATGTGCCTAGGAAGAAGGCTGCACTGTGCCTTCTGAGCTGTGCTCAGGCACCAGTTGGAGTGCTGTTGGCTGTGAGTTCAGTGTTAATGAATCAGCAATGTACATTACTTTACATAAAACATCCTTAAAATAGAAGCACACATAAAACAAGGCTATGTATTGATCTGTTGACAAAATGTCATGACCAAGGCTTCCGGGAACCTGACACTGTATTTCCCTCAGGAGCAGAGGTACAGTATTTGCAATTTAGCGTTTGCAGCAACCTCATAGAACATTGCTATAAATAGTGGGAAGCGACTGTGTGCAATTTATTGGGACACAACCACACCTATCTGTTCACATGTTTCTGTGGCTGTTTTCCTGCCACACTGGCAAAGCCCAACAGTCGCAACAGAAGCTGTATGGCTCACAAAGCCCAGCAGATCTTCTCTCAGGAACTTCCCTGAAGACTTGGGACCCCTGCACTTAACACACAAGGAAATTAATCTGAGAGTGAAAGAAAGATGAACGAACATTTCAGTTCAATTTCATGGTGACTCAAAATACCATCTCTATTTTGCCACAGGCTAGTTCTCTTATCACTACACAGTTGAGAGGGAAAATCGCTCACGGGCCAAGAGGTTGGCGGTGGATTTTGTCACTTCTTTAAACTACATCTGGTAAGCAGAACTAACGGCTTTTGACTAATTTGACTGACCCAACCGATCTCAACTTTTCCAATGAAATCACTTCTCATCCCGATGGTTTGACACCTGCCATGGGGGGCTCAGACCGGGGGCTCTTTTCTGTGAGGCAGAACGGTGATGTGAGAACACCTTCTTTGAAGGCAGCGTGCTGTGGCTTCAGACCCCAGCTCCATTACTTCCTAGCTGAGCCACCTTGCAGAAGTTACTTTCTCTCTCTGAGCCTCGGTTTCCTCACTCGTGTAATGAGGATATTCACTGTACTTTGATTATTTGCTAATGGCTGAGTGTACCTTCTTAGCTAAAACCCAAGAAATGGATGTTATTAATGAGGATCACTGTTTTAAGCACCTGATCGAATGCCTGGCTTATACAGGGTGCTTAAAATGGAAATTCCACCAACTTAAAGCACAACTCATTAGATGGTTTATTAGGATCTTAGCACGGTGGCAAGTACATAGTAGCTGTTTGAAACTATTGCCAGATGAGTAACTTTAAATAAATGAAGACAAAGTTCCATAGGCTTACTGGAATTTTCTGCACCGGCCTCAGTCTCAGGAGCACAGAGGTTTTGTTCCAGGTCAGAACTGCCCCAAAGTGCCGACCACGACTACAGAGGGTTAGGGGTGCCATTTCTCAGAGCTGCTCTGCATCTGTCACAGAGAGGCATGAGCTCCTGCAGAGGGATGAGGGCCTCCTTAAATTCTCCGCCCTGGGCCCCTCTCCTGCCTGGGTATGGTCTCTGCTGGAGAGTTTTATTTGCAGCAAGGTAGATGCAGTGATGGGAACTTGGTGAAGGAGGTCACAGCCACATAGGTGGGTGGGGACATCACAAAGGGTCTCATAGATCATGTTAAAGGTCTGACTTTTACTCCAAGGGTGATAAGGAGTCACTTGAGGTATTTGAACAGGGGAATGACAAGATCCCTTTTCCATTTTAAGAAGGTGAGTGGTTTAATTTTAAAAAGGATCACAGGTAAGGAAAGTGAGGCCATTGGCCCAAAGACACGAGGCTAAGGGGCCTCCGGTCTCCTTGTCTCTCAAGCGTTAAACCAACAGGAGATGCAGACTGCCCTGAAACAAGTACAGGTATCCCTGTTTAAAGGTGAGGAAACCCAGGCTCTGAGGGTTTAAACCACTTTCTTAGGGTCACACCCCTAAGACGCAGCCAGAGGCCATGCCTTAGTCCTCCGGCCCAGCATCCACCTCTCCCCTCTGGTCCCTGAGTGCAGCCTCTGTGGGGCCCACCACTGCGGTTCCCCATGCTTCCGCAATGACTAATGCAAACACGTGGGGGTAAAGTTCATCTTCCTGAGAATATGATTTAGATGCACACCCTCTCCCCTTAGTTTCCCTTTTCATGGAGTAACTCCTAATTTTCCTGTAATCCGGACATATAGATGATGAAATTACAAGGAACCAGGGTTTATATTCCTACCTTTAGGAAGGAATCTAATTAAAAAACACCCAAACTGAGTCACCAAGTCAAATACAGGACACCCAGTTAAATGAATCTCAGGTAAACCACAAATAGGTTTTTTTTAGGAGAAATCTGTCCCAAATGGAATATACTTATACTAAAAAGTTACCTATTGTGTATCTGAAAGTCAAATGGAGCTGGCTGTCCTGTATTTTTATTTGATAAGTCTGGTTATGTTAATTCTGGCCAAGTGGGAATATCTCCATCTCTTCTCTCCAGAAAGAAATTCTAAGAAATAATTAGCAAGAACTTTTTTTTTCTTTTAGACCCTAAATTGACTTTCAGCTCTGTTTCCTGAGGGTAGGTCAGCACCTCTTTGCTTCCCCCACCCCACTCACTTTTGTCCCATTCTTCAACTAGAGAAACGAGGGCTTCAGCAAATACTGTAAAAACCGGGGTATAAATACCTTTTTGAATAAGAGGCAATCAAAACAAAGAACCCCCTCCCCCACCCCTGGTTGTCTTTTTTCTGTTTACTGCATCTTCTACTTCAATGAAGGCTAAGATGATACACTCGCCATTCTTGTCATTTGTGCTCTGTTTGATGCTTCACGATGAGCTCCTTATAAATGGCATTAAGAAACATTCCTTGCCTGTCATGAGCGCCCCGAGGCACAAGCAACCTTGCTCAGCACTCAAAAGTAATTAAAGAGAATCAACCAAAAATGCAAGGGGTCTGTGGGACCCAGATTCCAAACTCCACCTACTTACAGCAGGAGCCAGGCATCCTGCGAAGAGGAGCTATTTACATTTAACTCTTTGATGTACAGCGGCTTTGAGATGCTCAAATCCACCGGAGCGGGTTGAAGATGTAAGCACCTGAGGGCTCCATCCAAGAACTAATGGATAGTTTCCTCTTAGGAGAAAGGAAAAAAAAACAAAAAAAACAAAAGCAAAAACCGGGCCTGGACGCCAGAGCCCTTTTTTCCCCCCTTTGGCTGTTTGCAGATTATTTATTTATTTATAGCTCTTTTAAAAAGACCTCTCAGGCTGCAATGTCTTGGAGATGAAAATGACAACGTAAAAATTTTCTTAAACCAGCACAAACGGCATTTTTCTGAAGCAACAGTGTGCTAAATTAGATGGAGGTGCCGGTGAGCAGGAACTTAACACTAAAATCGTTTTTTATGGCATTAAGTCTTCACTAATTTCCAAATATAGAATAATGTTCTGCATTTGTGCCACTATCCAAAACCACGGACGGAGGATCGTTTTCTTTGGGGGAAAAAGAGCTGCTGATCCTGAGAAGAGAATTGAGTAAGAACCGTGATTCCCAGAAAACCCTGTTGGTCGGGCCAGGTGCACAAAATTGGGTTGAGTTCAACTTAGAAAAGCAAGGCCTGAGGGGCCCCCAATTCCCCGCCTCAGCGTGCATTTAAAAGGATGCAAAATGGAGGTGGGGGGTGGGGGTGGTAGTACTCTAAAAGTAAAAGGGGTGAGTGGTCTTCTTTGCAGGTTAACCAGCTGAAATAACCATTGTCCCTGTTATGCCCAAAATCCCAGCTGAAGGAGGACATTTTATTTGAGACCTTTACAGTGTGTTTCACAAGCCTCTCTGTAAAGGCAAGGGATTGAGGGAGGGCCCTATCATATGCAAGGGTCCTGCCCATGTCTCTTTGCTTATGCAAAAGGAATATGAAATTTTGTTCATTTCTGATGCAATCTACCCTGTTTGTTCTGTTGGGCATGTGGCGGTGGGGAGGGACGGGGACAAAGCTTTGGATGAAGACGCTGGGAACATGGAGATTTAGCCACCTTCTGTGGCCACATATTCCCCAGGCACGTGCATCATTCACAATGTCCTGGTCCTGTCCCAACTTTTGGCCGTGCAACACAGCCAGTGGTATTCCTGTTGTTGGGGCCCCAGGGAGCCCATGACCTGCGGGTAGACTATTGGGCAGGGTGACGCCAGCCAGCCAGAGGAAGAGTCGCATCTCAAACAAGGCACAGACCCTCCTCCCTTCATGCAGGATAAACACACCCCACAGGCTGCTTCTCCTTCCCCCTCAAGGGGGCTGACATTGCCTGAAATTTCTAACTCCTGGCTCAGTGAGGGAATACAGCCCATTTTCCCTACCCTCTAAGATGGGGTTCCATCCCAAACTACATAGGTTATTTGGCAATCAAAAACATCATGCAGATTATTTTCACAGATTCCACTGACAGAAGTAAAAAAGCTCACAAGGCACTGATTTGGAAAGGTATGGGGAGACGGGCCCTCTCACACCTGATTTGGGGGGTGCACATGGGAAGGTAGGTTTCCTTTGGAGAGGAATTTGGTAAAAGCTATCAAGTCTTTGAATGCACTTATCTTCTAGCCTGGCATCTCAACTGCTAGGAATTTAACAACAGATCTACTTCACCTCTGTGAGAATATGGTAGTAACAAGAGGCTGAAGCCCAGCCTAAGTGTCCATTAGTAGGTGATAGGTTAAACTGGCTCAGCAAGAAGGCATACTGATCAGATACTGTAAGTGAAAAGAGCAAAATGCAGAACAAAGGTATAGTATGTAAATGTCCTATGTAAAGGGGAAGATGCATAAATACAGTCGTGTGTATGAATACAAAGAATATTGATGGAAGGAGATGTTAGAAAATGGTAGAAGTGGTTGCCTCTGGGGAAAGAAATCCAGAAACTAGGTGTTAGAGGTGGGGGAGAAACCTTTCACGGTTGTTCAGAAAAAATGTCTACTGTGTGCATAGAGTGTTTTATTAAAACTGAATTGAATTTGAAAATGCTTCAACACCACCGAATTCTGCTTTTGTTTTCTGTCTGATGACAAATTTATCCTGCAGAACAGCTGCAACTTGGACGTCATACGGGTAGCAGCAAGATCCAAAGGGGCTACATTTTATCATGCTTGGCAATTCTATTTCATCAGTTCCACAGGGTCATCTGTTGTCATTTATTGTTGTGCCCAGTCCACGCCTGGCTTTGGGACCTCAAGGTAACTGTGCTCTTCAAAACAGTGAAAGGACTGACTCCAGGAAGGTATCAGAGATGAAATCATTTCTAATTGTTCACTGAATAAAGAAAAGGGTGGATAAAATAAGATCAGAGACACCCCTTTCCCTGGAGTGACCCCCAACATTTCTGGCCAAGAAAAGAGAAGTTTCTGGGTTGGAAAGGATGCTAGGAGAATGAGGTTAGGTGCATTCATATGTGACAGGCTAGATTGTCTGGGACTCATTCCAGTTCTAAATATAGAATACATGAGAGAAATGGCATCCTTTACCCCTGAAATAATAATTATTCATCCTAAGGAGATAATTGGAAGAGTATACAAAATAGAACACATAAATATATTCATAACAGTATTGTTTTAAAGAAGGAAAAATTGGAAACAACCTCAATGTCCATCTGTGGGGGATTGCTTAAGCAAAAAAGGGTAAATCCATACTGCGAGTGGTAGGCAGCCAATTCATAGGAGAATGTACTTGGATATTTACTGACAGGGAAAAATGTCAGTGAGGATAGGCTGTAAATCAGGCTGTAAAATATCATTTATCCAATGATTCCTCTAATATAACAGCAGGGCTATGTTTGTGACACATGCTATGTGATGTATGATATATACTCTTACAGAGAGAACACAGGTTCAGCAGTTTGGAATGATGATGAAAGATTATTACTTTCTTTTTACACTGCTCGTATGGTTTCAGTTTTCTAGAAAGAGAAAGATTTTCTTTTAACTGCCAGAGAAAGGAGAAAAAAGAGATATTCCAGACTTGGAACTGATCGCCTAGGAGATTAGGCCCCTGGTGTGAGGCGAGCAAAAAATGGAGCTACCTACTTTCTCTGTACCCAGTTCTACATATACTCCTTTAGGAATTCATTCATCCTACCAGTATTCACTGAGTGCCTATTATGTGTTGGAAGACCCAGGTTGAGCTCTGTATAAATCCTAGGGGCTGAAAAGGTCAAGATGCCCACCTCTACAAAATAAATCACAATGAACACATTTATTCCAAGTCCTGATGGAAACAGGATGACATCGTCTTCGCAGGTGCAAAGTGGTCGGAGGCCGGCAAAGTCATGTGGTTCAACGTCATCCGTTGCGCATTCTTTTGAATTTTCAAATATGCAGCTCTTGTTTCCTCTCCCCCGCTCCTCCAAACTATTTGGGGTGGGGCTGCTGGGCTAGTGCTCTTGGCCGTGGCCAAGTGTGCTAATGGGGAAACGCACAAGTGCCGGGACATGAGCCAAGCGCGGAGCTGTGGGACTTGTTGCCTGTGTTACTCTTGTAATTAAGGGAGAGGAGCTTTGGGACAAAAAATGGAGAACCAGCCCTGGCCCGGCCGCATCGGGAGACTCGCAGCTGCCGGGCTCGCCTCGGCGCGGGTCCGACAGGCCTGCGTGGACGTGCCCCCGCGCCGGGCAGGATCCGCGCGGTCCATCTGCGCCCACGCGCCCCTGACCTCCAATCTGTCACTCCCGCGGCTGAAAGGCGGCCGCGGAAAAGCGCTCCTCCCGCTCCGCCTATTCAGAGCGTGAATGCAAAGTGGTCCAAGTTGACCCGCCGCCAGTCTCCGTGGCTCCAAGTCGGCGAGGCACCCTACAGTTTACACAGGCCGGCCTCAATGCAGCCTCGAGGCGCCCCATTCAGGCGGGCCTGCATGCAAAAGAGCCGGCCATTAGATCATCGTAATTATCCCATTGACATCGCCCGGGGCCCCCGTGGGGGACGGGAGCCCATCAAACGCGTCTCTAATGAGGCGCTCCAGGCCCTTTGTGCGCGCGCCCCCCTCGCCCGCCGCCGCTCCGGCCGCAGACAGGCGGTCCCTTTCAGGCGCATTCACTCCCCCTGACCCCCGACCCCCAGGGTTATGACATCAGCAGCCTTGATTTGTGATCATTTTTATTGGCACACACTCAACGCTTGTTTCCTGTGTTTAACTCCGGTCCCCCCCCCACCCTACCACCTCCCCTTTTTAGGCTCAACTGATTGGAATCTAATAGGCATATGCCCGGCACCACAAAGTAAGCCTGCAGCGTTCCCACAGAGGACCCCGGCCTTTGTGCCCAGACGACAGCGAGGCGCTCATTATCTGGGTGCAGGGACCCGCTAATGGCTGCCACGAGGAACAATCCCCAGCAGATGTCCACAACTTTATGAGTTTTAATTAAAATGTTCTACGTATGTTATCAATGCACTTTTTCCCCTAAAATGAAAAAGATGTTACTTCCTCCTAGTGTTTTGCAAATTACGCCCTCATGAGGGTGATTAAGAGACGCTTATTTGGAACTAATCGGGTCCCCCCCCCACTCTTTTCCTTTTAACGTGCTGCTGCTGGACTATTTTTTTAAAAGAATTAATTAAACTTGAGGTTTAAAAAGATTCTGTTTTCTTATGTCACAACAACCCCATATAGCAGGGGAACTGTGTACGTTTCTTCCTTCTGATGCAAAAGATGGCAATTTACACGAATTCCTTAATTTCAAACGGTGGCTTGACAGAAAAACTCGACTTAGCGTTTTCAGTTCGACGTTTCCCTCAACAGCGTTTTCAGTTCGTGTTTCTTTCCAAACTGTTTGACTCAGTGAAGGACGTTATTGTTGCTTCGTGACTCTGCGTTTATGAAAGATCCACTTTAAACAGAGCAGTTCGGGCTTTTTAAAGTATAAACTCGATGCTTTCCACAAAACTTCTTCAGCACAGATGGTTTTTAATGTAATTTTGTTTAACCACAACCATAATTTAATTTGCCATAAAACTGAAATGAGAGGCATCACAAACAAGCTTTTGACTTGAGTGTCAGTTAAAATAACCATTTGCCAGAGAAGCCAGACCTTAAAGAAAACGGCATCATCGCATTGCAAATAAGGCACCAGAAGTCAGATGAAAAAAAGGGTTTCTCTTCTTAAAGGTCTAGTCATCTGTGATTCAAAAAAACCTCAGCCTTCATATGAATTAGTATCGCCCCTCCAGGGTTATATCGCCCTTGTGTTAAGAAAACGCAAAGGAAGAGACGACTTTTCATTACAACAGTAACAAAATATAATTTCAAACAGCTAGTTTTATATGATGTCTCCATTAACAAGATTCTTGGGTTCTAATGTGAAGAATCTTTTTTTTTTTTGGTAGCCCCACAAATTGTCTTACCTTCTAATAACGATTTGGTTTAAGTCCTGCAAATTTTTCAGTCTTCATCTTATTGATGCAACCTGAGATTTTGCAATCTGGCCACACCACAGATAGCTGCAAACAGCAACTAACTCTAAGTCCATCTTTAAGCACTCTAAATTTTCTAAAGCTTCTCTCCCGTGACCCAAGTCTCCATTTACAGTCACTTCAAACAGAGATGCAGAATGTCACCCTTCCTCCCCCACGTGCAAACATCTCTCAGGCTTAGTAAAAGAGAAAACAGCAGCCCGACTGAATGAAATTAGAGAGCTTTGGAACACATACACAAAGAGCACAATTCTGCTTTTACCATCACAACCCACCACAAATGATGAGCTTTCTTGTTCCGCAACGCCCAACCTAAATTTTCATCAGCACCGATTTTAAGTCCTGTGAGTCCCACGGGAGGAGTAAATACAGCATAACAAGGCTAGTCTTGGACTTTGTATTTCCTAATTTTTCATTCCACAACCAGCTCAGGAGAGAAATAGAATTTGATCATTAAAAATACTACTATTACTTCCAAAAATATAACCACTGGGGAACACTCTACGTCAGCCCCCGCCCTTTTGCAGATCCGTGTGGCCATTTCCCAGGCAGACTTGGTCTAGCACTTCAAGGAGATGTTGTCACATCTGCTATACCAGGGACTCAAGGATTAAAGGCGGTTGAAATGGAAACCGTGTGCTTTGCCATGATTAGGTTTATACAAAATCCGCAGACATATTGGAGCTGTTAGAAATGCAACCTCAGAACCGTAAATATTTAGCCATCCAAATCCCTCAGCAGGGTCGTCAGAGAACAGGGTTTGCTCTGGCACCCGGAGCTGGGCGGAATCCCTTGAGTACTTCACCTACTCTCTCCCAGGCAAAAGATGTTCAGGTCCAAGCCTGGAAGATGCTGTAGAACAGCGCTGTCCAATGGACGCATGAGCCACAAATAGGAGCCACATGTGCAACTTAGAATTTTCTAAGGCCACATTTAAAAACGCAAAAAGAGCCAGGTGAACTTAATTTGAATACTATTTAACTCAGCATATCCAAAGTATTATCATTTCAACATGTCACCAATATAAAAGCTTATTAATGGGATACCTTTCATTCTCTTTTTAGTACTAAGCCTTTGGAATCAGTGTGTGTTTTGGTATAGCCAGCAAGAGACTGAGCACGGGAGCCTCACTGCTTGGGTTTAAACCCTGGCTCGACCACTTACCTGTTGAGACCCTGGCAAGCCACTTGGGCTTTCTGAGCCTCAGTTTCCTCACTGCCTAACTGTGTCTGTGTGGGTGTGAGGTGGGGGACAGTGATAAGAATGGCATCTATGTCACTGTGTTGGTGTGAGCTTTAAAGCAGAGAGTGTGTGTGACGTGCCTGGCACCGTTCTCATTCAGTCCCCAATAAACTATGCAAATTCAGCAAATATTTAGTGAGCACGTACTATGTGCCAGTCACCGTCCTTGATGCTAGCAAAGGGGAGGAAAAACAGGTACAGTTCCTGCCTTCACAAAGCTGGCATTCTAGTGAGAGGACAGGCAAAAACAACCACAGATCAGATGTTGATATAAGACATAATGGTGGTGTTCTTTTATGCAGTTGGACCAGGGAAGGCCTCACAAAAAGCTGACCTGAAGCAGGTGGGTTGCTGGATATGTGGTTGTCAGGAGAAAGGGCATCTTAGGCAGAGGGAACATCCAGGCAAAGACCCTGAGGCAGGAGCATTGTCCCGTGTGTGGGAGGAGAAGCTGGGAAGCCAGTGCACCTAACGCCACGAGACAGAGACGGAGGGAGGCCCCTGGGCTGAGGCCTGAGGACAGTCTGGAGGCTGCACCCCACAGGGGCTTGTCGGCCACAGTAATGACGTTAACTTTGACTTGGTATAAGACAGAGAGCCACTGAGCGACTCTGAGCAGAGAAATGGCTTGAGCTGACTTGAGTTTTAAGATTCCCTCTGCTGCTCTGCAGAAAAGGTGGTGAGAGGGCAGAGAACACAGGGAGACCACCGAGGAGGCCCCTCCAAGGACCGAGGAGAGAGTGGTGCTGTGGCCAAGGGTGGCTTCCACAAAGTGCATAGACTGAAGGGACAGCCAAGGAGACCTTCCGAGGGATTGGGTGTGGGTGGGAAGGCGGGGGAGCAGCAAAGGGGACACGGAGCATGGTGGCCTAAGGCAACTGGGTCACGGGGTTGCCAGTCAGTGGAGATGGGAAGACCTGCCCCCAGCTCACCACGTACCAGGGACTCTTCCCAGGGTTTCTACGTCGGCTGCTGGTAGACGGAGCTGCTGGGGCAAGAACCTCCTGTCCTCTGGAGCCTTAAAACCTCCAGGCCTGGGCCAACCAGTCTTGCCATTGGCTTGGTCCTCGAGGCAGCTCGAGGTCCTTGGTGCTGCCTCGTCCAAGAGATCAGAGACCCACATGGCTGCAGCCACCCTTCCTGGGCCACCACGAAGTCTCCACAATAAGGACCCAGCCTGTGGGAGACACACCTCAGAGGTCCCCATGCTGGGCTCAGAAACGGGTCCCAGAGATTTTGAGATCCAAATCTCTGGAACCAGTGAATGTGAGCATACATGGCAAAAGTGATGAGTTAAAGATCTTGATTTGGGGATGTTATCCTGGATTATGCCCTAAATGCAGTCACAAATCTCCTTACCAAAAAAATGCAGAGGGCGGCTTGACGCCACAGAAGAAGGCCTTGTACAGCACGATGCCACACTGCTGGCTTTGAAGATGGAGGAAGGGACCGTGAACCGAGGAATGCAGGGCATGTGGCTCTAGACGTTGGTAAAGGCAAGGAAAGGAGCTCTCCCCCAGAGCCTCCAGAAGGAGCAGGCATCTGACTTTAGTCCCATAGGATCCGTTCTGGACTTCTGACCCCCAGGGGTGTAGAGAATACATTTCTGTTGTTTCACACCACCAAGACTGTGGTCATTTGTGACCATGCTTACTCCGTGGGTAAGTGTACAGGACCCGGGGTCTGACTGCCTGGATTCACAGCCTGACCCCACCACCGACAGCCCTGTGACCTTAGGCAAATGAAGTCCCCTCTCTGAGCCAAGACACCCACATCTGAACATGGGGGACAGGACTAGTGGGACCTCTGATAATCCAACAATTGCCAGATCTTCTCCCCCAAAACATGTACACACACATGTTTCTCTGCAGTGCTGAGTGTCATGGTGCACTTTTCAGAGGTTGAGATAGGCCAGACCTCATTCATTTTCAGGGGGGTCCCCAGCATATTAAGAAGTATGGAAACAAATATGGTGGCATATTTTTAATGTTTACAGTTTAAAGGGATCAGAACAGACCACCCCAAAAGATGCCACTCTGGCACATTGATTGTTTTGAGCTGAAGGCAGTTGAGAAACAGCAGATGCAGGAAGGGCACTCTGACCGTCTGTCCCCTTTTCTACCTAAAAGCAGGGCATAAATTTCCTTAAGAAAGATGCCCTCTCTTGTGGAAAGCAGTATGGAGGTTCCCCAAAAAACTAAAAATAGAACTACCATTTGACCCAGGAATTCCACTCATAGGAATTCATCCAAAGAAAACAAGATCCCAGATTCAAAAAGACAGATGCACCCCTATGTTTATCACAGCACTATTTACAATAGCCAAGAAATGGAAGCAACCTAAGTGTCCATCAGTAGATGAATGGATAAAGATGTGGTACATATACACAATGGAATATTATTCAGTCATAAGAAGAAAACAAATCCTACCATTTGCAACAACATGGATGGAGCTGGAGGATATTATGCTCAGTGAAATAAGCCAGGCAGAGAAAGACATGTACCAAATGATTTCCCTCATTTGTGGAGTATAACAATGAAGCAAAACTGAAGGAACAAAACAGCAGCAGACTCACAGAACCCAAGAAGGGACTAGTGGTTACCAAAGGGGAGGGGTAGAGGAGGGTTGGTGGGGAGGGAGGGAGAAGGGGATTGAGGGGCATTATGATTGGTACACATGGTGTGCATGGGGTCACACAGAAGACAGTACAGCACAGAGAAGACAAGTAGTGACTCTGTGGCATCTTACTACACTGATGGACAGTGACTGCAGTGGGGTGTGGGAGGGGGCACTTGATAATAAGGGTGAATGTTCTAACTACAGTGGTGCTCATGTGAAACCTTCATAAGAGTGTATATCAATGATACCTTAATAAAAAAAAAGAAAGTATACCTCAGTAAAGATGATTCAAAAACAGTATCTCAAAGTAGAAAAAGAAAGAAAGAAAGATGCCCTCCCTATGCCAGGAAGAGGTGAACATTCTTATCACCTGAGTGGACATATTCACCACCTGAGATGAATCTGTACAAACAAACCAACTAACTAATCCTTCTCTTCGCTTTCCTCATGTATTTCTTTGTCATTTCCACACAATTTACAGCACCTACCTTAAACCCCCTTGTCCTCTGTCTTGTCACATCTCCACAATTTATTGTTTCTTGTTAAAATGGCATCTAAACTCACAGGCCTATCCATTTCTTTGGGTCTTCATTTCTTATATATGAAGTCTCTATGTACACATAAAACTAGTAACATTAATAAAATCTGTATACTTTTCTCCTGTTGATCTGTCCATTGTCAGTTTAATTTTCAGGCCCCAGGTGTAGAACATAAGAGGATAGAGGCAAAGTCTCTCTTCCCCTCGGCACCTAACAAAGCTATTCTATTAACACTCAAATAACAGTGCTACATAATTGTGCTATTTATGAGATAATTGTGTGATCTATAAAACTAATACTTTGTGGTACCCTACAGGCAGAATGGAGAATGGTTTGGGTCACAAGGAGAGACATGATGGTTTGAAAGCATGATGGTCTTTGCACCAATGCTGTCAGGATTCTGGGGTTGTATGCACATCATTAGAAGTGACATCCAACATCGACATCCAAGACCTTCCAGAAAGTTCGGCCCTGTGCCGAGTGCTGCTGCTGGGTCAGCCCCCTGGGGCCCATGCCAGGACCAGCCAGGCACCCCTGCACCCCTGAAGATTATGGCAAACAGTGTGCACGAGCACCTGACTGCAGTGACTGGCCGGCACTTAGGAGGTCGGCCATGAACACCCTGGGGCATCTTTAAGCCGAAGGGGTAAAAGCTGCGGCGGCAAGGGAAGGGATGCATGTGGGGGTGTCGGGTGGGGACACTATGAGAACAGTGTCCTCATCTTCCACAAAAGGTATTCAGAGGAGCCTGTTTAAACATGAGGAAGAAATTAGCAGGGCAAGTATGCTATGTTACAGTATGGCCAGCAACAGAAAACAGCAACCAGGATCAAAATGAGTTTGCTCCCAAGAACGTGGATTTGGGTTGGAGAAAGTGGAAATATGAGAAGTTTGGGTTAGTTGGAAATATGAGTATCTTTGAATTTTAAAATTGTGTGCCTGTATTTTGTTTTTATTTAAAAGATGTCTATCTATATCTGTATCTATATAGGTATCTATATAAACAGAATGAAAACAAAATGGGGAAAAATTTAAGAGTGAAATAAAATAGACCAAGGTGGGAGAACAGAAAATGGAAGAGAACCCCAGCTGCTTGGCTGGCCGCAGACAGCTGGCACTAGGATGAAAGATGGAAGGGGACAGTCCTGGGAAAAGGGGGCCCTGTGGGGAGAGAACCTCGGCCGAGGAGGCTGCTGGGAAGGGGGAGGTCCTGGGAAGAGGAGGATGTGGAGGGAGGATGCAGCCATGTCCACAGGCACCAGGGTTTTCAGAGTTGTCTTAACCTGAGCACCTTCTTTGGGCCTTTGGCGCAGGGACAGCAGAGAGCGGCTGCCCTCTTCCCCAGCTGAGGGGGGTCCCTGCCATAGGCAGGTATTGCTCCTCCCAGCAGCAGGAGAGAGGCTTCAGACAAAAGGGAAGAAGGAAGACAAGAGCCAGGGAAACTGGTTTGCTTAGGTCCGACCAATGGAATGCAGGAGCTAGGGTGGAAGACCAGGGGTACTAACTCTAAGAATGTGGACAGGACCGCGGCTGGCCAGGAGACTGGGTCCTGACAGACCCTACTTTGTCCAGTCCTTACAACAGCCAGAGTGGGCGGAGAGTAAAAAACCTAACTCCATTTATGTATAACCTGCCAGACACCTTACCTTTCATTCCGTCCCCATCATACACTAGACCCTGGGCCAGATGTTCGCATGCATTATCTTACTCACATAGAGCTGCCAGGTTTAGCAAATAAAATTCAGTATTTGGGACTTGTATAAAAAAAATTCATCGTTTATCTGAAATGTAGATTTAATTGGGCATCCTGCAGTTCATTTGGCAACCCTCTACTGATCCTCACAATAGCCAGTAGCTCCAATTGGCACCCCATTTCCAAAGGAAGGCTCTGAATCTCAGAAGTTAGATAACTTACCCAAAGTCACACACCAAGTGGCCAAGCTGGGACTTGTATCTAGTCCGGGCTTGTCATCACTAACATCTTCTTTAATGATCCCAAAGGCCTGATTTGGAGGAGGGTACAGCAGCATGACCCCAATCACCATGTGGCTGAGCACCTACTATGTGCCGGGCAGATCTTTCAAGCACTTTATGAACAGTCTCCCATAACCCATGCTGGGCATTACTGTTTCTGATTGTGTAAACGTGGAATGTACTGCCTACATACGCCTGAACAACACACAAGTTGTCCCAGTACTTAACCCCGAGGAAGGAAAAGAGACTTACATTTTTGCTCCATATCTGGGTCAGCAAAATTTTTCAGATAATTGAGGACTTTTGAGTAATGTTGTAGACAGGCTAAGTGCACGTCAAAAATACATTATTCTCTTAAACAGAGGTTGGCAAATAACACGCTGAATCCAGCCAACTGTCTTTACAAATAAAGTTTTATCTGGGCACAGCCAGACCCCTCGTGGCATCCTGACCTTGACTGCTGTCACACAACACTACATGTTCCTTTACAGAAAAATGTCATGCTATACCTTCTGTACTATTTGAACATTTTCTGTGAATGTGTTAGTTTTTCACCCAAAGGAAAAAAAAGCTATGAGTGACTCATGCAAATGCGAAGGCCCTGAGGATGGAGGCACCTTGGGGCCTAGAGCAGGGGTCAGCAAACCACAGCCGGTGGCCATGGCTAGCTAATCGCCTGATTCTATGAATAAAGTTTTATTGGCACACCGCTGTGCCCTTTCCTTTGCACCTTTTCTATGGCTGCTGTAGCGTTACAAAGGCAGAGCTGAGTAGTTGCAACAAAGACCAGATGGCCCACAAAGTAGGGTGGCTGACCGACCACCCCCTTTGGCCAGGATGGAGGGGGTACCTGGAGATGCAGTTCCATTGCTAAAACTGGGAGGATCCTGGGCAAACCACAAAGCCTAAAATCTTTACCATCTGGTCTTTTACAGGAAAACGTTGTTGACCCCTGCCTCAGAGCCATCAAAGGCAGGCCAGTATGGCTGGAGCAAAGTGGTAGGAGGTGAAGTGACAACACAAGCAGGTGGCATGATGCCAGGCGCTGCAGGGGGTGGCGATGCTACCTGCCCCTGGCTCACTGGGTGTCAGTAGGTGTAGCTCAGGGGAAGCCCCAGAGAGTGGGCCCTGTGGATACTGTCACACCTATTGTGGCCGCTCTGCCCCACGTGCCTGGGCTCTCCACTGCCCACGGATCCTAGAGCTCGCTGTCAACTTGCATCCCAGCTGAGGGGGGTCATGGGGCGCCTGCCAGAGCCGACTCTGGAGATCAAAATCCATGAATCTGCAAAATTTCACTGAACCTCTAAACAAGAGACAGAGCCTGTCGAAAACATCCAATGATAAAGAGACAGGGGAGGAGAGGAAGCGAGAACCACAGTCTGTTACCAGGAGCCCTTTCCACACGGCACTTGGGAGAGGGGTGGAGGCTGTCCAAAATGTCAGCAGCGTGAACAATAAATATTGATGTGAATTCTAAGGAACAAGGTTTTGTTTTATTTACTTTTATCCAGAGCAGAACATTTTCAACATAAACTCGTCATCCTGACCACCACAAAGCTAACAGCATTTTCCCACACATGGCCTAGCTTTTCTCTCTATAAAAGGAGATGGGAGAGTGAGCATGTGCGGCTCTTCTGTGCGTTTCTGGAAGGGCTGGTTTCAAACGAGGGGGTGGGCAGAGGCTGGCAGCTGTGTGGAATCAGGTTTGTGAGTTCAGATGATGTTTTGAACTCGTAAATCCCTGGACAGGGGGCAGGAAGGGGAGAGAAGTGGCTTCAGTGATCTGAAAGATCAGGGGTTTGCATGTCAAATAAAAATTAAGGGGTGGAGAGGGAGGGATACACAGGATTAGCTTAATAAAGTGACAAATTCTTTGGTTCGCTCATTCAACAAATATTGAATAAGCTGCTATTCAATGGAAGGTTCCATAAAGCAGGTCCTTTGGGGAACATAATAAACCCACGTGAGTCACATCTACCATTTCTTGCCTCCGTGGTTGTAACAGACTGCTGGCACAAAGGTTGCAAAGCTGGGCCTGGGGTGTACTTTTGTCTGTCCCACACGGTATTGGCTGGCACTTTTTAAAAAATGAATTCTTTGCCAATAGTAAAACTTAAAAGAGGTTTTGCAGAATTGGAAGACCTAGGGACACTGAGCCTGCACTCCCACAGGTCAGCCATAGGTGGGGCTGAGTGGTGGCTGCTGCTTATAGACAGTGTTCCCCAGATGGGGGTAGTTTCACCCTGCAGGAGACATGTGGCAAAATCTGGAGGCATTTTTGTTTGTCACATATTGGGGCAGGGGGGTGCTACTGGCCTCTAGAGGGTAGAGGTCAGGGCTGATACCAAACCTTCCACAATGCATGGGATGGGCCCCCAGAACAAAGAATGTCCACTCCCAAATGTTGGCAGTGCTGAAGCTGCAAAGCCCTCCTGCAGACAGGCATGCATGCTCCAGTTTGCCACAGTCCCCACCACTCCCTATTGTATTCCAGACAGTGCCACCAAGTATGGATCATCTTACATAGGGTCCCTTTGTTAGTTTTCATTATTGTCTGACCACTGCAGGATCCTATCCCAACAGGTTCTACTTTTGACTCCCTGGCCAGCTCCCATGCATGCCCACCTTCTCCTCCCACTGAAGGCAGGTGATTTTTCTGTAACTTAAATCTGATCCTGTTAAACTCTCATCTCTCAGGATAGACTGTGAAATGGATACCTTCTGCTGAAAGTTGAAGAGAAAAAAATAGAGAAGGAGCCTGGATTTCTGACACCAGCAGCCTACATGACTACACTGAGATATAAAAGAGAAACAGACTCCTATCCAGTCCTGGCCACTGTTCCGTGGATCTCTTGCAGCAGCCGCCTCAGTAACCTAATAAGGTAAGTTAGTGCCAGAGGCTCAAGGCCCCAGGTAATTATCAGGATGTGATTATCTTCCTGAATGGCCTTAGGTCCTTTGATTGACATCTGACTTCAGTTTCCCACAAACGGGGTAGTCGAGTCATGTTGTGGGTCCTTTCCTGTTCCCGCTTGCCAGATCTTGCTCCAGCACCATTCCCATCCCCAGTTACCATGGAAGGGACACACTGGGCAGTGTTGCTGATGGGCTCCTTTCCACAGCACACCTTCAGGCCAAGGATGCAACTGTAGAGTGCTGGCTGGATACTCCTTCTGACACTCCATCTCTCATGGTCCATGGAAGCCTGAGCAGAAATGGTGGCACTTGGGCCTTGTCTGTCTGCCGAAGGGGGGTCTTAAGGGAGAGAGAGGTCTAAGAGAGTCTCCCACAGGAAGTGAAAGAGTGACACTCCTTCATTTATTCCAGGAAGGAGAGCTGTGGCTTGAACTCAACAGATTGCCTCAAACCATGACACCTGCCTGATACTCCATGTCCCCAAGCCCAGAGCAATGCTTCACAAGCTGCCAGTGGTGGTCAACACACTGAGATCAGTACATGATCCCACCGTGCATGGCTAGTACCAGTGTGGGACCCCACCACACCGCACCGTCTGTACTCTATTCAATGAGATGAGAAGCCGTACTGATGCTCGGATGTGGTGCAATGTCAAATTGCTGGCAGAGTTGCTCAGAATTCACTTCCAAATTCTCAAACCACACTTTGGCCACGGTCTAGGGCATTTGCTTGCCAACAGGTGAGACTGCTTAGAACAAGAAGGTGCAGGTTTGGATGTAAGTTGGGGGTTGTGGCTAATCAATTTAACCATCTATAACTTACCTCTTGGTATAGAAAGGTGTTGTATTGGGTAGAACACTTTTTTCTCCAAAGATATTCACACCAAATGGAAATAAGTAAAAGAGAAAAATTACTTAAGGAGGTGTTGATATGTAAGAGGTCCCAGTGGTGGGGGTATAGCCAGGCCTTCTGAGGGGCTGGAACACGAGGAGAAGCCCAACCATCTCTCTCTTCGTCTCATGTCTGTTTTCTCCCCATCACTGCTCCTGCTGCCTTTCATGATGACCACCCAGCTTCTCTCACAGATACTTGTGGCCTTGGGAGTTTGCGCCTTTGAAGGGAAGCGACAAGCCCTCAAATCAAACTGGAGATAACTTTCTGTTTTTAAGGGAATCATGTGATTAGATAGGGACCATGCCGATGATCTCCCTTTTGATTAACTCAAAGTCAACAGATTGGTGGCCTTAATTCCATCACAAAATTATTTTGACCATTTAATGTAACATAATCATGGGAGTGACATCTCAGCATATTCACAGGTCTGGGGCTTAGGGCAGGAAACGGAGGGGACATTTGGGACCTCTGCCTGCCACAGAAGGCTATACCTACCCCCATCAGAGAAGACGGAAGGGAAAGGCAGCCTTTCCAAAGATACCCCCAGCAGATTCCCCTGGGGTCACACTGGCCAGGACTGGTTCACGTGCCCATTCCTAGCTGCAGAGGAAGCTGGGAAATGAGCCTCTGGCACTTCTACCTCTGTCATGGCCTCTGAGGGCTTGGTCAGAAAGGAAGATGACGGAGGAAGGAGAGGATGGAGGAAAGAGCTGTTGGGAGGCCCCAATAGTCTACCACACGTGCTCAGAGCAAGGATCTTCCCTTGCTGTCTGTCCAGCTCATTTCCTTTAATTTGTACTGAAATATTGACCTGTTTGCCTCTTTACTGTCTGTCTTTCCCCAAAAACTGGTCTGTATCTGTGGAAATCTTCCTAGGAAGCTGTGTCTGTTACTCACAAACAAACCTCCCTCCTCCCCCAAATGTAGGTGCAAAGTGCTCTGAAATTTTGGTGCTCACTTGTGTCAGCTAGTTTTTGCTGCATAACAAATCATTCCAAACTTAGCCATGTAGAACAGCAAACATGCTTTTTGAAAACTTTTCTTGATCCTATTGATTGACAGGAAGTCCTCTGGTCTGGCTTGGCTCTATGGGGCAGGCTGGTCTAGAATGGCCTCACTCACATGTCTGGGGTTCATGTGAGATGGCAGGGCCTGTCTCCATGTGCTTATTCTCATGGTAGCAGAAGGGTTTCCAGCAGGCACAGAGGCTGGCAAACCCAGTGCAGAAGCACTTTTCTGTCTTATGCTTGTACCATGTTTGCTAAAGTCCTGTTGGCCAGAGCAAGTCCTATGGCCAAGCCAAGATCCAAAGGGTGGAAAAACAAACTCTACTTCCTGATGGGGAGAAGCTGTAAAATATTGGGGCCATTTTTTTTCTCAATGGAGTCTTCAATTAGCACCGATGTCTGTGCAACAGAACATTCTCTCCCAATGGCCAAGTGATATTTACATGGATGTGCATTCTATTTTCATACTTGGAACAAAATGCTTTAAAAAGAGTAAAATCCCAACCACTCAGTCATCCAGCCCCCATGGAAATGGCTCTTGGAGAATTGCATGGCGGGAACCAAGAACTCTCAAATCCTGGTTCCAGTCACTTCCACTCCATTCAAGTTTTCCATTTTATGGAAAAATCCATGTTATGCCAAAGTTTTCACATCCCAACATTCCAAAGTCACAATTGTTGACAACTAACCTGAACTTCTCATGAAATGCAACCATATTTATCTGTCAGAGCAAAGGCGTCCTTTTAGACACCTTGACCACCTTTTCATCACAGTCTGCAGGCATCTGTCAAAATGTACTGTACCTTATAAATATGTATAATGCCAGTTCTCATATTTTGTGCCAGGAGAGGGTATCAATGCTACAATTAATTAGTCTAATTTGCATTCAAGACTACACATAATTAATTTCTTCATTAAAAGCTTTCAACATTTCTTTGCAGAAAGTGCAAAAGATCATTGATGAGGTTTGAAGAAGCAATTAGTAATAAAATATGTCAATGCTGGAGTAGGAAAATAGTAACAGGATAGCCCTGTGCCACTCAGCCAGGATGATCCTGTGACTTGGAGACATTCATTTTTCATCATACCTGTTCCAAGTTGTCATTTTCAGGTAAAGACAATTCTTGTTTATTCTTCCACCCCAAGCTGTTTTTCCCTTACATGGCGCCCATGCACTACTAGGAGGGAGCTCTGATCTGAAATACCTGACAAATAGATGATTCTCAGCCTTTCCTTACAGTGTTCTGACTGGCAGGCTGCTGGAAATATCAAGCATACTCCTCCTCACTTCACTACTACGATAACATTGATTTTAAAAAAATGGTAATAATAAACATTTATTGGGCTCCTGCTATTTCTCAGGCATTGCCAAAGGCTTCATATGCATCATTTCATTTAATGCTCACAAAACAACATTCTGAAGTTGCCACTGTTACAAATCCCTATTTAGTGTGCTAGGACAGGAGTCAACATATTATGGCCCATGGGCCAAATCCAACCACACTCATTCATTTACCAAAAATGGTGGAGTTGAGAAGTTAGGAAAGAGAAATTTTCCTAAAAGAATATTTCCTATCTGACCTTGTATTCATTTGCTGTGGCTGCTATAACAAATTAGTGCCAACTTGGTACCTTAAAATAACATGAATGTATAATCTTGCAGTTCTAGAGGTCAAAAGTCTGAAACGGGTCCCACTAGACTAAAATCAAGGTGTGGGCACGGCTGTCTCCTTCCCTGGCTCTGGGAAGAATGCGTTTCTTTGCCTTGTCCATCTTCTAGAGGTCCCCACATGCCTTAGCGTGTGGCCCCTTCCTCCATCAACAGCCGTTTGAGGCTTTCTCACAACATGCTTTGGTGTTTCTTCTTCTGTCCCCTCTTTCCCTCATGAGGACCCTTGTGATGACGTTGGATCCACCCAGATAATCCAGAATGATTTCCCATCCCAAGAGCTTTAACTTAATCACATCTGCAAAGTCGCTTTGCAGGGAAGCAAAACATATTCACAGGATCCAGGGATTAGAATACAGACTTTGGGGGCTATTGTCCCACTGACCACAGGCCCTTTGCAGAAGAAGCTCTTAATAAGGACACTGTTTAGGTAGTTGACAGTCTTACCTATCAGGAGCACACATCTCTTGCAGCAAATAACCGCACTGCTTTTGCTTGGTCTCTGTATTGTTTAACACAGACAGGTGAATTCTGTTGGTTTCAGTTCTCAAATGCCTAGTGTATATTGTTGGTGCTTTGTTAATATTTGTTGAGTGGATGGATGGATGGATGGATGAAGGGCAGCATGACTTGCTCAAGGCCCTGTAACTAAGTAGTAGAAGAACCAGCGTTTGAATTCAGGGATGATTGACTCTGGAACTGAAGCTCTTAGCTTGCTCCTTGAGTGGGGGAAAGGCAGAATTTTTTCCCCTCTACCTACTTACATTTACGTGCCATTTACATATGAACAATTGTCTTATTTGAAACTGCAATGGACAGAGATTTTGCTGTATAACTCATGGATACTCAAGAACAGAATAAATTCTCAATAAATGCTAATTATTGTTGTTTATTGTGGTTATTAGCTAATTTCTAATTAGTTAAGGCACAGGTGCCACTTGGCCTAAGGGATGCCATTAAACCAGAAATCAGGAAGATCCGACCTTGCCTGTTTCCCTCAGCACATTTTCCTTATTCTCCTCCCTCCAGTTCTTCTGTCTATGATATGTTTCAACAGAACCTCCAAGGGAAGGTGGTGGTTCCATTCTCCTCTTTAGCCAGTCAACAAACATTTGTCCCATGGTCAGTCAATCACCCAGTAGAAATAGACATTCAAGTTCCTTCTTTCTTTCCTGATGGTCCCACAGCTATACTTTCCCTCCCCACGTCCATTTATGGTGGGGAGGAGGAAGGGTGCCTGTCCTGGGGTCTCCTGGAATGGGGTCACCTGCTGCTTGCAGACAGGGAGAATATAATAAAAATAAGCTACCTCACTCCTCCTGAGCTTTCTTCCTCCTCAGTTAAATAGCAATCATTGTATCTCTCATAGCGTGGACAGAGAGATGCCTTCCCTCTTCTCCATTGTAAATAAAGTCTTTAAAAAAAATCTTTATAGTTTTTATAGCTTATAAAATATATTTCTTTTTATTTAGATATAAATTATATAAAATTTTATATTTTATAAATTTATTTTAAGATTTTATATATTATATAAAATTATAAATATGTATCATGTATAATATAGAATATACTATATTACATAATTATAACTTTTAAATGTTTATATATTATAAACATAAAATATATTTACATATTTTTATATATTTGTATCAGGTACAGTTGATCTACAATATTGTACTGGTTTCAAGAAGTAAGTATAAAGCCTTGATTGACTTTGACAGAAAGCCTGCACTGTGGCCAAACTGAGAGCCAGAAGGAGGTCCAGCGGAAGGCATTCTGGAATTGTAACACTCTCTGTGCACTCCTTCTGCTGTCAAAGCAAACACTGTAAATGAATTCTGCATATTTGCTCTTTGCGATACATGGCATATGTTCAGGCACATTATACATTTCTATACACATACTACCATACAGGATCGGATGCCCAAACTGAGCACTCTGAGGATGGCTCAGTAATTTTCAAGGCTTTTGCCAGAACAAATGTTTTTCTTTCTCGCTGACTTCAGCATCTTCCCCTAGCATGGTGCAAAACTCACTGACTGTGCACACCTCTTCCAAAGACAAAGGCTCTCCCCTGGACCTTTTCTAGCCCATCTAACTATAAAGTATCCTTGGTAAATATTTGCATTGAAATAGATCTACCATCTTTGCATACTTAGGGAGGCAGAGTTGCAGATTTGAGTCATTAAGGGGGCAATATCGGGCTGCAAAGAGACCTTGCTTGTCTCATCGCAGCTGTGACCATGCCCTAGAACAGTGCCTGGCACATAGAGGTACTCAGCTAAGATCTGTTGGTTGGATGAGTGGATAGATGGATGGATGGATAGAGAGATGTGTGGGTGGTTGGACGGATGGGTGGGTGGGTGGATGGATGGATTCCTTCAAAGCCCGGGGTTCCTGCAGCCCCCAGCCCATGCACATTAAGAGGAAATGAAATTGAGAAAGCTGAGGAGTTTAGGATTTTACGTATCAGGAGGCTGGGGGCATAAAGGTGACTTTTGATATAACCTCTTGAATCCTGTGCAGCCGAGTTAAAGAACATGAAAGAGCTGGTGAAAGGCCAGGTGTGTGTCTCCAGTTTGGGCTCACACCTTTCATACAAACCATAATGGTTTGACTTGACAGCCTTAGAAGAACCCTCTGTCCTTTGAAGCTAAGGAGGAGATTAAAGGACCCGGTTCAAAGCACTGAGCCTGCCTCCCTGGATGTTAGCGGGCCTGGCATTTCAACCGCCTGTAGCCACACTTTATCAGAATTTATCAAAGGATTCTGGAAGACTTAGGGTATTGGCCACTCAGGCAAGAAGACTCTTCATATAAGGAAACGTGGAAGGCTGACACTTGGGCACGTGTTGGGGATGCAGAGAAACAAGAAGCTCTGTAGCCAGACAGAATCAAGTACATCCTGCCCCTGACACTCAGTGTCTTGCCTGCCCACGTGTCAGGTTCCCCTTCTGTGTACACAGAGCGGCAGTGCGGCTCATTTACTGACTTGCCAGGAACTTGGGTATAAGGAAAATGAAGATGATTAAGAGATGGTCCCTTCCCTGGGGGAGCAGGGTCAGTTTAAAAATGTTTGATTGCTTATTTACATAAGCGGCATTCTACTTCTGAAATTTTGCCAGGTTAAATAATCTGCATGAAAAGTTTTTGAAAAATAACAAATAGAAGCACCACCATGAGTGGCGGGGTGGGCCTGCAAGAGGATGATCTCCCAAGGAAGTCTAGAGCAGACATGAAAACCCAAACCACAGCCACACACCCATGCCATCCCTAAATAAAACAACAAATAGCCACAAACCGCACAAAACAGAAGAGCGACGAGCTCAAGTTCCAGTTAAGTCAGAAGAATGTTCCAGAAATTATCCTCTGGCAACAGCCTCTGCACTGAGAAGAGAGATTCTTTGGGGGGAACTAAAGACAAGCCCGGGGTCCCTGCAGCCCCCAGCCCATGCACCTTACTCTCTCTGCCCTCTGAAAGCATGGGAAGTATCCCCAAAGAATACACTACTCACACTTTGTTAGCAATTAATTTGTACACCAAGCACAACAGAATGTATGATTTCAGACTTTGGGGTCACTGAGTAGATCAGAGAAGATGGGGAATAATTCTCAATGATGTATAATTTATCATGATTATTTGGGAATGTTCTTCCTTCTTTAAATAGGCCTGGATTGCAATATACTTCCCTCTTAGAACTGCCTTTGCTGCGTCCCACAGAAGTTGTGGCTTTGTGTTGTTGTTGTCATTAATCTCCATATATTCTTTGATTTCTGTTTTGATTTGGTCGTTAACCCATTGATTCATTAGGAGAATGTTGTTAAGTCTCCATGTATTTGTGAGCCTTTTTGATTTCTTTCTAAAATTTATTTCTAGTTTTATACCTTTGTGATCTGAGAAGTTGGTTGGTAGGATTTCAATATTTTTGAATTTACTGAGGTTTTTTTTGTGGCCTAGTATGTGGTCTATTCTGGAAAATGTTCCATGTGCACTTGAGAAGAATGTGTATCCTGCTGCTTTTGGGTGCAGAGTTCTGTAGATATCTGTTAGGTCCATCTGTTCTAGTGTGTTGTTCAGTGCCTCTGTGTCTTTACTTATCCTCTGCCTGGTTGATCTATCCTTTGGAGTGAGTGGTGTGTTAAAGTCTCCTGAAATAATTGCATTGCTGTCTATTTCCTCCTTCACTTCTGTTAGTATTTGTTTCACATATGCTGACGCTCCTGTGTTGGGTGCATATATATTTATAATGGTTATATCTTCTTGTTGGACTGACCCCTTTATCATTATGTAATGTCCTTCTTTATCTCTTGCTACTTTCTTAGTTTTAAAGTCTATTTTGTCTGATACAAGTACTGCAACACCTGCTTTTTTCTCTTTGTTGTTTGCATGAAATATCTTTTTCCATCCCTTCACTTTTAGTCTGTGTATATCTTTGGGTTTGAGGTGAGTCTCTTTTAAGCAGCATATAGATGGGTCTTGCTTTTTTTATCCACTCTGTTACTCTGTGTCTTTTGATTGGTGCATTCAGTCCATTTACATTTAGGGTGATTATTGATAGATATGTACTTATTGCCATTGCTGGCTTTAGATTCGTGATTACCAAAGGTTCAAGGGTTGCTTCTTTACTATCTAAGAATCTAACTTAACTTTCCTGTTAAGTTATTGTGAACGCCGTCTGATGTTTCTTTATCTCTCCCTTCCTATTCTTCCTCCTCCTTTCTTTATATATTAGGTGTTTTATTCTTTGCCTTTAGTTAGTATTTGGATGGTCTGCTTTCTTTGCTATGATTTTATTTTCTCTGGTGACATCTTTTTAGCCTTAGGGGTACTT